>OX453276.1:0-667500 GCA_949710005.1 Ricordea florida | reverse complement strand
CCGCAAAAATCAGCGCACGGGAAGCGGCGACTCAAAGAATAGATTAACTAGAAATACGACTCCCGCAAAAACCTCGCGAAGCTAGTTTTTGAAGAAGTCACAATGCTTTTATATTTTATTTTATATTTCTTATATCAGCGTAATCCCCATTATTTTATTTGTTATGCTATGTTTGGTACAAAATTAGTGACACCTGGTGAAAATTACATGACCAGTATACCGGTCAACACAGTGCTTAAAAATTGACCTTCATTTAGTTCTTTCACTGCCACTGAGATTGCACCAGAGGGAATAGAAGTAAAATTATTTATTATCTTCACAGGGAATACAGAGTCGATGAATTACCACAATAATATTCACTTAACACAAATTGAAAATGATTGTAAATCTTTTGCAGGTGAAATCTTGAAGAGTTGATATGAATGCTTGTGTTTACCATGGTGTAAAAACCTGTTTTTTTTTAGTTTTATTTTCTTAGTCTCTACTGCTTTGTCTCCTTTGTTGTACATCCCTTTTAAACACAATATGTTCTTACACTGAGGATGAGTTGAATGCTCCAATTATTTTTTGTTTATGTTTTTTGGTTATAATTGGATGAGGTTCATTGTAAGAAGAATCTTCTGATTCGATATTTTATTGTCTACTGCAGTCATTATTTCATTCCTAGGTAACCACAATTGACAGCATTATGAATAGTGCATGTTTCAATTTGTGCACTCTCTTCAGTTGCAATGGTACTCTCAGTGGTAGATAAGAAAATTCCTCTTCCCTCAAAAGAGATGCCATATCAACAGAAGTGTGAGATACAATGTCATTACATAAAAAATGGGGATAAAACAATTGGATTCTACAACAAATTTGAATAAAGGTTTGGTAATAGTGAGTGCCGACTGTATAGTATGTGGTTGTTCTATTTTTAGGTCATATCATAAAAACAATACATGAAATAAAGAGTTATTGAAATCTTAATATGTTGAAAAAGATTGCTGCACTACGTACTCCTGTAAAAAAATAATGTGAAATCGACATCAATCAGTTAAAAGTATATACCACATGAAAGTTTAATTGTGCTGTTACAGAAACAGGCAAAATATCCATACCCAACAAGAGAAGGTTATATTATTTTGAATATATGCAAATTTCTATTATAAAAACTGCAGAAGAAAGATTTAATATAAGGATGGCATTTCATCGAAAAAGTCATGGCAGCCAGAGGTATTGAACTGTAACCAATGACATATAGTAATGAGAAGCACTATCATTATATTATTATCATTATTATTATCATTACTATTATTATTACTGGTATTGATATTATTATTATTACTATTGTTATATTTTTTACGTTTAACATAATATATTTTTATGGGGTGGGATGCATGCCCTAACCTTTGTAAAGGTATTGTTACTCTATTACTGCAAGCAACACAAAAATCTTCTTAATAGGCTTTCCATCAGAGGTGGTAGTAATCAAAACAGCTCCAAACAATACCATTTCTTCTTAAAGGTTTAGAATCTAGTGCAGTCATTTGAGTATAAAGTTTGGGTGGAAAATCATTATTGAAAGCATAGGGCATTTAGGAAACTTGAAACACTTGTTACTACATACAGCACAATTGCAATGAATATATGAGAAAGATCATAAACATTTTGGCATTACAAAATTTATTTTCTTCTTTATAAAGTTTTTCCAATGTAAAAGGATAAATTATTGCATGTTGTGGTTGTTATGAAATATTGATACTTAACATCATAAAAATAAAGCAAACACCATAAAGTAACAAAGTTAATATGTTATGTCTAACTTTGCAAATTAAGGCTTGAATTAACATTTCATTTGTGGAAAAAGGGCAGGGGTTCTAGATAGCAATATTATCAGGGGGGGGGGGGGTCATTGAACTCTATGGTAAAACTGAACCATTGTGAAAAGGGTATGAAACTTGTTGTCTCTACGCAATATTATTGAAACCTTTCAATCAGAGAATACATACACATATATATAGCAAAGAGAAATGCTACTCAGAATTCAGTAATCACATTTGCTTTATTTTGAAATGATCGCATTGATCACTGATAATATTGCAGAACCAGTACTTTATAGTGACACAGGGTATATATTCTGTTGAAAATGTTTAACAGAACTGCTAGATAAAGAAAATTTACAATGTTTTCACTGTTGCAATGATATCAGATCACATCGTTATAAATGATTGCTATAACAACTGCAACTCTCTGTGTTTGGATTACTTCAAAATGGAAACGCTATCGTTTTATTATAAAAAATACCTATTTACAATCTCTTGTAATCTGTTGGTCGCCTTCCGATTCCGTTTTTACACTAACAGAATTATTTTCCAGAGACATCTCCAATCGTTGAAGTCGTTCTTACTCAGTGTCCCTTCTAAGTCGTTTTGCTAAATGTAGTACGCCAATATATTTCGTTATGTAATCGTTCACTCATGTCCTGTATTTCTATCAATAACACATTCAAATTCAAAACTAACTTGATTGAATTCCTGGTCCTTTTCCCTGCTGTTTCATTTTTCCTTTTTCTGGAGCGAGCAGTTGTTGTCTTGGCTGCGATGTCTGTTATTTCTGTCGTATGCATATTCCTGCTGTCGTTTCTCTGTCCCTGCTTTGAGTCGTGCTTTTCGTGTGTTGATTTTCACGGTATTCGAACTTAATCGGCGACGATCTCGTGCTGCTCTTTCTTGAATATCTCGGATATCTTCTTGCTGGGATGTACTTCCAGGACGAGTGAAATCGGTTTCCACAAAATTTACATTACTTTCAAAAAAGCATCACCGAATTCCCAATGGCGGAAACTCAACAGTTCTCAAGTGCGCTGCTATTGCCAGGTAACCACGCCTGCGAACGGACACCTTTAAAATATAGATATATATATATAAATATATATATAAAAACGTTAGATAAAGCAAGGACGGACAACTTCTGACGATAAAAAAGTTAAAAAGTTAAAAATTTAATAGAAAAAACGTTTCGGTCTTAGACCTTCGTCAGTTACCCTCAGGTAACTGACGAAGGTCTAAGACCGAAACGTTTTTTCTATTAAATTTTTAACTTTTTAACTTTTTTATCGTCAGAAGTTGTCCGTCCTTGCTTTATCTAACGTTTTTAAATTCATTTTTGTGGTGAGGCTTGGACTGTGAATCTTCATTGATCCTCCTGACGCAGTGGCATTCTTTGTTGGCTTGAGGCATTTTATAACCGTTTATAAATATATATATATATATATATGTACTACTAGCGTCATCGTTGGCAAACCTTCTTTTCTACACAACTATAAATATATATATATATATACATATATAAAAACTCTCGGCTCGATTTACTCGGGCTTGCGAGCCACGTGGTCTGACCGGAACCGACACGATTAGTAACCTCGCTACGCTCGGCCTTCGGCCTCGCTTCGCGAGGAACAAACTACGGCAGGGACGATAACAAGAGACATCGCAGCAGAGACAACAACTGCTCGCTCAAAAAAGGGAAAGGAAACAGCAAGGAAAAGGACCAGGAATGCAATCAAGTTAGATGGGAAATTGAATTTGTTATAGATAGTAACAAAGACTCGTTTTTACTATACAGGACATGAGAGACTTAGAACGGAAACCGAGTACGACTTCAAAAATATTGAGATACACTGGAAAATATGATAATCACAAGGCAAACTACAATGAAAACAGAATTTAAGGAAAATCATGGCAACAGCGTACAGACAGAATCAGAGGACGAACGAAGAAACAGATTACCTTATTGTCGTGAAAAAAGTTTCAGGAAAGGGGAAAAAGTAACCAACCGCAAAGAAATGAAAGATGACAGTCACGTAGTATTTATACTGCAATGAGAATGCAAGTAGGTATTTTTCGTAGTGAAACGATTGCCTTCCATTTAAAGAAATTCCCAATACAGAGGTTGCGGTTGTCATAGCAATTATTTATAATTATGTGATCTGATATCATTGCAACAGTGAAAATATATTGTAGATTTGTTTGATGTAGCAGCTATGTTCAGCATTTTTAACAGAAAAGATAGCAAACAATAAGTGACTGGTTCTGCAATATTATCAGTGATCAATGCAATTATTTGATGTTATTACTGACTTCTGAGTAGTATTTCTCTTTGCTATATTTCTTTGCTACATATATGTATTAAGTAATTAAAAGGCTTCGTTGGGACAGACAAGTTCCATAGCCATTTCAAAATGCATGTTTACCTTTGAGTTCCACGTATCTCTTGGAATTACTCTCTTAGCCCCCACCATTTTCTCACAAATGAAAAGTTAAGGCCTACTTTGCAAAATGAAGCATAAAATCTTAACCTTTTTCCTTAATGCTGTTTAATTCATTTTTATGATGTCAAATACAAATATTTAATAACAACCACAATATACAGTCGACCTTTTACAATGGAAAAACTCTATAAGGGAGAAAATAAAGTTTGTAATGCCAAAATTTCTACAATCTTTCTTATATATTCATTGCAAGGTTGCTGTATGTAATAACAAATCATTGAAGTTTCCTAAATGCCCTATGCTTTCAATCATGATTTTCCAAACTAACTGCATTAACATGATTGCCACAGGTCAGGAAATGGTAAGGGTAAGAAAATTCTTTAAGGTCAGGGAAAAGTCAGGGAATTTCAAATAAAGTCAGGAAAAGTTTAAGTATTTGAGAGAAGTCAGGAAAATGTGAAATTTAAGAGTGCTGATTTGATTCTTGGCAATTCAGCGTTGGTTTGGTGTAACCAAGAATGTGACACGAAATGTGTTGGATTGATAGAATTACATGACTGATTAAAAGCTGATTTTGTATTTTCAAGAAAATCAATCCTTTTTCCATGACTTTGTTATCTTAAGAAACTATAAATTGATGTTCACTGTGTGTGACTTTCTGAAAGCATATTAAATAAATGGGTTTAGGGGTTGGCTGTGAGGAGAGGTTGGAGACCATTACCAGGACTAATTTGTGACTTTTCTAATTTAGTTGGTAAGGGAAATTTTACATTTTCCAGGAAAAAGTCAGGGAATTTCAAGATCCTTTGGCTGTGACAATCATTACTAGACTCTAAGCCTAAAAGAAGAAATGGTATTGTTCAGAGTTGAGTAATTTTTACCACCTCTGATACAAACCCTATTCAAAAGAAAGCTGTATTGCTTAAAGTAGCAGAGGAACCTTTTCCCAGATTAGGACATACACCCCCACCCCATAACAGTATATTATGTTTAACATAAAAAAAAATGATAATAATAATATCAATACCAGTAATTAGAATAATAATAATAGTAATAATACAATAATAATAATAATAATCATAATAAACACAAGAAATGAGAAAATGAGAAAAGTTATAATGATAGAATAATAAGTAAATACATAAATTGGGGTTTTATCCCTCAGGAAAAACAATTACAAGTTCTTTAAAAACTAGCTTCGCGAGGTTTTGCGGGAGTCGTATTTCTAGTATATGTATATATATATATATATGTATATGTATATATATATATATGTATATTTATATATATATATATATAAGCGTTTCTGAGAAAACGTACCTATAAAAATTTCACCTGACATAAAAAATCAAAGCGTTTTAAGCCTTAGCATTTCAGCCCAATTACCTTAATCAGACATAAACCAAAGCCTATTAGGCCCCCCTATTCCCCCACATCCCTGTCCTCCCCCCTTACTGCTTTCCTGTCATATCCCCTGCCCACCCCACCCCACCCCCCCCCCTCTGTGGTATGACTAACTCTCTTTAGGCTTTACATGCAAAATAAAGTACCTTACACAAGCTCTGATTACACACTGAAACAACTGAGATGAGAAATCTAATAAAACTAGAAATACGACTCCCGCAAAAACCTCGCGAAGCTAGTTTTTGAAGAAGTCACAATGCTTTCATATTTTATTCTTTATTTTTTTTTATATGATATATTTTATTTTTTATATTAGCGTAATCCCCATTATTTTATTTCTTATGCTGTGTTTGGTACACAATTAGTGACACCTGGTGCAAATTACAAGATCAGTATACCGCTCAACACAGTGCTTAAAAATTGACCTTCATTTAGCTCTTTCACTGCCACTGAGATTGCACCAGAGGGAATAGAAGTAAAATTATTTATTATCTTGACAGGGAATACAGAGTCGATGAAGTATCACAATAATATTCACTTAACACAAATTGAAAATGATTGTAAATCTTTTGCAGGTGAAATCTTGAAGAGTTGATATGAATGCTTGTGTTTACCACGGTGTAAAAACCTGTGTTTTTTTTCTTTAGTTTTATTTTCTTAGTCTCTACTGCTTTGTCTTCTTTGTTGTACCTCACTTTTGAACACAATATGTTCTTACACAGAGGATGAGCTGAACGCTCCAATTATTTTTTGTTTATGTTTTTTTGGTTATAATTGCATGAGATTCATTGTAAGAAGAATCTTCTGATTAGATATTTTATTGTCTACTGCAGTCATTATTTCATTCCCGGGTAACCACAATTGAGAGCATTATGAATAGTGCATGTTTTAATGTGTGTACTCTTTCCAGTTGCAATGGTACCCCCAGTGGTAGATAGAAAAATTCCTCTTCCCTCAAAAGAGATGCCATATCAACAAATTGGGGGTAAAACAATTGGATTCTACAAAAGCTTTGAATAAAGGTTTGGTAATAGTGAGTGCCCACTGTATAGTATGTGGTTGTGCTATTTTTAGGTCATATCATAAAAACAATACATGTAATAAAGAGTTATTGAAATCTTAATATGTTCAAAAAGATTGCTGCACTACGTACTCCTGTAAAAAAATAATGTGAAATCAACATCAATCAGTCAAAAGTATATACCACATGAAAGTTTAATTGTGCTGTTACAGAAACAGGCAAAATATCCATACCCAACCATAGAATAGTACATTATTTTGAATATATGAAAATTTCTATTATAAAAACTGCAGAAGAAAGATTTAATATAAGGATGGTATTTCATCGAAAAAGTCATGGCAGCCAGAGGTATTGAACTGTAACCAATGACATATAGTAACGAGAAGAACTATCATTATATTATTATCATTATTATTATCATTACTATTATTATTACTGGTATTGATATTATTATTGTTATATTTTTTATGTTAAACATAATATATTTTTATGGGGTGGGATTCATGTCTTAATCTTGGTAAAGTTATTGTTACTCTACTACTAAAAGCAAAACAAAAATCTTCTTAATAGGCTTTCTATCAGAGGTGGTAGTAATTAAAACAGCTCCAAACAATACCATTTCTTCTTAAAGGCTTAGAATCTAGTGCAGTCATTTGTCTAGAAAGTTTGTGTGGAAAATCATTATTGAAAGCATAGGGCATTTAGGAAACTTGAAACACTTGTTACTACATACAGCACACTTGCAATGAATATATGAGAAAGATCATAAACATTTTGGCATTACAAAATTTATTTTCTTCTTTATAAAGTTTTTCCAATGTAAAAGGTTAATTGCATGTTGTGGTTGTTATGAAATATTGATATTTGACATAAAAATAAAGTAAACGGCAGAAAGTAACAAAGTTAATATGTTATGTCTAACTTTGCAAATTAAGGCTTGAATTAACATTTCATTTGTGAAAAAAGGGCAGGGGTTCTAGATAGCAATATTATCAGGGGGGGGGGGGTCATTGCACTCTAAGGTAAAACTGACCCATTGTGAAAAGGCTATGAAACTTGTCTCTACACAATATTATTGAAACCTTTCAATCAGAGAATACATACATATATATATATATATATAAAAACGTTAGATAAAGCAAGGACGGACAACTTCTGACGATAAAAAAGTTAAAAAGTTAAAAATTTAATAGAAAAAACGTTTCGGTCTTAGACCTTCGTCAGTTATATATGCTATATGCTATATATATATATATATATATATATATATATAGCAAAGAGAAATACTACTCAGAATTCAGTAATCACATTTGCTTTATTTTAAAATGATCACATTGATCACTGATAATATTGCAGAACCAGTACTTTATAGTGACACAGGGTATACATTCTGTTGAAAATGTTTAACATAACTGCTAGATCAAGAAAATTTACAATATTTTCACTGTTGCAATGATATCAGATCACATCGTTATAAATGATTGCTATAACAACTGCAACTCTCTGTGTTGGAAATTACTTCAAACTGGAAACGCTATCGTTTTATTATGAAAAATACCTATTTACATTCTCTTGTAATCTGTTGGTCGTCTTCCGATTCCGGTTTTAGACTAATAGAATTATTTTCCAGAGACATCTCCAATCGTTGAAGTCGTTCTTACTCGGTGTCCCTTCTAAGTCGTTTTGCTAAATGTAGTACACCAATATATTTCGTTATGTAATCGTTCACTCATGTCCTGTATTTCTATCAATAACACATTCAAATTCAAAACTAACTTGATTGACTTCCTGGTCCTTTTCCCTGCTGTTTCGTTTGCCTTTTTCTGGAGCGAGCAGTTGTTGTCTTGGCTGCGATTTCTGTTGTTATTCTCCCTGCTGTCGTTTCTCTATCCCTGCTTTGAGTCGTGCTTTCCTCGTGTTGATTTTCACGGTATTCGAACTTACTCGGCGACGATCTCGTGCTAATATTTCTTGAATATCTTGGAGATCACCTTGCTGGGATGTACTTCCAGGACGAGTGAAATCGGTTTCCACAAAATTTACATTACTTTCAAAAAGGCATCACCGAATAATGGCGGAAATTCAGCGTTCTCAAGTGCGTTACTATTGCCAGGTAACCTGGCCTGCGAACGGACACCTTTAAAATATAGATATATATAAACATATATATAAATATATATATATACATATATAAAAACTCTCGGCTCGATTTACTCGGGCTTGCGAGCCACGTGGTCTGACCGGAACCGACACGATTAGTAACCTCGCTACGCTCGGCCTTCGGCCTCGCTTCGCGAGGAACAACAGAGATTTTTAGCCTTAAACCCTAAATTCCCTAACCCTACCCCCGACAAAACAATAGCACTAGTCCGATAAGGACAATATGGAAAGGTAGAACGCGATATGATGAATTCGTTGGCACCATCACAACCGTTCTCCCCCATCAAACGAAAAACGCCCGCTTAGCCCAATTCCGGGCATTGCCCGATTTTCGGCAAAAAAGTTACCTTGAACTTTGCAGGTACCTTCTTTGAAAAACACCTAGATATATATATATATATATTTTAAAGGTGTCCGTTCGCAGGCCAGGTTACCTGGCAACATTACTTCATGTGAATTTCCGCCATTTCGAATTCCGTGAATGATGTTTTGAAAATAATGTGAATTTTGTGGAAACCGATTTCACTAACCCTGGAAGTACATCTCAGCAAGAAGATCTCCGAGATATACAAGAAAGAGCGGCGAGGGATCGTCGTCGAGTAAGTTTGAATGCCGCAAAAATCAGCGCACGGGAAGCGGCGACTCAAAGAATAGATTAAGAAACTACGGTAGGGACGATAACAAGAGACATCGCGGCAGAGACAACAACTGCTCGCTCAAAAAAGGCAAAGAAACAGCAAGGAAAAGGACCAGGAATGCAATCAAGTTAGATGGGAAATTGAATTTGTCATAGATAGTAACAAAGACTCGTTTTAGCTATACAGGACATGAGAGACTTAGAACGGAAACCGAGAAGGAACGACTTCAAAAAGATTGAGATACACTGGAAAATATGATAATCACAAGGCAAACTGCAATGAAAACAGATTCAGAATTTAAGGAAAATCATGGCAACAGCGTACAGACAGAATCAGAGGACGAACGAGGAAACAGATTACCATATCGTCGTGAAAAAAGTTTCATGAAAGGGGAAACAGAAACCAACCGCAAAGAAATGAAAGATGACAGTCACGTAGTATTTATACTGCAATGAGAATGCAAGTAGGTATTTTTCGTAGAGAAACAATTGCCTTCCGTTTTAAAGAAATTCCCAATACAGAGGTTGCGGTTGTGATAGCAATTATTTATAATTATGTGATCTGATATCATTGCAACAGTGAAAATATATTGTAGATTTGTTTGATGTAGCACTTTATGTTCAGCATTTTCAACAGAAAACATACCAAACAATAAGTGACTGGTTCTGCAGTATTATCAGTGATCAGTGCAAGTATTTGTAAATAAAGCAGTTGTCATTACTGACTTCTGAGTAGTATTTCTCTTTGCTATATTTCTTTCCTACATATATGTATTAAGTAATTACAAGGTTTTGTGGGGACAAACAAGTTCCATACCCATTTCAAAATGGGTTTTTACCTTTGAGTTCCAAGTATCCCTGGGAGTTACTCTCTTAGCCCCCGCCCTTTTCCCACAAATGAAAAGTTAATTTAAGCCCTACATTGCAAAATTAGGCGTAACATCTTAACCTTTTTCCTTAATGCTGTTTAAATCATTTTTATGATGTCAAATACAAATATTTAATGACAACCACAATACACAGTTGACCTTTTTCATTAGAAAAACTCTATAAGGGAGAAACTGAAGTTTGTAATGCTTAAATTTTTAGTGATCTTTCTTATATATTCATTGCAAGGGTGCTGTATGTAATAACAAGTCTTTAAAGTTTCCTAAATGGCCTATACTTTAATTTCAGTCATGATTTTCCACACTTACTGTATGGACAAATAACTGCACTAGCATGATTGCCACAGGTAAGAAAATGGTAAGGGAAAAAAATTCTTCAAGGTCAGTGAAAAATCAGGGAATTTCAAATCAAGTAAGGGAAAGTTTAAGTATTTGAGAGAATTAAGGGAAAAGTGAAATTTAAGACTACTAATTTATTTCTTGCCAATTTAGTGATGGTTTGGTGTGGTCAAGAATGTGACATGAAATGTGTTGGATTGGTAGAATTAAATGGCTGATTACCTGATTTTGGGTATCCAAGAAAATCAATCCTTCTTCCATAACCTTGTTATTTTAAGAAACTATAAATCCATGTACACTGTATGTGAATTTCGGAAAGCATATTAAATAAATGGGTGGAGAGGTAGGCTGTTAGGAGAGGTTGGAGGCCATTACCAGGACTAATTTTGGACTTTTCTAATTTAGTTGGAAAGGGAAATTTTACATTTGTCAGGGAAATGTAAGGGAATTTCAAGATCTTGTGGCTGTGCAACCATGACTTGATTATAAGTCTAAACTGAAGAATAAATGGTATTGTTCATAGTTGAGTAATTTTTACCACCTCTGATACAAACCCTATTCAGAATAAAACTGTATTGCTTGTAGTAGCAGAGTAACCTTTTCTCAGAATAGGACATACACCCCCATCCCATAACAGTATATTATGTTTAACATAAAAAAAATAACAATACCAGAAATTATAATAATAATAATAATGCAATAATAATAATCATAATAAATACAAGAAATGAGAAAATACAAAAAGTGATAATGATTTAGTAACCGAAGTAAATACATAAATTGGGGTCTTATCCCTCATGAAAAACTATTACGAGTTCTTTAAAAACTAGCTTCGCGAGGTTTTGCGGGAGTCGTATTTCTAGTTGATACTGTCATGGTCATTGTCATTGTCAGTGTCATTGCCTTACCGCTACCCTATTGAGTAGTTGTAAAAGGCCGGTTCTGGGCCAACTTGGGTGTGGTCGATTTTTTTGGGCGTGGTCGATTTTCGATGTTACGATTTTTTTGCGAATTCGTGGTTTTGGGTGTGGCCGATTTTGTCGGATGGGTGTGGCCAAAAAAGTTTGTGCATAATTAATTGGGTCGAGTCGAGTTTGACTTGTTTGATTTTTTGATCGATTTTTTCGTTTGGATCGTCGATGTCCTTTGAGGGGTGGGGTGGGGGCCGATTTGTTAAAGTGGGATTTTGGGTCGAGGGTTGTACCGATTGGCATACGCGAACGAAATGGTTTACTGGTACCGTCAGGCATACTTGAACAAAATGATGGACGAAATTGCTTTCATTAATGACATTATGATGCCAACGTCATTCAGCTTTATCTATGACAACGTGGACTCGTCAGGAGTTTATGATTTCCTGGAAAAGAACAAACCAAGGATATTACGTAGAGTGTTTAGTTTTAACCAGTGTTTGGTCGAGAAGGTCCGTCTTGTATTTACCATGGCTTTTTTTCCAATTGACGATAACGAGATAGTATGTGAATACACACAAAAAGATTTTGACAAGTTGTGTGTCAAGGACATCGCTGAGGACTTATGTAAGGGCGCGGAAGATTTAACTCTGTTTGGTATGATGGACGCTGACCTTGAACGGTCATATTCTGTCGATGACCTTCTTATCGGAGATCTTGCAGTTAACATACACACAAGTTTCAAAGACGAGTTGTTACATAAGGTTTGGAAGGTTCAGCACAGACGTATTTTCCGAAATGAAATTTGGGAAGAACTAATGTCTGTTACATGGCACCCAAGTAGGTTTGTATACTGGTGTCTTGATGTGGAAGAGTTCCAAGAGGTGAAGGAGCGTTGGGGGACTCACTGGTAATCATGCATGATATTTTTGTAACATGGATCGTGTTACAAAAGTTCACTTAATCATTAGACATAAACGACTATAACCTCTCTCTTGTATTTCCTAGCCAACTTAATAGCGGATTTGGTACCTGGTGAGTAAATACAAGAAGGCAAGGCCAATACATGCGTTGCACACTCCATGATCTGCCTATTGCGAATTGGCCCAGCCGCCTTGCCGTAATAGTCCCATTGAGGTTCAAACGCTTTGAATGGGATCTCCTTTTCAGTGGCAAAATCTTTAGCTAGTTCATCAACTCCTTCTGCACCCCCAGACACAATCAATTGTATGTCTGAGAGATCCAGCTTCCATTTCTTGAGGGCTTTATGTATTTGATCTTTCAAGAAGGACATGTCATTGAAGTACCTGCTGCCAACGATTGCCAATGATGTCATGATTTGTGAGGCCATGATCTATGGATTGGCAATTTCAATTTTTATCTGAAGAGCATCCAAGCGGTAATTCCAACTCCAATGATTAGCAGTATCAGGTTGGTTTCATGATTGGTATTTGTTTCTTCTTTGATTTCAGGGCGAGGATGAATCGTTGGTGCTGTTGTTGAACGTTTAGTCTCTACAATTGCATGTGGCAACTTGATTTTTGAAGACCCCAGATTATGGTTGATCCCCACAGTCTTAGTCTCCAAGTTTATGTTTGTGTTGACTCCAAATTTCATCTCATCAGTGGCCTTCATGAGGTTGTTGTTATACCCGACCACGCTCTCCGTGTTTATGATCATGTTACTGGGCATCAACCACACTCCAGGAGCAATGGCCAAATCAAGTCTTAATTTAGCCTCTTGAGTCGCCAGTTGGTACCTTTGGATCGAACTCGAAATGTCATTCTCGATGACACTACTCTCAAACAGGGCCAAGAATTCTTGTTGGGTCTCGACCGCTCCACCACCCGCGCCCACAATCGAGTTTCTAGTGTTGACTTGAGCCCCCAACACGCAGTAAACAAAGGCTTCAGCAGACCGATTTAGTCTACCAAGTCCAGCTTTAGTGAGTCCATAGCCACTAGTTGGGATGAACCAAGCATACTTGTAATCAGCAAAGTCGTCATTACGGATGAATGAGATGAGGTCGCCCTTTTCCTTTTTACCCCCATCATCAGCGAATTTGCCACCTTCACCAGGCCATTGGTCAGCTCCATCGTCATAGTTTCTTACCACATGGACGTTTTGGTATCCTCCACCTACTCCATGGTACCCAGCCCCATAATCGATGAATATGTCACCCAAACCCCCGTTTCGTCCACCTTTCCATCTGAAATCAGAGTTGTTTGAGATGCCAAATTCAGCGCACAATCGTTGATATGCGACCTTGCTGTAAGGGTTGTTGTTGATTACAAAGGGCTGCTCATCAGGCAGTGGAAGACTCAGTTCATACAATATTCGTCTTACGGTGAAATACACATGAAACTTGATGAAGCTGCTCACGACTTTGGGGTAGTTGAGGCTCTCGAAGGGGCTAATCCCACAGCCAGAGGTCGCACACCACACTGCAAAGTTAAGCTGTTGTGGCCAGTAGTTCATGTCGGGGGCGTTCAACCACGTTCGACTTTGTTTCCCAAACTTGAAAGTTACAACTTGGGAGGTGAAAACATTACGCATCTTGGCGGTGAATTTCTTCGTATTGGACACGTATATGTCCAGTGAGGTCAGCATGTTTGTGGTGTTACTGGTGGGGCTGTCAAAGTCAACGGCGGGTATCGGGTAGTATCGTTTGGTCATGGTTAGGCTTGGTGGGAATGAGTTCAGTGTGCCATCATCAGCCAGTCCAAGATCAATCCAGAGTCGTGATTTCAAACTTGGCCGCATCCCATCAGTCCATGTTTTACCACTGGGGTCATCATAGGACATGACTGTCATACCGTTATCTTTCCATCTAACGTACCCCCCATATTGATCGTTCACAAAGTTGAATTGATCACGGTCAGCCTTTGGATACTTGTTTCTGAAGTCACCGAGTAAGCCCATCTTCTATCCAGAATTTGGGTAGAAGGGGTTAAACTTTTAAGTCATTAATCTATATCTGTTCATAGATCCAGTATGCTAAATATAATACTACTGCAGCCTTCACGTACGAGGTTGTTGTAGATAATTCTTCAACCTCTTTTCTTGTATCATACAGTTTAGAATTTATTAACATAGAACATTCCGATTCAGTTATATATTTTGGAGCTTCATTGACTTCTCGGTTATCCATGTGTACTCTTATTAATATTACTTTTAAGTCTATTTGGACTAGTATTTGTTTTGTTCATAGATGATAGTTATGGTCCTCCTTTTAGTTCTTTGAGGATTTCTTCGCGTACTCTCTGCCTCAGCACCAATGGGTCCTCTCCACTCACATTTTTTTGAGCTTTAGCCCGTATCTCAGCCTTGAGCTTTTCGAATTTCTTGAGTTCTTCCATGATCAACGAGAATTCTGAGTCAGAGATCGTATTGTCACGAAGGGCTTTGGACACCAGGTCTTCAATGGTGTTTATCTTGGATCTGGCCAGTGTGATGGTGTTTTGGTGCTTCACGGCTTTCTGGGACAGTCTCTTGGATATCTGTTGACATGCTATGGATGCGCACACAAATACACCACTCACCACACCCAATGGTACAGATGCGACGATTCCGACACCACTAAGAGATGTGCCCAATCCACCAGCCGCCAAGACGCAAGACAGTATACCACAGGTCGAGCTTACATTCATGAGTGTGCCCTTGGATCGGTTGTATTTTTTGAGTACTGTCTCGTAGTGGTTTAATTCAGACTTTAGCTTGTTCAAGGCATCGCAACATTGTTGAAGTCTGAATGATGGTCCATCAGTGGGAGGAGGTGCAGTGGCTTCCAAGTTAGGGTAAATCGCCTTATATTCTCCCATTTTGGACTGAGGATCACTTACTTTTAAGATGTTATCTGAATCGTAAACTGAATGTGATGGGAGAGCCTGTCAGATCAAGTTTCTTCCATCCAATGTCGAGGATGCTTAAGTCGAAGTGGGTTAGGAGACTCTCATGGTTTTGGACTGGCATGGCTGGGTAATCCTGTGATGGTATGTTAGCAAGGAGGTGGGAAGGCGAGAGTTTCACGAGTTCTCCATACTTAGTCTCATTCGCATATGACGACTTATTGTCCACTAGACTACACAAAAGTCTCAGCGGTTCCTTCATCTGTATGTTTATGGGGTACAGCTTTCCAGGGGTTACGGTTTCAGGCACCCCAAGAGCAACTTGGAGACCTCTTGTGAGTTTAATGTTGAAGCCCTTGTTGGAGTACAGGTAATCAACAGTGTCAGTCTCAACGATCGACAGCTTGGCGTTATCCGTATCGTTCAGAAGGATTGCGTGTATGCCACGTAGAGAGTATGTACCGGGCGGGATTATTATGATGGGTCGATCCTCCTTGAGAAAGCCCTGTCGATCCTTGAAGTTGACCAATCGTTTGGGTACAATACAGTCGAGGAGTTGGATCTCCCGAACCTCTTCCAGTGGGGGATCCAAATACACCCTGGCTTCAGACTCGTACATAGTAATGCTCAACATGTTGTTTGATTACTTCTTCGTCATCTTTAAACTTCTATAGTCAGCCTCTGAGAGGAATCGAGTTTTGATGATGCCACAGCTGGAACATTTGCACTTCATCATCAGCCTTCCCTTGGCCGTTTTGGCAAAGGTTTCACTACCAGGCACACAGTCGGTCAGCTTTTTCTCTTTGACACAATAGCTCTTCATTTGATTCATGTACGTTTCCTTTTTAACTCTTCTATGAAGTAAAGCACAACCGCCATTATTAACAGCCAAGCATGTTTCCCCAGGAATGAGACGACCTCTCCAGCAGTCTTGAACAGAAAGCTTACAATAGCGCCCACCATCCCAGGCAGCAATTCGCCAAGTTTCTTCCCAAGGTTTTTTAGTCCATCACCAACACCCTTGCCCAATCTCGAGAGCCCTTTGGAGAGGTTGGAGACTATGACACCAATGACCACTCCAACGGCACTCATGACAGCAAAGACTGTGAATCCGTATTTCTTGAAGATGGCCTTTACACGATCCCGCAATGACATTCGTTCCTGTATCTCTTCATTCTCACTCTCCAAATTGGCTATCTCCCCCTCCTGCTCACCGATTTCCCTTTCCAGAGTCTCTATGTTACTTTCTTCCTCTGGGGTCTTCAGTGGCTTATCTCTTTGGAATCTTAGCTTCTCCTTCATTTTGGTGAGCAATCCCTTTTTCTCAGCGATCACGCCATCATTGGCTTCCACAACTTCTTCTGCTCTTGGGCCTAGACTGTTTTTGATGGTGTCCGGCAATCCATCATTCAATTCATCATCACCTTTGAATAACACATAAGGTTTTGATCCTTTCCTCAGCAATTTGACGACTACTTGTTTGAATTCATTCAGTTTGGCTGTAAACTTCGATGTATCAACTTTGGGGAATCTTGATCTAATCTTGGCCCAGGCTTCATCTTGTTCAATTTCCATCTCTTCTATCAATAAGGGCCGAGTTTCATCAACACCACCAAACGAGGTTTCTTCCTCTGCATAATCAGGGTCAATTGGACGAGTGGTGGATGTCTTTGTGATTGGGCTCAAGTAAAGTGTATCATCCCCATCATCACCATCACCTGCCTCATTTAGTGTAGTCGGATCCAAATCAGGATCATCATAAGCAGTTGCCATATTTGAAGTTGAATATGGCAGCTTCTAAATTGATTTCAAAAGTCTCGTATATGCATGTTGTTTGGGTTCCATACTTCATCGCGGAAACCAGTCTTTGAATTACAGTCTGGTATTTTCCTGATTATGTTGAGTGGTAAGACTCGTTGTCTGAGTTCACTCTTGGCAATGGCTATAGGATTGAAATCAAATGGCCAGTCTATCACTGGTTTACTGCCCATCCGCAATTGCTCAGCTCTGGTCCCCACCAACTTGATATACTCATGGGGAGTCATTGTGTTGTCAGTCGTCATATCCACTTGCTGGCAATGTATCCCAAGGCTAACATCCCAACAGAAACATAAACCATTTCTCCAGTCTTTTGATCTGAATTGGGTCGGTAATAGTCTGAGAATTTGGGGGGATTGCCCATTTGGTTGTACAATCTTAGCGCTTCATCCGTCTTTGATATGTTCTCAGAGGCTTGATTCTCATCACCCTTCCTACGATTTTCAAAGTCAATATAAGCCATTCGTTTCTTTTGGTAAGCAGCATAGTCTTTCTGGTACTTCTCCATGGCTTTGTCATGCCTTTCCCTTTCAAGTTGGAGATCGGTCGAGGAAGAGCCGCTAATGACTTTTGCTAAATAGTTTCCACCAATGAAGGCTGTTGCGTTGAGGACTGCCCCTCCAAGCATGATTGCTATAGTCGCCATTTATCCACTTGTTGTCTTACTTCTTAAACAATTTCGAGCCCGTGTATAATACGATCGATGTCAACACTCCAAACGTAAATGATACTAGTGGGTGTGGGCCTTGTCGTGGTGATTTTGACGACTTTGGGTGGTTTTCACGCTTCTTCTTAACATACTCTTCATATTCCTTTCTGAATTCTAGATCACGACATTTCAACTCTGCCAAAAGGAAATCAAAATACTTGGGCTCACACTCCCTAAGTCCTTCACCATAAACGTCCTCCATCCTTTTGTATGCGTACCATTTCATAAGATCGTTTGGGTCTTTAATCATATCGGTTACTTCATAAAAGTCATCCTGTACTCTGTCTTTGTTCAGCCAGTAATCATGCCAATCCAAGAATTCAACCAATGTTGATCTAACGTGACTCACTAAAGCTTGTTTATAATCCCTATCCGCAAAATAAAATGTTTGTTTTAATTCTTCATCGCGAGTCATGTTCAGACACTTGTGGGTAGTATCTTCTGATCCTCTAAATAGGTTTTGACATACATGGCTATAGTCAGCACAAGCACCCATTTGCCATAGTTCATGATACTGGTCGATGGGTCGCCGATGAATGACTCCCGAAGAGCCTTTTTGCCAAGCCAGCCCATCCCAGCCGACAATCCAACGAGCACTGCAGAGCCAGTGACTGTCTTTACGAGCTTATTCTCCGCCATTTTGAATCATAACACATCATCTTTTAAATCGGTTTCATTTGCTTTACTGGCCACTGGCTGACTTTCTGTGACTTTGGGCTTTGATGGTTTCGATCTCAATGTAATGGATGGAAAATGCAAGTCAGGTATCCTGTCTCGATAGTTGGTCCACAGTCCATAGGCGGTGAGGCCAATTGCACCTATGGCTAAAAGGATAGTTTGGGACGGCATCCAACCACCTCTTCCACCACCAGAACTACCCTTATCCTCTTCCTTTTCGCTCTCTTTCTTCTCCCTTTCCTCTTCACGTTTCAAAGCCTCTCTAGCCCTCTTGTTCTTTTCCGATAACGTTTTGCCAGCCTGGACCCGCTTGGGGTCTTTGACCTTGGTTTTGACAGAAGGCTCTCTAGTGATTTGCTCAACCTCTTCAGACATACTGTCGTTGTGAGTTAATCTACTCTAAGCTTTAAGTCTCCTAGTAAGTTGTATACTAGGAAACTAAACATTTATACTAAAAGATTAGGAACCAAGCTGTGGTTGCAACTACAGCTGCAATTGTTAATATTTTCACAGTCTTTAGCGCTGTGGGCCTCACTCCTTTACTGTCCATACTTGAAAACACTTCCTTCCCATCTCTAAATAACACATACTCTACTACATCCTCACTCAATTCCAAGCGAAAGTATATACCGCCATCATCATGTACAACAAAATGAGTAACCTTCACTCTCTTATCTTCTCTCATCTTTACAACTACATTGGTTAATGCGTTTGCTAGGTTAGTGCAATTACAAGTCTTTACTTCCTCGTTATCTTTCGATAACAAGTATATGTGTATATCCCCATTATCTTGCTTCACGATAACACCATGTGTGACTTTCTTTTTGTTTCTTCCAACACCAGACTCTTTAGTTTGCATTTCTTGTTCAGACATGTTGTGAGTTAATCTATTGTTAGCTTTAAGTCCCCTAGTAAGTGGCATACTAGGAAACTGTCAGATCCCACCCAAACCTTATTTCTTCGTACCCTTTGCTACCAACATTCCTACTCATCGTTTTCCTCAGAGTCTTCTTCGTCAGACATACCTGCGAAAACATCATCCTCTTCGACCTTTACTTCTTCCATAGGCTTTCTTAGTTTAATGGCTTGGACCACATACTTCACATTGGCCATACAGCTCATCCCAGTCCCACAAGCACCAAATGTTATTCCTTTGATCCTCAACGAGACTGTTGCACATGCCCTTGTACTATCATCATCTGCATCGTTCGGAATGTAATCAATCCACCGGTCACTCTTCTTTCGACCTCTGAATGATGTGTAGTTTTTCAAGTTGGGACCACTTCCACTTGTGTTGAATTCAGGGTATACACATGTATTGCCGTTTTCATTTGTGGTATACGATGGTTTGATCAAATCAATGGTAGACCCTTTCTTCATAGTGTCAGACTGGATTTTGCTCAATTTGGGCATGTTCTTGCGAATGGTCTCATCATCGTAGAACCTCTCAATGGCAAGAGCTACTTTGTCTATGATGGTGTCAAACCTGGATCGAGTTTCATCGTCGCGCAGCAAATAGGTGAATTTGATACCAGACTTGGGCTTTTTGTTCTCAGGACCATTGTTCCATTTGAGGCCAAATATGTTTTGGTCAGCCAATTGGAAAGCTAGATTGAAGGCTTCACCATCACCATCCCGAACAATAAGTCTCGAAAATGAGTAGTTGCCTTTCTTCACTGGAGCTTCTATCTCAATAGAGTCCCAATTGAAGTCATCTACGTCGATGGGTACAAAAAGAGTTTTCAGTGACGTCATTGAACCATTTGAGGAAGTCGAGTTTGTTCTCTGAGACATGTTTTCGATCTCTTTCGAGTATGCCTCCACACCGACCCCTTCCACTATCGTTTTCAATTTTTTCACCGAACAGTGTCGACGCCCTCATCCCCCCAATCTTCATCCGTGTTGGCCATGTCATACAATCTAGTGGGAGGGCTAGGCCCATCTAGTCTGAAATGCTTGAGAGCGGTGAGGGCTATTATCAATAACGTAACAATCGCACCACCGTGTACTACGATTGAACCAGAATATTCTGACAGCGACTGCTTGATCAACTGATTGTTCTTCCAATCCTCTACCAAAGCACCTGGTTCATCTATTCTGCCGTAACTACTAAGAGACCAGTTGACTAGTCTGGCCAATAGATGTAAAGGAGGATCAATCAGTCCTTCAGCCACATTCTTACCAGACACCATCTTGTACCTCTTGTAGTACTTCTCTACATCCCTATCCGACAATCTGTGGACATCACCTAGAGCCATCTGAACGCCAAGATACTCCTTGCTAGAGCCGAGAGAAGTTAGTATTGCCAGCTCTTCTCTTTTAGCTTTCACATCATCAACGTTAATGGTTGGCGGCGATTGTTCCACCACCACAGTTTCACCATTCATGATTTCTTCGGGAGTTGTCATGGTTGTGACGTCAGAGCTGGTATCTCTAAATAATTTTGGAATGGATGTCTGAGGGAGAAGAACAGCCTGGCATACTTTTCATTCATAAGATGCTTCTTGAGTTTCTTCCACGTTTCAGCGTCCAGGTCCCCGCCATACTCCTCGAAAAGCATCTTCATCGCCGTTTGAGATGGATTGTGAAATGAGACCACACAGGCTACATTTTCACGGAATGGTTTGGCTATAGATGTCAATTGCTGAGTGAGAACCCAGACCGATAACCCTACATGTCTCCCAGAGAAGGCCAAACCGATAAATTTGTTGGACCTATTCTTCAGATCCTTGGAAACGGCACAGTCGTCCAATATTAGGAGTGTATTGGTACCCGAGAAGAACGATTCACAGTCCATCAACAAATTGTTGATTTCGTCATGGTCACTGGCATCTGGCGACAGGACAAAGAATCGTTTGTCCCCCTTGGCAAAGCCTCTATACGTCTTGTTATGGGCATATGTTGGACAAATCAACACAATATAATCAAACACTTGCCTATAGTGCCCTCGAAGCTGCTCCACTATGTATTGGGTCTTTCCGCAATTCGTGGGACCAGTGATGATGCAATTGAATGGAATCAAATCTTTGAGTTCGTTCATCATTACTCACTACATGAATCCCTTTAGATTGATGTTTCTTCTCATGACACCGTGAGAAGAAAACCATACAGCGGCTTAATATCTAATCTCCTTTAGTCCACCATTAACAATGCTCATGACCGCGTCAGCAATAACAAACATGTGACACGTAAGAACTCTAGTGCCTACCTTTTCTCTCTTAATTTCCAAAGTCACTCCATCACGAGTAGCGTGAATGTACAAACCACTCCCATGGATGTCGTTGTCTGGATAAGTCCTCAGGTCAATCCACAAAGCGAACTTATCTGTATAGAAATCAGCTTCATCGATTGAATCACTAAGGCCAACTCGCTTAATGACGGATTGCCACAAATCAGTCGCCATCATACCTTTCAAATAAACTTGGTTGGGCACTCCATCTATGTCAATCTTGACTGACGTGATCTTTGGATTTGCAAACATCTCAGAGTCCCTGAGGCCTTCTGCATGAGGGGCGGTGAAAAGACATAGTATACCAGTCATGGATCTCCTCGGCACATTGACATGCTGATTTATCACAGAATCATTAGCCTCAGAGATTGTGAAAGTTTTGTGAAGAAGTACCTTTTCATACGTGAACCCTTTCCCATTTGTGTAGGACCCAACAGCCTGACTTGCCAAAGAATTGCTTGATATGCACTGGTACTCCATCTCCATGTTTATTAATTTGTAATCAGGCGGTGCTTCACGGTTTGAATAAACCACAACATCAGACACTTTGGCCAAAGTCAATTCAAATCTAAGTGGATGGGGTAATCCTATTGGATAAAACACTCCATGATCTTTGAGGATTGTGTGATCTAATGGAATGGCGTACCTAGTGTTGTGAATCACAGCTAACGTATTGTCCCTGGCTTTTGACGTATCTTTGTTCCCCGCATTGGTCCTGATCTTCCTTATGTTAACATTGGATATGCCCTGTCTCAATCTATTCTCACGGTCTTCAGTGGTCAGAAACAAGTCATGGTAAGTCTTGAACAAATCAAATCTACCAAGATCCTCGACGACTTCACCACCAAATAGAACCTTATACTGTGAAATCAGATTCCTTCCCAAATTATTAACAAGAGTGTTGTCTTTGTGCCCGGTTACAACCATGTCAAAGGTGATGTAGACGCTACCGGGCACAATCACAGGATTTTCACTCAATCTTGGTATTTCAATGTATAGTGTCTCACCAGGTTCGGCTGACGATGGGTTTAGTGTGACTCTATTTAATGACGTCATAGCCTTCAACCCTTCACGAGTCCTTGGAACGCGATTGACATCAAGAATGCTTGGTATGGAAGCCATTTTAAATACTTATAATCTTGTTTGTAAATGACTGATTCTAACGTTTTAAATCGATTATATTACTCCACTGATGGATACTGGAAAGGATACTCAGCCATACCCAAATTGGCCAAAGCAGCCAAAGTTAGTGAAAAGGTCGCCAAAGAGTGGTTGGAAAAGCAAGCCTTGTGGCAAATTTACCTCCCGGCCCCTAAGTATATACCCAGGCCACATTGGAGTGTGAATAAGCCTAATCAGATTCATCAAGCGGACTTGCTGTTTCTTCCTCACGATACAGTGAGAAGAAAAACATACCGCTATGCCTTAGTCGTGATTGATATCGCGTCAAGATACAAGGATGCCGAACCACTGACCTCAAAGGAGAGTGGTGAAGTTGCCAATGCCTTTCAACGGATTTATTCCCGTAAGTTGGAGTGGCCACAAACATTAATGGTGGATCCAGGAACAGAATTCAAGGGTGATGTAACAACTCTTATGAAAAAGCATCAAGTCACAATCCAGCGTAGTGAAGCTGGAAATCATAGAGCTCAAGCTTTTGTGGAGAGGGCCAACAGGACTCTCGGTGAGAAGCTATTCAGCCATCAATACGCTCAAGAGATGATTAGTGATACCCGATCCACAGTTTGGGTGAACAGATTGCCCGCCATCATGAAGACCCTCAACAGTGAGACCACCCGTATTACTGGTAAAGAGCCCGACGAAGCTTTGAAAATGGACTCGATTGACGCCAAAACTCCAGACTACAAACGACCTGTGGGGTTGAATGAGAAGAGATTACCTCCAGATGTTCAAGTCAGGTATCTTTATGCCCCTGGTGAAGATGAAGGTGGAGACAAACGAAGGGCTACTGATCCCATATGGAGTCTTGAAGTCTATGATTTGGCTCGAACCATCATCGAACCAGGCCAACCAGTCTTGTATTATTTGAGTGGAGGTCCAAAACGAGGATTCGTTCGTGAAGAGCTTCAATTTGTACCTCAAGACACTGAATCACCACCTTCTAGCGTTCTGAAATGACCATGTGCATACGTGTTTATCCCATCTTCCATTATCACACGTTTATCGTCCTCGCGTGATAATGCTATCTTGTTGATGGTTTCAGTATAGATGTCATGGCTATGACTCCTTATGGTGTTCATCTTCCGTCTCTGGGATTGGCCACTGAAAAGACAAGTCTTGTAATCCTGGAAACTTATGCTTTTGCTGACCACTGCCTTGTTTACACCCTTACACTTCTTGACTTCCTTCTCCTTATCCGTCTTGAAAGCATACATTTTAGCCCTCAGACCCACAAATTCCGTGATCTGTTCACCACCCGCCTCGTCTTTGAACATCCCTCCGACCTTTTTGTTCACTCCGGTCTCAATCCCGGACGGATGCTCCGTGGGGTAATTACTGGTGTCAAACTTAACCCTCACATCTGGACTGATGTCCCTGTAAAAGTCCTCAGTCTCTATCACATAGGCTAAAGAATCCGTGTCTGTGAACAGCAACTTAGCCTTATCCCCGTACTTGGGCTTTATGTACCTGTAATGAAAATCGTACATAACAGTCTTGCTAAGATCCAGAATGGACAGCCCCAAGTAAATGGGCTTATCAAAGAGCAGTTTCGTTCTCTTCATGTGGAAGGCGGTCAGATCCTCGCAAAAGATGTTCCTATGATGGAAGTTTGGCTTCACAATCAACTTACGCGCTTTCTTCTCCTCAGTGACCAACTGGATATCCACCCTCTTCCTAATGTTCTCCATGGTCTTGCCAAACACTGCGTTGTTCATCAACTTGAAGAATTCCTTTTCGAAATCATTCTCAGCCCTGGCTCTCAAACTGTTGTTCAAATCAATGTAGGACCTCATCCATTCTGACTCCTCGAACTTGATCCCTCTGTGTACCTTGGTCAACTTCAACCCCAATGACAAATACTGTTTCAGAGCTTCGTGGTATAGAATGTACTTCTTCTTGGCTCTCAAATTGGGAATCAACTTAACAACCCCATCCACATCCAACCTCTCTGGAGCCAATGGGTAATCATTGTGAAGATCGTGTAACTCCAATGGGTACTCCAAGTCCACCTCCAATATGCATGGATGGTTCCTCCAGTCTGCCAACTCTTGATCACTCATCCACTCAAAACCGTGGGTTGGTAACGCCTTAGTCATTGCATAGCCGTAGAGCCCATTCGCATCCAAATAGGTGATGAACTTTGTAGGCAACTTGGGATCATAGTTCTTCATGTATCGATTATTGGCCTTCCCGTGCCTGGTCGAGATCGTTGAGATCCCACCTCTGATGCCATTCTCCACCATAATCAGCATATCGGGATCCCTCAAAAGCTCCAACTCAACCTTGGTGATCTTCAATGTAGCATCCCAAGCCAGTCCAGGCGCAGTATAATGCCATGCTGGATCCAACCCGTAATTCTTCATACAAACCCCTCTGAAGTTCTCAAAGACGTCAGCCAACAGGATCACATCTGTTTTGAGATACAAGTCATGGTAATCCCTGAAACTTCTCATACCAAAGGCCTCCCACACGTTTCCGGCATGTTGATAATCGTCATCCGATATGTCTGTGTCGTATAGTATCGAGTAGAACTCATCCTTGGGTGGCAGACTGGACACTTGTAACTTATCAAAGCCATCAAACCAATCATAGGGGAACACTCCCTTCCTAGCCAAAAGATCAAAGTTTGCCCCTTCATAGTATCTCGAGAGATTTACCAAAGACTCTCTCGGTAAGTTGTCAACCAAACTAGCCAAACTACTTGCCATGAACCTAAAACTGTCTACAAATCTAATGGTTCGTTTAATCTGAACCTCCTTCTCCTTACCATCATCATCCTTCTTCATGAACTTTTCAACCACAATCTCTTTGGTGAATGAGATGTACTTTTCATCGTTGAGTGGGATACAATCAATCTTACCCTCTGACACTCCCATCTTCTTGATAAACAAATGGCTGTCGTATCCAGACAAGTAGTGGAAGATGACTGGGAAGAACTTGGGTATGCTGAATTCCAGGTTACATTTCTTGTGGGCTGCTCCTCTGTACCTACCTGTAAAATGACAGTGGTCGACCACCTTATCGTTCCCCAATTCACCCTCACAAATATGGCAATGAGTAGCCTTTCCATGCTTCCTATGATCGCTGTTCTTCATTACAAGCTTCCTTTCAGATTTGAATTGATCATAGATCTTCTTGACATCCTCCTCCAAGCTTTCCTGAAACATTTGCGGTATGTCATCCTCAGGTAAGTTGGCTGTTCTCATCACCAACTTGGGCTCGAAGATGTCATCGTCAAAGCACTTGATAAGGTAACAGAACCCTGATGGCTTGTGCTTCTGATACTGATTTGTGAAGCTGTCCCTGTCATCCGGTAAACAGGTGTCCAACTTCTCGGTGAAACACTCGAAATCAGCATAGATCACAAATGGCACTTGCATCTTTCGTCTGTGGTTTTTGAAAGTGATGTACTTTGGGCTGCCATCCTCCTCCATCGGCATCTGAACTTTGACTGCTTCGTTGTTTAGGCAGTACTCCATATGGTCGTCCAACGACTTTTTACAATTGAACGAGTTTAGGCAGTTGTCACAATAGAAACGGGCATGCTCGTTCTCATTATACTCGATAAGTCTTGACATATTCTTGATCCAACAGTAATGATTTGTCTCTTCGTTTGATATCAAGAGTAGGTTTATCTTTGTACCCCCTGACTTTTTACTGCGCCTGATTAGAGTTGGCTCGCCATTCTCATAACCAAGGATGTTGATCCCATATGGGTTCTGCCTTTCAAATCTGTCTATCTGAGTTGTACTGAGTGCCGCCACTGGAAACTCTATTCCTGACCAATCGAGTTTCTCTGCATTTTCTCTCATCTCTTTGTTAAGTCTATATGGGTGATCTTTGTTTGGAAACACAGCGGATGTCACTGCCCATTTGAAGCACTCCTGATCCTCATTCTTGACATTGATGATGGCCTTCTTGGCAGCCAATTTGGACGGTAATTTAATGTACGAACTTCCAGAAAACGGTTGAAATGGGTTTGCATGGATACGAAAATCAATCACACTTTCAAACACCCATCCAGAGTGCTCATTCTCGTATCTCTGCACCAGTTCAACCAGTCTAGCTTTGATGCTATCAAACAAAGCGAGTGTGTCTGTTGAAGCTGTCACTGTCTCCATCAGTGAATGAAAATGACCTTGACTCCGCTCAGTAACACGATTATCTTGGGGGTTCCTCCTCGCGAATCCACATGACAGAATACACTTCAACTTGAATGGCTTCCTAAGTCTAAGCATCAAAACATAGAATGGTGTTCTAACCTTACCAAGGAATGAAGGTGGATCGTATCCAGCTCTACCATTCACTATGTAACTCCTCAAAAAGCCTCTCAGAGCCGTCTCATGTCTTTCAGGGACGAAAAACTCTGGTTCCCTTCTAACCTCAGCAGCTGCCCTTCTTAATCTCCTGGTGATGGCTCTCCTGTTTGGGTCTCTAACATTGGATCTTATCCACTCTGTGGTCTGGATGATTTCACGCCTGGCAGCAGCAATAGCCCTTCCATACGAAGCCCGGGCGGGTCTTGTTCTTGTGGGTCTAACCGGACCAGGGATTGGAACGTTGGCTTCAACCACACGTGGAGCTCCAATAGCATTAATAAGACCCTCTTTACGCATGCTGCCATAACCTCGAATACCAGACCTCTTGGCCATGGTTCGTAATATCTTCACTGGCAAGTTCTCGAAGTCCATGTCAGATAACGCTGTGAGCATTTCAGCCTTTCTGAATCCTCGAACACTCACACCAGCTCTTTTGGCTATTGACCTCAGCTCTTTGACTGTCAGGTTCTCCATGGTATGAATTGTATGCTGTCATTTGTAATCTCTAAGACAACCATACTTCAACTTTTGTGACACGGTCCATGTCACAAATGTGTGCCCTTAACATAACTACTCAAGAAATTCATTCAAAAGGCTTTTCTCATCTTCATCAAAACACCAATCAATTGCCCGACTTGGATGCCAAGCAACACGAAGCAATTCATCGTCCAAATCCTTGTAAAAGGTTTTCTTGTGAGATCTCCAGGCTTCGTCGTCTTCCAATACAATTCTCATGGCATAAACATACTCTTCACCTCCACTGTCTCCAATAATGATCTCGTGTAGTCTTTTAATAATGTAGTCTAAATCGAAATCAACAAATCTTTCGATATACACATAATTAGCCATGTCATCCATCGACATTAAACTCTCGGCCTCATCAGACTTCGAAAAATTCACTTGTGTAAGAGGTCCTATACATGGGTTGCCACAGCAACGAATATAAAACCAAATTGAACCTTCGTGTCTGTAATTTCTACAAATCCATCTACGCACCTCCCTTTCATCTCTCTTAATCAAATCATGAACATTCAACCCTACTTTAGGTCGAAAAATCATTACCTCCATTGATGGGTAGTGACCAGTTTCATCACGATCGTAACTCTTAAACTTAATTCGTCTGTAAACCATTTCGTTCGCGTATGCCAATCGGTACAACCCTCGACCCAAAATCCCACTTTAACAAATCGGCCCCCACCCCACCCCTCAAAGGACATCGACGATCCAAACGAAAAAATCGATCAAAAAATCAAACAAGTCAAACTCGACTCGACCCAATTAATTATGCACAAACTTTTTTGGCCACACCCATCCGACAAAATCGGCCACACCCAAAACCACGAATTCGCAAAAAAATCGTAACATCGAAAATCGACCACGCCCAAAAAAATCGACCACACCCAAGTTGGCCCAGAACCGGCCTTTTACAACTACTTATTGCAAACGTTATCAATATTGCTATTATTATCGCTATCGCGTTATTGTGATAGCTATCTGTATGGTTATCGTTATTGATATCGATATCGTTAAAGTTACTTTCATCCTTACCGTGATTGTAACTACTATTCCTAATCAATTGCAGAGTACTTTTTACACTTGAAAATACTTCAATCTACGTTCCATTACGTACCTCTTTTGTCAGCTCTGTAATAGTACCTATCGTGATCAGAGACAAATTCCTTTGGTCTGGCCTCTTTAGTGCGATCGTTCAGCTCGCAAATTTTCTGGGACATGACATAGTTAAGGCTTTGACATCTGACGTCACTGTTACACGCAAACACACACTGAAATGCACTTTCTGTTTTCATCCTCTGAAAAGTGTGACCCTTGAGCATCTTGCCATATATGGAATATTCAGCCCCACACTGCTGAGCGGCGACAACGGAGAACACTTGAAGCATGATCAACAGAACTGGGATACCATGGCAACGGCTGAGGTTCATCTTCAGGCTCCTGACGAAAATGACAGCTGCTAAAATACCATTACCAGCAATTATTATCATTAAATAATGAATAATAATCTATTTTTATTGTCAGTGTATTAAATATCAAAGCCATTCAGACCTTTGTTTCGAGGCGTATTATCACACTCATCTGCGTGCTTCAACCTTGTATAACACATGCAAGACACATTCAACCTTGTATAACACATCCAAACAGGACTTTAAGATCATCTGCAGCTGTGAGCCTGGAGGTGCCAAAACACTCAGGCACATTACAAGACCAGGCGGCCAAAGTTTTTAACAGCTTACCAGTCTCATATAAGAACTGCACAGAATATAAACAGTTTGTATCTCATTGTAAAAAGTTTTTTATCAACAAGGCAAGGACAAATCTATAATTTTCTCCTTTTTATCTATTTATAATTCATATACAATCTATAGTTTTCCAATATAATTTATTTTTCAAATCATTATATAAATATATCTTTTAATATCATAGTATTTTGTTTGTATATATTTTAGCATAGAAGAGCCATTTTTTACGTGGAATGCTAATAAACCGTTATTATTATTATTATTATTAAATGGTTATACTATCTGCACTTCAAGTTCTTAGTTGCGACTTCCTTTTTGGGTTCAAGATTAAATTACTCCCCTCTCAAAAGCCTTACAAGCAAACTTAAGCCCTTGTATAAGCAGCAGCAGAAACATTGAAAAATGAGAACCAGTTCTTGCACGTAGTAAGTGCATATTAGATTTAAGATTCGATATCTAACTCGTGCAAACAAATAATTTAAAGCTACGTAATTGAAAGCGTTTTTATTTAGCGTTCTAGATGATGTTTTAGGGACACAAAACCGAACATTTTGCTTTACATCTTAGCCATTGCATACAAACTGTGAGACTAGTCCATTTGCCTCCCTTGTAACTCAATTCTAAAAGCCTGCATGTAAAAACCCACTGAAATAGAACTTTCTGAACATCAAAGACTATGAATGGATTTCGAATCGGTGGAGTACTGTCTTCTTGAATGGGACTACCTGACAAATGTGGTCTCAAAGAGGCTGCTATAACGACCCTGCCCCAAGACAACGAATTTACGTCAACGAAGGCACTATCAGGTGAAAAGGCTTAAGTGCAAACTTTCTTTGTCTGTACTCTAATTGAAAACAGATAACGTCATAGAGAGGAGAAACCTTCGAAATCCACATCAAGCGCAACCACTGCAAAGTGAACGTTGTTTGTAACTGTAAACTATTTGTTGCGCTCGCTCTGCGGCACTTTGCAGATCCACTAAAAATTATCGCTTTTTTAAAATTGAAAAACGTTTTTCCTCATAAAAATGCCACGTTAACATGCAGTAATTATCTTTAAGAGGGGACTATATAACCCCCAATCCGGAAAATATCAATATGACCCAAACAGTCTGATACCATTAGTTAACTACCTGCGTTGTACTTGACTGTAGTTTCTTCTTGTGCACGGTTCCTACCTCTGAAGAGAGCGGAATGATTATGCCAAATTATTGTCTCTCTTTCCTGTAATATTAGTAAAAGGAAGTTGCTGAAAATACCTGGATTAAATTTCGCTGGGATGGATGTCATTACTCAAATATCAAATAAGTACAAGAGAGCATAACGGGACAAAGGGGGACACTCCCAGTCCAGCCCTTGGGATATGAAAACTGCACAAAAGTTATTTTTGGACACGTAAGTCTGTTTTGGAGAGGTCTGCATGCCTCATCGTGATGCTCATGGCGCGCCGAGTACGTTAACACCTTTGTTTCGAAACGTATTACAGATCCATCCTAGTGATGCAGGCTGTATAACACATGCATAAATTACATTCGTAAAAGGAAAAAGATCGACCCGGCCTAAACGGTAACTGAAGGTTCAGAAATCACCTCTCATAGAAACGGTTTAACTATCTGTGCTTCAAGTGCTTAGTTGCAACTTCCATTTTTTGTTTACGATTGAATTACTCCCCTCTCAAAATTAGAGCCTTACCAGCAAACGTAAGCCCTTGTATAAGCAGCTGCAGAAACATTGAAAAATGAGAACCTGTTCGGTTGCGCGTGCTAAGTGCATATTTGATTAAACATTCCATATCTAACTCTCGTAAACAAAATTAAAAGTCCGGCAACCCTTTTGTTCCAAACGTTGTAACATTCAGTGCTGGCGATCTCCCTAGCAGAGGTATGAGTTATGGACATTGAGTTCGTGATCTTAAATTCTTGGTAATTCCCTGACAGGAAGTGGTATCTCCTCATTTAATTTATAATTTAGCTTTTTTAAAAGCATTCTTCGGTAATTTTGTTGATTTAATACTAATGTGTTGTCTAATAAAGTCACGGCCACATCTGTCATGTAAAATGCTTAAAACGTCTTAATAATTAATCAGTTACTTAAAAGTGACATGTATCTCAATAACATGATCAACGTCCTTTGTACTGTTGACAAAATGCATTGTTTGATAGGGAAAATTAAAGAAAAATGCTTTTAAGATGGTTTACCCTATCAATTATTGATGATAATAATTAATTAACTACAATACCTACACGCCACCTTGCATACGTCAGTAATTGTAATAATAATAATTGTAAAAATATAATTTGAATATTGAAAGAGTTATAGATGACTTTACACAAGGTCTCACTTGCCCGGGGCAGGGGAGGGGAGGGTAATTTACTTGGGTATTGAAAGAGTTATAGATGGCTTTACACAAGGTCTCACTTGCCTGGGGCAGGGGGGGAGGGGAGAGTAACTTACTTGGGTATTGAAAGAGTTATAGATGGCTTTACACAAGGTCTCACTTGCCTGGGGCAGGGGGGAGGAGAGGTTAAGTTACTTGGGTTAATTTTTGCTGAGTATGTGCCGCTGACCTCTTAGAGACTCTTCCCCGTTACAGCCCACTCTCTGGCCAGTTACTCCATTTTAGTCACTTTTGGGAAAATGTAGTTTTCGCAATCCCTGAACTAAGTCATTTTCTATTTGTTATCCTTAAATAAACTGGCACATTTTCAGGTGTGTTTTCAAGAACGAATACGAACTGATGGCTCCATTTAATAAACAACAACTTTCTTAAATTTTTAACAGAGACCATTTTGAATCCCTACTTACTAGAATTTTCTTACCAGGAAAATGTGCGATCCCATTCCAGTAACTCTATTGAAAATGCAACCCCATTATAGTCAATCCAGTCGTGAAAATGCGACTCCATCTGGCGGCATATCCCCATTAGCCTCATTATAAGGACGTACCACCCCCCGGGGTCGCTTGGCTTCGGTAAGCGTTTTTCATGCGACGATCCTTTGTGAAAATAATTCTCAGATAGGCTAGATTTAATGATGATAATCAATAAAAAAGACAAACAGAAAAGCCATAACAAAGGTTGCTGATGAAAATCCTACAGAAATTCAATTTATCAATACATCACGTATAGTTAATTATCAGGCAAGATCTTTTAAGGAAAGAAAAATGCAAATCTAGATATAAAGTAGGCATTAAATGGCCCTTAATTAATGTTTATTTAATTTAACTTCATTTGAAAATGGAAAACGCTCGGCATCTATAAACTTTGTGTAAATTATCTTGCATTAAGTTCTATCTTAAACAATTTGAAAAGAACAAGACAACAACAGTTTAATCAATGCAAGGGTCGACATACTTCAGGATTTTTTTGGTCAAAACTGTTTCATTCCGATCTATTCTTTACGATAGTAAAGAAGAATTTCAAGGCTTTCCCGCATGTTATTAGTTTGCAAAGGGTTCAATCGCTTTAACAGTTTTGCAGAAGAAAATGCTATTCGTTTTAGTAGTATCTCCTAGGATACCATTCCAACAGCAGAAAGGATAAGGAAGACTTTGTCCGAAATAATTTAAAGCTAATTGAAAGCGTTTTATTCAGCCTTCTAGATGATGTTTTTGGGACACAAAACCGAACATTTTGCTTTACAGCTTAGCCATTGCATACAAACTGGGAGACTATTCCACTTGTCTCCCTTTCTAACCTAATTCTAAAACATATTTGTACAAAGCCACAGAAATAGAACTTTCTGAATACCAAATGAATGGATTTAGAATAGGCGGAGTACTGTCTCCTTGAATGGCACTACCTGACAAATGTGGTCTCAAAGAGTCTGAAATATAACGACCCTGCCCGGAGACAACGAATTTACGTCAAGTGTTGGCAAGCGCAACCACTGCAAAGTGAACGTTATTTGTAACTGTAAACGGCTATTTTTTTGTCGCGTGCTCTGCGGCGCTTTACAGATCCACTAACAATTACTGATCCCTTTTTCAAAATTGGAAAACGTTTTTCCTCATAAAAATGCCACATTAACATGCATCCAATAAAGAGCGTTAAGAGGGGACTAAATAACTCCCGATCCGGAGGATATCAATATGACCGAAACAGTCTGATACCATTAGTTAACTACCTGCGTTGTACTTGACTGTAGTTTCTTCTTGTGCACCGTTCCTACCTCTGAAGAGAGCGGAATGATTATGCCAAATTATTGTCTTTCTTTCCTGTAATATTTGTAAAAGGAAGTTGCTGAAAATACCAGGATTAAGTTTCGCTGGGATGGATGTCATTACTCAAATATCAAATAAGTACAAGAGAGCATAACGGGACAGAGGGGGACACTCCCAGTCCAGCCCTTGGGACATGAAAACTGCAGAAAAGTTCTTTCTGGACACGTAAGTCTGATTTGGAGAGGGTTGCATGCCTCATCGTGATGCCCATGGCGCACCGAATAGGCTGGGACTCTTGTTTGTAAAATCCACCAGAATATTCCATCAGTGGGAGAAACTCGTACCTGTTCAAGAGCCGCGAGCGGCCAGTAAACACAGATGGCTAGAAGGACTGGGTTACAGTGGAGTCATTGGGACCTGTCTAAAAACGTACTTCCGTTTCTATAAATAATTTTTCAAACTTTTCATAACCCAGCCGACGCACCGAGTGTCCCTCTCTGTACTGTTATGTTCTCTTGGTAACCAGAAGCCCATTCCTGTGGTAACCTACATTTACTTCCTGTTAAACAAAGAATGTTGTTATATACCTAGACTTTCACTCAACAAAACGAGCACTGTGATTGGTGTAATCTTAGTCACGTGCCCCCGATCAAATTTAAATGTATACCAACCGGGATAGTACAGTTGTTGCCCGCGCGCCAATTGTGCCGTCTTTGCTTGTTTGTTTGTTATTACTTGTTTAAGGGAAAGTCGAAATATATAACAAAGCACTTAATGCATGGTCCCTCGGGAAACTTGTTAGTCTTATTTTCCCTCGAGTTCTGATGTTTCCCTCGACTTCGTCTCGGGAAACATCAGGACTCTCGGGAAAACAAAACTAACTGTTTTCCTCGGGACCATACATTAAGTGTATAATGTTAAAAATTGTTACAAAGTTTTCCATGGTTGGGTCCAGCCTTTTTGACAGAGCTTTAATTTCCCTACATAATTGTTACCGGGCTGCGAGTTACCCATTGCCTATGGGCAAACCAGGGCATGTTGTTTTTGTAGACAGATTGTTATATACTAGGTGACACAGTAAGTGCACAATATCCTTTCAGCGGTTAGTCAGTACGTTGTGTATTATTTCATGTAGTTTATTCAAAAGTTTGTTTTCGCGCTGCGATGCACTCTCGATTTCCCCCCGGAAGGTAACCCTGTTAATTATAAACACAGGTTTGTTGAACAAATGCTGAGCCAGATTCGACAGAAAAAGGTATGTAAACATAGGTCACTCTTTGGTAGTTATACCTCTATAAAACTCTAGAAAAACTACGTGTCCGTCAATCGATTTATTTCTTTTTAAATAATACCTATTAGAGAGTAGATCTAGTCAAATCGATTCGCTGAAACATTGTTTAGAATCTTGAAGCCTTCTTTTTTAAGTATATTTGGACGACAATTTACTGGCGCTCTGTACACCAATTTAACGTGACACTTAAGCCGAACAAAATAGTTGACGGACAAAATTTCGAGAAAAACTACGCGTCCGTCAATCGATTTTACTTTCATAATACTTACTTTTAGAGACTAGATCTAGTCAAATCGAGGCGCTGAAACATTATTTAGAATCTAGAAAACTTTCTGTTGAGTGTGTTTGGAAGACAATTTACTGGCGAAATTGATTTCAGAAAAGAATATTCACCTTGGATTACGTGTGGTTACAGATTACACAGAGGGCCAGCGAAGCAGTGTCGTCCAAACGCACTCAACAGAAAGTTTTCAGCGTCTCGATTTGACTAGATCTAGTCACTCAGTAATTGTAATAGGAGTATAGTAAAAGGTGTGAACCCAGGAGTATCAGTAATAGGGGTGATAGGAGTGATTGGAGTCCAATTCGGTCTGTAATCATACGAGTGATTTAAAACAAAAATGACGTGTATGATTGCAGACCAAATTGGACGATACGAAGTCTGATTACCAATTGATCATAACTTTAACAAAATTTGCGGTATAAAAACTTCTTTTTTTTAAATCAAAACACATGAAATTCCAAGTTTTGCACTAACTCATTTCTGAGATATTTCGGAAGCGAATTTGAAAATACTGGTGCTGCATAATCCATTACAGATCTTACACAAGATGTATAAAATAAGGCCAAATCCAAAATAGGCACCTTTGAACGTTTGAGTTGGATTAGGAAATATAAACGTTTGCTAGCTTTCTTAACAACCTCAGCAATATGAGCATTCCATGTTAAATTATGACTAATTGTTAACCCTAGTAACTTCACGTTTTTAACTAGTTCTAACACTTTGCCATCCACCACTATTGGATCAAAAGAGGGTGGTTCTTAGCAAACGAAATCCTAATTTCTTTACATTTACTAGAATTTAATTGCACCCTATCCTCAACAGACCATTGACTAATCTGGTCGGCTATAGATTGAGCATTACTATCCCTACCCTTGGGAACAACTTCGGAAACTGATGTATCATCTACGTATTTCCAAAGATACGGTTCAGTAATAACTAAATCATTAATCATTAAATGAAATCATGAAATTGAATGAAAATAAAATGACATAAACCTAGGCTTACTATGGTTTAACTTTGTCTTCATCCTTGTCGAAATTGAATTTTTTTTTTTGTGGGGAGTGGGGGTCTCAAACCGCTCTTTGTAACACGCCAAGATCTGTGACTATTTTAAGAATTAAAAGTGCTTCAACCTAAGTCTTGTGATGCACAGTAAGATGGAACACTGCCTAAATTATGTCAGTATCAACAGAATATGCTGTGGCATTACTATCCTTTAGATACACTAGTTAATATGTACACACAGTTTGTACTGATTTCCTCTCTAATGATGTACATTCCTCCTGATGATCAGTCCTTCCAGAATCTAGTAGCTCCGATAATAAATTATAGCTTTCCATTTCATTTAATAGTGTTATTCGTATCTATTGAATTCATCTATGTATGCAAGAAAAGCAATACTAATAGCATGGTCAGGCCCAAATCTATCCAAAAAAAGGCACAGAATTGGGGTAACATTTTACTGTCAGACGATGAATACGAACTGACCACTCGGCCTGCCTTACAATAAATATTATGTAGACATGGTGGTTTATTAATTAAAGGAATTTTTGAATTAAGAGTCCCTCTTTCTTGCTTGTACAATTTATTTTTGTCTTGGATGTACAGAAAAAGGAAGCCGTGCGCAGGCTCTCTCAGGGTGCATCATCTAGGAAGGTTTCTTGTGAACGTCGGAGTGTTTCAAGGCCTTCTGGAGAACAGTTTCAGGGAAGGATGTTCTCAGCTAGGTATAACAGGTAATGTGCCATGCAGCATTCTCAAGCACGTTAGGCTTCTAATCATAACAATTACTTTACATTGTATCTGCCTCATTATTCACTAAGCATAATTATCCAAATTTCCCACTGTAGTTTCACATTGCTTTGAAGTATCTACAGCAAGGGGTTTCATTTAAGTCTAGGCTAGAAAGGGGTTAAATTTCTCTATGTCACCCAATATTTCATTATTCATGCTGTAGTGGGATTGTTCAGGGCAATGCAATTGTGCAAACCAGCATACTTAAGTCGTTAAATTGGTTACCCTGACCAATTATACTTTAGAGATGCTGTAATAGCTTTAAATGCATGTCCAAATTAGCCCCTGCATACCTTAGTGATAAATTAATTACACATAGTACTGTAAGTAACTGGAAAACCAGAAATTAACAGATGCTAAATATCCCTTTATTTATGTCTGCTACTGGGCAGAAAACTTTCCACAGTGTATAGGATAGTTAGCATTTGAAATAATTTAGACAACAATGTTAAGTCATGCATTGATGTTAATAGCTTTAGGAATAAGCTTAGAAGGGCACTTTTAGACAAATGTAAGAGGGAGGAATGATATTTTAATCATTTGTATATGTTTTTGAATTTCTTTTTTGTAATTGACGCTGAAAAGCCCCTTTGGGCAAGTGTTCAATAAAGCTTGTATGTATCACTGTATCTATATATTGAAGTATAGGGTGATATGGAAATGTAGTCTCGGAGGGCATCTGCATTTGGCACCTGCATGGGCATACGTTTGTTAATCTTACGCTTGATGAAAACAATTATTTGTTCTTTTGGTCAAGATGTTGAAAGCAGTGGCCGGGGCAAATTAATCTTCACAGCCAGTCGATGAATTTGTTTGACCGTTTCTTCAAGTCTTTCGACACAGCACAATCGTCCAAGATTATGAGCGTATTCTCACCCGAGAAGAACGATGAGCAAAGCGTTAACAAATTGTTAATTTCGTCCTGATCGCTCGCTTCTGGTGAAAGTATCCAGAATCTCTTGTCCCCCTTTGCAAAGTCTCTGTAAGTCTTGTTATGGGTATAAGTCGGGCAAATCAAGACAATATACTCGAATGCGCCTCTAAAGTGCCCTCGAAGCTGGTCCACCAGGTATTGAGTCTTTCCACAATTTGTGGGCCCGGTAATGATACAATTGAACGGGATCTTGTCTCTTAATTCATTCATCCCTACTCGATACACTATTTCTTTTAGATCGGCATTCATAATCCCCATTACTGCGTCCGCGACCACGAACATGTAACAGCTTAGTGTGCCACTTCCAGACTTTCGACGCTTAATATGGAGTTTAACTCCATTGCGAGTTTCATTCAGGGCCAGTCCACTGCCATGAATATGATTGTCGGGATGGGTCCTCAAGTCAATCCACAACGCGAATTTGTCTGTATAGAAATCCGCCTCTTGAACGGAGTCGTTCGCTCCAAAACGCTTGATTATGGATTTCCACAAGTCTCTGGGGATCATTCCATTGGAATAGAGACAATTTGGCTTTCCATCGATGTTTATTCTGATTGAGGTGATATCTGGGTTCACGAACATCTCTGAATCCCTTGTCCCCGCTGCATAATCGTCTATGTAGAGGCATAATATCCCCGTCATGGATCTCCTGGAGACATTTATATGCTCATTAATGGCTTCATCATTGGGCCTGGAGACTGTGAAGGTCTTTTCCAGGATTATGTTCTCATACATGAACCCTGTTACGCCACAAAATGTAATAACTGACACAGAATGTAATAGTAACGCAAAATGTAATAACTTTCGAAGCGAAATGTAATAACGTCGGTAACGCAAAATGTAACAACTTTTGACGCAAAATGTAATAAATAAAAGTAACACAAAATGTAATAGCACAAAATGTAATAATGTTTTGGTTGGTATATATTTGTTCGAAATATAAGGAATTACATGTGGGTAAGGGACAGAACATCTGTCTTTTTTTAAACTGGCGGACGCCACGAGTTTTTCCAAAAGGCTACTTTGATTTTTCCAGGGGAAAAGGGGTGAATAGGTGAACTCTCGTTAAATTCCCGTGGAAAAGTATTTTTTCATACAAAAAAGCCCTCCAAATAACACATGCCTTTCTTTATTTTGAAATTAAGGTACAAAAACTACGATTTGTAATGGTATATATGCTAACTTTATATAGCAACAATGAAATATCATTCAATTCTTTATCCGTTGTATTGTCACACTAATTAACGTACTAACAAACAAGCGACTTTGTCCAATTTAACGTCTTGCAATATCACGCTAGAAGCGAGTCAGCACCTTTTTCTTAAAATCAAAATTGGTAAAAGAATTATGCATATATATTTTAAATTGATGAAAATCTTATTTCAAACGAAATCTAACTGCAACTCTGAGGAAGGAAAAAATGAAACTTGAAAATGTAAACTGAAACTTAAACTTTAAACTATTTCAGGGCTCTTTTAATTGCGGGTTCTCCAGTAAATCTTGGAGACACCGTACCACCCATAGCTGTAAACTACTAAGCGAACCCAAGCGTTTGTCCAGTTCTTAGCATTAATTATGTGTTTTAGAGCGATTACTGCTCCACTGTTCTTTCCCTTTATGTTTATTATTTTTCGTATGCTTAGCTGGTGTATGTCGGCAACATCTGCTAGCTCTGGAAGGTAAATTTGTGGAAGAGGTACGTCGTCGACGATCCGTTTGAAAAACCGCGAAACAGCTCTCAGGGTCTGCCGCATCTGTGGATATCTGCCCACTGTTGTTTCTATAATGTTCTCCAAAACATCTGGTTTAAGGAAAGAACCATAGTCTGTATTACACCCGTTTGACTGACTTGCATGATCATTTTCCTGCTGTTCATATCCACATTCGTTATTGGTACCTTTCTCTTCATTTTCATGCAATCCGGTTCGGTCACCATGGGCTGTGTTGACGTCTGGAGCGTGTCGATCTGTTTTGGTATGGGACTGACATGCCCCATCCAATTCGGACTGTTGATCTTGGACGGGGAGGACACAATTATGCTCTGTGTCGGGCGGCTCAGAACTTCGCATTTCTGGATAACTTCCCCCTGTTGTTTCTGTAACGTCCTCCAAAACATCAGGATTACTGTAAGCACCATAATCTGTATTACACTCGTTAAACTGACTTGCACGATCGTTTCCCTGCTGCTCATATCCACATTGGTTATTCGTATCTTGCTCTTCATTTTCATGTAATCGGGTTCGGTTACCATGGGTTGTATTGATGTCAGGAGCGTATTGATCTGCATCGCTCTGGGACTGATCCCCTGGTTCATTTAAACCTGATATGCTACCTAAATCGGACTGTTCATCTTGGACGGGGGAAAGACAATTGTACTCTGTGTCGGAGCGATCAGAAATTGTTTCGTCTGCCAAGCACACATAATGCTCTCCAGCTCCCTCAGCGAAGTGACCTAGATAAAATGTCGCAATGGGACAGCCATTCGTAGGGGAAATTGTCTGCGTAGCCGTTGCACCGAGAGTGGAATATACAACAATTTGTATATTAAATATATCAGCTGCTGCTTGGAGCGTTAAGTGATCACCATGTGTTCCATTGCGTGCCATTAATCGCAGATATTGGCTCCAAGGTGTGCCAGCGAATAATTCCAGAGGAGTCCCGTCTGGAGAGTTAAGATGCGACTCCACAAATGACACAATCTTATTTCTTAATGTTTCTGCAGACCGGAAGACGCCAATGTTCACAAGCTCATGACAAAGTGCAGAAAATTGGCAGTTGCCATCTTTGGGCGGGTCGTAGCTGATTAAAAAATTCATCTCAGACTGCATGTCAGTGAATTTCTCCCTATGATTTGAGAACGGTATCAAATACTTCTTTTTGTGCATTTTCTTGCTACTCTGGCATGCGAGCTTTCTCTTCCTCTTTTCTTTGTCAAGTGTTGTACTTGTCATGTCATTAACGGAAATCCATTTAGTCAGAATCTTGGAAGAGCCAGCTGGAAATGTAAATTGAACTTTGTATTTACAAGTTTTCAAATTTCTCTTAAGTATTCTTGCCGTTAAGATAGACCTCTTGCTACCTATTTTTTTCGCCGCAGGGTAGCGAATCAGCACCTTTTCACCAATATCATAAACTGAAGGTGGATTGTTCCTCAGTCCCTTCTGGATCATGCGGTTTTCGCATCTTTTACTTGCCACGGAAGCAGCTTTCCGTATTCGATTAACTTGTATATCATGGGATTCGTAATCTTTTGGTCGCGAAGATATCATCTCCACGTAAGCTTCGTTCTCGACATTCCATTCTTGTGCAGTAGTGGCCTCTGATAGTTCATCTTTCCTGAAAGGTTTGCGCCCATAATAAACTTCAAAGGCAGACTTCCAAGAAAGCTCCTCCTTAACTTCTTGATTTAATGCTCTTGCGTATTCTGGTAAACATTTTGCCCAGTTCACTCTTGTTTTCCGCATAGTCAATAAATCGTACATAATCTTTTTCTTAAATGTTCTGTGGGCCTGTTCTACTTTTCCCTGTGACTACGGGTGGTATGGACGCCCTTTAATTACTTTAATACCAAGCTTCTTGTACAGTCTATTGACAGCACCGTCGAATTCTCGCCCCTGGTCGTGCTGTATGACGCGAGGAGGCCCATGCTCTTTGTAAACGTTTGAAAGCGCCGCCGCGATCGAGCTGCTTTTCTTCCCCTCCAGTGGAAAAAGCCAATGGTACCGGCTAAATACGTCTAAAATGAACAAGACATACTTGAATACTTTTCCTTTCCACTTGACTGGCATACTTTCCATGCTTACTAAATCCACCTGATGGCGGATTTGTACAGCTTTAGCGCGTACTGGCTTTAAAGCAGCCTTGTTTTGGAATCGAACATTTAGTCGTTGATGTAGGCGCGACTTTCCAAGCACACTTCTGACGTCTCTTTCTCCCACGCCACTACAGACATCTTTTAGATGGTGATAGATTTTCCTCCCACCCGAACCTTTTGTTGCCTTGAATGCTTTCGCTACAATGCTCGATACAGCTGATTTTTTCATTATTGGCTTACCATCGTAGCATACCTTGCCCCCTTTCAGAGATACATGGTCGCGATTTCGCCAAAACCGTACAAGAGCGGATTTCTGCTTGGTGGTTCTTTGCTTCAATGGGAGGTTAAATTTTCCTTTGAGCAACTCGAGAAATGTCTCATACGTCTCATCGTCGAGTGATGAAATTGCGGACACGTTACTGGCAATGGCTATGAATAAAAACCAATACCACAATATGGTGTTCATGGTCGACTAGAACGAAGACGTGACCAGCATTGGTATACTAAGTCTTATCAAAACGACAGAGGAATGTGTTACTTGGTTTCAGGTTACTACTGATAAACAGTGGCCTGCGGTCGGCCAACTTACCCCTTACTGACCTCTACAATATTTCCAACAAACATATACCAACCAAAACATTATTACATTTTGTGCTACTACATTTTGCGTTACTTTTGTGTATTACATTTTGCGTCAAAAGTTGCTACATTTTGCGTTACCGACATTATTACATTTTGCGTCGAAAGTTATTACATTTTGCGTTACTATTACATTTTGTGGCAAAAGTTATTACATTTTGCGTTACTATTACATTTTGTGTCAGTTATCACATTTTGTGGCGTAACAAACCCTCTACCAACTTTGCATGAGGCCAATGCCCTATTCGCCAAATAATCACTCGTGATGGATGAATACTCCATATGAATGTTGGTGAGGGTATAATTTGGCGGGTCTTCAGCGTCTGAGTACACTACAACATCAGAAACGGGGGCAAGCGTGATTTCAAATCTTAGTGTATTTTTCAGCGCTCTTGGGTAGAAGACTCCATCGGAGGATTGGATGGTCAAGAGGGATCGCATATTCAGTGTTGTGGATAGCCGCCATCCTGACAGCCTTTGCATCTGAAGTGTCCTTATCCCCAGCATTCGTTCTGAGTTTACGCATGTTATCGGATGAGATGCCCTCTATCATCCTATCAGCGCGCTCCTCCTTTGGCAAGTACAAATCATGGTAAGTCTGGAATAGGTCGAATCTCTGAGTATCCTGAATGGTCTCCCCGCCAAAGACAACTCTGAGCCTGGAAACGAGGTTCCTCCCCACATTATTGACTAGAGTATTGTCCTTATGGCCCGAAACGTTCAGATCAAATATTAGGTAAACGCTGCCGGGCACTATCACATCATTATCCGCCAGTTTGGGGATGTCAACGTACAGAATCTGACCTGGGTTCGCGGAAGCTGGAGTCAATGAGATCCGATTCAATATTGAATGCTCTTTCAAACCCTTCGATTCCCGAGGAATACGTTCAGGGTTTAGCGTTTCTGGTATAGCAGTCATTTTAAATACTCACAATCTCGTTTATAAATGGGTGATCATAATATTTTAAGTCAGTTGTACTACTCCACTGGTGGAAACTGGAAAGGATACTCAGCCATACCCAAATTGGCCAGCGCAGCCAAAGTCAGTGAAAATGTCGCCAGAGAGTGGTTGGAGAAGCAAGCTTTGTGGCAAATATATCTCCCAGCCCCTAAGTATATACCCAGACCACATTGGGGTGTGGATAAGCCCAATCAAATTCATCAAGCGGACTTGTTGTTTCTTCCTCACGATACTGTGAGAAGAAAAACATATCGCTATGCGCTAGTCGTGATTGATATTGCTTCCAGGTACAAGGATGCTGAAGCATTGACTTCGAAGGACAGTGGTGAAGTTGCCAATGCCTTCGAGAGGATTTATGCTCGTAAATTGAAATGGCCGCGGACATTAATGGTGGATCCGGGTACAGAATTCAAGGGTGATGTGACAAGTTTGATGAATAAGCATCAGGTAACTATCCAACGGAGTGAAGCTGGTAATCATCGAGCTCAGGCTTTTGTTGAGAGAGCCAATCGTACCATCGGTGAGAAATTATTCAGTCATCAATACGCTCAGGAAATGGTGAGTGGTGACCGATCCAGAGTTTGGGTGAAAAGATTGCCCGCTATCATGAAGGCTCTGAATAGCGAGCCAACCCGTATCACTGGTAAAGAGCCTGAAGAAGCTTTGAAAATGGAGGCAATTGATATTAAGCCTCCAGAATACAAGCGGCCTTTGGGATTGGATGAGAAAAGGTTGCCTCCAGACGTTGAAGTCAGGTATTTATATGCTCCTGGTGAGTATGAAGGTGGAGATAAACGAAGGGCTACTGATCCTATATGGAGCTTTGAAGTTTATGATATATCCAGAACTGTGGTTTCTCCGAGTCAACCAGTTTTGTACTATTTGGATGGAGGACCAAGACGGGGATTTGTTCGCGAGGAACTTCAGTTTGTACCTGAGGATACTGAATTACCGCCAGATATCGTTCTGAAGTAATAACATTGGGATGTCCACCATTTCACGAACTGTCTTGAATAATGAAACATTCGAAATTTTAGCTTTATTGGCAAAGACACACCTTGTTATACCTATTTGGTTTTTATACTCCTGGTTCAGACATAAGTAAAAGAAAACAATACCCGCTGCAGTTGTATGGGGATTACTACGCTTAAGAATCTTTGATGTCGCGTCAAAGTACTGAGCAATGGACAAAATACGTCTGTGATGAGATATTATCAACCCCAGTAAGTCTCATTATCCAGGGAATAAGTTTCTCTGGTGTAGTGTGGTTGGTTCGCGCCTCTGGGAATATTTTCAAATACATAGTTAAACCAAATGACATGACTTTTTGCTTGAGTCCAAACAAACCTCTAATGTAGTCTATCGTACGATACTCGCCAAATTCTTGGTATGTATAAAACAAGCATGAAGCCACCACAGAATCACGGCTCTGCCTGCGAACAACTTTATTACCCTCAGACTGGCGAATCTTTTGATACTTGGCTTCTATGATATCCATCATCATAGGAGGTACATTCAATTTATGTTTCTCGAATACAGTACGAACTCCCTTTGATCTGGATCTTCGCATATCACACCTAACAGCTGAACTATTGTACCTTCCCCATTCTTGTTGAGAGTTCATCGATTCGAGTTCAGTATTACAGAGACTACAAAAAACAACCCCTGAGCTATAGTAGTTGGATTCTGGGCATTCTGGGCCAATTTCATTTTGATCGATTTTTTTGCGAATTCGTGGTTTTGGGTGTGGTCGATTTTGTCAGATGGGCGTGGCCAAAAAAGTTTGTGCATAATTAATTGGGTCGAGTCGAGTTTGACTTGGTTGATTTTTTGATCGATGACTTTTTTCGTCGAGTGCCAATTTTGTCGTTTGGATCGTCGATGTCCTTTGGGGGGTGGGGTGGGGACCGATTTGTTAAAGTGGGATTTTTGGTCGAGTGTTGCTCCATCGGGTACAGCTTTGAGAAATGCCTTACATGGACGAGATGAGAATGCCAACATCATTTGACTTTCTCTACGACAATGTGGATTGGTTAGGAGTTAATGATTTTCTGGAAGAGTACAAATCAAGCATATTATATAGGGTGTCTAGTTTCAACCAGTGTTTTGTTGAGAAGGTTCGTCTTGTATTTACCATGGCTCATTTTCCCATTGACGATAACGAGATAGTATATGAATATTCGAAAGACTTTGACAAGTTGTGTGTCAAAGACATCGCTGAGAACTTATGTAAGGGTGCTGAAGATTTAACTCTGTTTGGCATGATGGATTCTGATCTCGAACGGCCATATTCTGTCGACGACCTTCTTATCGGAGATCTTGTAGTTAAGGTGTACATAAGTTTCAAAGACGAGTTGTTACATGAGGCCTGGAAGGGCACACACAGACGTATTTTCCTAAATGATATTTGGGGAGAGCTAATGTCTGTAGCATGGCATCCAAGTAGGTTTGTATATTGCTGTCTTGATTTGGAAGAGTTTCAAGAGGTGAAAGAGCGTTGGGGGACTCATTGGTAATCATGCATGATATTTTTGTAACACGATCCATGTTACAAAAAGTTATATTAGAGGGGCGTGGTGAGAGTAGTAGCTTACATTCACGATGGGCAAGGTGAAAAACAAGATTGTTAAGAAGAAGACAAAGAGAGCAAAAAGATCAGCAACATCTGACGTATGGATTTCGATTTGTGGTATAAGTATGGAGAAAATTAATAAATGGCGTAATGCCGAGATAAGTGAGCGGAATGCTAAGATAAGTGAGCAGAATGTCATCAATTTCATATGTAGACATTATGCTAGCTACTATAGGTTTTTGTTTGGAGATGAGTTTCTTAGTATGCGTTGTGTTGCTTACTTGGGATACCACCAAAAAGTGTTTCATGAGTCTATTAAAGAAGAACTAGTGTATGAATCCAATAGAAGAATCTACAAAGGTACTTTCTACAGAGATCTATATGATGATTTGATGCCTGTGGCGTGGCATCCAGATAGGTTTCTGGACTGGTGTGTTGACATTGAAGAGTTGAAGTTTTTGAAAGAGCTCTGGGGGAGTTGAGTGTGTGTGGTCAAAAAGTTTCCGGTTCAAAATGGTTTTACATTGATGTCATTACATTCCTGAGCGACGTTAGAAACGAGCCTTTAGAAAGTAAACATCAAACCCACTTATAGAATTGCTGGTTTCCATGTCGTAAAAGTATGAATGGAATGCATTTATACTGGGCGTGGTTTTAGCGTGGGAGTAAAATGGAGAGAATTTGTGACATTTGTAACGCGCTTCACGTTACAAAAGTGTAATTGATGGTCGATGGTTCTACTTTAGTGGTATATACACAATGGATTGTGATCAAGCTAAACCAAAAAAACGTTGTCCACATGGCAGACGGAAATATCAATGTAAAGAGTGTGGTGGTGTGGGTGTCTGTTTACATGGTAGACATAAATATTATTGTAAAGAATGTGGTGGTGCGGGTATCTGTCAACATGGCAGACATAAATATTATTGTAAAGAATGTGGTGGTGCGGGTATCTGTCAACATGGCAGAACAAAATTTTATTGTAAAGAATGTCCCGGTTCAGGTATCTGCCTACATGATAGACAGAGATATCGTTGTAAGGTGTGTAGCCCTCATCATTATTGTAAACATGGTAGAATTAAGACTAATAATAAGAAACGGATGTGTCATATGTGTAGTGGAGAGTATATTTGCCATCATGTTGAGCTACGAAGGGATTGTGAAAAGTGTGGGCCTTTGTGAGGTATCCAAAGACATTTGTAACGCGTTTCACGTTACAAAAGTTCACTTAATCATTAGACATAAACGACTATAACCTCTCTCTTGTATTTCCTAGCCAACTTAATAGCGGATTTGGTACCTGGTGAGTAATAACGAGAAGGTAAGGCCAATACATGCGTTGCACACTCCATAATCGCTCTATTGCGAATTGGCCCAGCCGCCTTGCCATAATAGTCCCATTGAGGTTCAAACGCTTTGAATGGGATCTCTTTCTCAGTGGCAAAATCTCTGGCCAGTTCATCAACCCCTTCTGCACCCCCAGACACAATCAATTCAATGTCTGAGAGATTCAGCTTCCATTTCTTGAGAGCTTTACCTATTTGTTCTTTCAAGGTTATATAGTCATCAAAGTATCTACTGCCAACGATTGCCAATGATGTCATGATTTACGAGGCCATGATCTATGGATTGGGCATCTCAATTTTTATCTGAAGAGCAGCCAAGCTAGAGCTCCAGCTCCAACGATAAATAGTATCAGGTTGGTTTCATGATTAGTATTTGTTTCTTCTTTGATTTCGGGTTGAGGATCAATCGTTGGTAGTGATCGTTTAGTCTCTACAGCTGCATGTGGCAACTTGACTTTTGAAGACCCCAGATTATGGTTGATCCCCACAGTCTTAGTCTCCAGGTTTATGTTTGTGTTGATGCCAAATTTCATTTCATCAGTGGCCTTCATGAGGTTGTTGTTATACCCGATCACACTCTCTGTGTTTATGATCATGTTACTGGGCATTAACCACACTCCAGGAGCAATGGCCAAATCAAGTCTTAATTTAGCTTCTTGAGTGGCCAGTTGATACCTTTGGATCGAACTCGAAATGTCATTCTCGATCACACTACTCTCAAACAGGGCCAAGAATTCTTGTTGAGTCTTAATCGCTCCACCACCAGTGCCCACAGTCGAGTTTCTAGTGTTGACTTGAGCCCCCAGCACACAGTAAACAAAGGCTTCAGCAGACCGATTCAATCTGCCAAGTCCAGCTTTAGTGAGTCCATAGCCACTAGTTGGTATGAACCAAGCATACTTGTAATCAGCAAAGTCATCATTACGTATGAATGATATGAGATCACCCTTTTCCTTCTTACCCCCATCATCGGCAAATTTACCACCTTCACCAGGCCATTGATCAGCTTCGTCGTCATAGTTTCTTACCATATGGACATTTTGGTATCCTCCACCTACTCCATGGTATCCAGCCCCATAATCGATGAATATGTCACCCAAACCCCCGTTTCGTCCACCTTTCCATCTAAAGTCAGAGTTGTTTGAGATGCCAAATTCAGCGCACAATCGTTGATAAGCGACTTTGCTGTAAGGGTTGTTGTTGATTACAAAGGGTTGCTCATCAGGCAGTGGAAGATTCAGTTCATACAATATTCGTCTTATGGTGAAGTACACATGAAAGTTGATGAAGCTATTAACGACTTTGGGGTAGTTGAGGCTTTCAAAGGGGCTAATCCCACAACCAGAGGTCGCACACCACACTGCAAAGTTCAGCTGTTGTGGCCAGTAGTTCATGTCGGGGGCGTTCAACCACTTTCGACTTTGTTTACCAAACTTGAAAGTTACAACTTGGGAGGTGAAAACATTACGCATCTTGGCGGTGAATTTCTTCGTATTGGACACGTATATGTCTAGTGATGTCAGCATGCTTGTGGTGTTACTGGTGGGGCTGTCAAAGTCAACGGCGGGTATCGGGTAGTATCGTTTGGTCATGGTTAGGCTTGGTGGGAATGAGTTCAGTGTGTCATCATCGGCCAGTCCAAGATCAATCCAGAGTCGCGATTTCAAACTTGGTTGCATCCCATCAGTCCATGTCTTGCCAGTGGGGTCATCATAGGACATGACTGTCACACCATAATGTTTCCAACTAATGTAACCCCCATATTGATCACGTATGAATTTGAATTGGTCAAGGTTAGCCTTTGGATACTTCTTTTTGAAGTCATCGATTAAGCCCATCTTCTATCCAGACTTTGGGTAGAAGGGGTCAAACTTTTAAGCTAGTATTTGTTTTGTTCATAAATTATAGTTATGGTCCTCCTTTTAGTTCTTTGAGGATTTCGTTGCGTACTCTCTGCCTCAATACCAATGGGTCTTCTCGACTCATATTTTTTTGAGCTTTAGCCCGTATTTCAGCCTTGAGCTTTTCGAAGTTCTTGAGTTCTTCAATGATCAACGAGAACTGCTCATCGGAGATCTTATTGTCACGAAGGGCTTTGGAAACCAGGTCTTCAATGGTGTTTATCTTGGATCTGGCCAGTGTGATGGTGTTTTGATGCTTCACAGCTTTCTTGGACAGGTTCTTGGATATTTGTTGACATGCTATGGATGCGCACACAAATACACCACTTACCACACCCAGTGGCACAGATGCGACAATTCCGACACCACTAAGAGATGTGCCCAATCCACCAGCTGCCAAAATGCAGGACATTATACCACAGGTCGAGCTTGCATTCATGAGTACACCTTTGGATCGGTTGTATTTTTTGAGTACTGTCTCATAGTGGTTTAATTCAGACTTTAGCTTGTTCAAGGCATCACAACATTGTTGAAGTCTGCATGATGGTCCATCAGAGGGAGGTGCAGTAGCCTCTAAGTTGGGATAAATCGTCTTATATGCATCCATTTTGGATTGAAGATCGCTTACTTTTAAGATGTTATCTGAATTTTAAACTGAATGTGATGGGAGAACCCTTCATATCAAGTTTCTTCCATCCAATGTCGAGGATGCTTAAGTCGAAGTGGTTTATGGGGCTCTTATGTTTTTGAGCTGGAATGGCTGGGTAATCCTGTGATGGTATGTTGGCAAGGAGGTGGGAGGGGGAGAGTTTCACGGGTTCTCCAGATTGAGTCTTATTCACATATGACGACTTATTGTCCACTATACTACACATAAGTCTCAGCGGCTCCTTAATCTGTATGTTTATGGGGTACAGCTTTCCAGGGGATACGGTTTCAGGCACCCCAAGACCAACTTGGAGACCTCTTGTGAGTTTAATGATGAAACTCTTGTTGGAATACAAGTAATCAACAGTGTCAGTCTCAATGATCGATAGCTTGGCATTATCCGTATCGTTCAAAAAGATTGCGTGTATATCACGTAGAGAGTATGTACCGGGTTGAACTATTAAGATGGGTCGATTATCCTCCTTGAGAAAGCCCTGTCGGTCCTTGAAGTTGACCAATCGTTTGGGTACAATACAGTCAAGGAGTTGGATCTCCCGAATCTTTTCCAGTGGGGGATCCAAATACACCCTGGCTTCAGAATCGTACATAGTAATGCTCAACATGTTGTTTGATTACTTCTTCTTCATCTTTAAATTTCTATAGTCAGCATCTGAGAGGAATCGAGTTTTGATGATGCCACAGCTGGAACATTTACACTTCATCATCGGCCTTCCTTTGGATGTTTTGGCAAAGATTTCACTACCAGGTACACAATCAGTCAGCTTTTTCTCTTTGACACAGTAGCTCTTCATTTGATTCATTTACGTTTCCTTTTTAACTCTTCTATGAAGTAAAGCACAACCGCCATTATTAACAGCCAAGCATGTTTCCCCAGGAATGAGACGACCTCTCCAGCAGTCTTGAACAGAAAGCTTACAATAGCGCCCACCATCCCAGGCAGCAATTCGCCAAGTTTCTTCCCAAGGGTTTTTAGCCCATCACCAACCCCTTTACCCAATCTTGAGAGCCCTTTGGATAGGTTGGAGACTATAACACCAATGACCACTCCAACGGCACTCATGACAGCAAAGACTGTGAATCCGTATTTCTTGAAGATGGCCTTCACACGATCCCGCAATGACATTCGTTCCTGTATCTCTTCATTCTCACCCTCCAGGTTAGCTATCTCCTCCTCCTGCTCACCGATTTCCCTCTCGAGAGTCTCTATTTGGCTACTTTCTTCTGGGGTCTTCAGTGGCTTATCTCTATGGAATTTTAGTTTGTCCTTGAGTTTGGATATCATGGTCTTTCTCTTGGCTATCTCACCATCATTGGCTTCCACAACTTCTTCTGCCATTGGGCCTAGACTATTTTTGATGGTGTCTGGCAATCCATCATTCAATTCATCATCACCTTTGAATAACACATAAGGTTTTGATCCTTTCCTAAGCAATTTGACGACTACTTGTTTGAATTGATTCAGCCTAGCTGTAAACTTGGACGTATCAACTTTGGGGAATCTTGATCTAATCTTGGCCCAGGCTTCATCTTGTTCTATTTCCATCTCCTCCATCAATAAGGGCCGAGTTTCATCAATACCACCAAACGAGGTTTCATCCTCTTCATAAGGATCAATTGGACGAGTGGTTGATGTCTTTGTGATTGGGCTCAAGTAAAGTGTATCATCCCCATCATCACCATCACCTGGCTCATTTAGTGTAGTCGGATCCAAATCGGGATCATAAGCAGTTGCCATATTTGAAGTTGAATATGGAAACTTCTAAATTATTTTATATCCACTTGCTGGCAATGTATCCCAAGGCTAACATCCCACCAGAAACATAAACCATTTCTCCAGTCTTTTGATCTGAATTGGGTCGGTAATAGTCGGAGAATTTGGGGGGATTGCCCATTTGATTGTACAATCTCAGCGCTTCATCCGTCTTTGATATGTTCTCAGAGGCTTGATTCTCATCACCCTTCCTACGATTTTCAAAGTCAATATAAGCCATTCGTTTTTCTTGATAAGCAGCATAGTCTTTTTGGTACTTCTCCATGGCTTTGTCATGCCTCTCCCTTTCAAGTTGGAGATCGGTCGAAGACGAGCCGCTAATGACCTTTGCTAAATAATTTCCACCAATGAAGGCTGTTGCATTGAGGACTGCCCCTCCAAGCATGATTGCTATAGTCGCCATTTATCCACTTGTTGTCCTACTTCTTAAACAATTTCGAGCCTGTGTATAATGCGATCGGTGTCAACACTCCAAGCGTAAATGTCACCAATGGGTGTGGGCCTCGTCGTGGTGGTTTTTCTGTTGGTGGTTTTTCTGTTGGTGGTTTTTCTGTTGGTATTGGATACTTTATTGGCTTCATTGCCATATGTGCCAAAACAAAATCTTTCAATTTAGGTTCATTATCAGAGTATTCAATTTGATTATATCTATCGTAGTACCATTTGAGTAGCTCTACATTGCTTGGCATCTCTCGAAAATCTATATGCCCATTATCATCATATCTGGTGTCATAATGTGATTCAGCCCTATATACTTCATTAACGTATGACCTTCTGATGTGTTCCATTAATTCAGCAGCATGGTCATCTTTAGCATATCTGAATGCCTCACTGAAATTTTTAGCCATGTTCAAACACTTGTGGGTAGTATCTTCTGATCCTCTAAATAGGTTTTGACATACATAGCTATAGTCAGCACAAGCACCCATTTGCCATAGTTCATGATACTGGTCGATGGGTCACCGATGAATGACTCCTTAAGAGCCTTTTTGCCAAGCCAGCCCATCCCAGCCGACAACATCATTAGCACTGCAGAGCCAGTAACTGTCTTTACGAGCTTATTCTCAGCCATTTTGAATCACAACAGATCATCTTTTAAATCGGTTTCCTCTGTGGCGGGCTGACTTTCCACGACTTTGGGCTGTGATGGTTTCGATTTTAATGTAATGGGTGGAAAATGCAAATCAGGTATCCTGTCTCGATAGTTGGTCCATAGGCTATAGGCGGCGAGGCCAATTGCACCTATGGCTAGAAAAATAGTTTGGGACGGCATATATTTTGGTATCCAATCACCTCTCCCACCAACAGAACTACCCTTATTCTCTTCCTTTTCACTCTCTTTCTTCTCCCTTTCTTCTTCACGTTTCAAAGCCTCTCTAGCCCTCTTGTTATTTTCAGCTAACGTTTTGCCAGCCTGAACTCTCTTGGGGTCTTTGACCTTTGTTTTGACAGAAGGCTCTCTAGTGATTTGCTCAACCTGACTTGTTTCTTCAGACATGTTGTTGTGAGTTAATCCGTTCTAAGCTTTAAGTCTCCTAGTAAGTGTTATACTAGGAGAGTAAAAGATTTTCCGCATTAGTCCCTGATCAGTAAATTAAGCCCTATTACAGCTGCAACTGTTACCAAACTTATAGTAGAAGCTGCTACTGCTTCTAATCCAACTATGGATGTAACAGTTGCAATTGTTAAGAATTCCATGGCTGACAATGCGGCTGTGACCATTAATACTTTAGCAATGTCTTCATTGGTTTGAATTTGTTTAGTCATGTTGTGATGTAAACTACCACTATCTTTAAGTCTCCTAGTAAGTTGCATACTAGGAAACTGTCAGACCCCACCCAACCCCCTAATTCTTAAACCTATTTTTTATGCTCAATAACATATTCATCTTCATCTGAATCGTCTTCATCTGAATCGTCTTCAAATTCAACATCCTTGAAATCATTATCATCATCATGTTTGTCTTCTTGTGGTTCAACCTCATCAAATGGTTTTGTGAACCTAAGTGATTTCACAATAATACCTTCGCCCAGAATGGCAATGTATTCACTCTTTGTTGAAAAGAATACACTCTCAAACTTGACTGAAATTTGCAAGCCTATCTTATTTGTGGGGTCAAAAGGTTGATTAGGATCAATTATAAAGTGATGGAAAGTCTGGTTTCTTTTCCGTCCTATAAATGATGAGTGTAACTTGAAGTTTTCACCAGTTCCACTGCTGTTTAGTTTAATGTACATTCGATATGGTTTTGAATAAGTGGATTTGGATTTGGGTTTGGATTTGGACTTGGAATCGTCTTCTTGTGGTTTTGAGTATAGAGGCTTCACCAAATTGATTGCCGATTTTTGTTTCATCAATGCATACTTCGGGCCATCTTTGGTCAATTTAGGCATGTCTTTCCCTTCATTGTAGAATTTAACCATGTGTTTAGCCGCAATCGCACTTATCAACTCAATCCTTTTGAACGTCTCTTCCTCTTCTTCAGTTGGGCAATCTTGAGTGTAGAATGACGTCATAGGGTAATTGATCTGCAACTTTTTGAGTTTGTCACCCGGCTTGTGACCATATTCATGGTTAATTCCAAACACATTTTGGTCTGCCAATTGAAATGATAGAGTCTTCTTTACACCATCCTCCATCACAAATACCTTTGATTTGAACCCAGACCTTGATCTGACAGGATCCTCCATAATAATAGAGTTCCAATCAAAATCAGTCTCATCAATTGGCACAAATCGATTTGGCAGAGGCGGACCTGAATCCAAAGAAGAACCAGTTGAGGAAGTTGAGTTTGTTCTCTGTGACATGTTTTCGATCTCTTTCGAGTATGCTTTCAACCGTAAAAGTTTCACGTCCAATTTCAATTTTTTCACCGAACAGTGTCAACCCCTATTTCATCCGTGTTAGCCATGTCGTACAATGTAGCTGGGGGGCTAGGCTCTTTTAGTCTGAAATGCTTGAGAGCGGTAATGGCTATTATCAATAACGTAGCAATCGCACCACCATGTACTACTATTGAACCAGAATGTTCTGACAGCCACTGCTTGATCAACTGATTGTTCTTCCAATCCTTTACCAAAGCATCTGGCTCATCTATTCCGCCGTAACTACTAAGACACCAGTTGACTAGTCTGGCCAATAGATGTAAAGGAGGATCAATTAGTCCGTCAGCCACATTCTTACCCGACACCATCTTGTACCTCTTGTAGTACTTCTCTACGTCCTTATCCGACAATCTGTGGACATCGCCTAGAGTCATTTGAACGCCAAGATACTCCTTGGAAGAGCCTAGGCAAGCTAGTATTGACAGCTCTTCTCTTTCCCATTTCACATCATCATCGATAATGGTTGGTGTTGATTGTTCCACCACTACAGTTTCACCATTCATGATTTCTTCGGGAGTTGTCATGGTTGTGCCGTTAGAGCCGGTATTTCTAAATAGTTTTGGAATGGATGTCTAAGAGAGAAGCACAGCCTGGCATACTTTTCATTCATAAGATGCTTCTTGAGTTTCTTACACGTTTCAGCATCCAGGTCCCCGCCATACTCCTCGAAAAGCATCTTCATCGCCGTTTGTGATGGATTGTGGAATGAGACCACACAAGCTACATTTTCACGGAATGGTTTGGCTATAGATATCAGTTGCTGAGTGAGAACCCATACCGATATCCCTACATGTCTCCCAGAGAAGGCCAAGCCGATGAATTTGTTGGACCTATTCTTCAGATCCTTGGAAACGGCACAATCGTCCAATATTAGGAGTGTATTGGTACCCGAGAAGAACGATTCACAGTCCATCAACAAATTGTTGATTTCGTCATGATCACTCGCATCTGGTGACAGTACAAAGAATCGTTTGTCCCCCTTGGCAAAGCCTCTATAAGTCTTGTTATGGGCATATGTTGGACAAATCAACACAATATAATCAAACACTTGCCTATAGTGCCCTCGAAGCTGTTCCACTATGTATTGGGTCTTTCCGCAATTCGTAGGACCAGTGATGATGCAATTGAATGGAATCATATCTTTGAGTTCGTTCATCATTACTCACTACATTAACCCCTTTAGATTGATGTTTCTTCTCATGACAACGTGAGAAGAAAACCATACAGCAGCCTAATATTTAATCTCCTTTAGGCCACCATTAACAATGCTCATGATAGCGTCAGCAATAACAAACATGTGACATGTAAGAACTCTAGTTCCTACCTTTTCTCTCTTAATTTCCAAAGTCACACCATCACGAGTAGCATGAATGTACAAACCACTTCCATGGATATCGTTATCTGGGTAAGTCCTCAAATCAATCCACAAAGCGAACTTATCTGTATAGAAATCAGCTTCCTTAATTGAATCACTAAGGCCAACTCGCTTAATTATGGATTGCCACAAATCAGTCGCCATCATACCTTTCAAATAAACTTGGTTGGGCACTCCATCTATGTCAATCTTGACTGATGTGATCTTTGGGTTTGCAAAAATCTCAGAATCTCTAAGGCCTTCTGTATGAGGGGCAGTGAAAAGACATAGTATACCAGTCATAGATCTCCTCGGCACATTAACATGCTGATTTATCACAACATCATTAGCCTCAGAGATTGTAAAGGTTTTGTGAAGAAGTACCTTTTCATACGTGAACCCTTTCCCATTTCTGTAGGACGCAACAGCCTGTCTTGCTAAAAAATCATTTGATATGCACTGATACTCCATCTCCATGTTTATTAGTTTATAATCAGGTGGTGCTTCACGGTTTGAATAAACCACAACATCAGAAACTTTGGCCAAAGTCAATTCAAATCTAAGTGGATGTGGTAATCCTATTGGATAAAACACCCCATGATCTTTGAGAATTGTGTGATCTAATGGAATGGCATATCTTGTGTTATGAATCACAGCTAAAGTATTATCCCTTGCTTTTGTTGTGTCTTTGTTCCCCGCATTGGTCCTGATCTTCCTTATGTTAACATTGGATATGCCCTGTCTCAACCTATTCTCACGATCTTCAGTTGTCAGAAACAAATCGTGATAAGTCTTGAACAAATCAAATCTACTAAGATCCTCTACGATTTCACCACCAAATAGAACCTTATACTGTGAAATTAGATTCCTTCCCAAATTATTAACAAGAGTGTTGTCTTTGTGCCCGGTTACAACCATATCAAAGGTTATGTAGACGCTACCGGGCACAATCACAAGATTTTCACTCAATCTTGGTATTTCAATGTATAATGTCTCACCAGGTTCGGCTGACGATGGGTTTAGTGTGACCCTATTTAATGACGTCATAGCCTTCAACCCTTCGCGAGTCCTTGGAACACGATTGGTATCAAGAATGCTTGGTATAGAAGCCATTTTAAATGCTTATGTTCTTTTTTGTAAATGACTGATTCCAACGTTTTAAATCGATTATATTACTCCACTGATGGATACTGGAAAGGATACTCAGCCATACCCAAATTGGCCAAAGCAGCCAAAGTTAGTGAAAAGGCCGCCAAAGAGTGGTTGGAAAAGCAAGCCTTGTGGCAAATTTATCTCCCAGCCCCCAAGTATATACCCAGGCCACATTGGAGTGTGAATAAACCTAATCAGATTCATCAGGCGGACTTGTTGTTTCTTCCTCACGATACAGTGAGAAGAAAAACATACCGCTATGCATTAGTCGTGATTGATATCGCGTCAAGATACAAGGATGCCGAACCATTGACCTCAAAGGAGAGTGGTGAAGTTGCCAATGCCTTTCAACGGATTTATTCCCGTAAGTTGAAGTGGCCACAAACATTAATGGTGGATCCGGGAACAGAATTCAAGGGTGACGTAACAACTCTTATGAATAAGCATCAAGTCACAATCCAGCGTAGTGAAGCTGGGAATCATAGAGCTCAAGCTTTTGTGGAAAGGGCCAACAGGACTCTCGGTGAGAAGCTATTCAGCCATCAATACGCTCAAGAGATGATTAGTGATACCCGATCCACAGTTTGGGTGAAAAGATTGCCCGCCATCATGAAGACCCTCAATAGTGAACCCACCCGTATTACTGGTAAAGAGCCTGACAAAGCTTTGAAAATGGACTCAATTGACACCAAAACTCCAGACTACAAGCGACCTGTGGGATTGAATGAGAAAAGATTACCTCCAGATGTTCAAGTCAGATATCTTTATGCCCCCGGTGAACATGAAGGTGGGGACAAACGAAGGGCTACTGATCCCATATGGAGTCTTGAAGTCTATGATTTGGCCCGAACCATAATCGAACCGGGTCAACCAGTCTTGTATTATTTGAGTGGAGGTCCAAAACGAGGATTCGTTCGCGAAGAGCTTCAATTTGTGCCTCAAGACACTGAATCACCACCTTCTAGCGTCCTGAAATGACCATGTGCATAAGTGTTTACCCCGTCTTCCATTATCACACGTTTATCGTCCTCGCGTGATAATGCAATCTTGTTAATTGTTTCGGCGTAGATGTCATGGCTATGACTCCTTATGGTGTTCATCTTCCGTCTCTGGGATTTGCCACTGAAAAGACAAGTCTTGTAATCTTGGAAACTTATGCTTTTGCTCACCACTGCCTTGTTAACACCCTTACACTTCTTGACTTCCTTCTCCTTGTCCGTCTTGAAAGCATACAGTTTAGCCCTCAGACCCACAAATTCCGTGATCTGTTCACCACCAGCCTCGTCTTTGAACATCCCTCCAACCTTTTTGTTCACTCCGGTCTCAATCCCGGATGGATGCTCCCTGGGGTAATTGCTGGTGTCAAATTTAGCCCTCACATCTGGACTGATGTCCCTGTAAAAGTCCTCAGTCTCTATCAAATAGGCTAAAGAATCCGTGTCTGTAAACAACAACTTGACCTTCTCCCCATACTTGGGCTTTATGTACCTGTAATGGAAATCGTACATGACAGTCTTGCTCAGATCCAGAATGGACAACCCCAAGTAAATGGGCTTATCAAAGAGCAATCTCGTTCTCTTCATGTGGAAGGCGGTCAGATCCTCGCAAAAGATGTTCCTGTGATGGAAGTTTGGCTTCACAATCAACTTACGCGCTTTCTTCTCCTCAGTGACCAACTGGATATCCACCCTCTTCCTAATGTTCTCCATGGTCTTGCCAAACACTGAGTTGTTCATTAACTTGAAGAAGTCCTTTTCGACATCATTCTCAGCCCTGGCTCTCAAACTATTGTTCAAGTCAATGTAGGACCTCAGCCATTCCGACTCCTCGAACTTGATCCCTCTATGTACCTTGGTTAACTTCAAACCCAATGACAAATACTGTTTCAGAGCTTCATGGTGTAGAATGTACTTCTTCTTGTCTCTCAAATTGGGAACCAACTTAACAACACCATTAACATCCACCCTCTCTGGGAATAGTAGATAGTCATTATGAAGATCGTGTAACTCCAACGGGTAATCCAAGTCCACCTCCAATATGCATGGATGGTTCCTCCAGTCTGCCAACTCTTGATCACTCATCCACTCAAAACCGTGGGTTGGTAAAGCCTTGGTCATTGCATAGCCATAGAGCCCATTAGCATCCAAATATGTGATGAACTTTGTAGGCAGCCTGGGATTATGGTTCTTCATGTATCGATTATTGGCCTTCCCATGCCTCGTCGAGATCGTTGATATTCCACCTCTGATACCATTCTCTACCATAATCAGCATATCGGGATCCCTCAAAAGCTCCAACTCAACCTTGGTGATCTTCAGCGTGGCATCCCAAGCCAGTCCAGGCGCAGTATAATGCCATGCTGGATCCAACCCGTAATTCTTCATACAAACCCCTCTGAAGTTCTCAAACACATCAGCCAACAGAATCACATCTGTTTTGAGATACAAGTCATGGTAATCCCTAAAACTTCTCATACCAAAGGTCTCCCATACGTTTCCGGCATGTTGATAATCCTCATCCGATATGTCAGTGTCGTATAATACCGAATAAAACTCATCCTTGGGTGGTAGGCTGGACACTTGTAACTTGTCAAAGCCATCAAACCAATCATAGGGGAACACTCCCTTCCTAGCCAAAAGATCAAAGTTTGCCCCTTCATAGTATCTCGAGAGGTTTGCCAAAGACTCTCTCGGCAAGTTGTCAGCCAATCTAGCCAAACCACTTGCCATGAACCTAAAACTGTCTACAAATCTAATGGTTCGTTTAATCTGAACCTCCTTCTCCTTACCATCATCCTCCTTCTCCATGAACTTTTCAACCACAATCTTTTTGGTGAATGAGATGTACTTTTCATCGTTGAGTGGGATACAATCAATCTTACCCTCTGACACTCCCATCTTCTTGATAAACAAGTGACTGTCATATCCAGACAAGTTGTGGAATATGACTGGGAAGAACTTTGGGGTGTTGAATTCCAGGTTGCATTTTCTGTGGGCCGCTCCTCTGTACCTGCCTGTAAAATGACAGTGGTCGAGCACCTTATCTCTACCCAATTTGCCTTCACAAATATGGCAATGAGTAGCCTTTCTATAATGCATGTTATCGATAATCGTCATTTTGAGCTTCTTTTCAAACTTGAATTGATCATAGATCTTCTTGATGTCCTCCTCCAAACTTTCTTGGAACATTTGTGGTATGTCATCCTCGGGTGAGTTGACTGTTCGCATCACCAACTTAGGCTCAAAGATACTATCATCGAAACACTTGATAAGGTAACAGAAACCTGATGGCTTGTGCTTCTGATATTGATTCGTGAAGCTATCCCTGTCATCCGGTAAACAAGTGTCCAACTTCTCCGTGAAACACTCGAAATCAGCATAGATTACAAATGGCACTTGCATCTTTCGTCTGTGGTTCGTGAAAGTAATGTACTTTGGGCTGCCATCCTCCTCCATCGGCATCTGGACTTTGACTGATTCGTTGTTTAGGCAGTACTCCATATGGTCGTCCAACGACTTTTGAGAATTGAACGAGTTTAGACAGTTGTCACAATAGAAACGAGTGCCATGATGTTTATTATACTCGACAAATCTTGACATGTTTTTGATCCAACAGTAGTGATTTGTCTCTTCGTTTGATATCAAGAGTAGGTTTATCTTTGTAACCCCTGACTTGTTACTGCGCCTGATTAGGGTTGGCTCGCCATTCTCATAACCAAGGATGTTGATCCCATATGGGTTCTGCCTTTCAAACCTATTTATCTGGGTTGTACTGAGTGCCGCCACGGGGAACTCTATTCCTGACCAGTCTAGCTTCTCTGAGTTTTCTCTCATCTCCTTGTTTAGTCTATAGGGGTGGTCCTTGTTTGGGAACACAGCAGATCTCACTGCCCATTTGAAACACTCATGGTCTTCATTCTTGACATTGATGATTGCCTTCTTAGTGGCCAATTTGGGTGGTAATTTAATATACGAACTTCCAGAAAAAGGTTGAAACGGGTTCAAATGGATACGAAAGTCAATCACACTTTCAAACACCCATCCAGAGTGCTCATTCTCGTATTTCTGCACCAATTCAACAAGTTTAGCTTTGATGCCATCAAACAAAGCGAGTGTGTCTGTTGAAGCTGTCACTGTCTCCATCAGTGAATGGAAATGACCCTGACTCCGCTCAATAACACGATTATCTTGGTTGTTCCTCCTCGCGAATCCACACGAAAGAATACACTTCAACTTGAATGGCTTCCTAATTCCATCCAATAAACTACGAAATGGTGTTCTAACCTTGCCAAGAAATGTAACTGGATCGTAGCCAGCTCTTCCCTTTACTATGTAAGTCCTCAAAAAGCCTCTCAGAGCCGTTTCATGTCTTTCAGGGACGAAAAACTCAGGTTCCCTCCTAACCGCAGCAGCTGCCCTTCTTAATCTCCTGGTGATGGCCCTCCTGTTTGGATCTCTAACATTGGATCTTATCCAATCTGTGGTCTGAATGATTTCACGCCTGGCAGAAGCAACAGCCCTTCCATACGAAGCCCGGGCGGGTCTTGTTCTTATGGGTCTAACTGGACCAGGAACTGGAACATTAGCTTCAACCACCTGTAAGGATCCGACGGCATTAATGAGAGCCTCTTTACACATGTTACCAAAGCCTCGAATACCAGACCTCTTGGCCATGGTTCGTAGTATCTTCACTGTCAAGTTCTCAGGTTGTATATCGGATAACGCTGTGAGCATTTCAGCCTTTCTGAATCCTCGAACACTCACACCAGCTCTTTTGGCTATTGACCTCAAGTCTTTCACTGTCAAATTCTCCATAGCATGAATTGTATACTGACATTGTAACTCTTAAGCCACCATATTTAACTTTTGTGACACGATACATGTCACAAATGTGTGCCCTTAACATAACTACTCAACAAACTCATACAAAGACTTCTTCTGGTCTTCGTCATAACACCAATCAATAAACCTGTCTGGATGGTATGCATGTTTCACCAACTCTTCATAGAAATCCTTGTAGTTGAAAGACTCTTTGTGATTGACCTTGTACTCATTAATTAAACAAATTTTAATGTGTCTTTCTTCTTCACTACTTACCAAATCAAGTGACCCTGCAAATTCAGTAAGAGCTGAATGAAACATATGAAGATCATGTCCAATCTTTTTTAAATTCTCAAACAGCGCATTTCCTCGATCCAAATACACAGTAATCACATTGATATCCCAACCCTTTGAAGATGATGACGTAATGATCAACTTGTTTGCTTTAGTAACATCACACCAATATTTAAGCTTTGACCTCAAAAATGCTAAGGACATCAAGAATTTGCAATTTCCATAACGGTATGACAATGAGACTTCAAAACCATCTCCCTTTCTAGGATACTCAACATCAAAATCAATTCCATGACCAAACCTCTGAAAAGAATCAACCTCTTCATAATCTGGTCCCATAACCATCCATTGTATAAAATCCTTTTCAAGATCGATCAATTGACTCATCTCATTCATGTTTGTTGCCATTTCGTTTGCGTATGCCAGCCGGTGAAAACCTCGACCAAAAATCCCACTTTAACAAATCGGCCCCCACCCCACCCCCCAAAGGACATCGACGATCCAAACGACAAAATTGGCACTCGACGAAAAAAGTCATCGATCAAAAAATCAACCAAGTCAAACTCGACTCGACCCAATTAATTATGCACAAACTTTTTTGGCCACGCCCATCTGACAAAATCGACCACACCCAAAACCACGAATTCGCAAAAAAATCGATCAAAATGAAGTTGGCCCAGAATGCCCACAATCCAACTACTGCTATCCTTATACACACTATCATGCTTACAGTTTGATACAACAGAATTAAGATCTGAATAGTCTGTAAAAAACTCTCCACATGCTATACAACACCCTCTACCATCAGCCCATTTCTCAATATCCCTATGCTGACAACCTTGTTCGTATTCCAAATCGGCCTTTTTGAACAAAGACTGAAAAGATTCGACAAGTCTGGAATAAGGTTCCTCTGAGTCGTAATAATCCATACCAGCTTGTCTAGTTACATACATCTATTAATAAATCTTTAAGTTTTTACCGAAGATAGCGTTCTGAAGTGGCCATGTGCAAGAGTATGTACCCTATCCTCCATTATCACCCGTTTGTCGTCCTCGCGTGATAATGCAATTTTATTAACGGTTTCCGTATACATATCATGCTTATGACTTCTGATGGTATTCATCTTCCTTCTCTGTGGTTGGCCATTGAAAAGGCAAGTCTTGTAATCCTCAAAACTTGTACTATTACTCACAACTGCCTTATTCACACCCTTGCACTTCTTCACTTCACTTTGATTATCCGTTTTGAAGGCATATAGTTTGGCTCGAAGACCGACAAATTCCGTGATTTGTTCACCACCCGCTTCATCCTTGAACATACCCCCAATTTTCTTGTTCGCTCCCGTTTCAATGCCGGATGGATGTACCTTGGGATAATTGCTGGTATCGAACTTCTCTTTCACGTCTGCCAGTGATGTCCTTGTAAAAGTCCTCGGTTTGTATCTCATATGCAAGAGAGTCCGTGTCTGTGAATAACAACTTGGCTTTCTCTCCATACTTGGGCTTTATGTAGTTGTAGTGGAAATCGTACATTGTCGTCTTGCTGAGATCCAGAACGGATAAGCCCAAGTAAATGGGTTTATCAAAGACAAGTTTTGTTTTCTTCATGTGGAACGCTGTCAGGTTCTCGCAAAAGATGTTCCTGTGGTGGAAGTTCGGCTTCACGATTAATTTGCGTGCCTGTAGCTCATTCGTGACCAACTGAATGTCCACTCTCTTCCTGATGTTCTCCATGGTCTTCCCGAATACACAGTTGTTCATGAGTTTGAAGAAATCCTTCTCAAAGTCGTTCTCCGCTTTGGCTCTAAGACTGGTGTTCAAGTCGATGTAAGGCTTTAGCCACGCTGACTCTTCGAATGTGATCCCTCTGTGTACTTTGGTTAGGTTTAATCCGAGAGAAAGGTATTGTTTTAGTGCTTCGTGGTGAATTATGTACTTTGTTTTGTTCCTGAGGTTCGGGATTAACTTAGCGACCCCGTTTGCGTCCAAGCTCTCTGGGGCTAAGGGATAATCATTGAGCAAGTCGTGCAGTTGATGGGGATATTCCAAGTCCACTTCCAATATGCATGGATGGTCCCTCCAGTTTAGTAAATCTTGGTCATCCATCCATTCAAAACCGTGAGTTGGTAGGGCTTTGGTCATTGCGTGGCCATACAGCCCGTTTGCATCCAAATATGTAATGTATTTTGTAGGTAATGCTGTATCGTACTCCTTCATGTACGGATTGTTGGCTTTCCCATGCCTGGTGGAAATCATTGAGATCCCGCCTCGGATGCCCTTTTCGATCATAATCAGCATATCTGGGTCTCTCAAAAGCTCTAATTCCACCTTGGTGTTTTTCAATGTGGCATCCCATGCCAATCCAGGTGCAGTATAGTACCATGCGGGGTCCAGCCCATAATTCCTCATACAGACGCCCCTAAAGTTCTCGAATACATCGGCTAATAGGAGCACGTCCGTTTTTAGGTATAGGTTGTGATAGTCCCTAAAAGTTTTCATCCCAAAGGTTTCCCACACGGCTTCAGCATGTTGATAATCCTCCTCCGATATATCAACATCATAAAGCTTCGAGTAGAATGCCTCTTTTGGCGGAAGATGAGGCTCCTTATTAGCTTACGGTATCCATCAAACCAACCATACGGGAATACGCCCTTCCTAGTCAATAAGTCGAGCTTTTCTCCTACGTATGACCTCTCCAGATTTTTCAGGGACGCTCGTGGCAGATTATTCACCAAACTGGCGAGACCGCTTGACATGAACCTGAAACTGTCTATGAATCTAATGTACCGTTTAATTTCAATCTCCTTCCCATCCTCGTTCTTGAAGGTATCGACCACAATCTCCTTTGTGAATCAGATATACTTCTCGTCGTTGAGGGGAATGCAATTTATCTTACCCTCTGATACCCCAAGTTTCTTGACGAATAAGTGACTGTCATATCCAGACAAATTGTGGAATATGACCGGGAAGAACTTGGGAACCTTGAATTCCAAATTGCATTTCTTATGGGCTGCTCCTCTGTACCTACCCGTAAGGTGACAGTGGTCCAGCATTTTGTCTTTTCCCAGTTCGCCCTCGCAAATGTGGCAGTGAGTCGCGTTTTTGTGTGCTATTTCCTCTCTCCTTTTCATCTTGACACTCTTTTTGAATTTGAATTTCTTATACACTTTCTTGATGCTAAACTCTAGCTTCTCGTAAAACATCTTGGGGATATCGTCCTTTGAGGATTCTGCTGTGTATTTTACGAGCTGGGGTGGAAATACCTCATCGTCAAAACATTTAATAAGAAAACAGAAGCCTGATGGCTTATGCTTCTGGTATTGATTCTTAAAGCTCTCTCTTTCGTCCGGTGAACAAGTGTCTATCTTCTCCGTGAAGCACTCAAAGTCTGCATAGACCACGAAGGGTACTTGCATCTTTCTGTTGCGATTTTTGAAAGTGATGTATTTTGGGCTCCCGTCCTCGTTCATGGGCATTTCTACTTTCATTGCTTCATGGTTTAGGCAATATTCCATGTGTGTTTCTAGTGATTTCTCTGAACGGAATGAGTTTAGACAATTCTCACAATAAAAACGAGTGCCGTGATGTTTATTATAATTAATAGCGGGGCTCCCGCGCGCGAAGCGCGCGTGGAGCAGAGCCCCATACTCATGGAATATGGTCAACCTCTTTTCTTTTGGTTGTCACGTGACTGTCCGAGCGTACGTACGTCCGTACGTACGTACGTACGCGTCTACAGATTGTACGGGTAGGGTAGGGGAGACTATCAAAAAGGAAGGGAGGGGTATCTCAGGCTTGTCTTGGCAAATCCACATCTTTTATATTGGACATTCACAATATGATCAATTGACAGCTGTCAAAACGGGATAGCCACTGACCAGCATCACATGACCATATTGTGGGCTCATGTGTCAACTCATCGAGGTGACGTGATTTATTTGGAAGCTGTTCTGGTAGCCCGCATATTTTTGGCGGGAAATTGCGTTGACGACTGAAAAATAAATTTTCAGTTCATTGTCTTTTTGAGACACAATGTTACTACTCTACACTCAGGATAATTTCCCCCCGGGACTGCTCAAAGACGCTGCCTATGTTTTAACCACGCCTTTGACATTTATCATCAATTTATCTCTAAAAACTGGAGTTGTGCCTAGTGAGTGGAAAGTGGCAAAGGTGATCCCTCTATACAAATCAGGGTCTCTGGCTGAGGTTGACAATTACAGGCCTATCTCAATTCTCCCTACTTTGTCAAAGATCTTGGAAAGGATAGTCTATAAGCAGCTGATGGCTCATTTAGATGATCATAATCTACTTTTTGAGTACCAATTTGGTTTACGTCCGAACCGCTCAACGGAACTAGCTGTTACTTACTTCACTGATCTCATCAGAAAGGAGGCCGATAGTGGAAAGGCGACAGGAGCAGTTTTTATTGACTTATCAAAGGCATTCGATACCATTAGTCATTGCATTTTATTTAGTAAACTGTCCCGTTTTGGTGTATATGATATGGAACTTCAGTGGTTTACTGATTATTTATTCCATCGTAAGCAGATCGTTCAATTTCACGGTGTGCTTTCTGAACCAAATCCAATTAACACTGGAGTTCCTCAAGGGAGTATTCTTGGGCCCCTTCTTTTTTCTCATCTTCTTTAATGATGTGCATAGTCCGCTTCGTCATTGTAAGATTATCACTTACGCTGACGATACGGTGATTTTTACATCCTCAAGTGATATTGATGCGATACAAAGCAGTCTTTCACAGGACTTAGATAATCTATCTAACTGGTTTCGTGATAATGAACTTATTTTTAATCTAAAGAAAGGAAAATCTGAGGTCATGCTGTTTGGTACCGGTAAGCGGTTGAACCTGTTTCAAGGCTGTCAAGTCAAGCTCTCAGTCAACGGTTTTCCCATCAACATCACTACATGTTATAAGTACCTCGGCGTGCATTTGGACCCGACACTTAATTTTGAAACTCATTTTCAAAAAATTTACAAGAAGGCAGCAGGAAGAGTGAACCTCTTACGGCGCATCCGTTCCAGTATTGATACTTTCACTGCCGAACGAATTTACCAATCGATGATTATGCCAATATTTATGTATTGCGGCTATACTAGTCTTGGATGGTCAGAGTCCCGCAAACGCATGATCCGCTCCATTGAGACCCGAAGCCTTGAAATTATTTCTCCAAAATGCAGTTCGCAGAACTGTGATCTTCGAATTCTAACTGTTGATAACTTTTTACAAAAGAGAGCGTGCTGCTTTGTATTTGACTGCCTTAATGGAACTGCATGCTTTCCATTTAAAGACTATTTTCACCGATTACATCATAACGCTTTAAACACTCGCAACAATGGGAAAACTGAAAAACTACCAAAAGTCAGACTGGATTTTGCGCGCCGTAGCTTTTATTTTTTAGGTGCCTCGATTTTTAATTTATTGCCTTTAACTTTAAGTTTAAGAAACATTAATTCTAGAGTCTTATTTAGGAAAGCCTTAGACGATTATTACTTGTAAATTCTATTCTATTTTCAACGGTTTTTAATATGTATCTTATTTTATATATCTTAATATTTTTAATTCTTAGCAGGACCCCGTTGATAACAGTACTATGTACTGAAGGGTTATCCTGAGAAAATATTCGATTATTATTATTATTATTATTAAAGTTTTACTAAAGGACAAACGAAACAATTTCTATTGCTATGTCAACAAACAATAGCAGAGAAAATATAATTTGCAGAACACAGGGTTCAGGTGAAGAGCAACGGGAAAGAGAGCAAGAATTAACTGAGGAAGAATGAGCGAAGTAGATCGCCAAAGAAGGCGCGCTCGGGAAAGAGAAAGGAGACGAAATTATAGCGAAGAACGCCGACAAGCAGAAAGAGTCCGGGCTCGAGAAAATAGACAAAATGTTAACGAAGAACGCCGAGAAGCGGAAAGATTCCGTGCTGTGGAAAACAGACAAAATTGTAGCGAAGAATGCCGAGAAGCGGAAAGACTTCGTGCTGTGGAAAACAGACAAAATTTTAGCGAAGAAAGCCGAGAAGCGGAAAGACTCCGTGCTGTGGAAAACAGACAAAATTGTAGCGAAGATAGCCGAGAAGGGGAAAGACTCCGTGCTGTGGAAAACAGACAAAATTGTAGCGAAGAAAGCCGAGAAGTGGAAAGACTCCGTGCTATGGACCACAAATTTGCATAAGTTTTGTCTGCATAATATTTGCTCACTGATGCGTGACTTAGCACTCGCACTTTCCACTTTCCCTTAAACTTGACACTTGACTTGGAAAACCGACTTCTAAACAAACCTTCTTCAGAAAAATGATCTTCTGAATGCACTACTTTTGAATGAGAAGCAAACTGATGAAAGATTTCAAATTTTTATGTCCTTTAATCATATAAACATCTCCCCTGTCGACGGCATACTCCCGCGGGAATTTTCTCTTGGCGGCAAATTGCAGAATGTAGCGCTTTCACTGGCAGCTTTTCGCGTTGTCCACGTTGTCATTTAGTGTGTCGATTGAGAACTTTGGTTTCAACGCCGTTGTTTTCGTAAAAAATGTTCTTCTAAATTGTAAAATGTCTCAAATGTATGTTAGTCATTCACGTGTTGCGTTGGACCAGGTCTAATTATAGTTCACACTTTTACGGTTGCATTTTACAAGGGAATCAAGCCTCAAACATTTCTACCACAATGCATTGCTCTGTACCCACAAATTCAACCACAATGCCTTGCGCGCCGTGTTTCCTGCCATGTGCTTTTCTCCTGGAATCGAAGGTGAGTTCAGCTTTTGCGTGATAAATGTTTGTTTTGTAAACAAAAATTTAACTTTTAAGGCATCGACGCATACTATAGTCCTTCAAAAGGCTCTGACAAAGCTTTTGCTTAGTTTTTCTTGAATGTTTCACAAAAGAAAATCTTATTTCGTGATTTGAATGTTCGAGTAAACAACCAAGACATCACAAAATGGCGGCTTATGCACGTTTGTTGGATTTCTGACCAAATTTCTTCCTTTTCAGTACACAAACTGCTACTTATTTCTGACCAAATTTCTTCCTTTTCAGAACACAAACTGCTGCTTATAGCGAGGTAAGAACTTTTGATAATTTGTGAAGTTTTCTAATGATTAATATATTTAATAGTGACCGCCGCGAATGCATAAGCTTATTTCCTCCAACAAGAACAAGGTCCAACAACGCAAGGGAATTAGGAATGATTTCCGCACAGGTCCCTACTCATTATGCATGCTAAAGCTGTCTTGTCTGGTGTAATGCACGTGCAAATGTTTCTTGTGTTCGAAGAACCAAATAGAATAGTTACAGAATGCATAATGAAGTAGGGACCTGTGCGGAAATCTTGCCGGGAATTATCGCAACGAAATTTTCATTTCTTTGGTGTCGGAATAATGCTTTGTTCATTATCATTATGACGGCGCATACTGCATACTGCAACGCCGTGAAAAGTTTGAACATGACATTTGTTCATCTCGAATTGATCGAGCACATTGGGGTAATCACACTGAATGCGAATGCTCATATTCTTTACTTTACTAGAGTGATAGCCTGCTAACCGGCGTCCCTTGCCTCCATGTGAACACACTTTATGGCCAGGATTTTGCATATCCTGGTCAGGAAAACAGAATAAAACATTACAGGAAATTCATATATTTTGGTTTTGATTTCAGATTTTACAGCATTTGGATGGCATATTTTATGCCTCGTTTGGTCGTGTTTGAACACGCCTCGTTCATATCTATGTCTTGAAAGTGTTAAATGTATTGAAGTACAATACTTCTTTTTTCAGAAAGAAGGAAGTAAAAGAAGTTGAAAGACACCTTTAAGGAAGGTGAGTTCAAAAATGGGAAATAGCTTGGAACAGTACAGAGCAACTATAGGGACACATTTTATATTCTTATCTTCCAGACATTACCAGTTGTGTATGACAGGAAGATTTTGGAGTACAATCCTGTTGTTATTTTATATGGAAGCAATCTATTTACCAACTTTAAAGGTTGTTGTTCAGAATTATAACATGATGAGATTCAATCGTCTTTGGTTGACCCAAATGTATCTCTATAAGTTCTATATACCTGAATTGATTCAGCTAGCAAATGATATAGAACTCAATCCTGGACCAGAAATATCTACTGACAGTGTAAATTCGGAAAACCCAAATAAAAAGAACTATTTTTTTATTGAACCATGGAATACTGAATGTCAGGCATTTTGGTGTTCTGCTCTGAAACACAAAAATTGTTCAGAAATGGTCAAACCCTTAGAAAAGCCTTCCAAACTGTATCGAATAGTCGGTTATGGCAATTGCTTATTCCGTGCCCTTTCTTATGCAATAACTGGGAGACAAAATTATCACAGCTTAGTCAGAGAAAAGATAGTTCAACATATGAGACATAATGAGCATGCATTACTTGCTCACATGAATGGCAGTGTGAATGAATATTTGGCCCACACAGGAATGACAAATCAACATGTTTGGGGAACAGATGTTGAAATAATTGCAGCCTCTTCTTTGCTAGAAACTGACATTTATGTATACACCAAAGTTGGTTTTCTATATAAATGGCAAAGGTTTTCGAGTTCTATCTTATCAGGATATCCTGCCAAAAATATAGGTGGTCTCTATTTGCAAAATACTAGTGGTGTACATTATGACATTGTGCTAGATGTTGCTTCTTCTCTGACTCCTCATTAGTAGTAGGAAAAGGCCGATTCTGGGCCAAGTTGGGCGTGGTCAACTTTGTCGGGGGACTGGTTCGGCTCGGTCAGAATTTTTTGGGTGTGGTCGAGTTGGGTCGACTCGGTCAAAACTTTTGAGTCTCAACTTATTCGATTTTTTGATCGATGATTTTCTTCAAGGGTGTCAATTTTTTCGTTGGGATTGTCGAGTTGACAAAATGTATCTTTGTGGGGGTGGGGTTGGTGGAATGGGGCTGACGAGTGAAAGTGGGATTTTGAGTTGAGGTTGAAAGGTTGGGGTATACAGTTTTGAGAAAATGCCTTGTGTTCATGGTCGACAAAAATCAAACTGCAAAGATTGTGGTGGTGTTGGTATTTGTGAACATAGAAGACGAAGAGATCGTTGTAAAGATTGTTGGGGTACTGGTATTTGTGAACATAAAAGACGAAAAGATCGTTGTAAAGAGTGTGGTGGTTCTCAGATTTGTGAACATGGTAGAGAAAATTATGATTGTAGGGAATGTTTTGGTGCTGCATTTTGTGTTCATGGTAGGCGAAAATATCGTTGCAAAGATTGTGGCGGTGCTGGAATTTGTCCACATGGTCGGGCAAAATGTGAGTGTAAAGAATGTGGGGGTTCACGTTTTTGTGAACATGGTCGAAGAAAACGTGGGTGTAAAGAGTGTGGGGGTTCACTTTTTTGTGGACATGGTAAAAGAAAACCAGATTGTAAAGATTGTAGTCCTCATCTTTATTGTGAACATGGTCGAAGAAAACGTGAGTGTAAAGAGTGTGGGGGTTCACGTTTTTGTGAACATGGTAAAAGAAAACCACATTGTAAAGATTGTAGTCCTCATCTTTATTGTGAACATGGTAAACGAAAGTGTGTTTGTAAAGAATGTAAACCTCATTTGTATTGTCAACATGGCAGAAAAAAGTTTGTCAACATGGCAAGGGGTTTGTCAACATGGCAAACGAATATGTCGTTGTAAAGATTGTAAAGGAGTATGATTAACTACCAACAAATTTTTATAACACACATCGTGTTATAAAAGTATAAAAGTTAAACATGGTGGCTGGTTTAAGAGTTACAATTTCAAAATACAATTGATGCTATGGAGAACTTGACAGTGAAAGACTTGAGGTCAATAGCCAAAAGAGCTGGTGTGAGTGTTCGTGGATTCAGAAAGGCTGAAATGCTCACAGCGTTGTCTGATATACAACCTGAGAACTTGACAGTGAAGATATTACGAACCATAGCCAAGAAGACTGGTATACAAGGTTTTGGCAACATGCGTAAAGAGGCTCTCATTAATGCCGTTGGATCCCCACGAGTGGTCGAGGCCAATGTTCCAATCCCTGGTCCAGCTAGGCCCACAAGAACAAGGCCAGCCCGAGCCTCATATGGAAGGGCCATTGCTGTTGCCAGGCGTGAAATTATCCAGACCACAAATTGGATAAGATCTAATGTTAGAGAACCAAACAGGAGGGCCATCACCAGGAGATTAAGAAGGGCAGCCAATGCAGTTAGAAGGGAGCCCGATTACTTCATCCCTGAAAGACATGAAACGGCGCTGAGAGGATTTTTGAGGACTTATATAGTAAAGGGTAGAGTTGGATTCGACCCAATTTCATTCCTTAGTGAGGTTAGATCACCATTCTATGGTTTGATGCGTAAACATAGGAAGCCATTGAAGTTGAAGTGTATTCTTTCATGCAGCTTCATAAGGAGGAACAACCAGGATAATCGTGTTGTTGAGCGGAGCCAAGGTCATTTCCATTCACTGATGGAGACAGTGACAGCTTCAACAGACACATTTGTTATGTTTGATAATATCAAAGCTAGACTGGTTGAATTGGTGCAGAAATATGAGAATGAGCGCTCTGGATGGGTGTTTGAATCTGTGATAGACTTTCGTATCCACATAAACCCATTTCAACCGTTTTCTGGAAGTTCATATATTAAATTACCACCTAAATTAGCTGCTAAGAAGGCAATCATCAATGTCAAGAATGAAGACCAGGAGTGCTTCAAATGGGCAGTGACATCTGCCGTGTTTCCAAACAAAGATCATCCCTATAGACTAAACAAAGAGATGAGAGAAAACTCAGAGAAATTCGATTGGTCAGGAATAGAGTTTCCAGTGGCAGCACTTAGTACAACCCAGGTAGATAGATTTGAAAGGCAGAACCCATATGGGATCAACATCCTTGCATTGGTTATGAGAATGGCGGGCCAACCCTAATCAGGCGTTATAATAAGTCAGGGGTGGAAAAGATAAACTTACTCTTGATATCAAACGAAGAGACAAATCATTACTGTTGGATCAAAAACATGTCAAGACTTATTGAGTATAATTAGAACGAGCATGTGCGTTTCTATTGTGATAACTGCTTAAACTCGTTCAATTCTAAAAAGTCGCTGGAAACACATGTGGAGTATTGTTTAAACAACGAGGCAGTCAAAGTCCAGATGCCGATGGAAGAGGATGGCAGCCCAAAGTACATTACTTTCAAGAACCACAGACGAAAGATGCAAGTGCCATTTGTGATCTATGCTGATTTTGAGTGTTTCACAGAGAAGTTGGACACTTGTTTCCCAGATGACAGGGATAGCTTCACGAATCAATATCAGAAACACAAGCCATCAGGTTTCTGTTATCTTATCAAGTGTTTTGATGATAAGATATTTGAACCCAAGCTTGCAATGCGTACAGCAAGATCTCCAGATGAGGACATTGCAAAAATATTCGTGAAGAGACTGGAGGCTGATATCAAGAAGATTTATAAACAATTCAGAAGCCCAGAGGAGATTACAATGGAGAAGAAAGACAAAAGGAATTTTAGGAATGCAACTCACTGTCATATTTGTGAGGGTGAGTTGGGGGATGACAAGGTACGTGATCATTGCCATCTTACGGGCAAGTATAGGGGAGCAGCACACACGAAATGTAATATCGAATTCAAGGTCCCCAATTTCTTTCCAGTTATATTTCATAACTTGTCTGGGTACGATAGTCATTTATTCGTGAGGAATCTTGGTATATCAGAGGGTAAATTAAATTGTATACCACTTACTGATGAGAAATACGTTTCATTTACCAAGGAGATTGTTGTGGATACCTTTAGGAATGGGGAGGGTAAGAGGATTGAGGTGAAACGATACATAAGGTTTATAGACAGTTTCAGGTTTATGTCTAGCGGGTTAGCAAGTTTGGGTAACAATATACCGCGAGAGTCTTTGGAGAACCTGGGAAGGTATTATGAAGGTGAGGACTTAGAGCTGTTGTCTAGAAAGGGAGTCTTTCCTTATGATTGGTTTGATGGATATAATAAGCTAAGTGAGACAAGTCTTCCACCTAAAGAGGAGTTCTATTCAAGGCTTTATGATGAGGATTTAACTGAGGAAGACTACAAACATGCCAAGTCTGTGTGGGACAGATTTGAGATGAGGAATTTTAAGAATTACCATAACACGTATCTTAAGGTGGATGTATTATTACTGGCTGATGTTTTCGAGAACTTTAGAAGGGTATGTATGAAAAATTATGGATTAGATCCTGCATGGTACTTTACTGCGCCTGGATTGGCTTGGGATGCTACATTGAAGATCACCAAGGTTGAGTTGGAGCTTTTGAGGGATCCCGATACGCTGATTATGGTAGAGAATGGTATCAGAGGTGGAATATCAATGATCTCGACGAGGCATGGGAAGGCTAATAATCGATATATGAAGAACTATGATCCCAGGTTGCCTACAAAGTTCATCGTATATTTGGATGCTAATGGGCTCTATGGACATGCGATGACGAAGGCTTTACCAACCCATGGGTTTGAATGGATGAGCGATCAAGAGATGAGAGATTGGAGAGACCATCCATGTATATTAGAGGTGGACTTGGAGTACCCATTGGAGCTACATGATCTTCATAATGATTATCCACTAGCCCCAGAGAGGTTGGATGTTGATGGGGTTGTTAAGTTGGTTCCCAATTTGAGAGATAAGAAGAAGTATATTCTACACCACGAAGCTTTGAAACAGTATTTGTCGTTGGGTTTGAAGTTAACCAAGGTTCATAGAGGGCTCAAGTTTGAGGAGTCGGAATGGTTGAAGCCTTATATTGATCTGAATAATGGTTTGAGAGCCAGGGCCGAGAATGATTTCGAAAAGGATTTCTTCAAGTTGATGAACAACTCAGTGTTTGGCAAGACCATGGAGAACATTAGGAAGAGGGTGGATATCCAGTTGGTCACTGATGAGAAGAAAGCGCGTAACTTGATTGTGAAGCCAAACTTCCATCATAGGAACATCTTTTGTGAGGATCTGGCCGCCTTCCACATGAAGAGAACGAGATTGGTCTTTGATAAGCCCATTTACTTAGGCTTGTCCATTCTGGATCTGAGCAAGACGACTATGTATGATTTTCATTACAGGTACATAAAGCCTAAGTATGGGGAGAAGGCCAAGTTGCTGTTCACAGACACCGATTCTCTCGCCTATGAGATACAAACCGAGGACTTTTACAGGGATATCACTCCAGATGTGAGAGACAAGTTTGACACAAGTAACTACCCAAGGGACCATCCATCCGGGATTGAGACCGGAGTGAACAAAAAGGTCGGAGGGATGTTCAAAGATGAGGCTGGCGGTGAACAAATCACGGAATTTGTGGGTCTGAGGGCTAAACTGTATGCTTTCAAGACGGACAAGGAGAAAGAAGTCAAGAAGTGTAAGGGTGTTAACAAGACAGTGGTGAGCAAAAGCATAAGTTTCCAAGATTACAAGACTTGTCTTTTCAGTGGCCAATCCCAGAGACGGAAGATGAACACCATAAGGAGTCATAAGCATGACATCTATACTGAAACTATCAATAAGATTGCATTATCACGCGAGGACGATAAACGTGTGATAATGGAAGACGGGATAAATACTTATGCACATGGTCATTTCAGGACGCTAGAAGGTGGTGATTTGGTGTCTTGGGGTACAAATTGAAGCTCTTCACGAACGAATCCTCGTTTTGGACCCCCACTCAAATAATACAAGACTGGTTGACCCGGCTCGATTATGGTTCGGGCCAAATCATAGACTTCAAGGCTCCATATGGGATCAGTAGCCCTTCGTCTGTCTCCACCTTCATCCTCACCCGGGGTATATAAATATCTGACTTGAACATCTGGAGGTAATCTCTTCTCATCCAATCCCACAGGTCGCTTATAGTCTGGAGTTTTGGTACCAATTGAGTTCATTTTCAAAGCTTCCTCAGGCTCTTTACCAGAAATACGGGTGGGTTCACTATTGAGGGTCTTCATGATGGCGGGCAATCTATTCACCCAAACCGTGGATCGGGTATCACTAATCATCTCTTGAGCGTATTGATGGCTGAATAGCTTCTCACCGAGAGTCCTGTTGGCCCTTTCCACAAAAGCTTGAGCTCTGTGATTCCCAGCTTCACTACGTTGGATTGTGACTTGATGTTTATTCATAAGAGTTGTTACATCACCCTTGAATTCTGTTCCTGGATCCACCATTAATGTTTGTGGCCACTTCAACTTACGGGAATAAACCCGTTGAAAGGCATTGGCAACTTCACCGCTCTCTTTTGAGGTCAATGGTTCAGCATCCTTGTATCTCGAAGCAATATCAATCACGACTAATGCATAGCGGTATGTTTTTCTTCTCACTGTATCGTGAGGAAGAAACAACAAGAAACAACAATTGATGAATCTGATTAGGCTTATTCACACTCCAATGTGGTCTGGGTATATACTTGGGGGCTGGGAGATAAATTTGCCACAAGGCTTGCTTCTCGAACCACTCTTTGGCGACCTTTTCACTAACTTTGGCTGCTTTGGCCAATTTGGGTATGGCTGAGTATCCTTTCCAGTATCCATCAGTGGAATAATATAATCGATTTAAAACGTTGACATCGCTCATTTATAAACAAGAATATAAGCATTTAAAATGACTTCTATACCAAACATTCTTGATACAGATCGCGTTCCAAGGACTCGCGAAGGGTTGAAGGCAGAAACTTCGTTGAATAGGGTCACGTTGAATCCATCATCAGCCGAACCTGGTGAGACACTATACATTGAAATACCCAAATTGAGTGGTAATTTAGTCATTGTGCCCGGTAGCGTCTATATAACCTTTGATATGGTTGTAACTGGGCATAATGACAATACTCTTGTTAATAATTTGGGGAGGAATCTAATTTCACAATATAAGGTTTTATTTGGTGGTGAGATCGTAGAGGATCTTAGTAGATTTGATTTGTTCAAGACTTATCATGAATTGTTTTTGACAACTGAAGATCGTGAGAATAGGTTGAGACAGGGTATATCCAATGTTAACACAAGGAAGATCAGGACCAATGCGGGTGACAAAGATACATCAAAAGTAGAGGATAATACTTTAGCTACGATTCATAACACTAGATATGCCATTCCATTGGATCACACAATTCTCAAAGATCATGGAGTATTTTATCCAAGAGGATTGGCACATCCACTTAGATTTGAATTGACTTTGGCTAAAGTTTCTGATGTTGTGGTTTATTCAAGCAATGAAACACCAGCTAATTATAAATTAATAAACATGGAAATGGAATATCAATGCATATCAAGTGATTATTTAGTAGGACAGGCTGTTGCGTCTTACAATGTCGGGAGGACATTCACGTATGAAAAAGTACTTCTTCACAAAACTTTCACAATCTCTGAGGCTAATGATGCTGTGATAAATCAGCATATTAATGTACCAAGGAGATCCATGGCTGGTATACTATGTCTTTTCATTGCTCCTTATGCGGAAGGTGTTAGGGATTCTGAGCTGTTTGCAAATCCAAAGATCACATCAATCAAGATTGACATAGATGGGGTACCCAACAAAGTTTATTTGAAAGGTATGATGGCGACCGATTTGTGGCAATCAATAATTAAGCGGGTTGGTCTTAGTGATTCAATTAAGGAATATGATTTCTATAGAGATAAGTTTGCTTTGTGGGTTGACTTGAGGACTTACCCAGATAATGATATCCATGGAAGTGGTCTGTATATTAATGATACTCGTGATGGTGTGGCTTTAGAAATTAAGAGAGAAAAGGTAGGAAGTAGAGTTCTTACATGCCACATGTTCATTGTTGCTGACGCTGTTATGAATATTAAGAAAGGTAATCTTACAATGGACGATGGGATTAGATATTAGGCTGCTGTATGGTTTTCTTCTCACGTTGTCATGAGAAGAAACATCAATCTAAAGGGGTTAATGTAGTGAGTAACGATGAACGAACTCAAAAACATGATTCCATTCAATTGCATCATCACTGGTCCCACGAACTGTGGAAAGACTCAATACATAGTGGAACAGCTTCGAGGCCACTATAGGCAAGTGTTTGATTATATTGTGTTGATTTGCCCAACATATGCCCATAACAAGACTTATAGAGGCTTTGCCAAGGGGGACAAACGATTTTTTGTACTGTCGCCAGATGCGAGTGATCATGACGAAATCAACAATTTGTTGATGGATTGTGAATCGTTCTTCTCGGGTATGAATGCGCTCATAATATTGGACGACTGTGCCGTTTCCAAGGATCTGAAGAATAGGTCCAACAGATTCATCGGTTTGGCCTTCTCTGGGAGACATATAGGGATATCAGTATGGGTTCTCACTCAACAACTGACATCTATAGCCAAACCATTCCGTGAAAATGTAGCTTGTGTGGTCTCATTTCATAATCCATCACAAACAGCGATGAAGATGCTTTTCGAGGAGTACGGCGGAGACCTGGATGCTGAAACGTGGAAGACACTCAAGAAGCATCTTATGAATGAAAAGTATGCCAGGCTATGCTTCTCCCTTAGACATCCATTCAAAAACTATTTAGAGATACCGACTCTAGCGGCACAACCATGACAACTCCCGAAGAAATCATGAATGGTGAAACTGTGGTGGAGAGTCATCAATCAACACCAACCATAAGCGATGATGATTTGAAATCCAAAAGAGAAGAGCTTTCCATACTAGCTTACCTAGGTTCTACCAAGGAGTATCTTGGTATGCAAATGACATTAGGCGATGTCCATAAATTATCGGATAAGGACGTCGAGAAGTACTACAAGAGGTACAAGATGGTGTCGGGTAAGAATGTGGCTGACGGACTAATTGATCCTCCTTTATCGGGATATGATACCTATCGGGATAGGATACCTGACCTGCATTTGCCAACCATTACATTCAATCCATCCCCACAGCCTAAAGTTATAGAAAGTCAGCCTGTGGCCAGCAAAACAAAGGAAAATGATTTAAAAGATGATCGGTTGTGATCGTAAATGGCTGAGAATAAGCTCGTAAAGACAGTTACTAGTTCTGCAATTCTAGTTGGATTTTCAACTGGGATGGGTTTGTTAGCTAAAGAGGTTCTTAAGAGACCATTCCTCGTCGACCCATCGACCAGTATCATGAACTATGGTAAATGGGTATTTGTGCTGAGTATTGCTATGTATGTCAAAACCTATTTAGAGGATAAGAAGATACTACCCACAAGTGTCTAACCATGCCTGAAGAGAATGATGTTTTTGATAAGCTTGCCAAATATGAGTACCTGTATGCATTAAGGACACATATTCATGATTCAATAGTTACTACATTTGGCAACAATAGAGAACTTAAAATTAGCGATGTGCCAGATACTATTGAAGGGGCATTCAGATGGTATTACACGGGAGACAATCGATACCATAACTACCATGATGAGCCTAAATTGGAAGATTTCGTTTCGAAATACAAAGATATGGCTGTAAAATGTGAAAGACTCAAACCACACCCATTCACATCCTTTATGTTTGGAGTGCTGTCAACCATCGTAGTATCATATCTATCATCAAAAATTTTGAGGGTATACAGTGGCTATAAAAAATCAAACTGTTGATTTTGTGTCACCGCGCATGCGTTGAAAATTGTTTAAGAATAAAACAACAAGTGGATAAATGGCGACTATAGCAATCATGCTTGGAGGGGCAGTCCTCAATGCAACAGCCTTCATTGGTGGAAATTATTTGGCTAAAGTCATAAGTGGTTCATCTTCAACTGATCTCCAACTTGAAAGGGAGAGGCATGACAAGGCAATGGAAAAGTACCAGAAAGACTATGCTACTTATCAAGAAAAACGAATGGCTCTTATTGACTTTGAGAATCGTAGGAAGGGTGACGAGAATCAAGCCTCTGAGAACATATCAAAGACGGATGAAGCGCTGAGATTGTACAATCAAATCGGTAATCCCCCCAAATTCTCTGACTATTACCGACCCAATTCAGATCAAAAGACTGGAGAAATGGTTTATGTTTCTATCGGTATGTTAGCCTTGGGATATATTGTAAGCAAGTGGATATAATGGCTGACACGATGACCCCGCATGAATATGTTCGTTTGGTAGGATTTAGAGCTTATCAATTGAGGATGGGTAGTAAACCAGTCATAGACTGGCCAGGGGATTTCAATCCTATAGCCATTGCTAAGAGTGAACTCAAACAACGCGTTTTACCCCTTACTATAATTAGAAAGATCCCAGACTGTAATTCAAAGACTGGTTTCCGCGATGAAATATGGGACCCAAATGATATGAATATACGAGACTATTGAATTAATTTAGAGGTTTCCATATTTGAAAACTAATATGGACACCGAAGATACCTTTGATCCAACTATATTAAATGAGCCTGGTGCTGCAGGTGGTGATGATGGTGATGACACCATATACCTAGATCCAATTGGTGAAGACTATGAACCTTTCAAGTCTATTGAAGCCAGAGAAAGGGATTTGGACGATGCTGAAGATCAATTAAAGTTATCATATCCAAAAGCTGACACCTCAAAATTCACAACAAAATATAATGAAGCTGGCCAAGTTGTTGTCAAACTACATCGTGAAAATGCTAAAGAGTATAATATTCGAGACCCTACTAAAATACCCAAGACACTAAAAGAATTCCTTGGGCCAAGTTTGGATGAGATTGCAAACAGTAATGAAGTTGTCATATCAGAACTGAATGAAGCCAATGAAGAAATTAAGGATTTGCACAATGCATTAGATGGACTAAGAGCAGTGGTGAAAACGAGTCAATTCGAAATTGATTGATATGTTTCCGTTGAGAAAGAGTTGAGAGGTATAGTTGAACGACATCAAACCAGAATCGCTGAAAGTGAGAGTTATCTCGAAACTGCAGTGAAAGAAAAGGTTGATGCAAGACTCTATGCAGAAACTTTGTTAAATGATTTGAAAGTATACAAAGACGAGATTGATAAGAACAAGAAAGACTTGGCCAGCCTAAAGAAGATTGAACAAAGCCGAGATAGCCTAATCAAGAAGGTTAACGCCTATGAAGAGCTGGCCAAGAATAGAATCATTTCCAATCAAGAACAAATAAGCGATCTGGAGAGGCAAAATGATGAGATACGTGAAAAGATGCCACTACGTGATCGTGTGAAAGCCATCTTCAAGAAATACGGGTTCACTGTTGTTGGTATTTTGAGTGCAGTTGGAGTGGTCATTGGTGTCATAGTCTCCAACCTCTCCAAAGGGCTCTCGAAATTGGGCAAAGGGGTTGGTGACGGGCTAAAAACCCTTGGGAAGAAACTTGGTGAAATATTGCCTGGGATGGTGGGCGCTATTGTAAGCTTTCTATTCAAGACTGCTGGAGAGGCCATCTCATTCCTAAGTAAACATGCTTGGCTGTTGATAATGGCGGTTGTGCTTTACTTCATAGAAGAGTTAAAAAGGAAACGTAAATGAATCAAATGAAGACTTACTGCATCAAAGAGAAAAAGCTGACTGATTGTGTGCCTGGTAGTGAAACCTTTACCAAAACATACAAAGGCCGGCCGATGATGAAGTGTAAATGTTCCAGCTGTGGCATCATCAAAACTCGATTCCTCTCAGATGCTGATTATAGAAATTTAAAGATGAAGAAGGAGTAATCAAACAAAATGTTGAGCATTACTATGTACGAGTCTGAAACCAGAGTGTATTTGGATCCCCCACTGGAAAAGGTTCGGGAGATCCAACTCCTCGATTGTATTATACCCAAACGATTGGTCAACTTCAAAGATCGACAAAGCTTTCTCAAAGAGGATCGGCCCATCATAATAATCCCACCCGGTACATACTCTCTACGTGATATACACGCAATATTTCTCAACGATACGGATAATGCCAAGCTATCCATCATTGAGACTGACACTGTTGATTACCTGTATTCCAACAAGAGCTTCAACATTAAACTTACAAGAGGGCTACAAGTTGCTTTGGGGGTGCCTGAAACCATAACCCCTGGAAAGCTGTACCCCATAAACATACAGATTAAGGAGCCGCTGAGACTTATGTGTAGTATAGTGGACAATAAGTCGTCATATATGAATAAGACTCAATCTGGGGAGCCCGTGAAGCTCTCCCCCTCCCACCTCCTGGCCAACATACCATCCCAGGATTACCCAGCCATTCCAGTTCAAAAACATAAGAGCCCCATAAACCACTTCGACTTAAGCATCCTTGACATTGGATGGAAGAAACTTGATCTGAAGGGTTCTCCCATCACATTCAGTTTACGATTTAGATAACATCTTAAAAATAAGCGATATTCATTCCAAAATGGGTGACTATAAATCAATATATCCCAACTTAGAGGCTACTGCAACCCCTGCACCTCCTCCAACCCCCCCCACTGATGGACCATCATTCAGGCTTCAACAATGTTGTAATGCTTTGGACAAGCTAAGAGTTGAATTAAACCACTATGAAAAAGTACTCAAAAATACAACCGATCCAAGGGTATACTCATGAATGCAAGCTCGACCTGTGGTATAATGTCTTGTATTTTGGCGGCTGGTGGATTGGGCACATCTCTTAGTGGAGTCGGAATCATCGCATCTGTGCCACTGGGTGTGATAAGTGGCGTATTTGTATGCGCATCCATAGCGTGTCAACAGATATCCAAGAACCTGTCCAAGAAAGCTGTAAAGCATCAAAACACCATCACGCTGGCCAGATCCAAGATAAACACCATTGAAGACCTGGTTTCCAAAGCCCTTCGTGACAATAAGATCTCTGATGAGCAGTTCTCGTTGATCATTGAAGAACTCAAGAACTTTGAAAAGCTCAAGGCTGAAATAAGGGCTAAGGCCCAAAAAAATATGAATGCAGAGGACCCCGTGGTATTGAGGCAGAGAGTACGCGAAGAAATCCTCAAAGAACTAAAAGGAGGGCCATAACTATTATTTATGAGCAAAGCAGATACTAGACTAAATAGACTTAAAAGGTTGATATACTAGTAACATAACCATGGATAATACACAGCTCAATGAAGAGTCTATTACAAATGGAATGAATAATCAAACACAACAATATGCAACTAAAGATGAAGTTGATGCTATTAGGGAATGGTGTGAAAAAGTAAGGAAAATTATTCCCAAAGAGTTTGCAACTAGAAATCAAATTAGTCATTTGCATTCAAAAATTACTAATGTAGAATCTGTTGTAAGTTTGTTAATGGTTGGCGCCTTGGCATACATAACAATCAATACAGCAATATATTCATTTGAATTTATATGCTGGGCACTTGGATAAGGGACTTAAAAGATTGACCCCTTCTACCCAAATTCTGGATAGAAGATGGGCTTACTAAATGACTTCAGAAATAGGTACCCAAAAGCTGACCTTGACCAATTCAAATTTGTGAATGATCTACTGGACTAAATAGACTTAAAGGTTGATATACTAATAACACAATCATGACTGAATACGCAACTAAAGATGAACTCGATGCTAAAATTGAATGGTGTAAAGAAGAAATCAAACGGGCAAGAGAATACCGCAATGATTATTTGAATTCAACAATGGATGGTTTGGAAAAACCTCTAGGTTTCATAATAACTGGAACCTTAGGATACATCTTTGTCAAAACAATAAAATTTATATTCAATGCAGTCTAATGGCTTAAAAGTTTGAACCCTTCTACCCAAATTCTGGATAGAAGATGGGCTTACTCAATGACTTCAGAAATAGGTATCCAAAGGCTGACCTTGACCAATTCAAATTTGTGAATGACCAATATGGGGGTTACATTAAATGGAAACATAACGGCATGACAGTCATGTCCTATGATGACCCTTCTGGAAAAACGTGGACTGATGGGATGCGGCCAGGTTTGAAGTTACTACTCTGGATTGATCTCGGACTGACTAATGACGCCCCAAATTCATTTCCACCAAGTCTAACCATGTCCAATCGATACTACCCGAAACCCGCCGTTGACTTTGATAACCCCACAAGCAACACCACAAGCATGCTAACGTCACTGGACATATACGTGTCCAACACGAAAAAATTCATAGCCAAGATGCGTAATATTTTCACCTCCCAAGTTGTAACTTTCAAGACAGGTAAACAAAGTCGAAAATGGCTAAGTGCTCCAGACATGAATTACTGGCCTCAACAACTAAACTTTGCAGTATGGTGTGCGACCTCTGGTTGTGGGATTAGCCCTTTTGAGAGCCTCAACTACCCCAAAGTCGTGAGTAGCTTCATCAAGTTTCATGTGTACTGCACCATAAGACGAATATTGTATGAACTAAGTGTTCCACTGCCTGATGAACAACCTTTTGTAATCAACAACAACCCTTACAGCAAAGTTGCATATCAACGATTGTGCGCTGAATTTGGCATCTCAAACAACTCTGATTTCAGATGGAAAGGTGGAAGAAACGGGGGTTTGGGTGACATATTCCTTGATTATGGGGCTGGATACCATGGAATAGGTGGAGGATACCAAAATGTCCACATGGTAAGAAATTACGATGAAGAGGCTGATCAATGGCCTGGTGAAGGTGGTAAATTTGCCGATGATGGGGGTAAAAAGGAAGCGGGTAACCTCATATCATTCATCCGTAACGATGACTTTGCCGATTACAAATATGCCTGGTTCATCCCAACTAGTGGCTATGGACTCACTAAAGCTGGACTTGGCAGATTGAATCGATCTGCTGAGGCTTTTGTTTACTGTGTATTGGGAGCTCAAGTCAACACTAGAAACTCGATTGTGGGCACAGGTGGTGGGGCAATCGAGACTCAACAAGAATTCTTGTCCCTGTTTGAGAGTAGTGTGATTGAGAATGACATTTCAAGTTCGATCCAAAGGTATCAACTGGCCACTCAAGAGGCTAAATTAAGGCTTGATTTGGCCATTGCTCCTGGAGTCTGGTTAATGCCCAGTAACATGATCATAAACACAGAGAGTGTAATCGGGTATAACAACAACCTCATGAAGGCCACTGATGAGATGAAATTTGGTGCCAACAATAATATAAACTTGGAGACTAAGACTGTGGGAATCAGCCATAATCTGGGATCCTCAAAAGTCAAGTTGCCACATGCAGCTGTAGAGACTAAACAACCAACACCAACACCAAAGATTGATCCTCAACCTGAAATCAAAGACTCTTCACCAAAAGAAACAACTAGTAATCATGAAACCAACCTGATAGTACTAATCATTGGAGTTGGAATTGCCGCTTGGATGGTATTCAGATAAAAATTGAGATGTACAATTCATAAATCACATCAATTCTTAAATCATGACATCATTGGCAATCGTTGGCAGCAGATACTTTGATGATATGTTCTTCTTGAAAGAGCAAATAAGTAAAGCCCTCAAGAAATGGAATCTGGATCTCTCAGACATACAATTGATTGTGTCTGGGGGTGCAGAAGGAGTTGATGAACTGGCTAGAGATTTTGCCATTGAAAAGGAGATCCCATTCAAGGTGTTTGAACCTCAATGGGACTATTATGGCAAGGCGGCTGGACCAATTCGCAACAGAGCGATTATGGAGTGTGCAACTCATGTATTGGCCTTACCTTCTTCTTACTACTCACCCGGTACAAAATCGGCTATTAAGATAGCCAGAAAATACAAGAGAAAGGTTATAGTCGTTTATGTCTGATGATTAAGTGAACTTTTGTAACGTGAAACGCGTTACAAATGTCTTTGGATACCTCACAAAGGCCCACACTCTTCACAATCCCTTCTTGGCTTATAATGACGGCAAATATAATCTCCACTACACATATGACACATCCATTTCTTATTATTAGTCTTAATTCTACCATGTATACAATAACGATGAGGGCTACATTTTTTACACTGATATTTTTGTATACCATGAACACAAATAGCTGAACCACCACATTCTTTACAATACTTTTTTTTTCTACCATGTAGACAAACACCTGCATTACCACACTCTTTACAGTAATACTTTGGTTTGCCATGTGGACAGTGTTTAATTCGTTTACTTTGATCACAGTCCATTGTATGCCCATAAAGTCCAATCATAAACCAACAATTCCATTTTATGTAAATACTTTTTCAACACGATCCCAAGACAAAAAAATTAAATTTCAAATCGAGGATCTCGTGTCATGGTATACAGTTTAGAATGACAGATCAATCCGACACTTTAACATTTGAAGATCTCTTTGAAATTGAATTCTACAAATAAGTCATCCTCCACCCAGGTCATACCCCATACAGGCCAAACCCTCATATCAATTATGAAGTTAGATACCCAACAATAAACGATACCCATGACATAGAATTAACATACTATTCTGGAAAGAATACTCTTGCCCAATCACTATTCACACTAAGATCAACAATACGTTATTGGTGTGATATTACAAGGGCAACACATTTGGCCATTATTATTTGTAATAATAAAAAAATAAAAATAAAAAAACTTAGATAAAGTGGTGTACATCAACCTTGAAGACCCAACCGAACTTTTAATTAATGATGATTTATTCTACACAACTTTAAATCTTAACGCAAAAAAATTAATTAAAAACTATGTTATAATTATGCTATGTAATAGAAGCAAATTAGAACATAAAAATAAACTTTTCGATCGTAAAGCTTTACATCTGGATTTAATAAAATCAGCTTGGCACCCAAAACGATGTGTAATTTGGTGTTACGATGAAGATGAAAAGAAGCTTGTATAAAATTCCTGAATAAATTAGCATTGAAAAATTTCATAACATCAAACATGTTATGAACCTCAAACCCAAATCCCACCCATCCACTCGACAATCCCAACGAAAAAATTGACATCTATCAAAAAATCGAACAAGGTTGAAACCCACTTGACCACACCCAACTCATCTCAACCCAACTCGACCACACCCAAAAAATTCTGACCGAGCCGAACCAGTCCCCCGACAAAATTGACCACGCCCAACTTGGCCCAGAATCGGCCTTTTCCTACTACTTCATTCTAATCATGGTTGCAAAAGAAAACGTAATAATGAACAAAGCCATCATTGTAAGACAAAGTCTGTATCCATTAGTCAACCTTCCAAACTTGCAAAGGCTAATCATGCAGCAGATACTTCAAAGCATGTGTCTTTCACATTGAGCAACACGGAGGACTTGGCCCACATTAGCACTGACAGTGATTCAAAACTGACCTCAAACAACACAATGACTACCCAGAACACAGATAGTGACAATGAGATACTTGTCAAAAGCATAAAAAACAAACAAAAGCCATTCATCTTTGCATGTTGTCACACAGAGCATCAGGCTTTTTGGTGTTCTGCTCTGGATTTGCCACTAATTGTCAAGCACAAAAATTGTTCAGAAATGGTCAAACCCTTAGAAAAGCCTTCCAAGCTGTATCGAATAGTCGGTGATGGCAATTGCTTATTCCGTGCCCTTTCTTATGCAATAACTGGGAGACAAAATTATCACAGCTTAGTCAGAGAAAAGATAGTTCAACATATGAGACATAATGAGCATGCATTACTTGCTCACATGAATGGCAGTGTGAATGAATATTTGGCCCGCACAGGAATGACAAATCAACATGTTTGGGGAACAGATGTTGAAATAATTGCAGCCTCTTCTTTGCTAGAAACTGACATTTATGTATATACCAAAGTTGGTTTTCTATATAAATGGCAAAGGTTTTCGAGTTCTATCTTATCAGGATATCCTGCCAAAAATATAGGTGGTCTCTATTTGCAAAATACTAGTGGTGTACATTATGACATTGTGCTAGATGTTGCTTCTTCTCTGACTCCTCATTCTAATCATGGTTGCAAAAGAAAACGTAATAATGAACAAAGCCATCATTGTAAGACAAAGTCTGTATCCATTAGTCAACCTTCCAAACTTGCAAAGGCTAATCATGGAGCAGATACTTCAAAGCATGTGTCTTTCACATTGAGCAACACGGAGGACTTGGCCTACATTAGCACTGACAGTGATTCAAAACTGACCTCAAACAACACAATGACTACCCAGAACACAGATAGTGACAATCAGATACATGTCAAAAGTGTAAAAAGAAGGCACACACTTCATGTATGACAAATACTGGCAATAAAGACAAACAGACAATTGATGTCAGTGCACAAAAACATGTGTCTAACTTCCATAAGTCTATCCAGTATAATATGTATCAGTGCAAAATCTGTTTTGAGGCATGGCCTTTAAAAGGAAAAGTAAAGTCAAAAACTACTTACATTTGTCAGAGGTGTTCAAGTGACAAAAAAGTTCCTAAAAAGTTTTCAGCTGGCAATCAAATGATTCCATCATGTATACCAAATGAGTTACAGGATTTAACACAAATCGAAGAGATGTTAATTGCTAGAGCTCTCCCTATTATGAATGTTTATGTAAAGCCTGGAGGACAACGAGGTTTTTCAGGACACTGCATAAATCTACCACAACAGGTCTCTGAGCTAGCCCAATCACTACCAAGATATCCCAAGTATGTCTCCCTCTTACTAGTAACTATGAATGGAAAAGATAATGCCTTTAAAGATGTTATTGTCAGGAGAAGCAAAGTTCAGCGAGCACTTATTTGGTTAATTCAAAATAATCCACACTATACAAATGTGACACTTAATTTAGATTCCTTACAATCTTTGCCCGAGAGTGGTGTACCAGATGATCTGCAAACTGTAGAGACCAATGAAACCGAGTTCCAGAATATTGAAACAAACAAAAATACCAGTGATGATTCTGATGAAGATCAGCTCATAAATAGTCAAACAAAAACTAGTAGTTTTCTGCCACGCAATGAGAATGAGAAACTTGAAAAGGATGCAATTTTGTCTGAAATTGGAACAGGAAAAATCAATTGGCCCACAATAGAGGATAAACCATTAAATGAATATACTATTTCAGGCCTTGCTACTTTAGCCTTTCCTACATTGTTTCCAGATGGTAAAGGAGACCCAACAAATCCATGTTTACATAGGGATGTCCCTTTCAATGAAAGAATTAAACACTTGTTAAAGTTTGCAGAAACAATAAATGGAAAATTTTACTTCAGGTTTGCTTCACACCCTAGATTTTCATATTGGGCTCTGAACATGATTCAAAGAAAACGAACAATGCAACAAACAGCTGTTTTCTTTAAACAAAACCCTGGGGAAGCACATTTGACATTAGAGCAGCTCAGAAACATGGCCAATGAAAAGAAATCACAGTTGTTTATGGCAAAGGTATCAAGATATGTAGCAAACATTACTGGAAGCTCGGCATACTGGTACAAATTACAACAAGATCTAAAATCAATCATAGAATATAAAGGGCCACCAACAATATTCTTCACCTTGTCTTCAGCAGATATGCATTGGCCTGAATTACATCAACTCTTTAGCTCCAACGTAGATGATATTACCTCTGAAGAAAGGCGAATGAATGTTATAAACAACCCTCATTTAGTAGATTGGTTTTTTACAAAACGTGTGGAGCAATTTGTAAAACATTGGTTGTATAATTGCCTTGGAGCCGAGTGGCACTGGTACAGGTACGAGTATCAAGCTCGAGGAAGTATTCATTGCCATGGTATAGCAAAGCTTAAAAGTGATCCAGGTCTGTGGGATTTGACTGACAAAGCACTAAAAGGATTCTTGGCTGAAAAGGCATCTGCTGAAACATCCATTCCTGATATTTGCATGATTACTGATGGCAAAAAAGCTTCGCAACAAATTTGCCAATATGTAGATACCTTGATGTCAACTTACAATCCATGCCCCCCTGATAGTGAGACATGGATAAAACCAAAGATCCATCCATGTAAACAAAGGCATGAATGTGTTACTGACATAGATGACGATTATACAAATCTGTTGAATACTGTCCAACGCCATACACATTGTAATACAAGGTATTGTCTAAGATACAAACAAGGTCTTAAGGAAATGCAATGCCGCTTTAATTATCCATTTGATCTATGCCTACAGACAAAATTAGTTTTTGAACCTGTTAATAGGAGTGATGGAAAGTTGCCTCAATTAAAAGCCAAAATAATTACAAAAAGAAATGATACTAGGCTAAACAATCACCAACGAATTCAGCTGTAAGGATGGAGAGCAAATTGTGACATTCAAGTTGTGATTGATCAGTATGCTTGCATAGAATATCTTTCAAAATATGCTGCAAAAGGTGAACCTAAATCGCCAGTGCTTGCTGAAACGTTTGACATTGTATTGAAAAATACAGATAATAAGTCAGATGCACAAAAAACTATGAAAAAAATTGCAATGAGAACACTTGGACAAAGAGATTTCAGTGCACAAGAAACTGCGCACTTACTGTTATCCCTGAAATTATATAGCACAACCTTTAATGTCCGTCCTGTCAGTCTGTATGGCTCTCGTAGAATAAACCCTAATCAACACAATGCATCAGCTCCTTGTACTAAGGATTCAGTACTTGATCTTTATGCAAAACGTCTGCGATATGTTAAAGATTTTCTAGATATAAAAAAGATGAGTCTTGTAGAATTTATTGAAAAATATACTTTAGTAAAAGGCAAACTAGTCAACCAGTCTTCACTCATAGTACCTCGAGTATTTCCACACTATTCTCCAAATCCCAAAGGTAAATTTTACAGTTTATTTTGCAAATATCAATTATTAAAATATAAACCATGGACAAATAACCCAAATAATGCTTGGAACAGTGAAGAACCTTCTGATCAGACTTACATAAATGCATGGCATGAATATTTGAGTTCACCAGAAGCTGTATTGCATGTTCCAAATTGGGAAGAAAAGTTGCATGATGCAATGCAGAATGCTGAGATAGATAATACAGACGATGTCGCAGTTGTAGAAGATGAAACATCTCAAGAAGAGTGGATGATACTTGCGTCATTCCACACTAATGCTCTAACCAATGCTTCATCTTCAATTGTTAATTCCCATGATTGGCATTGTGATGCTGTTAAATACACAGACCAGCAAATTGGGGAAATGCCAAGTTGGATCACAGCAAAAAAAGAAAACTTTCTTCCAAGGAAACAAACATTTTCAATCAATACAGAATCATTCAGTGATGCACAGAGACTAGCTTATGAAATTGTTACAACTCACACAATGCAAGAGAAACCACTACATTTGATTATTAATGGGGAGGCTGGAACTGGTAAAAGCTATTTAATATATGCACTATGCACCCACCTCAAAGATAAATGCAAAGTAACTGCAACAACAGGAAAAGCTGCTTATGCTATAAATGGAATAACCATCCATTCTATTCTACGATTGCCTGTCACCCACATGTTAGAAAAAGACTTATCAGGTCAAGCATTGATAACAATACAGGAAAGACTGACACAAGTAGATTATATAATTATAGATGAATATTCTATGCTTGGTCAAGCATCTCTAGGGTGGATTGATAGACGATGCAGACAGGCAACTGGTCTGCATGAAGTACTGTTTGGTGGAAAGTCTGTTATTTTCTTAGGAGATCCTGCTCAATTACCTCTAGTGGGAGATAAGCCTTTATACCATTCTAAACCAGCAAACGAAATTGCAGAACAGGGCTATTGTGCCTATCAAATGTTTGATAAAGTTGTAATTCTGAAAGTAAATCAAAGAGTGCTTGGGTGAGAACTTGATCAAGTATTATTCAAACAATTGTTGACAAGGTTAAGGAATGGTGAGACTACAGAACATGATTGGAAACAGTTGTTAGCAAGACAACCTTCACAAGTTGAAAATATTAAATGCTTTGAAGATGTAACACGATTATATTACAGCAACGATGAGGTAGCAAAATATAATTACTATCGTTTGCTAGAACTAAAACAACCTACAGCAGAAATATTTGCTAAACATTCTAGTGCTGAGGGAAAGAACATCAGTGCCCAACAGATGCTTGGTTTGCAACCAAAACTACTCGTGGCAAAGGGTGCAAGAGTCATGCTTACAATGAACCTCTGGCCATCAGTTGGTCTTTGCAATGGTTCAACAGGATCAGTTGCAGATATTATCTACGAGCCCAATACACAGCCTCCATCATTGCCTCTTGCAGTTATAGTGAAATTTGACTCATTCTCAGGTCCATCTTTTACAGATAATAAGCCTTCATGTGTTCCTATTCCACCTATAACAGCCACAGTTCAATGTGGCAATGTAGTGCATGAACGGCAACAGCTACCTTTAACACTTGCTTGGGTGTTGACAATTCATAAAAGTCAGGGTATGACTTTGAATAAAGCTTGGGTTGATATTGGCAAAAAAGAAACCACATTAGGAATTACATATGTTGCCATAAGTAGAGTACGCAACATCTCTTCATTAGTCATTGAGCCTATGACATTTGAGAGACTACAGAAAATCAAGAATTCAGAATTGTTGAAATATAGGCTGAAAGAAGAACAAAGGCTTAAACAATTGTCTGACAAAACAGTTTTAAACTACTCTAAAATTGTTTGATATGACCAAAATGCACTTAGGTTGATTATTGGTTTCTTATGTTTACTATGTTTTACCTCACTAGGGTTGCTACAGAATGAGTAAAAGATCAAAATCAAGTAAGTAATAAAACAAACATGTACTACAACTATACGTCCTTTTTCTGTATTCCTATCTTACAGTAAATAAGCAACCATTTTTATTTTCTACCAGAAGCTGCAGCTGCTTCAATTCAGAAACAACACATGCCCACCACACAAATGAAAAGTAAGTACAACAAAATAACATACTGGTACAGTAGAAGCTCTATGAGTGACCTACTCTGATAACGACCAACAATTTGAATTGCAGTGTGAATTGTCACGTAAACTTTGTAATGAAAAGCTCTCGTAAGTGACAACCTTAGGAGCTTCTGAGCGACCAGCTCCTTTAGCAACCACTTTTGAGGTTTACCAACTAGTGACAAGCAGAAGCTACTACAGCTGTATTTCAAAACATCATCTCGCGCTGTTTAAGCTAAAAAATAGCCATATTATACTACCACAAGTTATTTGTTGCCACCGTAATGGACGTCAAAACCTTTGTAATTATGTCTATGAGACCAACTTCTAGTGTTTGTGATTCTGTTCGACAAACAGACCACTTTCTTGCAAGCACTAGCTTCGTTAACCATTTTCAATCCCCGACGTTGTCGCCTTCACTGTAGTTGAATGAAACATGAATATTAATAACCATAAAAATTTAATATGGTAAAAGCAGTGTATAAGGAAATGCTTTATTAGTAACATACACTTCACATTTACTGAATGCGTTAAATGATGTTAAAAGTATTATTTTGCATCATCAGATAACAATCCATCAATCATCAACCCCTAAAGACTTATCAGATGAAGCTATGGCTGGTTCCTCAAACCCTCAAGACTTATCAGATGAAGCTGTGGCTGGTTCCTCAAACCCTCAAGACTTATCAGATGAAGCTGTGGCTAGTTCCTCACAAACACCTCCCAGCAGCCACGCTGATCACAGCACCCTCATTCACACTCCTACTAAACAAGAAGAAAGTCAGTAGTAAAGCCAAAGAACTGAAATAAGTTGAACATACAGGTAGAATAAATTTTTCCTCTTTAAACAGTTGGCAACTGGAATTTTCATATTATGGAATGACTATAAGATTCTCCTGATAATGCAGATTCTTGCTATTACGGACAGCAACTTGTTATTCTAAAGGTGCCTACTGCAATATGAGTCAACTTTAAACAATATCCTAGACATTACAATCGTTCTTTTCATATTTTTTTTTCTAGATTCACCTTTGATTTGCTATCTGCATAATTTGTCCCCCATGAAGAGGAGCCAAGCAAACAACGACTATTTCGATGCCACTCTTCAACTAAAAGACAAATCAATGAGGGCTGTGTGTTTTTCGCCAGATAAACATTCCTCCATGAAGTCCAAGTTAGAATCCACATCACCTATCAAAATAAGTAACTATAACATAAAACGCAACAGATACACCGACCAAGACGAACTGCACATCAATAAAAGAACCAAACTATCAGACCCTAATAAAACTGAAATCACATTCGACTTCACCAAGATCACAAAAGAAGAGCAGGAAGACACGGAGTCCACACACAGCATACAAGAAATTATGGCAAATGAGAATGCTAAAAGCAAAGTAAACATCACTGGGCGAGTCACACAAATTGAACTTCCAACCACCATAACATCAAATGGCAAGACTTTGACGAAACAAGAATGCACACTCACTGACGAAACAGGATCCATGAGATTAGTGCTTTGGGAAGAAGACACTAAAAGAGTACAGTCAGGAAACACCTACAAGTTGTGTAAGGCAATTGTCAAAATGCAATTCCTCCTTGCCTTCGAATGATAGCGGCAAGATAATTAGGTGTTCCAATTGTGGCATGGCAAAACTAAAAACAAAGTGCAAAAAAAGAGCTTTTGCAAAAGTACTGTTTGTCATAGCTGTTCAAAAAGACGTAACACTGACCATCTTTGATGACAAGCTTTCAGTGCTGTATGCAATTTACAAAAAACAGTCAGGTCACGACAAAGAGTTTAGCCAGCTGACAGAAGAAGACCTAACAGCGATGCTTCTAAGTGTGAATGCAACCATAACCTACACTCACAACAACCGAGTTCTAGCAATCTCCTAAACTGTCCATCATGTCCATTATACACTGAACAAAACATTGAAACAATGCAGATCTTAACTTGCCAATGTTTATTACACTTTTGAAAAGCGTTAGTTTCGGTTACAATCAGAGATTATGAACTTTAACCCCAAAGAATCATTTGTCTAGTGCTTCTGCAATGCAGATGGACATTACTTAACATAACCTTGTATGTTCAGTTTACATATTTTTGTTCTTGTTTTTATTGTTCATTTTATACGAGTGGACCATTAGAATGTGGAGAGACTACCCCTATTTCTAATCGCCAATCACTTATATATCGTTCTGTTACAATAGTTCTAAATCTTTGTTAGGATTATATTGGTTTGTACACATGTTCATACTAAATCGTTTGTCTTGAAGTAAAGTTTATTCAGTTGCGTTGAACTTTAACTTATTATGTTCATTTACATTTGAAGTGGTGCCTGGAAAAAAAGCCCTAAGTGACTTATAAAAAACTGCCAGATTCTCCTTCTAAATTGTCTTGTATTCTCTTTGAAACACAAGGAGAATTTGACATTACATCAAAAGTCACTTAGGGCCTTATTCCACACACCCCTTCATTTTATGCATTTCTTTTACTCAAATCACCTAATAAAACCAATTCAGATTCCTTTTCATTCAGCCAGTGCCAACTATCACACCTCCTGAGTACATTTGTCGGTTAGTCATACCTTCCTACCAAAATCCTAGAATTACCTCAGTACTAAATTGTATTGTTGAAAATTAACCTGTGTTTTGCTTGTACTGAGTTATCGGTACGGTTATTCAAAGCACTAACCGGTTTTAACCCACTTTTGAGCAATTAGATCCTGGCAACTAGATAGAAGAAACATTTGTAGCCCTGACAACCCCTTTCCCATGCAATTAAAAGTTGCTGCAGACCGGCAGCCCTCATGATATCTAGAACGCAACATAGATTTCAAACCATTGCGTAACATGCTTCAACTGCTGGAAAAGAGGCTGCACAACAAATAGTGGTCTGATTTCAATCTCAATCCCTTTCGCCATACATTACACGTCAGCATTCCCTACCAATACGTATACTAGTTTATTTCTTATGTTAAACGCGGGGGGTCACTATAAAAGGAAATCTTCCTTAGGAAGATTTTTATTAGTTGACGATTAACCCGCAAACATGGCGGACGACATTTTGAATTCTCCCGCGTGTCGCGAGAACAATGTGGGAGTACTCGATATATTGTACTTTACCATTGTTCAAAATAAAGAATACGTATAGAAAAGCTGTTTTCATTGGTCCTTGTTTGACTATTGCACAACTAAAGCGCGGGGATTACGTGTAACACACGCGAAGAACAGTTCGATCCTCGATCAACGGGTTCCACAATCGATCAACAAATAGTTCGCGTTTACACATAGAAACTATTCGACAAATATCTTCCCAGAACTGAAATGATTCGTTTTCAGGTAAGTATACTTGTTGTATATCGTTTCCCAAACTCTTCCGTCGCTGAAAATGAAACGGTGGAACTTGAAATGTTAGGTTACCATCGAAGTCCCACAGAGCGAAGCAAGGCGAGTGGAGGCAGTTATGTCAGCTCGACTACCTAGCGATTGGAATTATATCAGCCATAGACGCGTTGGCGATCGTTCGCGTTCAGGTGAGCTCTTCAAAGAAAATAATTGTAAATGGAAATTTATAGCAACTCTTATTTGCTGTACAGTATGCACTAATGCTCAGCATCAGGACTATTATGATGCAAATGTGCTCTGAACAAAACAACGATTTTGTCTTGGATATGACATATTCTGCTTGAGATTATTTCGTAATGTAAATTTTGCCTATTTACTATACAACGTTTCATTGCACAAATGTCGCAGTTACCTCAGCGTTTGATGCGAAAGTTTGTAAGGAAACTGTGTATCCTAAAAAGTGAAATAGGGTGCGTTGGGATACGAAAGGAAACCGAGACCAATGTCCTAACTTAGGTATTTTACAGAAATATGGCATTGTTCATTTCTTGTTTCAGTTGGCCTTATTATAATGCCATCGTGATATTTGTTTTGTTCAATATGTCTATGTAACTCGGTGACAATTCATTGTTAGGAAAAAAGTAACAGTTGTACGCTAGGAATTTGGGTAGGATTCTTTCTGTTGTTGGTATCTATTTGTGGCATGTTTTCTGTGCGGTTCTCTAAATGTTGCAAATATGTAAACAATGATGCTGTTGTCTGATGTTATATATAAAACTTTATTCTTTCTGAACGTGGTTTGGATTGTTCTTGTATTTTAGGAGCTGTACCAAGGCAAGTGGAACCTGCAGCCCCAGCTTCCCAGCCTGCAGTCCAAGAAGCACCTGCTCCTGTCCCAACACCTCAAGGACAGGAGGGGGATGCTTGGGCTGACAGTGTCCTGGGTGGACTTGCAGCACATCCTCCTTGTCAGCATTGCCTAATGGGGCCATGCATCACAGTCAGTGAAGTTACTCGAATTCAGGGATCTTGTGCCCCTGACATCACCAATCATTCCAAGCGCCACAAAAATTACAAGCGGTTTTGGAAAAGTTTAAAGGATAGGGGTTTGTGGCAGCATGAGCTGTATATTCACCGCAAGACCTCGGCTGGCCTCAGTGAGGTCGAACTGCGGGAGCTCATGCCCCAGTGTGTCCTTGATGACACAAGGAAGCGGTACCCAAATCCACCGGGTGTACCATACATGGGGCACAAACGTGCATAAAAATTTTTTGATGTGATACAAAATTCCAGAAATAAGCCCCTTCATGTACAAAATTCCAAACACTGTAAGCCCCTGCGCATTTTAGCCCTTCAGACTATAAGCCCCCAAAATGCAAAAAGCCTCCTGTGATAAACAGCTCCAACACAAAATGCTAATTTTACAAATTTATAATAAGCCCCTCAAAAGGCCCTTTGGAAAAAATATCAACCCTCAGGCTTATTTGCGGAATTTTACGGTATGAAGCTTTCTTTAAGCAACTATCTCAAAAGGTGGATCAATTGCTTAGAGCCCAGTGTAACAGAGCATTATTTTAGTGACAGGTAATTCCACTTTGGTGCTCTTGTTTTTGTAAATTCAAGCAATAAGTGCAGCTATGTTTTGAAATCTCTGATCTGGAATCCAAATCCCTATCCTTTAATCACTACCTCTGTCACAGGGACCCATATATTCATTTGTTTATTTTCTCGCAGTGGTCAGTTGGGCAAGTAAGTCAGCTGATTTAAAACATAAATAGTAATGTCCCTTCACTGTCCCCTTTTGATGCTTCCATTTGTAGCAATTTCATCCTGGCTCCCATTGACATATTAATTTTGATTGATGCTATGTGGCGCTTGGAATGTGGTCGGGTGGATTTTGTTATTACAGTGTGAGCAGTGTTATAGTGTGACTGTAATCGGCATCTGCATATATGTGAAGATTCCAATCACATAGCATTGGACCATTAAAAAAAATCATTTTTCGTAATATTGCAGTTAGTATGATCAGTGCATCACAATTTGGAAGTAAGATGCCAAAGTATTTTCAATTTCTGCTTTTTGCTGTGATTGCTTTTCATTGTTTGTGGGTGGCCTGGTATGGTAGTCACACTATAAAGAACTTCTAAAGAGTAAAGTACAAATGCAAGTAAAGTGCAAATACTGATTCAATGATCACTTCATGTGGTCATTTGAAACAACACACCAAAGCATTATACACCTGAGTTTGAATTCAGGGATTGGGTTTTGGTGATATACACTGTTGGTCAGGACTTTTGTTTGTCTTGGTGGCTCCTAAAGGAGCCATTGGTGTTGTAACCTGTCGGGTGCAATGCCAAACATTCCAAGTTTGACCCGACAGGATTTGTTCCATAGAAGGCAATGCAGGAAACAGCCCATTTTCAACATGGCTTGGTGGTCCTCTGAATTTCTTCTGTCCTTCTGTGGTTTGATCAGCATTTATCCTGGCATTTAGTACTGACTGATGTTGCTTCATTCTGCAAAGTGGCAAAAACAAACACTGGTGTATATGTTGTGGTTCATATTTTTACCTTAGTTCAATTTTCCCTTTGTTTTATACTCATTATCATGTATTTCCAAACACAAAACCACAGAAAAAAAATGGAACCAAGGGCCAAATTGAACCACAACATACCATAAAATTATGATAATAAGCCCTGGGCTTAGATTTGTTCAAAAGGCTATTTTGCTCGATTTATTGCTGGGGGGAGCTTATTTTCGGAGGGGCTTATTATTGGAAGAAATTTTGCATTTCAAAATGGCCAGGATTGGGCTTGACCATAAAAACAGTCTAAACACCTACAAAAACAGCCTAGAAAACGTCTACCTCTAACAGGAGGGCGTATTATTGGAAGGATTTTTGCATCAAAGATTTAAGGGGAATTTTTTTGCGGGAAGGCTCGTTAGGGGGGGGGGGGAGGGGTATCGGGATTTTACAGTATCTGTAGACATGTAACAGGAGATACAATTGCAAATACAAATACAAACCATTGACGTGACTAATCCTTCAGATGTGGGATTTGCATGAAAGTACTGATTTTGCCGTTTCATCTAGAAATTCAATGCCAGTCTGTGTGGGTTGGGGGGGGGGGTGGTTGTTGGGACACTCAATTTTGATATCCCTGAACTACAACCATAACCTAAAAATTTTGAGGGCCCCCCCCCCCCCCGACCCTTCAATCTGGCAATTGGGTATTGCTTGGAACATTGTTGATCATGACTTTTAGTTAATGTGGTGGCTCCTAAGGGAGCCGTTTGGTTTGTGATCTGTACAGTGTGGAGTGTACAGGTTGGTGGCTCCTAAAGGAACCTTTTTTTATATTGCTTGAGTGTTTTCTGCAAATATTCCTCCAAGTTAATAGTTTGACTGGAAAAATGTGGTCCAAATAAGCTCCCTGAAGTTGAAAGTTTTGGGCAGCAGATTCCTGTGGCCTGTTCTACGATTTGGACGACGCACATCTTGGAGTAAACTGACAGATGTCGCTTCTCTGTTGACATTTTCATTCTGCAATCACAAAAATCCATAATAATAACACTAGTATAACTATATGTTATACTGAAATTAATGACGAAAAATTGGGCCATGGGATTATAGGAACAGTGTCCTGGTGTATTAACTCAAAACTTTTTTTGTCATTGAATTCTTTGAACCTCAATATACAGTCTGCTACTGATATTAGATATGCAGTAATGGCCTAGTGGCCTCCAACCTTCTACCTCTCGGCAGCCCCTCTCGCCCATACCCAACCTGCCCCTATGCTTTACTTGGCCGTAATCCATCAGGCCTGAAGGTATCCCGGCCCCTTCAAAATAGGCATGCCAGAACAAGGTGGTACAATTTGCTTCATACTTACCCAGTCAAGTACTGCCAAAGAGATGCGCATGTCAAAGGTCCGGTCAGCAAAGTGAATTCTCTTTGGGCAATATATCAGAATCACATTATTGAACGATTCCACCCAGTAGGTATCGCGACACTGCAAATTAAATTATATATTACCAGCATGTTGTAGCATTGGCTGTAATTTGATGGTTATCGACACTTGGAAATCACATCCCAAACTTGTGTTGTACTCAGTTACAAATAATTAATACTGTGGCAAACTCCGAGTCAATAATTGACTTAAACATTTAAATTACTAAATAAATTATTGGCGAAATGACTCATAAAGTATTTATTTTATATACATGGTTATTAAATGTCATTTTTGCATGGGCGCAAGATAGTGTATACGTACTCATATGAAATCATTGCAACTGTTGAATGGTAGGCATTGGCTGTCGAGTCATGACGGCAATCAGTTATGACAGTCTGTAAAGAACAATAAAGAAATAGAATGTAGACTTTGGAGTTATTTCCTGTTATTTTCCAGCAACTATTCAAATATATATCTACATGAAGGTGTTGTGATATCTGAGGGTGACAAGTTGATGCAATTAATTCTTAGTTTTTTCCCACTGGTTTTTTATTGTTGCTCTGGTCATCATTGAAATGATATATTGTAACTGGGAGGGCCATATTCAAACCTGTAAGTTATTTGATCTTACCGCTCCTTGTCTTTCCACATATGAGGTGGAGTCCTTTAAATTACCAATGCTGTCAGTCATGGAAGCCTCTGCAGATAAATTCACTGCCTGCATGTAGCCCATGGTGCCATACACTGCAGAACATGATTTGCCATATAAATTTATCTCAGTAAAGGACAAGCTTCACAAAGAATTAAACTAGATTATTTTAAAATTAACAATAAACACACAAACTTAGCACAGATATTATAATATTCCTGATGGGCGATGGACTTCGTCTCCGTATAATGATCAGCAATATTTACTTTGCCTTTGGAGAATATTATTTAAATAGAGTGAGCTTACCATAATCAATATACTTGTCCCCAGCACTGCCCAGTTTTGCAGCCTCTGCAAATCCCTGGTACTGGCTCTCCAACATCCCTGTGCTTGTAAACCCATGTATTATTCTAAAAACACAGGGAAAGTTCTATTACTATTATATCTCTCTGGTCAAAATGAGATGAACTTGTAAGAAAATTTAAGACCAGCTACCAAGCACAGTTGCAGGTCTGAGCACCCAGATTTATCATTGGTACAAGTTGCCAACCAGCTTTTCTGTTGTTGTTGTTGTTTTCTGTTTTATTGGTATCTGAGAAAATTATGTTCCAAAGCTCGGCATCTCCAACTAAACACAACTCATATATTGTACTAAATCACAACCCATATATACAATGCAGTTTCAGACTGGCTGGATTACTGGATATAATTTTCCAGTGCATTGTAATGGGAATTTTGCACTTTCAGGCCTGCAGGTGTTTCACTAACCATGACAGCTGCTTCAAAAACGAGATATTATTTTTTTGAAAAGATATGACATTATATATGTCTGCCATGTATATCTGCTGTTTGGGGGAGAATATAAAAATCTCTTACCTGCAGTTGGCAGTGTACTTGTTGCCAAGAATTGACGAACTTGCCCACTTTATTTTGTGGCCGTTCTTGCAAAAAAATTCCAAACGTAGGACATGACCATCCATGTTTTTCACACTGTTGTCCCCGTCGAAAAAGAATGGCGAGCCACATGGACAGCCTCGGGCAGTCTCCTGTAGAAGGACGACTAAACTGTCCTGTCCACAAACGAAGAAACTCTCGTTCACATCCGCAGGAGACAAGAGCTGTCTGCAAGAAGGAGCTTCTTCGCAAGGCCTGCCCTGACAGTCGATCGCCTTTTCTTCTGTTTGGTCATTTGCAGAAACTGAGTGCAGTTCTTGATTTCTTTGTGCATTACGAGATCCATTTCCCTCGTACGCATCAAGTAACGCTGTCAGGAAATCTGCATTCGTGTGACCAGTTCGAAGGTTTTCCGCCATATTGCGAAGCCTTACGAAACGATCTTGGGTCTCTTTCATAATTATTTTCTGCCCAAAATCAAACTGAAAATTCAAGCTGAATTGGGGCTTGCGTGGCTTTTCTTTCCTACGTTCATTATAGATCCGTTGTTGCTCGATCTTTGATTTTTTTGCGCAAGGTTCGCCACGTCCCAACATGTTTTCTTCGCGTGTGTTTACCTCCAAAGCCCTCCAAATTATTCGAACTTTGCGCCATCGATATAGCCAATCGCATAGCTTCTTTTATTTTCTTTGTTTCGTACTATTCAATCATAAGTAGCAAAAGAACTAGCCAGGCTTGAAAGTGAGGGAACATCCAGTGGGGAAGCAGGCAAGAGCGGAAGACGATCTCAACGATATCGCGATCGGCCCGCCAAATTTTCTTGAAGCGTTCCGGTAAAATACGCGTCTTCTTGAGCATATAGATACAGAATAAGGCGAGAAGTTAAGATCTTTCTCAAATTTATTTACTCTGTAAGGGTTACGTCTGCTTTTTACAGCAACAGAGACAGGTTTAGTTCTTCCCTCTTTAACCGCCGAACGGCCGCCATGTTTGAACTTTTAATATAAATTTGATAGGACAGGGGGGGACCCTATTTATACGGAGCCCCCGCGTTTAAGTAACTACAGCTGATTGTAGTGAATAAATGAGGGCAGTAATTTTTTAAACTTACAATGTAATTAAGAAAAGAATAAATTAATAATTATTTTTTCATTCTCGTGAAAAATGTTTTTCGGGCTAGTAGATGTTGGTTACAGCTTGCAATCTGTAAAATTAATTTTCTTTGCACCTGCTTGGAGTAAACATTTATTTTACCGAGGTGTTCGTTTTAACACGAAAATGACAAGAGTTGTGTCCTGCATTTCCCAGTAGCGTGTACAAATCTCTTAAAAACATTTACGCAAATAGAATGGTTAATTTCATCAGGAATAGAATACAGTACATTGATAATTTGTGTTTTTTGTAGAATATACTCCATGACTTTGTAGGTAGAAAGACCGTACTTATGGCAGACGAAAGTTTAGACAAAAATCATAGCAAGTTAAGCGACCTCGACACTTAACTATAGTTAAAAACGTTTGTGAATTCCTTCGCAATATTTTAGAATGCTTTTACAGTTTAAAGTGAAATGAAAGTACTAACGCGAGCCCCGGTTTTAGGCTTGGCTAAATCTATATATTAAGTCTTGACATGTTCTTAATCCAGCAGTAGTGATTTGTCTCGTCTGTTGATATTGGTACGTTCAATTTATTACTACGCCTGATTAGGGTTAGCTCGTTGTTCTCATAGCCAAGTACATTGATCCCATAGTGGTTTTGCCTCTCGAACTTATCAATATGGTTTGCTGAAGTGCTGCCACTGGGAACTCTATTCCTGACCAGTCGAATTTCTCAGAGTTCTCTCTCATCTCCTTATTCAGTCTTTCAGGATGATTCTCGCTAGGGAATACAGCAGACGTTACTGCCCATTTGAAGCACTCCTGGTCTTCCTCATTCTTAACATTTATGATTGCCTTCTTGGCGGCCAATTTCGGTGGTAGTGGAATATATGAAGTTCCAGAAAACGGTTGGAAAGGATTTATGTGAATACGAAAGTCTATCACATGGTCAAATACCCATTCAGAGCGCTCATTCTCATATCTATGGACCATTTCAATAAGGCGAGCTGCGATCTCATCGAATATAAGAAATGTATTTGTTGTGGCTGTTATTGTCTCCACCAGTGAATGAAAGTGTCCGTCGCTCTCCCGGTAATACGATTGGTCTTTTTATCCCTCCTCACGAAGTGGCATGAGAAGATGCACTTTACCTTGAGTGGTTTCCTCTGTTTGCGGACGAGTGCATAGAATTCTGGTCTCACCTTTTTAAGGAATGATGTGGGATCATAACCCTTCTTCCCCTTTATGATAAATGTCTTCAAAAAGCCCTTGAGAGCTGTTTCGTGTTCCTTGGGGGTGAAATATTCGACTGGCTTGTCAAGAATGCGACTTACCTTATTCTGTAGTTTTTTGAGTCTCTTCCTCACAGTCCTCTTGGTTGAGTCTGGGATGTAAGATACAATCCAATCCGTAAACATCTTAATTTCTTTCTTTGCCGAATCGACGGCTTTCCTGAGTGAGGAGCGAACAGACTTTGCTGTGGGTTTGGGAGGTTTGAAAATTGGGATATTAACCTCAGATGCTGATGGCTCAGTATTTCTAGAGCCTGACGTGGATCTCGCAGCATTAATAAGTTCTGTTTTACGCATCTTAGCATAACCTCGGGTACCAAGATTCTTAGAGATGATTCTTAGTACCCTCACTGGTAAATTCTCTGGCTGAACATCAGCTAATACTTCGAGGAGTTCGGCCTTTCTAAATCTAGTGTACCTCTTCACTCCAGCATTTTTAGCGATTGCTCTCAATTCTTTCACTGGCAAGTTCTCCATAATCCTCGCTTATGAGATAGTAGACTTTACCTTTTAAACCTTTTCAATAGTGAGCCACTATTCCCACTTTTTCAGTGGCGGGAATTTGAAAAAACTCTCCCCAGTACTCACGCGGGCAGATCTCAAGTACGCTGAATGGGGCTGATTTACTATTCCAGTTTTTTAGTCAGAATTTAAAGTGGGATTCAGAAAAAATGAAATTTCATAAAAGTGGAAAAATGCGATTTAGGGCGAAAATGCGAAAATGCGATTTTGATTTTGTCCCAGAATGCCCCACTTACAACTACTTAGTTTCCAAAGAAATTGGTGCTATGTTGGTGGGGAATTGGAACACAAGAAATTGGGATTATCAAACAAGTTGATAAAGAAAGTTATACCACCGTACGATAAAAAAATAACGTATATACTGACGTTCTGCTGAGTGTTAGCCCTGCGTCAGAGTGAATAGTTTGATTCTAGGCTTGTTTGAAATAATAAATGTAACATCAAAAGTTACAATTCATCGACCCGACGTTGTCAGATGATCCTTCTCCATTGTCAGATGGATTGGTTGTTGCTCCGATAGCAGACCGCTGGTCGTACCACCAGTCGCCGTCGTCTCTCATCCAGTTTTTGTTGTCATTGTTGGAAAAGCGAGCGATCAGGGTCCAGCCTTGGCGGTCTGGTGTCATGTCACAGTACACCTAATGTATTGAAAACCTTGATGTTAGCTTAAACAATATCCATGGGTGACTATGAACGTAATCAAACACGAAATACAGATACTGGGAATTTACACTTCGGTCATTTCAGTCACACATATGAATTATTGTCGCAAGTTAGATGAGCTCGATGACTTGCTGTCATCAGAAGACGCTTAAAGATATTTTCATAAAGCATGGTTACCATAACAGAATACTATAACAAAGGTATACAACTCACTTGAAGCGCCTTAACACCCAAGAAATAAGGACCATCGTTCAATTTGCCACTTCTCCTTTGGGTCCAGCTTTTACAAGACTCTTTCGGTACAAGATGGAGAAGAAATCACATCATTTATTAGAATATCTCAGTATTGCAAACGAAATAACTTAAAGGGCTGAAGGTTTTTGTTAATGTTGTTATTTGGAAAAATTGCTTGAAAAGATCCTTATAGAGATAACATATTGTGTTGTTCATTATGATAAATATTTTGTTAATATTGGTAAAACACAAGCCGAATTGGTTTCCACTCGATCCTTATATCGGCTCCTTCTCCAGGTACCGGCTCAGATGACGTAGCGCATTGTTTCACCATTGTGTGTAAATTATTCAGTAACATGTTTTTATTGTATGACCTTGTCTTACGTCACTGTGCCGGTACCTGGAGAAGCACCCCTTATATCATTATAAATATGCCAATCTTAGTATAAAGGACGGACTACCTTGAACGTTTAAAACTGTTGTTGATTGCACGTATCCATTGTTATTTGTAGCTCGACACGTGAAGTTTCCTCCTTGTTCCCAGAAAAAGGTTTCTATCGTTATACATTCATCGCTATACTTCACAACTCCAGGAAGTGCCAAGGTTGAACTACCAGTTTGCGACCACTCTATTGTGGGACGAGGCGAACCAGTGAGAAAGCAACAAAGTTTCACAGTTGAGCCAGCATAAGCATACACCTCGGTCAGTGGTTTGATAGTAAATGATGGTGGATCTGTGGGAGAAAGAAGAAAAGGAAAGTTATAAAAGTACGTAATAATATATAATTAAAAAGCTATAACTGCAGGGATCAACGTAACCTGCGATCAGACATATTTTTCCGTTTTTATTCTTCTACATGTCTTGCCAAAAACTGACGCGAGAGCAGTTCAAATCGTTTGAGCTGATAGCAACGCTTTAGTCAAGGCAAACCCCTTAAAATAATTTTTCTACAGACACTGTCAGTAGATCCCTAACTTATTATTTTCCTTTGGTTACAGTTTTAAAACGATGTAAGAGACGTGGTATTCCAGTTTGGTTTTAATCATAAAAATGTTCTAACTGTTTTCGGTCTGTTTCTAGCGGTTTAAGCCACAGCAAAACATTCAAAGAAAAAAGATCTGACCAGAAATACACGCTAAAAAGATTCGTAGTGCGTGTCATCATCATAATCATCACGGAATAACCTGACCGTTTTGATCTCACCAAAACGCGCTAGTCAAGGTCTGTAAGTAGGGCCTTGCGCTCAGCTAGTAAGAGGTTTCAGTAGTAAACGTTTCCGCCTCAAACTGGAGTGCTTGTTGACATAACATTTACCTAGCTGTTATTGATTAACAATGGCTCAATATATTCTGTAACAATACCTTTTATTTGTAAACTACTTATAGCTCTTACGGTCCCATATTCAGTTTGCACAGTGCACAAGTACGATCCTGAATGAGCCTTCTGTACGTTGCTAAAGTGAAGGACGCCTTTATTATCACTAATGTCCTGCGGTAATACACCACCAAGCTTCTGCCATGACACCTTGACAGTTAAAGATACCTAGGCTTGAACCCCACAGTAGAATATGGCCGACTCATTCACGAAGACATCTATTGATTCTGGAAACACAAACACAGATGGACGGACCACGCACTGTCCCTTTGGTCCCTGACGGCCCACAGAACCGGGATCTCCCTTTTCCCCTTTTGGTCCCAATGAGCCCTTAATTCCTCGTGGTCCTCTCATGCCAAGAGCTCCTTTCGTCCCCTGTTCTCCAGAAGAGCCCTTGTCTCCCTTATCACCCTGGAGACCCTGATTTCCTGTAGGGCTTTGTTTACCCCTCGGTCCTGACGGTCCACTGGGACCTGCAGGGCCGGGTAAACCGGTTTTACCAGGGACTCCTTTCTCTCCTTTATATCCTGGATAGCCGGGATCACCGGGGAGTCCAGGTGGACCTCGTTGACATATTTTACCAGTGGCGCTGCAAGCTTGATTCAATTTCATGTCTATTTCCTCTTTGATATCTTTTAACGTCAACAATGTGACATTCAAAGGTTTCCCAGGCTGAGTGGCTCGCTTTGCTCTGTTGTCATGACTGAAAGGAGCCATCCTTGGGATATCATTCCTTTGATCTGCAGAACCGAAGAAATGAAATGTTTTGCCGGTAAGTAGAAAATGCAAACTGCAGACTACAGACTGGGTACAAAATGCAGACTGAGGTTCTCTTCCGACTACATTGATGTTACACTTAATTGATTATTATTACATTGTATAGCTTACCTATTTTCAGAGAATCGCCCTTTAGAGGCTATCTTCCATACAAGGACAATTCGCATTCTTTGACAATGTTAACGACCCATTACTGAAAATGCATTCTTTAAACAAAGTGGAAAGGATAAAATTGTTCGATTCTTGAACATTGTTGCAACCTTCACGGGTCTTCGCAGTGTTTACGCTTTGCGCTCTTGATCGCAGTAAGGACAGTATCGACAAACGGAGCCAGTGACGGCCGCGGGTCCAAAGCGGCGGATCTAAAATACTGGTAGCTGGTCACTGGTCATTGGAATTTGTGTTAGGTAGTGGGACCAAACACATTACTGCCGATCAATTTACCGAGACTTCAATTCCAAGAAATTCTTGTAAATTCTTACAATTCTTGTCAATGTTCATTATCATGGAACGGAATCAAGGAATTAGAAAGAAATGAGAAATGTTCCAGTTAGGTAAAGACTAAATAACAGTTGAATAAATGTTTCATGTTTTGAGGTAGAGATTATAATTTTTTCTGGATTAGCTTCGCACAATTATGTCAGTTGAGTACAACTACTGGAATGCCTTTGATTTTCCTTCCCTTATTCAAAGTTTTAAACCACAGTTGGATTCAAATAAGGGTTTGATCATATGCATCTCTTCTGCATTTGATTTTAAATTACTTATTGAGTGCTTCCCGAAACTACAAGATAAAACTAATTTCCAAAGTACTAATAACGCACCCATCGTACATGCTATTTTACCCCAAATATTACCACACCACAAACTCTCCCATCTTGTTTTGAAAAATTCTAAAATACTTTGACACCATTTAATTGACAATTTCGTGGACATTTTACCGATAACAATTCAGCAGTCAAATGGACGATATAACTCGGTGTCCTGTCCAGTACCAGTAAGCACATGACCTCTTGGAGGACTATTTTTTCAAGTATAATTTGTCACAGTATGCTTAGTGTAGTAAGGTAAACTTGGTGTAGTTTCCAGTTATCAGACACCAGTTACCAGTGACCAGTGACCAGTTACAAGTGACCAGTTACTAGTGACCGATTACCAGCTACTAGCGACCAGCATACTTGGTTAAATGCGAACAAACTTACTCTAAATATGACCAAAACAGAATTTATACTGATAGGATCTGGCCAAAGGGTAACTACCATTGCTGCTTCCCCCTCACTCTTAATGAACGGTATTCTAGCGAAACAGGTTGCAAGTACGAAATAACTTGGTTTAACAATTGATGACAAACTCAGCTGGAATAACCACATTGAAAAACTAACCAAAAAGATCGCTTCTGGAATCGGTGCCATGAAACGTGTTACGTTAGGCACCTTGTTTTTACGGCGACCTTACATCTTATATACCAAGCTTTAATACAACCTCACTTTGACTACTGTAGTTCTGTTTGGGGAACCTGTGGGGCTACTTGACACTGAAGACAAGCTGCAAAAATTGCAGAATAGAGCAGCCCGCGTTTTGACCTTCTGTAATTATGACGTTAATGCTGGCCAATTGCTGGAAATCCTTGGGTGGAAAAATCTTAATCGCCAGCGAAACATACAAACGTCCACCATGGTGACCATGGTATTCATATACCTACATGGGTTAGCTCAAGACTATTTAGTATCGAAATTTTCTGAACGAAATACAAACTACAATTTGAGGGACTCCGAGAACAAACTTACTGTTAGATTGCCACGCACAAATTATTTCAAAAATAGTTTTAGTTATAGTGGCGCCACATTGTGGAATCGCCTTCCTTACGAGGCTAGGTGCGCGGAGTCCTTCAGGTCGTTCAAACGAGAAATCAGCAAAGCTCTATAAAACACGGAATTCACGTGAAGCAGCTTTTTAATATAGTGTAGTTTATGGGTATAGTTGGGTGGTTATAGTTTTTATCCTTCTGCAAATAGCTGATGAATTTGCCCGTGGTCAAATAAAGTTTCATTCATTCATTCAGCTACCACCGACCAGTGACCAGTTACCATTATTTTAGACCCAACGGTGCTTGTTGTAGTCCTCACATCTCGCATGTTCTTTTTCTATATCAAATACAGACCTAGGCTCGATTTCAGCCGTTCACTAGGGGCCAGGCTTTCTTCCCCGAGAGAGCTCTCTCGGGGAGGAAAGCCCGGACCCGAGTGAGCGGAGGAAATCGAGCCTAATACAAACCGAGACCACACCGTTCCTTTGCCTTGTTATATTTTCAACATACCGACCTGATTTATTCCTACAATCAATTCTCCCATTTAAGATAAGATCATAAGAAAAGTAAAGAAATGTCCAGTAAGGAAACCACGCTTTGCTTGTACTCGAGAAAATTCGCCGCATCAGCGACGTTTCACAAATTCTATCCTTACCACTTAGCTTAAAAAATGACATTTTCGGAAATGGACCAGGTACAGGCATATCCAAACAATGCAAATTGTTAATGAAGACGACCTTCGAAAGGCGAATGCGTAACAATAGGTAAGTGTTGTAACATTTTAAAAATGCAAGTACGTGTAAGATCGATGCACACGGAAAAGAAGCTTGGTCTGCTTCTTGTACCCAGTCTGCAGTCTGCATTTTGTAGTGACCAAATATTTTACCTTCAATATGTAGGCTAGTTTATACTTCTAACGCAGGCACAGGCACAAATATAAACATAAGTGCAAGACTGTCAAGATGAGTTTTAAGCATGAGAATAACATGACGGACACAAGCGCAGAATCATAGCACTTTGGTTCAACTGTTCCAGACTGTTCGGTTTTATTCGTGCTTCCCTAGGAATGACCGAGTCCAAAAATTGCCAGCCTTCTTACGCGGTCTTGAAAAACAGTTTGTAAGGCAATCTATCTAGAGCGAAATGATTTTGGAACTTTGACTGCAGTAAGATGGAACGGAGGTAAATGCTAGCTGAGCTAATACAATACGGGAACTTGAACCTTACCGCTTGACGAATGCATTTGTTCTTTGGCCTTCTTGTCGGTTGTATGAAATGTCCGTGACAACTTGAGCTCGTTTTCTATTTTCTCAACCCTTTGCTCAATTATTTTCGTGTTGCTGTTTATGGTTTCAATTCTGAGAAACAACACCGCTGTCAACGTCAGTGATAGAACAGAGAGAAATATGGACCCTTTTTGAATTCTTTCAGTACTTATTGGCTTCTCTTGTGAATCCATTTCCAACCAAATCGGCTTTGAAACAATACACGATCAGCTTTGCGAGTGCTTCTTGCAACTTCCTCTTCGACTGTGGAATCACTTCTGGTCAGAGGGTCACAGTCTTCGTCGAGTCCCGTTAGTGTAACAGGAAACTCTGCTGAGAAGAGTCTGATCGAAATCTGTGGGAAAACAGCCAAGTATGGAGATATGAGATATTCCTGCGCTGTTTGAATGCTTCCTGTTATATAATTGAAAAAAAAAAAACCTCAACGTCTCTCTTTTATTTAGTTTTTGTCTAGGATCAGAAAGTAATTGAAATGATTCTTTGTTCTTTACCCGCAAGTTGGCCTGTCGCTTTATACTTCCTGTCGAAACTGAAAGGACTAGAACAATTGAAAGATGTGAGTTGCCTCAGGTTATAGAAAGGTTATGTTTATTATATTCCGTTCTGTACAGCCTTGTTACAATGTGCAGGTGAAGAAGAAAACATTAACATTTGAATCAAATGTCCTTACGGTGTGCTATGAGGGGGAAAAGATCTTCTAGGTTGTACAATGGTCTATTAAGCTCGCCGAGACTCAAAATCGCAAAAAGCAGATTCTTGTTCAAAACATGAATTTTCAAAGATTCTTTGTCGTCTCTGGTTCTGTCTGCTCGATTTACCGCGCAAACTCCGAAAATTTTGGCCCCCGCAGGGTTCCGGCCCAGAGGCCAGAACCCGAGGAGGCACCCTAATGTTCCCCGCGTAAATAAGAAGTATCGGTATGGTCGTAGTGTTAGTATGCGAAAATTTTCTCGATTTGACGAAAATAGGCGCGCACGGTGGTCCCGGTTAATTTTCAGCATGTGCGCCTGGCTCAGCAACCGCGCAAACTGGGTTTGGCAAGTTTGGCAACGAGTCGTCACGATTTCATTCCAAGCTTTCTTATTTCATTCCAAGCTATAAGATGAGTATTTTTATCATTGAGTATCACATCATTAACAAAAAGCTATTCAGCAGTACTGGAATTCTTTAGTTTTAAAGAACTTGATTTGTCAGGCACAAATCAGCAACGTCGATCGACAGAACTTTGAACTTGATTTGTCAGACTCAAATCAGCAACGTGGATCGACAGACTCGATTCAAACCACATCAGGAATAGCTCAAATATTTCAAAACCCAGTCAAAAACAAGAAAGGTGCTAACGTGAAATAACCGGGTTTTGTTCTATCTTAAGTTCAAGAATGTCACACTCGAAGCCAAAGCAGTCGTTCGTTGCGTTTCGTAGACGACACTTTATGAACTCGGTTTTCACTGACCCGGGCATTTATTCATGCGCAGTTGATGCTTTTCTGGAAGTGTGCACACATTTGTGTATGCCATATTTATCAAATTTGCCAGCTAAAAATGTTTTCACGGAGCTGCTTTTCAATACTTGCTCATATTACATCTGTTCGAGAGAAGACAATGCCTTGTTGAAGGAAATTCGCGAACCTGTATGGTCATACATCATTGACCACTGTAGTTCATTTGTAGCCAGAGATTGTAGTGCCTGTTTTAGTCAAATATTTGAGCAAAGAACACTTGGTAATATGAATGTAGATGAAGAGAGTCTTTTTGTGACTTTAAGAACTTTTGATTCTTTTGTATAACACTTGTGCAAAACTTGTGACTTTAAATAGCAAAATTGTTTTGACAGTAGTTACTGAACATGGATTACAACACTTGGGTTTAGATAAAAATATGTGGCCCCAGTATGTTACTGATGTGCATACAAACCCAGGACAACTGAATTGTGTCACCTGTAATACTCGCACTACTCGGCCTGTTTTGAGTAATGTATCAAACTCTAAATTCCTGTTTATTGAATTCCCTCCTGGGTTGATGAAGGACATAAATGTCTTTGAGTTGATTGAAATTGCTGGAGTTCATTACAAACTAAGAGGTGTTGTGCGTTGTAACAATAACCACTTCACTTGTGCTGTTGAAAGTTATGGTAAATGGACTTATTTTGATGACCTTTGTTTTAGTGTAAAAGAGTTTGCAAATTTTTCTTCAATGTGACAAGTTTATAAAGAAGGGTGGTTTTTCACAATTTATGAGCTGAGAGAAATGGAAATACAGTATGAACAAGATGAAATTTTCCACTGCACACCAGAAACATCTGCAAATTACAATACATGTATGAACATGAAACCTAATGCTAGGCCAAGAATTGCATGTGAGTTAAAGATCGTTTTGTTGTTTAACACGCGTTCTATTACATTTGCCTTGTCGATTGAACTCAGTATGACATGTTAAAATACCATTGCCCATCCTAAACACGATATGTATGAGGATTTCCATTAACCCAAGAAACAAAGTGTGATAATTGACAAATCACAATCACAACAAGGAATTTGTACTCACAAACTCTCAAACGAAAACTACATTTCAAAGGTTCATAACAAATACATGGACAGCCACATGCAGTCTTCATTCAGTTTTTACAAGGTCGGGGGCAGATTTAGTGACAACTATGACTAGTATATCAAATTATTTAAGGCCCTCTCAGCGTGACTTTCGCTTCTTCTCCTATTCACTTAACGCTTGATCGTACTAATTTGGGAAGACAATCGACTTAACACATCACCAGGACTAATCCATTGTCTGCACTTCAATAGGCTATGTAGTGAAGTCTCAAAATGTCCTCAAACTCAATTGGAGCCACGAGCATGTATAGTAGTGCTTTGGATACAAGGTTATGGGAAACCGATTGAGTCATTTTACATCATGTAACAGTGGGGTCGAGCTGTTCATTTTTTATCTTTCTTTTTCTCAAAAACATTAAGTGTTGTCGGCAAAAAAGACGGCAATACACACACTGCATCAAAACTGAGATAAGTGGATTCCTCTTTAGGTTTCTGTTCGCCGTTTTTGCTCTTTAACCCTTTCACACCCAAAAACCAAACTAAAACTACTCCTAACAACTATCAATACGTTGTCAAGCAGACAAATGAGGAGAATTTAAAAGATCATCAATCTAAGGACACACTGAATCGATCTGACAACAGATTCTCCAAACTGGCATATAATAAAGTGTGTGGAAGTCACTCAGGAGAATTCCTCTTAAGATCCTGGGGGTTACACGTGACTGCTATCTTCCGATTCTCCTCCAGATGTTGGCAACCCGTTTCCAGCTTACATCTCGAGGAAAATTTAGTAATTTCAGGAGCCCATTAATGGGCTCCTGGTAATTTGTGGATTCTTCTCATATATAGAGCTTTGTTTTCGGTTACAGCTACGTCTTTCTGTGCCCAGCACCAGATAGTGTATTTCTAAAGGAGAAAATGGCGCGAGATAATTCAAAAATGCTTGGGCTGCCAAGTGGCTGTAATCAATAAGGTGACACAGTTCGAGAGGGCGCGCGTGGATTAAAGTGGAAGAGCTCTCTCACGTGTCCTGGTCTCTCGTGTTCTCTATGTCACGTGGTCTGCTATTGTTAGTGTTGATTATTTCTAAGTTGCAGTAGTCACGTGCGGCTTTCGTGAATTGCTGTTTGTAGTTGCTCTTTCACCACTATCGCGATTGGCTAAGCCAGAATTTACTCCATCAAAACCCCATTTGACCAGTTGCTGACGAAAGGCTGAGCGAACGTCACTGTTTCTCGCTACATGTAAAATGAATATGAAGAAACCCTGTGAAGAAATGGACAATAATATGGTGATAATGAGAATAAGAATGAATATAAGAATGATAATATAAGAATATATTACTGCACCCCAGTAATATAGTAAAGTAACTCTAGCTCTCTATACATGTAACGTGATTGTAAATAAAATAGTGGGCTTCTGGCAAGAAGAGTAAGGCCATGACGACAGTACCGTGATAAACCGTTTGTATCTAACTGTATAATCTGTGTATTAAACCATGCATGCAGTGTAATTTTTTGGAAAGCTAGTGAACAGTACTGCACTGTGGTAATGTAGTAACTCTTGGATTGTGGGTAACTTTAAGGAAATTCAAACATTCAATGCATTCGGAGGTGCTGTTTTTTATTATTAAAACAAACCTGTAAGGAGTTGAAAATGGTGAAAATGTACTGGAATACTAATCCGGCGTTCGTCACAGTTAGAACTCCAAAAACCCAGGTCAGACCCAGAAGAGGAGAAAGAATCAGGCATGCTTTGAAGAGTCTTCTAAGAAATAAAAAGTTTGTCGTGTAACTGCGCAGTAAATCTTGTTAGTATATACCAACTCAGCAACCTTGGCATTTTGAGCAATCTGATTGGCTGTCCACCTCGGGATATTTAACAACTATTCATCGAAGTGGAGGTGGCTAGTGGTGGATATTTACCGAGCCGCGAAGCGGCGAGGTAAATATCCACCACTAGCCACCGACACTGAGGTGAATAGTTGTTTTAGTATATACTGAAACAGTGAGATAAGTGTACACAAAAAAAAGAAAAGGGCTTGGAAAATGGAGGACTTCTTAAATGACAATCCAACGCAGCGCCGATCGCCATTAGGGACTTTTTGTTGCAATTACTGCCGTACGTCTCGTTTTCTCGCTGACAGAAAAAATTTGTTTAGTTGTACTGGCGACATTTCATCAAATGGAGTTTGCAAACCCTTTCTGTATTTGAAACCATTCTGTAAAAAATATAATTCAACTTTGGTTCTCAAGGAAACAAGCGACATCAAATTTGGTTATGCAAGATTAATTTGCATTTGTAAAAAAAACCTTTATCGTTGCTTTTTACCGCTAAACTCCGGGTTAAAAACATAAGCCATTACCTCTGAACACGGCAAAGCCAAATTTAGTCGCTTTCTTGTTGTTTTCAGGGACTGCTTCGTTGTTAATTTGGATGATTTCTTCGCTTGTTATGCATACAAACCGGGCCGCTATATTCGCGCGGCGGAGCGAAAAATTCGCAATTGCTCGGAGGTAAATAGCACAGGATATTCGGAGTTTGACTAGCCAATCAGAGCGCACCTTCAACGCTATCCACTGTTTTAGTATATACTAATCAACACTATCCACCTCCTAGGAGGTGAATAATGAAGGGACTTCTGAGTAATCCTGGTGCGAGTGAGTTTTTGTTTGGAGAAAAAACAAAATGGCGTCATAGCTACTGAAATATGGCTGCCATCGATTCACGCTTTTCAGATTTTTCGAAGAGGTTTTACTAAGAAACGTAAGCAAAACACTGCCACGAAGAAGCGTCGACCAGCGTAGGACCAAACAACAGCACGAATGAACGACGCAATCAAACTACATGTGCAGAGTAAGGTCCGGTTAGTCTCGTCGCACGAATTACCATTCAACCATTAATTTTTTTCACCGGTTGTGTTATCCACGGCCTCGTCGTCGTGTTTGCTTAAACTCCCTACTAAGGTTGCTTCGTTAGTATACACTATATTGGTATACACTATATTGGTATATACTGTATTGGTAAATACTGTATTGGTATACACTATATTGGTATATACTGTATTGGTATATACTATATTGGTATACACTGTATTGGTATATACTATTCTGCCACCATCCACCTCGATGTCTGAGAATAATTATTAAATATAATTATTTTATGGTTCCACCAACGGGCAAAATGAAAGATCGGGACTGGATCAAATTATTATACGAAGTTTTCTCATACAAAATCTCTTCGATTCCAACAGTTACGACTGAACTGTGTAACTCTGAATCTTTTCAATTGGATTCAGTAGGAGAGAATCTTTTAGCTTCCTTTTCGAGTTACGAGAATTTCAATTTAAAATTCTTCACAGAATCTGTTAGACAAATGTTATGCTCTTCAAAGTTGGCTTGGTAGATTCTCCGTTACGTTATTTTTGGAAAGAGAACCTGGGACACCCAAACACCTCTTTTTTTTTTTGGAGTGAACTCAGATCGTAAAAGTTACTAGTAAGCACTAATTTTGAGATAAAGGATATTTTGTTTGGGCACTTTGCAGCCGATAACGAAAACAACAATATTCTCCTAAATTGCGTTCTTCTATAGTAAATATTTCATTTTTGGTTCAAAGTTAAACGGAACGGCTCTCTCCATTAGCCTTCTATTAACAAAATGCAAAAAGACGTACCAGATCAAAATTCCATTTCACTGATGAAAAATGGAAGCTTTTCTTGCCATTGATGGAACATAATCCATCATTTCAAATCTCTTAGTTAATTCTGTAGTGTAGTCAGTATTATTGTGTAGTTATTACGGTTTGGTTTTTTTTAACATGTATGTAATTTTGACAAATTTGTTAAAATAAATTTAAAAAACCTGGAAACTGATTGAAAACAAGGCCAATTTGAGGCCAATCAGTCCTGAGTTCTAATTAGCTACCCGAGCTGGCAAGACAGGCCTATCTTACCCGCACGGGATTTCCCGCATTTTTCACGTGGAACAAAACCGAAATAGCCATATTATAAACCGTTTATTGAGCAAGATTATTCGGTCATGTTGGCTGGATATTGGCATCGTGCTTGTGTCTTTATCGACCACAACTGAGTCTCGGTCAATATGCAGCCATCTTGACCTCCCACTTGGTCAATAACCGATACATATTTTACATTCAGAGGATAACAGTTAGAAGGCTTCTTCCAGGTGGATCACTTCCCGGAAGGAGAGGCTACTATCGAAATAAATGAAACTTAAGAGTGAACCATATAGACTGACTTACTTCATTCTGTTAAACTTAGAAGGGTTCGAATCCTTCAGATTTCTGATTTCACGCAGTACAGCAAAAAGAAAACAAGCGTTTACCTAGAGAAAGGCATATTTTAGTTTTAGTTTTTATCAGGCCCAGAACGCCATTTAAATTTTGGAAGTTAATAAATAGCAAACTGTTATCAGTTTGTGGGATACAACTTAACGAAGATCAACGCGATCTGGCCCACCTTCATTAATGTAGGCTCAAAATAACTTTCACGTAGAAAATGGTCCCGTTACCCACCCCTCCCCCTTACTCCCTTACCCTTCGAATTCCCCTTACTCCCTTACCTTCCCCCTTACCCACCCCTCCCCCTTACTCCCTTACCCTCCCCTCCCCCTTACTCCCTTACCCTCCCAATGATAATGATTGTGGGGGAGGGGAGGGAAGGGGAAAGGGACGAGCTAAGGTGTAATGTATCAGTAAGTGATGAAGGTGGCACATTACAGCTTCTTGAAGTAACAAATTACAGATAAACGTAACGCACAAAAAACGAATAGATAAAATTAAAGATGAATATAAAGACTTTTGAAGACAGTATTCAACAATACAACTCTAATATGACGGTAACTTGAAGCTTTAGTGCTCCTGTGGCAACTCTTTAAATTATTGGGACATACCAACATTATTCATAAGAGTCTCTATATTCTAATTTGAGAACAAACTACAAAAATCTTACCAACGATATGAGTAACACAGGAGCTATAAAGGCCCAACTCAACTGACTGGAGAATGTCAACCAGCAGCTAAAAACAAAATAAAACTCAAATAGCGGATTACTTGAGGCGTTAGCTGATCAATGTGTTCTAGCTAAGTACAAACTATGCGTGATCAGCAATGTACATGAGCGATTGAACCGTAGAGATTGTCCTTTAAAATAGAACAGATTTGGTAGCTATAAAAACCGTTTTTAATGCAATTCGAAAATTTTACATGGTTAATGCATTTGCTATGTAAGCTTAATGCGGCAAGCCTATAAATAATGGTTAAAATCATTATGTTACTTCTGCAGTAATAGAATGATAATAATGATAATTTGATATTATTTGAAAAAATCTTGTCTTCCTATTTTTATTTTTGAGTCTTGAGTAGCAACCGAGTAAGTACCTGATACCAGTCAGTCGGGTTCGTATATCTATCAATATTATGGGTGACAAATGGCGCGAAATTTAAGAGTTAATTTATAATTTCATGTGAATTTACAATGCTGTAATGGCAGCTTCTCCTACAGTGCCAAAATGGCATCTTGGTTTGAAAATTAAGGAGTAATTCGTCACCCAAGATATTAATCGATAATCAAATGGTATATTCGTGGAATTAGGGAATAATTATAATTTCACTTCCGTTTTAATTTGTTCAAAATCTAATAATTTCGCTGGTCTGAAGGCTTGGGAAATTACTAGATTTTGGACAAAACGCGCTTGAATTAATTCCCTAATTTCCGCACTCGTCACCATTTGATAACACATACTTATTTTTCATGTTCAGTCTGTTTCAGTTATCGTTTCGCAGAACGATGTGTTTGCAAACTCGCCTAATGTATTGGAAACCATTTTGTCGTTACAATATTGCTACATATTACATTGTTACTATTATTCAATTATTCTGATTTTGAGAATAACGCCTGGTCACCGTCACGTGTGGAGTGTTCTTACGAAAAGAAAAAACGTTACTCAATCAGATGGACCGACGTAGATTGGTTTTTTATTCTATAAGATGAAAATGTATCGCTGCTCACAAATCCTTATTGGTGTAATTTTGCAGTCCTCCGTCAGAGGTAGAACCAGCAAGAAGAGAAATAGCAACAGGTACAACGGGGTAACCTGGGAACGGAACAAAATAGAGGAAAGTCGCTGCACAATTGTTCCAAACCCATCCATGCAGAGTTAGAAACATTTAAAGCTAGGTGAAAGTTAAAGGAAAATGCACAAAGCTGGATCAGCCCGCAGGCTCATCTGGAACTCCGGTTACCTTTGTATGGCTTATTGCCAGGCTACCAAGCGTAGACCGAGTATTGGCTTCTGATCTACCTTGAATGATCACGTGTCCACAGACTAAATATAGCGTAGAATGACCCAAGGCAGTAGTTAACACTCTTTAGAAAACAATTTCTTAGCACAAACCTCGACAACTGGAGCTATCAGCCTTTAATTTATCCTCAACTAAAATACACGTATAACGTCGAGTTTTTATTTACATTGTTATTGAGAAGTTTACTTACCCCAAGCAAAACCATAATAGAATCGCAAACTGGGGCTGTTGAATACTTCAACAATCATGATGTACAACATAACCCCCTCTAGAAACATCCAACCAAACGCTGCTAGGTACAAGTAATGAAGGAGAACAGCAACTACCACGCATGCGGCCTGAAACATGCAGTGAAGGATCACTGTCCCATGTAGCAATTCTTTCTTTGATGTACATTTCTGAGCGTGATTAGTAATGGTAATAGCATGACTTGTATTGGTATTTGGCAATAATACTGCGAGTAATATTTCAAAATTGTCCAAATTTGGAGAATTGTATTCGGAGAATTTTGAAATATTTTGAAATATTTACTAGCCAGTATTACGACCAAATTAATACCATGTGCATGTCATGCTATTATTTTTTTTTTAATAGAAGGCGAGAAATTTTTGCTTCTTATCTGACAATGTCGTCGTTGAGTTGAGGACGTTGCTTTCTATCCGCAACTTTCAAACATTCATCCGTCTTAATAGTTTTGACCATATTTTTATTTACCGCTTTTTCGGCGAGCTTTTGTATTTCCTCAGCGGAAATTTCCGCCATTTTCAGTTGAAAACAAAAGTAAAATGGTAATTGTGTTCAGTGTTGTCATGGTAACGTTGTTATACCGTCCTTGTTTGCTGTTATACCACTATTACGCGGAAATAGTGATACTATCATCCAATCAAATCTCCGAAATTTCTTGGCTTATATTATAAAGAGACCTATCCCCCGTTCACAGCAAAGCTTACACATGTTTAAATGCTCTCAAGGAAAAATATAAATGTTTAAATGCTGTTTAGTTAAGCACGGTTTAAAATTGTTTTCTTTTAAAAGCTGCTTACTGACGGTTGTCGACTACAAATTTAGCACAAACAGAAAGAACGTGTTCAAGTTTATTTGAATCCTGTGTAAAAGCCCGTATTCCAGTGTTCGGTTACCTGATTTTCACCTTTATAAAACCTGATTAAACTAAACATGTTTAGCTGGGGTGAATGGGCCATTAGTCCGAATGCATTTTTTGGAAATATATATATATATATATATATATATATATATATATTGTATTGGTATTGGTATTATTTGAATTCTTTAATTAATCAACTTTTACACTTTATATATATATATATATATATATATATATATATATATAGTACTTTATTATCCAGCCGCATCGAATACTGTACAAGTTAAGTAATTATAACAGCAAATATCAAACCCTCCAAACATATGAGAAATGTTACCTTGTTAGCTGTAGCATTGATGCCTGACAAAAACACAACTTGGGCAAGTAACAGTGCTGCAGCTAAGTTAATGCGAATTTGTATTCCCTCTGTTCTAATGTTCCTGGATATGAAGAAAAACAACATAATAGCATTTCAAATTTAGTGACATGACGTCACAAGAAAACAGTTACTGAATACTGGGGCACTATGGGGCACAAATGGGACTATGACGTAAGATAGAACAAAAACACTTTGACAGATAAAAAGTGAGAAACAACTAGATTAATAAATAAACAATAAATAAGTAAATAAGAAGACCAGAATCAGAAAATTATTCACGTGACATAGTTCATTTTTTTTATTTCATCGTTAAATCATCGGTTAGATCGATTGGTTTGTTTGGCGGCCATATTGAAATACTGAACAGGAAATGTCAAATGTGAATATAAAATGATCTAGTTTTAAAAAGAAATGAAAGTCAAGCAAGGTCGAGTGTTTTAAGTTTAATATCATAGGTGACGAATTACTCCTTAATTTTGGCGCGAAATTTCAGCGTTAATTTGTAATTTCACATGTGAAATTACAAAATTGCCATAGCAACCCTTCCGTACGTCTCAGTGTCAAGATGGCGACGAAGTTTTAAAATGTCGTGAACGAAGATGTCAGGGCACAAAAAGACGTTTTAGAAGACATGAACACACAAGAGAACATCCAGAAGGATTCTAACAGGTATTTTGCGGAAAAATTCTGAAAAATTCTGAACTTTATAAGCCAAATTTAAGGTCTAAACAGTTGAGAGAGTAGAGTTCTTGATCGATACGATCCAGGATAAACATGTCAAAAATCCACGATTGCTAACGTAATTCGTCACCCATGATATTAATAGGTAATCAAATGGTGAACTCGTGAAATTAGTGAATAATTTCACTTGCGTTTTGTCTAAATTCTAATAATTTCCCTCGCCTAAAGGCTCGGGAAATTATTAGAATTTAGACAAAACGCAAGTGAAATTATTCACTAATTTCACTCGTCACCATTTGATTACACATACATATCCTTGAACACAAAGTGGCCATTAACAGGTCATACTGTACTCACATGAATACAACGTACACGAGGATCAACAGAAACTCTCCAATCATAGACAGAGCACAGCCCACGTATGTAATGACGGCTAATGCCACAGCATGTTCACCTAAAAACTGAATAAGAAAAAGAAATGTATACAGTGAAACATAACACCTGAAAAGACGATGGTCGATGGTCTCACGTATGCAATGGAGTGGAGAGTCGTACAAATTTTTGAAAAGAAATGCTATTGGTTTTTCATTTCATCTTGGATGCCTTTTCTATTTGCTCTTTTCTTTTTCTATATTTCTTAGGTGAAGGTGTGTATCTCTGCTTAGACCCTATTATTTAGTGAAATAAAGGGAAAAACATGGAACCCACCTCTAAGTCCTTGAACTGCATCAAAACTGCAAAATTTGTCAGGTGATTACAGCTGCAAACAGTTTGTTCAGCCTCTTTGTCATTTAATGAGCATCCAACACGTGACCAAAAGCCTTGCGATGTCCTTCAAAGTCGTATAACAGTAGCAACTTGTTAAGATAGACTAGTTCGCGCATTTGAGCCAGCCATGCATACGCGAGTCTGCGCTTAGAACTTAAAATTGAAATTGCGTTACTTGAGAGCTTATTTCACGTGTATTGAAAGATGAAATAGGTATCATACCGCGCAACTTGCTGCATGAATGCAAAATAATTGCAGATATTACTGATATATTGTTGTACTGCAGTCTATGATATTATTATGACTATGAAATAAAAACTGGAATGGCATGATTGATAAAAAAGAAAACTTTTAATTTAGGTGAAGAAACTGGAATCACCTCTATAGATCATCAGTTTTTTAAGTTAAACAAAGAGTCTTGCCCGTCGCTATTCAAGATATTTTTCAATCTAATTTATCAGGAGCTGGAAATCTGATACGTTAGAAACAGGATTAGAAACCACTGCCAACACCCGGCCACTTTTAATTATAACCATACCTATTGTTTTCATTCCAGAAGACGCACTTGCGTTCAGCTTTAAGCTTTGATACCTGAAAGATTCAGGCGGAACAAAATGTATAAGACAGTTTACATAACTGACTTCTGTCGCTAGATTAGATCCTGACAATTTTTCCTCGCGTGAGGGTAGGTGGGCACCATGGTCCAGTGCAGTTTTGGACACGAGGGACTGACGTCATCAAATCATGATCAAGTGAACTGGACTTAAACAATTACCCATAAAACCATAGGGTATTCTCAGATATCACTTAACAAGTTTAATACTCGTGTTTACATGAATGGCCCGGTGGTTGACGGGCAATCACAGGGTGCGGTATAGCTATGTTATTTAACAATACCTTTTTATGACTGAATGAGATGACTACTTTGTTATAAATGATTCGTTTGTCAGGAGGATCAATTGCCACTCCAACAACATCAGAGTACAGCAATCCTGCTTCAGACTCCCTGTCAATTTTGAAGAAAGGGACGTTAGCAGCGTTTCTGAGCTTTGCACGTGAAACCACACTCTAGTTAAGACTTAAGAATTCAAATGGAAAGAACAAACTAGGAAAAAGGAACTCATTGTTCATCATTCTCATCAGGGCATCGTCTGCAGACGATCAATAGGAACTACTCCTCTTAGAATCTACTGCCGGTTCTGCATTGCGTTTGGCAAATCATTCTACAGGGATTAACAAGTTTTGTTAACAAATGTTCGTGCAGAAGGCCATCTCCGAACTGACACTGAACTGAAGATGTCGCTTTCCGTGATTAATATATAATCTTAAAAGGTAATGAATTCGATTAAAATAATTCGTCTTATGGTATTCAACAATCGTTTATAAAAAAAAAAAAAAAAAGGTTTACTGACTTGTCCGAAAACACTCAAAAGCGCACATACTCGCTAATAGTCGTGTTCCGTGAAAGGTCAGCGGCTTCACGATACAATGTAAAGGCAATCACTCTTGCTACAGCAGAGGACAACAGAGAAGAAACAATAACTGATCAAAAATGAAAGTATTTTCACAACAAATCCTATCCAAATCAGTAAAAGATGATGGCGGGCCTTCTCTGTATTTTTCTTTTTTGGATATCTTGGATATGTATTCTCCTTCATTCTTTAAACTGCTTAAGAATTCAAAACATCAAACATTTGACGGTGGGTTGAACTGGCCTTGAATACCTTTTTCTTGGAAGATTTTGGACGAGAGAGTTATAATGACGTTTCGTCTCCGTTCACCATTATTATCTGTGGTGTGAAAAGTTTTCTCCACGTCCTGATTGTATCCCTTTGGTACTCTTCGTAATTTTAAAACTGTCGCCATGAAAAAAATGCAAATTATTGTTAGGGACGGACCATTAGAAAAGTGATGGGGGGGGGGGTGGGGAATTTTCAGCTTGCACGATTTTTTTTTTTTCGCTCACTGCTTGTGCAGGAATTTTTTTTCAGGTGAACCCCTCTGCACGAATCTTTTTTACTACGTGTGAAAAAGTCACAATTGGACCTTCCTTCTGCATGAATTTTTTTTACCTCCTTCTTTGCATGAATTTTTTTCTTGGCATTTTCCCTTGCATGAATTTTTTTTTGTTTCCCCCCCCCCCCCCCATCACTTTTCTAATGGTCCGTCCCTTAACAAGGTAACGGTGGCAATGTCAGTAACAATTAAGCCCTTGTGTCAGAAAGCAATTTCCCTTAAATTATCGTCATACAATTCGTAGGTTGACTGTAAAGAGAGGTATTTTAATATTTACGAAAGACTGTAGTAATACTTTAATAGTTAAAATCAATTTCTTCTTTAGTAGAATTTTCCTATTGATTATAACGATTCTCCTGTTCTGATTGGTCGAGATTTTCGACATATGCCCTGGTAACCACTCCGCGCTGGGTGATCGCAGGCGCTAGGTTTAAAAATGGCTGCCTCCAGTGCTGCCAATGTTATGAAGGAAAACAAATTCCGAGGCTGTAAGAGCACAAAAGATGCCCCTGATTTTGGCTTAACACTTTTCAAAGGTAAGATATCAATTTTTCGCTAATAGAATGAAGTAGCTTTCTGATCTCGATACGAATGATCAAAACAATCAAGACAAAACCCTCATAATGCTTTCTGTATTCTCACAGGCATCTTAAGCGTAGTAGGTCAGTGACATTTGCACGCGAAACTTAAAATTGCACAGGATAATTGATTAAAGTTGTCTGTGTTTCTTCTAGCCGTTTATAGATATTATTGACGGATGGCATTGCTGAAGAAAAGCTGAAAATAATGTGAAATAGAGTATTCTTACCTTAACTCTATTGTCACTTGATATAATAACAAACTTTATATATTACCTTTGGCATAAGAATGACGATAATATTACAATAAAAATTTAAAACCACTACAAATGTATATTATTTATATAATTAAGTTACATTAGGTAAAGTTAAGTTCAGCACCTCTATATACGAATAAACGATTGTTTATGCCTATTAGTGCGTGACACAGGAATTCTGAAGTGCATTCACTGAGTTCGTCTTACAAGATCTCAGATCAAAGCCATGATCCACTGCCTTGTCTAAAAAAACGTTTTCAAGGATGCGCTTCAGATTCTAGGATACGTTTAAATTATTTCCTCGTCAATTTCTGACGCCTAGTTGCAAGTGACTCAACAGTATCCCTAGGGAGTCCTATCACATCTAGCGGACATCTATTCTGCACTCTTTGTAGATCTTCATCAAGGTAGATCGGCAGCCCTCCCCAGACTGTTGAGGCATATTCTAACACAGGTCTAATCTTAGTGATGCAAGTCGTTAGACCAATGTCCCTGGGGAGATGGGCTTTTCTGCAGACCCTAAGATAATGGATCCATTTACACGCTTTGCTGACACTTGAGACGTGTATTCCACTTGAGTTCCTTCTGTACATACACACCCAGCAGCTTAAACACTGTAACCCTCTCCAGTTCGGAAGGTCCGATACAAATAGGAGGAGGAATTGGACAGGACTTCTTGAAGGTGATCCACATATCTTTGGTCTTCTTAGCATTCAGCTCCATTTTATTCTGCATAGCCCATCTCTGGAGGTGAGTCACAGCATGCTGCATTTGACTGACAGAGTCTTAAAAGACTAGTTCATATAAAGTGCAGTCATCCGCCTACTTGCAAGTGGACACAAGTATTCCCTAGGGGGTGCAATCCTCAGTATCGTTGACATGCACATTATAAAGTGTAGGAGAGATGACACCGCCCTGGGGCACACCAGCAAGTACCTCATCATGTCTGGAAAGGACTCCTGGGAGCTTAACCTGTTGCATTCTGCCTGATAAATAGCTTTGTGTTCATTTCCAAAAGCTCTTGGTGACGCCCATGCAGGCGAGTTTAGTCAACAGAACACCATGATCAAGTAGGTTGAAGGCTTATCGGAAGTCCACAAAGACCACATGCACTCCATCATATGGACTACCAGAGTCTTAAGCGTTATACCAGTCTTAATTGTGTGATGCTGGCAAGCGCAGTCACAGTAGATCCATCTTCCGTAAAGGCGTGTTGGGAAGCATTCGTTAGTTCCCTTAGACGTCATATTCCACCTTTATAAAGCATATATTTTGCTTCTTTTAGAATATTGTTGTCCGCTATTACTTGGAGTAGGAAGAGGTCAGGTTAAGAAATTAGAAGACTATAATAATTATATTCTTAGATCTATTTTAGGGAATGGAAAGCACTGTACACCATGCATACAACAATTTATTAAATATGGCTGATATAAGAACGCTAAAAGAAAGAAGAAAATTCCAGGCCCTAGTTTTGGTATATAAATGTATTCATAAAGAAGCCCCAAGGTACATAGAAGAATCTTTTAAGATTAAAATCTGTAATCATAATTTAAGAGGGTCGGGGACACTTTTAATGCTACCCAAACTTAATCTAGAATGGCGCCATAAGTCATTCTCATTTTTGGCAGCAAAACTTTAGAATTTGTTACCTACTTACGCCAAGGATATTACTACTTTTAAATGTTTTTTAAAGAAGCAAGTTCTTAGATAGATTTAACAATGGCAATTTTAAAATTTTTCTTTTCTTTTTCAGTAACGGTTTTCATTTCATACACATGTTTTAACGAGTTTTTATCACTCCTAGATGTAGCGTGGGTAAATAAAGTATTGTTGTTGTTGTTGTTGTTGTTGTTGTTGTTGGTATTGGTTTAAATACCTCTTACTAACTCGGTTAGTAAGAGGTATTTAAACCACTTGCTCTGATACGTATAACGGAGATCGCTGGCTTTCCTTTCATAGAAGTTATCCTTTGCACTGGATATGAGGGCTACCACCATTTCACGCTTTTTTTGGTATTTTCCCTTGTTCCTTTTGCCCAAGCCCTTTGTATGGCACCTATCTGATCTTTAATATTTGTTATGGTGTGTCCTGACTGGTTTTAAGGCCATTTTGTCGATTTTTTTTTACTGTGGACAATAATATTTATAAACGGCTTGTAGAAACACCGACAGCTTGACTCAATTCTCTGTAATTTTCGCGAGAAAATGTCTTGTACTACGCTTGGGCTACCTGCGCGAAAACTAACTTGCTCTCGTCGCCCGTGGGTCCAAACTCAACGAACCCCAGACTCCGCGGCACTGTTCAAGCTGGTAGCAAAGCAATATTATGAAATTTACCTTAGGCTTCGTGAATGTTATTGGATAATTTCCGCGAAATAATTGTTAGATGTTCTGAGCTCATTATCACTATTAATCATTGTGTATTGATATCATGTGTTGTAAGAAACGGGTTTACAATTTCTGTTGAGACTTAAAAATGCCGACACAATGCAAATCAGAAAACAGAAATCCGAACTTGAATAGTCTCAGAGAGAGGGAAAACTACGGTTTTAGGACACAGGAATTTTGACAAGGATTTTCTAGCTTATAAGCTAAATTGGTTTTGAAAATTAACCAGGAATTTATCCGATAATGCTAGCACAGATCAGTAGAATGCCAAGTCTCTGCAAAGTTTCAGCCAAGCCCTTTCACCAAGAGGGGCCGACAGGCGGAGCGAGCCGCGCGAGCGGAGGGCGATACCGACCCTGTCTGGCTAAGTCTCTGCAAAATTTCGGCAAAGATCCATGCCAAGTCTGGGACGAGTTTTGGGACACAGGGATTTATTGTGAAATATTTCTGGGACAGAGAGAAAAATTTGAAAATGGCTTAAAGATTTGATATTTCTTACAAAAGTAATTATGGATCGGTTAAGAGAATTATATATTTTCGAACTAAAAATAATAGCGAAAGATCTTGGGATTAAAGGAAGAGTAAAAATGAGTAAGAAAGAACTAATTGATGAAATTTCAAATTTTAAAGATGAGGAAATTACTGATTTAATTGAAAAAGTTTTGCCTATTAGCAGAATTATTTGTGATCATGAGAAAATAAAAAAATTTTGTAGTGAATGTAATGGGTATAATTGTATGCATAATAAATATAAATATCGTTGCAGGGAATGTGCGGGATCACAAATATGCGTACACAATAAACAAAAACAACATTGTAAAGAATGTGGGGGATCACAGATATGCAGACATAATAAACAAAAACAACAATGTAAAGAATGCGGAGGATCGCAAATTTGTGTGCACGGCAAGCAAAAAGCTTCTTGCAAAGCTTGCAGAATGAAATTATTAAATGAGTAATTATGTTATATAACCTAATAAATGGTTACATAACAAAAATTTATCTAAATCTTAAACTAAAAGTTATGGGAGAACCCTTAAGATCAAGTTTTTTCCATTCATTGTCTAAGATAGTTAAATCGAAGTGGTTTATGGGACTTTCATATTTTTGAACCGGAATTGTCGGATAATCCTTTGAGGGTATGTTTGCGAGTAGGTTTGATGGTACGAGTTTCACAATTTCTCCATATTTGGTGTTATTCATATATGATGACTTATTATCTACTATACTACACATAAGTCTCAAAGGTTCCCTAATCTGAATATTTATGGGGTATAATTTACCAGGATTTATAACTTCAGGAACTCCTAAACCAATCGCCAATCCTCTAGCAAGTCCAATTTTGAAGTTCTTATTTGAATAAAGATAATCAACAGTATCAGTCTCAATTATTGTTATTTTTTCCACTTCAGGATCATTAAGAAAGATCGTTTGAATGTCGCGAAGAGAATATGTACCGGATTGAATTTTTATGAAGAATTTATTCTTATCATTGAATAATGTCTGGTGGTCCTTGAAATTAATTAATCTTTTAGTTTTTATATTACAATCCAGAAGCTGTATCTCTCGAAGATTTTTCAGAGGCGGATCTAAATAAATCCTGGTTTCAGAATCATACATTGTAATACTTAGCATTTTGTTTTGATTACATCATATTCATCTTTAGATTTATATAATCAAAACATTAACGAAATAAAAACCAAGATAATAATCCTCCGGCAAGCATTAAAACAATAAGATTATTTTGGTGAGAAGATTTTTCTATATGACTAACTTCTTCCTCATTTTTTGATTCATCGATATTGATTAGTTTAGGTTTCATTGGTTGCGGATTGGTATTTAATAAAACTTTTGATGCTCCTAAACTATTTGGTATTCCAACATTTTTTGTTTCAATATTTATTGAATTATTTACCCCAAATTTCATATCTTTTGTTGCTATTTTCAGTTTATTATTGTACCCAACCACACTTTCTGTATTTATAATTAAATTACTTGGCATCAACCAAACGCCTGGAGCAACAGCCAAATCAAGCCGTAATTTAGTTTCCTGTACAGATTGTTGGTAATTTTGAACGGATTTAGAAATATCATTTACTTTAATAGAACTTTCAAATAAGTCTTTGAATTCATTTTGCGTTTCGATTGCCCCACCGCCATTACCCACAATAGAATTTCTAGTATTAACTTGGGCTCCCAATATGCAATAAACAAAAGCCTCAACCGATCTATTTATTCTTCCCAATCCTGCTTTTGTTAATCCGTGACCCGATTCTGCTATAAACCAAGCATATTGAAAATCTACAAAATGATCATTTCGAAGCATTGATACTAAATCGCCTTTATTTTTTCTTCCACCATCATCGTAAAATTTATTTTCGCTGCTCGGCCAAATATTAGCTTCTGTATCATAACCTCTTATAATCCTGACATTTTGGTATCCCCCGCCCGTTGCTTGCGCGGCTTCGCTCCCAGGCACGCTTCCAGGGTCCGCGTATCCTTTTCCATAATCAATAAATACATCTCCAACTCCATGGTTTGCGCCACCCTTAAATCTAAAATCAGCCAAAGGCTTATTCCACCCTTTAAAATCTTGATTATTACTTAACCCAAATTCTGCGCACAATCTATTATAAACATTTTTGTCGTATGGATTATTTTTTAAGGAAAAAGTTTGTTCTCCTGGCAATGGCACATTTAATTCATTTATTATTCTTCTTATTGTAAAGTAAATGTGAAATACAAAAAAACTTCTAATAACTTTCGGGTAACTAAAAATATCACTTAAACTTACGCCGCATCCAGACGTTGCGCACCAAACCACCATGTTTAATTGTTGTGGCCACTGATTAATATTTGGTTTACTTAACCAAGCTCTAGCTTCTTTTCCACTAGTAAACCCCACAGTTTGATTTTTAAAAACATTTATCATTTCTGCGGTGAAATGATCTTTTTCTGAAACATATATATTTTGATTGATTAATAATTTTGTTACATTAAGAGCAAATTCATCGAATTTAATCCCGGGTATTGGATATGTTTGTTTTGTAAATGTTAAACTTTTTGGAAATGAACTTACCTTAACTTTATTTTCCAATCCTAAATCTTTCCATAATAATGTTTTCAAATTATCAGGAAGATCATCAGTCCATGTTTTTCCAGAAGGATCATCATCGGTCATAATTGTTGTTCCATTAACTTTCCATTCAATATAACCGCCAAACGAGTCATTAACAAATGAAAATTTAGTAAGATTTGCTTTTGGGTAGCGGTTTCTGAAATCGTTAAATAACATCTTATTCTTTGTGTTTCAAATAATGTGATCTTTAGATCTTTTAAGAATAAGATGTAAAATCAATTAACCTCTCTTCTAACTCCCGCAAAACAATTACACCCCACATCAGTTCTTTCAAAAGAAATTTTCAACGTTCTCGATTGTTCAGATCTTTTAATATATCCGTAATAACCGCAGTCCTTATCTGTTTTATGTTCATGTTTTTTTCCGTATGATTTTTTTGTCGTATTTCTAGTTTTAGTTTTTCAAACTTTTCTGACTCTGATAAAATTAGAGAAAATTCTTGGTCAGATATAGTTTTATCTTTCAATGCTTTTGAAACTAAATCGTTAATGGTGTTTACTTTTGCCTTTGCCAGAGAAACTGTTTGTTCATGTTTACTAACATTATGAGAAAGTCTTTTTGATATGGCGGCACAACCAACCGATACTCCGCCGCATACACCACCCACAACGCCTAATGGTATGCCAATAATAGCCCCAAAACCAGTAAGAGATGTACCCAAACCACTTGCAGAAAGGATAACTGAAAACACGCCACTTCCAACGCTGATTTTTGTAAATATTCCTCTTGCTCTATTGTATTTTTTTCTTACATGCTCGTAATGAACAATTTCCTTATTAAGATTATTTAATAATTCACATGACTTTAAAATCCGGAAATTTTTTGGTTCATCAGGTAATTGAGGATAAATTCCGTTGTATTGATCCATATTGTATTTTACTGATCAGTGTGATATCTTTAGACCTCTTTGAGGCCGCGAAGCAGATCTACTTTCTCTTCCTTTTTATACTTTCCACAAAATATAGAACTACGGCCATTATCAAAAGCCAAGCATTCTCACCTAAAAATCCAATAACCTGTCCTGCGGTTTTGAAAAGAAAGCTAACTATTGCGCCAACCATTCCCGGTAATATTCCACCTAGTTTTTTCCCAAGAGTTTTTAATCCATTTCCAACCCCCCTACCCAAAGCAGATAAACCCTTTGAAAGATTAGAAACTATAACCCCTATGATGGCGCCTACCGCACTTAGAACAGCAAAAACTGTAAAACCATACTTTTTGAAGATATACTTTAGTTTCTCCCGTAACGGCAAATTTTTAATTATTTCATCTTTTCGGCCCTCAATATCTGATAATTGTTCTTCACTTGAAATTGTTTTATTACTAAGTCGTTCTTTTAATTTATTTACCTCAGATTTTAATCGATCATTACTTTGTTTTAATTTTGATTCATTTGATTTGCCCTTCTTATATTTATCTATTTCTTCTTTGTATAATTTTACTTCGTCCAAAAGTTTTTCTGCTTGTATTTTTAATTCCACATTCTGTTTTGCGGTTTGATCGAAAAGACTTTTATTTTCTGCTTTTTGTACCTGTTGCCTCTCAATGAATTCCCGTAGTTCTTTTTCTCTTTCCACATATCTTTCAATCTCCAGCGGATATACTTCTGCTGTTGCTTTCAATCCTTGCAACGCATTATCTAATTCATTATTTGTTTCAATAGATTTCCTCAATTCTAACTGGGTATTATTATATTTTTCCAACATGCTTTCATAATCAGCACCTAGAGCTTTTCTAAATGTTTTTGGTAAATTTTCTATATTAAGAACCCCATTTTCATCAACTAATGTATGCCAAACATTATTTCTTGCGGTACTTAATTGTCCTTCTATACTTCCATTTTCTCCAAATCGAACATTAAATGGGCTTTCATTTGGCTCGTAATCTGGGTAATATCGTTTGAGTTCTTGCCTAGCTTCTCTCATTCTGTCATATCCCTCATCTATTTCTCCCAGGTTCATTCTTTCTGGTGGTTTTTCCCATTGAGCTCTGTCTCTTGATTGGTTATAATCATCATAACCAGTATAATCTTTTTCAAGGGATGTAGATGTGTTTGTGGTTTGGAAAGTTGTATCATCCCAATCATAATTATCATCATCATCATTATTATCTCTTGAAAAATCTTCCATTGGTATTTCTTCTGACATGATTTTTTACTCATCAGTAATAAATCTTTAGACCCCTTAGAGCTGAAGAAAATTGATTTAAAAAGAAAAAAATATATAAAAGAAAAAATAAAAAGATGAACGACAAGGTTGATATTAAGTATTTTAATGAAAAAGAACTGGGTTTTTGCGATTTTATAGAGGAAATAAAAGAAGATTTTTTAAAAAATATATCAAAAAATAGAGAATTCATCTCTGTTTCATATCATTTTATTGATGATTTTATATTTCACAATAATATAATGGGTTGTTTTGAATATTATAATAAAGATAATAATTATTTCGAACATAGCATTAGTTTTTTTAAAGATATAGATTTTGGGGTTGATGGCATATTCACTAATGATTTTGTAAAAGAACTTTTAGAAATTGCTAATGAAGACTACTTTGCGGAAGAAGAAGAAGAAGACCGACAAGCAATTGCTCATTTTTATGAAAATGGTGTTTATATGTTTTATTATGACAAGGCATGCAATATCAGCAGTTTTGATAAAAAATTTTTTATTAAATCATTAGAGGTATCTGTATTTTTAAATGAAGATAAAATAAATCATAAAGAGAAATTCTACAAAAGTTTGTATGATGAACTAATGGCCATAGCATGGCACCCATCTAGGTATTTAGATTGGTGTATTGATTTTGAAGAGTTAAGAGATTTGAAAGAAAGATGGGGGTAAAGAAGATTATTAAAAATTGTGTTATATAACCTAATTACCGGTTACATAACAAAATAATAATTTATAATATTTTACTGACCGCGTAACCTAAACCCAACATTCCAGCCCCGACATATACCATTTCCCCAGTCTTTTGGTCATCGCTTGGTTTGTAATAATCAGAGAATTTGGGTTCAGTCATTTGGTCATACAATTCAAAAGCCTGATTTGTAGTCGAAATATTTTTTGATGCTTGATATTTTTCATCTTTTTTCTTCATTTTCCAATCAAGCATTTTTTGTCTTTTTTCCTGATATTCTGCGTAATCTCTTTGATATTTTTCCATTGCTTTGTCGTGTCGTATTTTTTCCGTATCAACGCTGCGTCCGGATATATATTTTGCAAGAATATTTCCTCCGGTAAATGCGGTCGCATTCAATACTGCTCCTATCGCCATCATTGCTAATGTTGCCATAATTTTATTTTGGTAAAATCTTTTGTTCCTCTAAATATGTTTTTAGATACATGCTTCCGGATAATACAGCAACCCATTTTGCGTAATTTGTAATACTTGAGGATGGGTCGCTCAAAAATGATTCTTTCATTACCTTTTTTGCCACATAACCAACCCCAGCACCTAATCCGATAAGTACCGCAGAATCAGTTACAGTTTTCACAAGTTTTCTTTTCGGTTGACATGATTTTTTACTACATCATTATGAAACTTTTAAATGACTTTATTCCATTCCTAAAGATTTTGGAGTTGCAGAAAATGGTATCTTTTTTGGCTGCGGTAATTGTGGAACTTGCGATAAATCGGCTATCCTATTAGAATATTCAACCCTAGCTTTTTCCTTATATCTCATAAAAAGATCAATTGCTGTAAACCCCAATCCAATAACGGATAAAACAGTAGTAAAAGATAACTCTGGAAGCCATGATTTCGCTTCACTATATGCATTTTCATTTGCTCCTCGGTCCGCAGGGTCTTCCTGTTTTATTTTTTCCTCTCGTTTCATCTCCCTAGCCAATGCTTCTTTTGCTTTTTTATTATATTCTGCTAATTTCTTACCAGCTGCGACTTTTTTAGGATCTTTCTCCCTCTTTTTAGTATCTTTATTTTCGGGTTTGGAATCTGCTGTAATTTGCTCCGCATCTCCTCCTGCACTTTGTTCAGTTTGTTCAGACATTGTTATTTAGATGCTACAAATAAGTTTTTAGATCTGTTTAATATACTGTATCAACACCTTCAGCAGATTGCTTAGTTTCCTGATCAGTTTTGTTAGAATTTACTGGTTCTTCTCTTGAAAATTGTTGATTTTTGTTGAATTTAACGTGTTTAGCTACTTGAAATAGCCCGCTAGCAAGTGCTGCCAATCTTCCTGCTTTCAATGCCAAGAGACCAACAATATTTGTTAATTCTCGATTTACCAAATCATCATTCTTCAGATCTTTGCAAAGAGATTCTATATCATCAACTGGAACTAAATATGAAATAAGTTTGGAAACTAATTGCAGGGACGAATCTACTAATCCTCCATTAATTTTCTTACCCATTACTGCTTGATAACGATTAAAATACTTTTCAACATCTTTTGCAGATAATTTCTTTATATCACCCAAGCTCATTTCAGCTCCTAAATATTCCTTTGTCGTTCCGAGCGCGGCGAGAATTGCGAGAGATTCTTGTTTTCTTTCAAGATCACCATTATCTTTTACCGTTTCTCCATTAGGTTGGTCGGTATTTTCTTTAATATAATCTTCTACGTTTGTCATATTTGTTAAATCACTTCGGGAATCTCTAAATAGCAATTAAATGGATATCGCAAACTCAAACACAACCTAGAATATTTTTCAGTTTTTAGTAGTTGTACAAACTTTTTTCCTAATTCATAATCCAAATCACCGCCATAATCTTCGAAAAACATTTTCATGCCTTTCTGGGAAGGATTATGAAAAGTAACAACGCAGGCTACATTTTCTCGGAATGGTTTTGCTATTGATGTTAATTGCTGAGTGAGGACCCACATTGATAATCCGTGGTGCCTTCCGGAGAATGCCAAATCTATAAATTTATTGGATCTTTTCTTCAGATCAGTGGAAACGGCGCAATCATCTAGAATTATTAGTGTATTTGTGCCAGAGAATAAAGTTTGGCAATCATTTAACAATTCATTGATCTCATCTGAATTACTTGCATCTGGCGATAATACATAAAAATGTTCATCTCCTCGAGCAAAATTATGATAAGTTTTATTCTTAGAATAAGTCGGACAAATTAACACAATATATTCAAAAACTTTCCGGAATGGACCTCGGAGCTGTTCAATTAAGTACTTTGTTTTTCCGCAATTTGTGGGTCCTGTTATAATACAATGGAATGGTATTTTATCTCGTAAATCTTCCATAATTTTTTGTATCATAACATTATGTTTTTAGATTCTCAGTACTTAATTGATCTCAAACTTGAATTCATAATCTCCAGCATTGCATCGGCAACGACAAACATATGACAAGTTATGGTTCCAGTTCCACCTTGTTTCCTTTTAATTTCTATTTTCACGCCGTCGTGAGTATTATTTAGAGCAAGTCCACCGCCATGAATATAATTATCTGGATGAGTTCTAGTATCAACCCAAAGAGCAAACTTATCCGCGTAAAATTCTTTTTCTTTCAATGAAATTTGTTCTCCCGTTGGTTGGAATCGTTTCTTCACGGATTCCCAAAGATCGGAAGGAATCATTCCCCTAGAGTATATTCTATTTGGTACACCATCAACATCAATTTCAACGGAAGATATGCCCGGATTATAAAAATTTTCTGAATCCCTTGTTCCCGCAGCTTGAGGTAATAAAAACAAAAACAATATTCCTGTCATTGATCTTCTCGGCAAATTAATATGCTGATTAATAACACCATCTCCACCAATAGAAAATGTAAAAGTTTTATGCAAGGTAATATTTTCATAAAAGAATCCTTTACCGACTTGATAAGCCGCTTGGGCCTCGCGGGCTAAGTATTCACTAGAAATTGAAGAATATTCTAACTCTAAGTTTTTGATTGAATATGAAGGCGCTTTAGTTGTATCTGAATAAATAAGAATATTAGCGATTGGAGCAAGTGTAATCTCAAATATAAGATGATTTTCCAACGCTTTCGGATAAAAAACTCCATGATCGTTTAGAATAGGATGATTTATTGGTATTCTATACTTTGAACCGTGGACATTAGCGAGAGCAACTTCTTTTGCATCTTGTGTTTTTGCATCTCCAGCTTTTGTTCTAAGTTTTCTAATATTTAACGAAGAAATACCTTGTTTTAATCTATCTTCGCGCTCTTCTTCAGTTAAGAATAAATCGTGATATGTTTGAAATAAATCATATCCTTGAGTATCTTGCAATGTTTCTCCTCCAAAAAGAACTTTCAGTCTGGTTACAAGGTTACGACCCACATTATTCACAACTGTGTTATTCGCATGACCCTCAACATCTAAATCGAATAGAAGAGATACACTTCCGGGCACAATCACCAAATTCTCTGAAAGTTTTGGAATATTTATATATAATGTTTCTCCTGGACTGGCTGTGGACGGGTTGAGAGTAATTCTATTCAGGGTCGATTCTGCTTTCAAACCAAAGGGTTCTTTTGGAATTCTGTTTGGATTAATTTTTTCAGACGTCATTGTAATTTATAAGATACTTTGGTTAACCTTTAAACCTGTGTTGCTCTATTTTCTAACTTGGAAATATGTTTTAGTAAACCTTCTCTAGCCTCGGGAATTAAAATCATAATATTAAAAATTTGATCGCCGTCTTCCATATATAGAATTTTTTTCCTAATAATTTTTTTCATAATGTTGATTTGGTATTCGGTAAATTTTATTTCTTCTTCCTCCTCAACCATTTCAATTTATAAGATACTTGTTTATTTTTAAATGAACAACGTCTCAAAAATATATTATTCAGCAGAAGGGTATTGGAAAGGATATTCTGCAATTCCTAAATTAGCTGAGAAAGCGAAAGTAAGTGAAAATGATGCAAAACAATGGTTGCAAAAACAAGCAATATGGCAAATCTATCTACCTGCTCCTAAATATATACCCAGACCGCGCTGGACTGTGGATAAACCCAATCAGATTCACCAAGCAGATTTATTATTTTTGCCACATGATAAAGTCGGAAGAAAAACATATAAATATGCGTTAGTTGTGGTTGATATCGCCTCTAGATATAAAGATGCTGAAGCATTAACTTCAAAAGAAAGCCGAGAGATATCAAAAGCTTTTGAGAAAATATATTCTAGAAGATTGAAATACCCAAAAACATTAATGACTGATCCTGGGAAAGAATTTATGGGCGAAGTTAGTAAACTCATGAATTACCATAATGTGAGAATACAAAGAAGTGAGGCTGGTAATCATAGAGCTCAAGCATTTGTGGAAAATGCAAATAGAATATTAGGAGAAAAATTATTTAGTCATCAATATGCGCAGGAAATGATTAGTGGCGGGCGATCGCGGATATGGGTGAAAAGATTACCAGCTATTCTAAAAACTTTGAATAATACACTGATGAGAATAACCGGTAAAGAGCCCGATGAGGCTATAAAAATGAAAGAGGTTGATATTGGGCCTAAAAATTACCAACGCGCGGTGGGGCTTGATGAGATTAGATTGCCGCCTATTGTTAAAGTTAGATATTTATTATCACCGGGCGAACTTGAAGGTGGAGAAAGAAGACGAGCTACTGATCCCATTTGGAGTATCAAAGTTTATGATATTTCCAGAAGTGTTATTTCATCCAATCAACCGGTTTTATATTATTTAATTGATGGTCCGCGGCGAGGATTTGTAAGGGAAGAATTACAAGTTATTCCTTATGATACTGAGTTGCCGCCCAATTCTGTTTTGGTAAGATCCACCCGATAGTGGCCATATGGAAGAGTATGTATTCCATCTTTTTGAATGATTCTCTTATCATCATAAGCAGATAGCGCTTTTTTATTAACGGTTTTTGTGTAAATATCGTGTAGTTTTGAACCGAATAAATTTTGCGATCTCATTTGTGGTTCTTTAGTATTCAAACAATTTTTGAAATCATTAAAACTTATTGTTTTCTTAACAACTAATTTCTTTGTTCCTTTATTCTTCTTTATCTCTTTGCCGTTGTCCATTAATAATGCATATTGTTTTGCTCCCAAACCCACAAATTCTGTTGGTATACTTCCGCCAAACTCATCTTTGAACTTGCCAATTACTTTTTTGTTTTTGTCATCCCAAATACCAGATTTGTGGTCTTTTGGATAATTGCTAGTGTCAAACTTTTCGCTAACATCTAGCTTTATATCATCATAGAAATCTTCTGTTTCTATGTTATATACAAGGCTATCAGTATCAGTCATAAGTAATTCGGCTTTTTCTCCATATTTCTCTTTGATATAATTATAGTGAAAGTCATACATTATTTGTTTACTTAGATCCAAAATGGAAAACCCCACATAAACCGGTTTATTAAATCTTATTTCTGTTTTCTTCATATTTATGGCGGCAAGATCCTCAGAAAAGATAGTAAAATGATTAAAGTTCGGTTTTCTTATTAATTTTTTGGCCGATTCTATATTATTAACTAATCTAACGTCTATCCTTTTCCTCATATTTTCCATTGTTTTGCCAAATACCGAGTTATTCATAAGTTTGAAGAAATCTTTTTCAAAGTCGTTTTTCGCATGTTTTCTCAATTCAGTATTCCGATCGATGTAAGTTTGTAACCACTTTGACTCTTGAAATTTAATTCCCTTATGAATCTTTGTTATTTTTAATCCTTGTTTTTCATAAAATTTTAGAGTTTCATGATGAACTACATATCTTTTCTTATCAAATAGGTTTGGTATTAATTTCTTAACTTTATTAACGGCAAGTTTTTCTGGTGCCAAAGGCAGATCTTTATGGCTATCATGAAGATTTTTTGGGTATTCCAAATCAACCTCAACTATACAAGGTATATTCCTCCAATTTTCGAGCTCTTCATTTGGAATCCATTTAAATCCTCGTTTTGGTAATTTCTTGCTCATTGCGGCCCCATATAAGTTATTTGCGTCAAGATAAATAATATAACTTATAAGTTTATTTATTTCAAAATCTGACATATAGGGGTTATTAGCTTTAGCGTATCTTTTTGATACCTGGGATGTGCCGCCTCTAATACCTTTCTCAATAAAAAGCAGCATATTAACGTCTGTAAACAACTCCAAACTAACTTTAGTTAATTTTAGCATTGCGTCCCAAGATAATCCCGGAGATGTAAAATAGTGAGCGGGATCTAAACTATAATTACCAATACACACATCTCTAAAGTTCTCAAATACATCGGCAAGCTGTAATACGTCTGTTTTTAGATATAAATCATGATAATCTCTCATTGTTTTAATGTCAAATGTTTCCCAAACCTTTTTAGCGTGTTCATAATCTTCATCCGAAATATCTTGATTATTAAGAATTGATTTAAATGCTTCCTTTGGTGGAATTTCTGTTTCATTAAGTTTATCAATTCGATCAAAATAATCATAAGGAAACACGCCCTTTCTCAACAATAGTTTTAACTTTTCTCCTGTGAAATGTTTTTTAGTTACTGCCATATTTTTATCTATTGGAGAAAAACACATACTTCCTAATAACTTGCAATTCTTACATTGGTCGCAATTACCGACACCATTAAAAGTAATAATCTTTCCACCTTTTATGTATCTTTTCAAACATTTTCCTGGTTTGCACGACTCACATTTTTCGCATTTTGTAAGATTGTCAACCAATGCGCTAAGAGAGAATTGCATAAATTTATAAGAATCAATGAATCTTATTGTTCTAGTAATAGGCTTTTCGTTGTCATCCTCGTCCTCATCACAATCGCAATCGCAATCGCAATCGCGATCACAATCATAGTTAATTAAAATTTTCTTCGAGAAACTAATATACTTTTCATCAGTGTTGGCCAAACAGCTCATTTCTCCTTTTGTTTTGCCAAGATTCTTAATGAATAGATGTGAGTCATACCCCGACAGATTATGAATTACTACCGGAATGAATTTGGGAATCACATATTTTAAGTTACAAATATTATGCGCCGCCCCTCTATATTTTCCAGTAAGATGACAATGATCTATTACTTTTTTAAAATCTTCTTCTTCGCTTTCAGAAAATTTGCGCTCACATATATGGCATTGAGTTGCATTTTCATAATCTTTTTTATCCATTTCTGACATATTCTTTTTATCATAAACTTTAAAAGTTTCCTTTTTTTCTTCTATTAGCTCAAAAATTTTCCTAACATCTCTTTCTAAATATTCTGTAAATATCTGCGCGACATCCTCGTCATCAGATTTTGCGGTATAATTCACACACACTTTAAAATCATTTGGTAATATACTTTCATCGAAACATTTAATATAATAGCAGAACCCCGATGCTTTGTGCATTTGGTAATTTTTTGTAAAGCTTTTAATTTCGCTTGGTGAACAAGTATGTATTGGTATTAGGCGACCTTCAAAATCTACATAAATAACAAAAGGGGATCGCATTTTATTTTTAAAATTTTTAAAGTAAATAAATTTTGGGCTGCCATCTTCATTCTTTGGCATTTTTATTTTAACTTCACCATGCGAATCACAGTATTCTTTGTGTTCTTGTAAAATCCTTTCATCATAAAATGAGTTGAAACATCTAAGGCAGAAATGTTTTTTGTTCTTATTTTTGTCAATTTCAGATGATAAAAGTCTGCTAACATTATTTACTAAAATGTAGTGGGATTTTTCGGCATTATTTATTAAAAGTAATGTTATAAATTTGCAATCGCATAACTTGCATTCATAATTATTGCAATCACATTTCTTGCAACCGCATTCTTCACATTCGTGTTTTTTGCAGTCTTTTTTCTCACATTTCTGTTTTTTCTTACACTCTTTTTTCATACAACCGCAATTCTTACATTTTTCTTCTTTCTTGCAATAACATTTATCGCTTAATCTCGCAGCATATATTTTATCAGCTTCTTCGTCATATTTCAATACATTAACTGGATATGGGTTTTGTTTTTCAAACTTGGTAAAATCTTTTAATTTCATTGCGCCTTCTATACCAGAAAAGTTTAATTTTTTGCAATTTTCCAACAATTCATTATTTACCCTCTCTCTATGATGTTTTCTTGGAAACGCCGCCTCTGTTAATGAAAATTGTCCGCAATCTTCACACTTATTTTGTATGTTAATAGTAGCCTTTTTTGCCGCTAATCTTTCTGGTGTTGGTATATATGAACTCCCAGAAATAACTGTGTAAGGCGCTATCCCGAGATCAAATCGTAATACTGAATCAAATTCAAAAACACCAGAATTTGTATTTTCTTGAAATCTTTCAACCTCATCAAGTATATTTTTAATTATATCGTCATATTCTTTTGGCAAATCGCTTGCCTCTGTAATTATTTTTGGTTTGGCGTGAAAGTATTTTTCAACCTGTTCTGCAATTTGGTTATTTGACGCTTTTACAAACTTTGCCGATAGTATAACCTTAACCTTTTTTGTTTTCTTATCCTTATTAATAATATCTATAACCCTTAGTTTTATTTTTTTCATGAATTCTTCAATAGTATATCCTTTTTTCCCATCTATAGTGTGCTGCTTCAAATAGCCATTTTTGAATTTTCTCACATTTTCTTTGATAATTAATTCTTCTTCTTTCAACCTTTTTGTTTTTGGTCTTGCACCCTCCTTCTTGTAATCTCTTTTTGATTTTGCTTGGTTTGGCTGATTTTTAGGCTGATTTATTTCATTCGCTTTTTTATATCTATCTATAAAATTTTTAGCTAGTTCTTCTGTTTTATTTTTTACTTTTTCTGGAATATATGGTTTTACAAAATCCCAAAACTTGTTTAATACATTTCCTAAAAAAGGGGTTTGTTCGGTATTTTTAACCGATTCATTTTTTATCACTTGTTTTTTAGGTTTTGTTGGAATGGGAGGCGGTGGACGCGTTGGTTTGGGTGGAGATGGTCTTTTTAGTTTTGTTTTTGGTTTATTTGATGGGGGTGTGCCCGGCGGTGTTCCTGGTCTATATCTATCTGGCGAACCTGGCGGTGTTTCTGGTATATAACTATCTGGTGAACCTGGCGGTGTGTCTGGAATTTGAATTGGTTGTGGAATATTTGGAATTGGAAGAGGCAAATTTGGTTGATTCATTGGCCTCATTGGCGTATTGTGCAGCTCATTAACAATCGCTGCAATATTATTAATTATTTCCAGGATATTATTAGCTATTTCGGGTATATTAACCAAAACATTAATAAGTTCTGCTTTTTTAAACCCAGATCGCCCCTTAATATTATACCACCTAGCTAAGGATTTTAGTTGTGGTACTTTCAATCTCTTCAATTGTTGATCCATAATTACTTTTGTAAGAAATATCAAATCTTTAAGCCATTTTCAAATTTTTCTCTCTGTCCCAGAAATATTGCACAATAAATCCCTGTGTCCCAAAACTCGTCCCAGACTTGTCATGCAGCTTTGCCGAAACTTTGCAGAAGCTTAGCCAGACAGGGTCGGTATCGCCCTCCGCTCGCGCAGCTCGCTCCGCCTGTCGGCCCCTCTTGGTGAGTGGGCTTGGCTGAAACTTTGCAGAAACTTGGCTTGGTTAAATTCCTGTGTCCCAAAACCTTACGCGGGCTTGGCATGGGGCTTTGCCGAAACTTTGCTGAGACTTAGCCAGACAGGGGCAGTATCGCCCTCCGCTCGCGCGGCTCGCTCCGCCTGTCGGCCCCTCTTGGCGAAAGGGCTTGGCTGAAACTTTGCAGAGACTTGGCATTCTACTGATCTGTGCTAGCATTATCGGATAAATTCCTGGTTAATTTTCAAAACCAATTTAGCTTATAAGCTAGAAAATCCTTGTCAAAATTCCTGTGTCCTAAAACCGTAGTTTTCCCTCTCTCTGTCTCTAATCCTCTTTAATGAACTTTTTTCACCATAAATGTTCTTATTCTCACTCGCCTATTCATCAATATTCTGTTAATATAATAACCATGCGCAGAGTGTGTTAAGTGTTACATGGTAGACGCGCTGGATTTGTTAAGTATTTATAAATATTATTTGTCTTCCTAAGAATGTGTGTAGTAATCATTCTACAAACCTGTTTATTATGACATACCTGGAAAAGAATTTTTGTTCTGTAGTAAAGTTTTATGACCAGAATCTTGTTTGATATTTAATTGTTGTGTGCCATGACCGAAATCAGTCAGAGTCAAACGTTTTGCGTATTCCGAATGTAGGTGTCTGCGCCAGAACTAGCCTATGTACTTAAACCAAATTTTTCAGCACTTTGCGCTGAACGCTTAATGGATGCCAAGCTGCTTTGTGCAAGAAATAAATAAATACATTTGCAGTCAACTCCTGATATTAAACTCGAACCCTTGCTAGCATTAACCTTCCCCTAACTCGAAACAATTCAGGGTTCTGTCCTCGTAGAACGGTACAGGAGGGAATAACCATTGTATTTTCTTTGTTTAGGAGTCATTGGTTAGCTGTAATGTATTGTTTGGTTCGAGTTATTAAGAGTTGACTGTACTTAAGATGGCCGGCTTTGTAAAGACCCTAGATTTAGAATAGATGGTGGAGAGGTTTACAAAGTAACTCTCAACATAAACCGAACAACAATCAAAATTGAAAACTAGATCAAACAAGACTGACCAATGCCGCGTTGAACTGCTATCGAGAATGTTTGATTGACAGGATAACAATGCCTCTTGCAACATTCCAAACCACTGTTCTCTACCTTACAGCCTCCTGATGGTTGACCATTAAATGATTGACAATGCCAAGGTTGATGTACATCCTTTAAGAAACAACAGTTACAACACCTCTCAATATTTCGCTATTCACCTTCAAACTGGAATGGTTTACAGATCACCAATGTATCAACAAACTCTTCGTAAATTGCTTTGCGAGTTAAGAACCAGCGTTGCTCTACAGCTGTCTCCCATCATTTTGTATAGTGCTCTTGTGTAGTGTAGTGTAGTGTAGTGTAGGGCTCTCATTTAATGTCTTCCACCTTTGCCATGGGACTTTTCAAAATCTTACCTGTAAGCTGTGGGGATGTTCTGATTGTGTCTGTGCTTCTCTCCACGTTGACCCCTTAAGGCGTGCTACGAGACATGTATATAGCTAAATTGGAGAACAAATTAAATGGCAGGGGTTACTAAGTGCAAGAACACAATCTTCAGCTCCTTTCGACTTTGTGCCCTGAAAGTTTCATTTCACTTGCTAATGCTAAATAATTTAATAATTTAGATAGATAAACCACAAACATTTCTCCGATGAATAAATATAATGCTTCAAAGTTATTTTATAAGAACTTATGACACCCTGGTAAGATCATTTGTTTGACTACAAATTTAACATGCACCTTAAAAACGGAAAATAATCTGTGAACGGCTAATTTGAATTAAACGATAAATTAATTTACCAAATACCTTTGATCCAATACAGTCTTCCACTTTAGATCTGTTATCTGAAAGATCAAAATCAGTGTGCGCAGTCTTTGCAGCTTAAATATGTGTCGAAGATCAGCAATAATTCAAGGTATTATAAAGGTATTTAATGAAATAAATGAATATAAAATTGATAAAAATTTTAGGTGGCCCTCTAGTATGCTATTTACAAGTGTAAGGACTTTTGCTATTTACAAGCGTAAGGACTTTTGAAAAAAAGATGGCTTTTTTCCAGGAATGCTGTTTGAAAAGACTCGAAAGAGATGTTTATTGTACCCAGAGATTTGATAAACTAAATTACAAAAACAATTAAATATAAATATAATAACTAGAGGGCACCAGCACCCCGAAACAACTAGAGTTAAAAATGTCAGGGCGCTGGAGTTGACAACATACGTTTTCCTATACAATAATAATAATAGTAATAATAAGTAAAGGTAATCATACGGTTTCGAGTTCAATTTGGAATTAATTTGCACGAGTGAGTTTTTCAAAAAGCTGAAATTGCACGAGCCGCTTCGGCGAGTGCAATTTCAGCTTTTTGAAAAACTCGCAAATGCAAATTTATTCCAAATTGAACGAGAAAAACCCATGATTACTTACTAATAATATAAACATGAAAAAATTCGCCTGGAGGAAGTGCCGGAAGATCTTATTGCGGACAGCAAGTGAGCATTTGACGCGGATTTGACACTTAATTTACTGATTTGCTGATGAAGATCAGCTTATAACGTTACGAACTGAAAGCGGTTCGTTTAAAAATAAAGAATATCATAATCCAGAATATCGATGTGTAATTTGCACTGGTGTTACACTTTTTGCACTGGTGTTACACTTTTTGCACTGGTGTTACAATTGAACTGCACTGCTCTCAACCAATCAGAATCGAGTAATTTTTTCATGTATATTATTATAATAATAATAATAATAATAATAATAATAATAATAATAATAATCGTGAGAAGTTGTAGAAAACACTGCTGAATAGTGCTCAATACACATTTGTGTAGAGCGGTATATAGAATTGGGTTACTAAATGAAAACACACATGATTCCCTGCAACTCTGAGTTTCGTGCTTACGCACTCATCAGGCAGATTTAAATCTGCCTGATGAGTGCGTAAGCACGAAACTCAGAGTTGCAGGGAATCATGTGTGTTTTCATTTAGTAACCCAATTCTAATAATAATAATAATAATAATAATAAATATTTAAAGAGGATGCTCCCATCACATTACATGGTTTTCAGGGAGGTCCTCACTATTATAAACTAGGTTAAAAACTAAAAATTTAAAAGGTAAGAGAATAGACATACAAATGAATAAAATTCTAGAAGGAACTAGATATCAAACTTAGAAAATTAGACATACTTAGCAATTAAAAACTTCTTAATATAGCGCTTAAAAATTTTACATGGCATAGGCTTTCTTAAGGCACTGGGAAGAACTGTCCAATCGCTTATACACGTATAATACGTTGTTCTTTTACCCCAATCAGCTGTTTCTAGTATAATGTCCGTGTAAGATGTCCGTTTTCCTCCGCCAGGAATAAACATGGCTGAAGTTTCGAGCGTAACTGTGTAAGCTACTCGCTCTTGCTTTAGAAGCGAAAGCCAATCAGACATTTTATGATACTTTTATCAGCTACATACAACTTGATAAACGCGGTTTTGGAGTCCCATTTCCTCTTTCCTATCTTCTATAGGAACCAAACCTGATACATTGTTAAAAGTGGTTTGGTTAGGTTGAGTGCAACTGTTAGTAAACAAAAACAAATCATGATATAGCTCACCCACCTTTGTCGTCCTCAAAAGTATGCAAAGAGTAGTGAAAACTACTGCACCTTGAAGGGTGCAATTTCATTAAATGTTTGTCAACAACATAACATAGACCATCCTGTGATTCCTTTACAAAATCTGTTCGCGCCATGAAGAAGGTGTTGTTTTTTACGTTTCCCCATTGGTACATTCCCTCGCTGACTCGCTTGAGAGCTATCCAATAAGTCGCGTTTGAGAGAAGCTCCCTTTGAGCCTCCCGGAGTTGATTAAGAGTACATATTTTAGCTAGTGCAGGATCTTCTACTGCCTCTGTCCAGTTCATGAGAACGAGCCCAGGCTCATAATAAACACAAGAAATGTCTGAAAACAAGATCGATAAGGGATAAATATAAATTTGTAAGCAATTTCATTAAAAGTAGTCATTTTTAATATTCGAAAATGCATGCTGTTTTGTTATTTACTGACCTGGTGCGAGCTTTATTTCAATTCTTTAGGCGCAATTTATGTTAGTTTAAGCTGCAATTTAAGAAAGGAGAGTTTCTTGGGATATTAATCTCTGCCAAAGGCCGAGTCGCACTGTTGAACTTCCTTTAATTTAATGAATCAGTGATACTGTTTTTTTGGTCCGCTAATAGCAGCAGTAGGTTAGTTAGCCAAAACACCTGCCGTTGAAGGAGGTTTTCATTAACCCTATATACTATTTTTTTATTATAAAAGTTCAGAAAACGTTTCCCAAAATTCCGGTTCAACGGAATTATATTAAACCTTGAAAATAAGCACGATTCTATGGGAGTCTGCATTAAACCGTGAGTACTCGTGGGCAGCGACTGGCGTAACAGTCCGCGATAAGGATTATGCGCAGTGGTGGAATGTCTTCAAATGTTGCTGACCGAGCATTACCTTATTGCTTTCGTATTTTATTTATGTGTCGCCATCGATCTTTATGTTCATAGCGTTAGAAACGGTTCATTTTTCTCATACCTTAATGCTAATTCAAAATGATGCAGAAGACAACATTCTCCCACCTGGATACATATTGTTTTTATTTTATACCGCTGTAATTAGAATATTCAGTACAATGTCCTTTTATTAGAGTATTATGATGAAGTATTGATCATGATGAAGTATTGATCATGATGTAGTTGAAGTCCTTAATATAATTACCCTGCTCTCTTGTTAGATAAATAGTCCTAAAATAAGTATGACTTATAGCCTTCTACGTGGTCGACATCCATTTTATAAGTCTCTTCTAAATGTAAAACATGTTGCCCTTCTGTTTCGATATTTTTTCCAAAAGAGCAATATTTTATCGACGACACTGGTATTCTGGTAAAAATTTATGACAAGGTTCAAAAGCCTGGCGCCTTTGTATGTCACCACTTGCACTTGAATATGTCGCGTTTATTTATAATACAGTCCCGATATTACGCGCGATATGATTGGTCCAAACAGCGTCCTTTATCAGAGTATAAAGGACGGTGCTCGCGTCATCACCCGGCTTTGCGCAGTGAAAAAAGTGGCTGAATTTTTTAAAGAGTTTACTAGCTTTTCGTAAAATATTCTGAACGAGCTCGAACAAAGCATCCCTTACACCTAAAAGAATGCGAAGATGTAGGAGCTCTAGGAAAATGTAGATATAGAGACCGAGTTAAACAACTAAGTCAGCACTTATAAAAATGGGGAGTTAAATTAAGAAAAACAGGACCACGATATCAACCACGAAACCATCAAACAATGGCGTTTTTTAATGAAACAATAAAATTGCCGAGCAAATTACAGTTCGGTTGGTTTCAGTGCCAAGCTATGCAAAACAACAACGTGAAGTGACCAATTTACAAGTCTTCTCCGCTAAAGACGTGAAGGTTGACGGCAAAAATTCGAAATGGACTGCAAACGGACTAAGTGGAAAATTCTACAGTTTCAAAGAAAAATGAAAACGATATGAAACTTGCCTACCGTCAACAGTACAAGAGGAAGACAAATCCACTTTTGTCACTGGTACAGTACTCGGCGTTGTAGTCTTGGTTTCTTAATTTGAGCTCCCTTACGTCGCATTTAGTAAAAACGACAAACAGTACGGATCAAACTCACAGAAATTTGCTTGTGTGTCGAATTCATCTCTCCACAACATTTTCATTAAAGCAGAGACTAAAAGCACAAAAGAAAACAGCAGTTCTCGCATTGACATAAACTGAGCGTTGTCCATTCAGAAAACATGGCACACTGTCTTTAGTTTCAGCAACACGCTAAGCAGTTCGTCTTGTTTGTTTTCTTCTGTTAAATTCCACAAATGGTTTTTTTCCTCTTATTGTCTTCATGGGCCATAATTTGACTGGATTTCGATTAATTTAAGACTTGAGAATGTTTAAAAATATCTTGACTGAGCTGAAAAAATTTCGCGTTCAAAAACTTTTCAGTGCTTTGCGTTCGAACTTTGATGGTTTGACAGCCTTTGTCTTTTGAACCAATGAGAGTGTTGGACGTTTCTTACAAGCTCGCTGATTGGCCCAAATTGCTGTACTTTATCAGAGTTGCGGCTCGTGTTCCCACAGCATTTCTCGTTCTCCCAAACTTTCACTCGTGTTTCTATAACTCGATAGAAACACGGTACATGTTTTCTATTTCTTAAATAAAGGACAGTGCTGACGACATTCAGCGCGCGCGTTGAAAAAACAAACTGGCAGTTGATCGAAAATAAAAGCTCATTTTTGTGGAAAATCGCTAGTTCTTTATTATAAAACAAATAAATAAGCCTCCTCTGGGCTTTGTTCTGTTATAAAGCACTTAGGAGGTGAAGAGAGCACTCAAGAAGTAGGGAGAAGTGTTTCCCCCTACACTTCTTTCGTGCTCTCGTCACCTCCTGCGTGCTTTATAACAGAACAAAGCCCAGAGGAGGCTTATTTATTTGTTAATTATAAAAAAAATACAATAAGCACAAAGCAGGTGTTACTTAATATTGCTTTTCACAGCATCAGCTGTTTGAGTCTGTCTGTTTGAAAATGTTTTTACATATATTTGAAATGTCCTCTTGATTTCTACTAAGGCGTATTTTCTTATTTTCTGTCGTTAGTTTCCTATTATATGCTTTCCACTTCGCCTGTGTATTATTATTGCTTTGAATTTTGACGGAAGCAACATCATAAAGCTGTCTCAGGTCGATGGAAATGATCTCTGAATATAATATGAAACTGAAATTTCTTATGCCAATTCTTTTTTACTTGTACAGCGTTTAAGTATAGTTCGCAAAATGTATTTTATGGTCGAGGATCTTTTTATTATAAAAACAAGAAATAAAGAACTCGCTTGAAAATACAAGACTTATTATAAGATTTATTATATTGTCATTTATACGGAGATGATTTTGACGTTTTTAGCATTTTTTACAAGGACATCGATAAACCTTCAGCATTGTTAAAAAAGAGTAATGACTTGTGTCCGTTTTAGTATATGATCAGCTTAACTTAATCAGCTTTAAGTTCTTCCAGTCACCTTTAAAAATAAGGATTCTATTGCCCTATGTTTTTTTTAGATTTAAAGTTTTGAAAAGAACCTAGTTCTTGACAAACAGATCTAGCCTATCACTAGCAAAGACGGAAGATAGTAATGCAGAGGAAGCCAGGGCAACTTGAATATATAGGTTTAAGTTTGAGTTTTGAAAGTAAAATGTTTTAGCATACTAAGTATAATGGTTTAAGCTGTGTATTCAAATTCCATCTTGTTTGTTATTTTGTCAAATACAAACCATAGCTAGTGGATTCATGCTGGTCAAATGCAGCATCTATTAATCGGCTATTAAAACGATCGAATTAGTTTCTTCTCGCGGAAAAACCTCTTCTGATATTTAACTTCAATATTTTGTGCAAGCGTTGAGTAGCTTTTTCTTTTCTAGGCAACACAAACTTACCGCAAACAAACAACAAAACTGCGGCCAGCACTTGTGTTGAAATAAAACTTGTCATGCCAGCCAAAGCCCTTTGTTTTCATCCAGGAAAACCTTTCAAATAAAACGGCTCTTGCAGATAAATTTCAAAATGTCACATGTCCATTACTGCAAGCTGACTGTCATTAGATTGGTCAAGGACTGACGGGCTATTATTACAGCGGCGATTGTCACTTGTCGATTGTGACATGAAATAACTTAGATTTCCCAGCTTTCTTTAAGAGTATTCGTTAGAAAAATTCGAAAGGACGAAACGATCACGCAGAAAAGGTATTGGACGCTTTGAAGAGAACTTCGCTGTGGAGTTTTGAAATGAGTTGTCAATGATCAGATCGATCATTTCCTGTAAGAAGATGAGTTTTCGTTATTAATTTGTAAGGATCGTTTACGGAAACGGCAAATTGTCAGCCCTAGTTTTGTTTCAGTTCATTTTAATCACTAAAAATGTACGAGAGAAATACAGACCATATACTAAAATGGTTAAGTCTTTTAGTGACATTAAAAAAAGAAATAACCTTAAAGCCACGAGAGCAACATTTGTCTAAATCCTTGGTTACCGCCTAATTGTACCCTGCACCAGGTAAAAGTTAGATTCTCAATACAGTGAGTAATGTATCAGATATAAGTCCTAGATGTAGTAGCTGTAGTGTTCATTGGAAAGGCAGGTTGGAGTAGGATCGACATACGAACGCAAAGTCGCTTTTATTTGGTCTTGTCTTACTTTCCCAGCGGGGGAGGGGAGGGGGCGCATCCATTGTTTTGAAAAAGAATCTCGCTGCAGCTGGAGGGATGCTAGAAGTAACAAGCAAAGACAGTATTATGGACGAGCATGCACAATTAATAACGAAAATCAAAACCATAACTGAAATAAAGAGCTCAAGAAAACCCCAATAAATAGTAGAAATGGGTTCAGCAGGAAAAAATTGGATATTTCTTCAATCTAATTTGCATTTCAGTCGACTCCCGGTAATTCGAACCGTCTCCAACTCGAACCTCGCGCTAATTATAACCAGGACCAAAGTTGATTTCCCCTTGATTTCTTGTTTGATTTCTGAAAAACATTTACAGTCATTTTACCCTCGATAACTCGAACCTCTCGCTAACTCGAAGCAATTTTTGTTTTCATTAAGGTCCTTTTCTATATAATTTTACCCTCGATAACACGAACCATGTCCGTCAAGTACTGTTTTAAACACTGAATTTGTTATTAAGTCTTTTTATACTACACGAAACATGTCAGACCTGTTCAGATTGATTAAAGTGTGCTCTGTATGAATAGAAAAGCAGTAAACACCACTAAATTTTTCCTTATTTCAGTGAGTTTGGTCTCAGCTATTGATAACTGGAACTCCCAATAATTCGAACCTTTTTCAATTTCCCTTGAAGGTTCGAGTTACCGAGAGTCGACTGTGTATATACTCCACAATTTTGAACCGAAATAAGGTTACAACTTGTGTCCATGTGAGTCGGACTGGGACAAATCTGTTTGATATACTGACAGACATTACCACATACACTTGCTCTACTTCTCATTGGTCGAGTTAGATTACTGCTTGGTGTAACAACCAACGACATGTTCAAGTGAAACATTTCAAAACCTCAATTAAGTACGATTGAATTGAGATATTTATTATGCCGCGTGATGTTTTAATGTTGAATGTTTTAATTTGTACATGTCGGAAGATTATCGTCCACTATTGCTGAGCTTGGCACTACTTTGCCTCTGGTGCTGAACAGCTCAAAGTGTCTAGTGCTTTTCTCAGAGCGGTCCCATGTGATGAACGCCAAACGCTTTTCCACCTTGCCATTTGAAGCCGAAACACTCCGTGATACCTCCCATCGGTGTTTCTTCGACAAGAAAGCAGCTTTCATTTCTTCACTTCGAATGACATGAAAAACGAAGATGAAGAATCCCTGTAAGTGAAAACATGCGAGCGTGTCAGTCACGAATTTATTTCTATCTTTACTGAATTAAAGGTTTTATCATAAAGATTCTCTCAATTTCTTTACCTGTAATGAGTTAAGAATCACGAACAAATATTGAAAGATGATTCCGGGCTGTGTGACGACAAAGACACCGAATATCCAGGCCAGTCCCAGTAATGGGAAAAGGACAACACACGCCTTGACACTTTGTCTAAGCATTGAGACCAAAATAAGAAGAAAAAGTTACTAATAAAAATCTAAGATCCACACTGAATAGCAAAACAAATCGTACCTCGGTACAGTACTGCTCAGTAGCTTTCCAAAGAATGGTCACACTGCATACTTTGCTCAAGGATCAATGTAAGTGTCTGACCAACTGTCCACCTACCCCACCCCTAACCCAACATTAACGCTAACTTTTTAACTTATTATAACTTGTTGGGTTAGGGGAGGGGTAGGTGCGCAGTTGCCCAGATACTTACCGTTGATCCTGCTTTGATACACAGGTGAAGAAGTTAGAATCACACTGTATAGTAAAACAAACAGTTACAGTAAAACGAACAGTACAAAACAAAACAAAACAAACTACCACAAACAGTACCACTCTTTCCTCGTTGAGTAGCTTTCGATATGATGGTCACCGACACTGCCTGGTTTGATCCAGAGAGCTGAAAAAGTTAGAACCACACTGCATAATAAACAGAACCATAGTACAGTACTATTCAGTAGCTTTCAACGCTCATACTAGGCACAGATTAAATATTCGATACTCACACTGTGCCAGAAATACATCGTGTTTTTCTTCGGAAAGTCATCGTATTCGTGATTGTACGAATGATATTTTTTCTCACCTTAAGGACGGAACTTCCGAAGAAACAGACATGTCTTTTAGTTTTACCATCTCGACAATGATTCGCACAAGAACCACAAAGTTAATCTGAAGAAATGAAAAACAAATTATAGCGTCGAGAAAGGAGCCAGTGGTAACGGGATCCAATCACGTCAACATCCGGAGATGCTGATGAACCTTTTGTAGGCAGCATCACTTACCAAGCACGCGAGAAGAATGGGACCAACAAATAACCAAACAAAACCAGACGAGAACGAAAACCAGCATCTACAATGAGAAAGAAGACAGTTGTTGGTATCTAATTACCAGCCACCGCTGAACATTTCTTGTGGCTTGTCTAAATTTGTGGTGCTGTTGATAGACGAACATGAGATGGTGGTGAAATGGCGATCCAAATTACCTTTTTTGGTCAGTAAAAAGCTTGTGAGATCAAGGCGACATAGACCGTTACTCTGCTCTAGTTAACAGAGATCGGCATTTGTTCGGTTTCTCGCGAAGTAAACGACAAAACGACCGATTTAACTCGCCATTTTTGTTACATCGCTTTCTCCTCGTTCCAGTCCTTTTTACTTTCATGCCAAACTAGTTCCAGTTCTCTACACATTACCTCAAGTAACAGGTCAATCAATTCATTAGCAGGGCCATGGATAAACAATAATGATAGCAATAACAGATAAATATTAAATTAAATAATCAATGATGCGACTTACACATCACTTCGCATGGCGCTCTCCATTCCTCCTGTGACTATAATGTTTGTCGATACAGCAATTGCAACCAAAAAAGTAGGAAAACCTATAAAAGATGTGGAATGTCTGGCATCAATGAATGTCTTGGACCCTAGTATGATCAAACTGGAATTAAAAATGTGTGGGCCTTCGAAGAGTGACGGGAAGGAAAGCCAAGCAGTCGTCTGGGGCTTGGGTACAAAAGTAACTCATTTACTCACCCCGTATAAATACTTCATGTTAGCATTCACATTGAATACTCTCACTAACTTCAGGTACAACATGATTCCTTCCATTACCATCCAGGCAAAAGCCACGAGATATAAATAATTTATTACTATGGCGATAGATGTGCACAGCGCCTGAAAGAAAATCAATCAAATCCTGACAAGATTCAGACAACATAAATTAAGACCAGCGGTGTGCTCTTAAAAAGTGAGGTTTGTTTAGGGTAACTTTACCAATAATAAAATATCGGCAAATATTTGTTTGTTAGTTAGCGTGCTTCTATTTTTATAGGAAAAACGCTACTTTTTATGCTCAGGATACCTCTCCTATAATTTATCTCAATAAGGGAAAAGAAAAATAGGGAATAAGAAACCGATGAATCATAACGTCGTTGATTTGACCAGTGACTTCAAGTACGTATGTCAAACACGTTGAGGTGATGACATACAACAAACTTGTCAACGGTACTGAAACATTAATGTTTCTGGAGTTTTGCTGGGGAAATGGAAGGTGGAACACTGTTTTTTCTGAAGGGTTTGTGCTAACTTGTAATTACGTCAATGAACGCCAAGTAAAAATTTATGCTCACCTTGTTTGTTATAGCTTCTATACCTGTCATGAACACCAATTGCGCAAATGCTAAACAGGACACCATGTTTAATCGAATCTGTGTCTGTACCAATGTGAGATTCCTGTAATAAATGATTAACACGATTTTAAACACCGATATACAATCAAATAGAGGTGAATAGTGGCAGAACATGCGACCAGCGAGGTGAATATTCCTTAAGCCACTATTCACCGAGATTGGAACTGAAACGTTATATATATAGATAGCCACAAACACCAGGGGTTCAGCAGCATTAGTAATTTCATACTTACATGAGAAGCAAGTAAGCTAGAAAAGTAACACTTTCGCCGATCAAAGACAGCGAACAGCCAACGTAAGTGATGATTTTCAGGGCCAGTTTGTTTTCGTCGGAAATCTGAACAAAAAGTAAAATAAAACTAGCACTGGGCAAGTGCCACGAGAGCTATTAGCAAAATATGCTTTTGAAGATACCAAAAATGCATTGCAAAGGAAATTTTTTTGTCCCGGAAATGGTGAAAAGAAACATACTTCGGTTTTTCCAACTTCCATCAGAACAGCAAAATTTGTGAGGTGATTACAGCTGCACGTGGTTTGCTTGTTTGAAGATTCCACCAATGAACAGCCATTTGATGACCATGATCCTCCGTACTTGGTCCTACAATCAATCAATCGATCAATTAATCTGTTCAATATGTAGACAGACCTATGTACTTTACAAACTTGCGTAATGTGCTTAAAATCCACAATTTGGAATCAAACCTGATCTTGGAAAGAGGGTCAAAATAAAAATCGAGTTCCTTAAAAGGGAGATCTAATCGGGCACCACATAACAATTGTTTAAAATGCAAGATTCACTTGGTTAGGCTATAGGCAATCAGTACATTCACTGTGTTCTGTACTGATTTGCCTGCTAGGCCTATATAAACCTGGCTAGCATATCTAGCAAAAAGCGATTCAATGAAAAGTCAGCTCACATTAAATTTTAAGGCACAGCACCATTCTGCATTATAAGACAAAAATTCAAAAAACCATTCCTAAATTTCTCATTGTAATAAACTGCAAATCAGACAGCGCAAATGCTCAATGCTCAATGCAGAACCTTCAAACCTGTTAGAGAAGCTCCAATATACACACGTTTGAATTGCTTGCTTCACCACATTCTACAATAAGAGACGATAAATGAAAGGAGACCCTAAGCTTCCTCAAATTCCTTTATGCTAATCAAACCAAAAATAAGGAAAAACGAAAAATGGTTTGGAGTGATTTCCGCACAGGTCCCTACTTCATTATGCATGCTGTAGCCGTACGGTTTCGTTCTCATAAAACAAGAAATGTTTGCACGCGCACTTCCCCACTCAATTCAACTACAGCGTGCATAATGAGTAGGGACCTGTGCGGAAATCATTCCAATGGTTTTTGAATACTTACCAGACGTTGACTTAATCTAATTGTCACATTCTGCTCTACAAGTCCGCTAATATGAGGAGACAGACTGCATGCAACAACCCGAGACATGGATGTTATCGTTCTGAAAAAAATCAAAAGTTTGTTTAGAAGTGTTTGCGATTGTCATTAATGTAATTGCAAAATGATTGAATTCTAGATCCCACGGCCTTCCGTTTCCTAATATTGATTTTCTAAATTCATCAAGAATGCATGAGAGAAAGACAAAGGAAATCAAGCAACGTGACTTGTTTGTATGTATTTTATATCTGGTACATTTGGCATAATAACACTATGAAAATGCCATGGCGTATACGAATATGAAAGCGTTTGTTGGGATAGTCAGTTTAAAGTCCATCGTAGGGTGCCAAGCATTATTACATGGCTGTAGGACTACAGAACAGTTTGCTTTTTTAAGAACCCTCAAAACTCACATTATCATAGAGTGGACGTACTTTTTCTCTGTACTTACGTGCCACTTCCATCAGTCAGGTTACTACCAATCATCTTGGCGGCATCTCTGTACAACATACACGCTCCAAAACGTTCTAAATGAAAACGTATAAACATCCAGTTATCAGAACAGAAAGCGCTGATGTTTTTAGCGGAAGAAAAACAGAATTTCATGTGTTAAAGGTAGTGGTTTCAGCGTGGACCTGCGTGGTCAGGAAAATGTTCATCCGACCTTCTGCATCTTCGTTGTGAACAGAACAGTCGATATGGGTGATATGTTACAATCTTGAGCTCATACATAATAGTAAATATCATGCGCTTATTGACTAAGTGGGAGGGCCGTATGGGAAATAATGGCTCAACGTACGAACCGAGTGTAGTGCATTTTCTTGTCCGAGCCGACCTGACTGAGTCAATTAGCGGCTCCTGCCGCTGACTAAGTTTGGATAATTTCCAAAATTTGTTTGTATTCCAAATAGATAGCTATTATAGCTTGGCGCGCGGGAGAAATTACAAAAAAAGATCCTACAATAAAAACTTTCCCTTTGTTTCTTTCGAATCAAAACAAGAATTTCACAATTCATCGAAAAACGTCACTTATTTTCGCATTTCTGTTGTTCAGTGTTTTTTTTTTTTATTTTTACTTCTTCTTTTACCTCTTTCTTTTGTAAATAATTTAAATGTCTATAACGTAACTATATGGGAAAATAAAGCGTGCTGTTGTTGTTGTTTGTGTTTTTGTTAGCAACAAAGACGAACAAACTCCGCACCAGGGCCGGACGGCTTCTTCCGGACCGGCTCTCGTCTCAGTTGACATTTTATCCAATCTTTCGGTCAACTTGGCAATTTCACCTCTTCATTCCTGATTATCTTTCTTCAATTGTTTAGCAGTCATAATCAAAGAACTTTTTTTCTAAAGAAACGTAAAAGTTCCCAACAACGGTCCATCCACCATCAACACTTGCAAATTATAGAAGGAGAGTAAGTGGTGTGGTTGTGCTTATAACTGATATCAACTTATCAAATATTCTGGTATCCTTACCAAACGTGCAAAATCCACATTTGCGGGTCTCCATGAGTCAGTCGCAAAGCTTACGTTCACAAGTGCTCTAGTAGGCGGTATAAATGGTAGTTGTGACGAAGTTATCGAAAATGATGCTGTCTCACTGATAGTTGCTAAATGAGGTAGCACTTTTACCAAGTGCGATAGTGACGATGACTCAAGCACAATTACCGATGATTCCAAGGATGGAGCAAGCTTTAAAGATGGCGTTGGCAAAGGTGATGGTACAGCTGACGTTGACGACAAATATAAATGAACAAATATAAATGAACAACGGTTATTACACTGATACAGGAGCCGATCAAGATGGGCTCCTGACTGATACGTTTACTAGTTATGTGTACACGGCTCGTGGAAACAGCCCTGTAGAGAGGCAAGTAGAGCATGATAACAAGTAAAAAAAAAATCGGAAGAAGTATTGAACAGCTTATTTTGTCGATTTTGTTTCGTTGGAAAATCCTGAGCTCCAGCTTCGTCGTTAGGCAATCAGAGTGCAGTGATTGGTTCATCTCGTCTGCTTTCTCAACAAAGAATATAATTCATTATTATATCTCTCAGTACGCGCGCTGTGATTGGTCAGTTTAGCGGGCCGTACTTCACTGTACGGACCGCTAAATTCAAAATTTGTTTTGAGATGTAATAAATATCTTACAAACTTCGTTTTCTCGGTCCGTAACTTACAGTGCGGACCTCGAACTCGGTTAGTAAGAGGTATTGATACTGGTAGGTGCAATGTCATTGCAGCTTAATGTATAAAGGAATTTTTAAGTTATATCAAAGAACAATCTTACCGTCAAATGGAAGCTCTTCCTGTCCGGACTGACACATGTATTTCTTACGTAAATTGCACGAGGTATGTAGCAATTTAAGGTGAGTGTTATCAATGTACATACAGTATTCAGAAGTATGTGCTGTCATTGCTGCTCTATCGACAATCGCCTCAAACGCCGGAGTAGAAGGCACACCACTCCCTTCTGCCCAAAGGAAGTCAGTTTTGGACGGATCGTACCTGACCCCCACCCAATATTCAGGGGTTTGGTGGTCAATGAACTTTTTCCTTGCTTCTAAGATCGAGACGATATCTTTGATCTTTGCCAGAGATTCCCCATCTTTATTTTCACACCCTCGTTTTGCGGCCGCCCACGTTTGATGACTGTCTATTGCAGTATAAGTAACCGCGCTTAATGCTTCAGTAACTATAAAGCAAGAGATAAAAAGCCGGATTATACTTCTTTTTATTGACCTAATCACGCAGTAATAAAGATTATAAATAAAAGGGATAGGTCAGCAAAATTCCCTGAAGCGGAAGTTTAAAAAAATATGCAAAAAACACACAACAGCGGTGTGCATGCGCACAACCTATATACATGATGCACGTGATCAACTTGTTACAAGGTATCGTGGTTGTTAGTTTAGCATCGCTGATTAAGAATCTGACTACCATTTTTCCCCAAACATACATGTAGCGACAGGACTAGAAATATAAATAAACAAATACAAAATGCCTATCCCAAACCACTATCATCTTGAGTGGGCTTTCTAAGAGGCCAAACAATCCGCAATTTTGTCAATTTGCAGCTATCATTTACAATCAGAAAGCAGAATCCAATTTTTGGTCTATGATCTTCTGTGAAAAAATATCGACTTACCTACAAAGCCAAAGAAAATAGTGATCCACAATCCATGCATGCTTCGCTCAGAGTCATGCCGTGACGACTGGTTTGTGGACAGCTCAGTGAATATTAAGATTCTGTTTCCTTGTCTGTTGAAGATCGCTTGTTTGTGATTTTTAGCGCGCAGAGCTTCTTCCAGTTTAAGATGGGAACCAGTGTAGGTAAATGTTAATAAGTTGGTAAAGGGCTGTTTGTTGATGGTTGTTTTCCGACAAAGCGTGAGACTATCACAGGTTTCCTCTTCCTATCGAGGTATCAGTGTAATTGTATCAAACTGTGTAAATTCAGTAAAACAAAGAACAGCGATTCAGTAGGCGACTTTAAAATTGCAGACGAAATACAGCAGCTACTTAAAATGAAAACCTCAAGTTCCCATTTTCGGTCTAAATCAAAACGGTTGTTTTTGTTCTTTACTGGAAATCCAAAACTTCCAGCCGGAGGTCTGTCAACTCGAGTGACGAGGGATACTTAGGCATGAACTTTTTAATCATCAGATAGAGCCCCCGGCTAATGAGTATCATCTAAATAGGAATAACTGATACAGAAAATTATCCAGAGGGCAGCTATGTCAGTGGAGATAAAATACATTCAATTTAACAGTAGAAGTAGTAGGAATCTGGGCGTCCTGGCGCACTGCTTTAGATCCAATCCACTCAGTAAAAACCAGTAAAATCCAGAAAAATCACACTAAACCCCAAAATCGGATCAAAAACCCCAAAATCCGATCAAAAATCCCAAAATCGGATCGAAAAATCCCAAAAATAAAAATAAAAATCCCAAAATCAGATCATAAGAAAATTCAACAACTTCAAGCACAGAGAAAAATCAAAATCCCAAAAATCATAATCAAAATCCCAAAAATCAAAATCAAAATCTGATTAAAATCTATCTATCAGGACGCCCAGATTCGTGGTAGTTGTTATAGTTGATCAGGTCGCTCTGATAGTTCATTCTTTGATATTTTCATTTCAAAACTCGTCTGGTTCAGCAACTTGCAAATCTCCCCTTTCTGATTAGGAATTTGATTATCTACGAGTGTTTCTCTAGATTTAGAATTTTGGTGTACCAGCTTAAAATAAATCTCAGATTGTTCTAGGACATAAACCTAAAAATTATAAAAAAAACTATATAAAATGAAACTGAAAGTCGTGAACGAATCTAATGGCAGCGATAAATACCAGGAGCAAATACACCGGTAACTGCGGGGTTCTTTGTCAAAAAATTTGTTTTGAGAATTTGTTTTGGGAAGCAAACCACAAATTTTTTAGAAGTCACTGAGACGGAAATCACTGAACTGCCGATTATCCAGTGAACTGAATTACCCATTATACAGAGCTCTATTCATACACGTGTGTTCTTGATAGACCTAAGAATGACTACGTACTTGTTTTGGTACTTATTAGACAACACCTCTGAAAATAAAGCAGCTGAAATTTTGTCATTGATTCGAAGAGGTCGCAATGCAGTACGATCTGAGTAAAATCTATTGCTCAGTCATCGTTTCTCTGTTATGCAAAAGCAACCACAGCAAATCTCGAAGTCTCTCGACTTACGGACTCCAAACGAATATCAAAGTCAAACCCTACACTTATATTAAAATCAAAATGAACAACAACATAATAATAACAGAGGCGTCATTTTCTAAAAAAGCTGGTGCTGCCTCGGTGAGAAATTGAAATTGAAACACGAGTGTGCGTCTTCCAAACCAGTTGGTTACGGAAGTTGTACCATCGTAAAAGAGGAGTACGTATCTCTTTCATCTTACGGTGGTACGGCTCACATTATGAACTGCAACCGTTAGTGGAATTCACTACACCCGCCTGATTGAACTAGACAGACAATAAGACAATAAGTTCTGCGAGCCTCAGGAAAACTGACGTCTGCAAAAATTAAGGTAAGTGAGTGCGCTTTGGTAGCCGGGTTATTTTTGGAACAGTTATCTGTTGACAAGTCCCTGACTTTCGGAATTCAACTCTATCAGATATTGATACGCAGTTCAGTTCAGTGCACCCAAGTGTTAGACGGTGAAAGAAAACGGAATATCTCTCCTTTCGTAATATTTTGTACTCAGATTTTTCCTATGTTCCCTCTTTGCTCAGACCAAATCTGCAACGAACAATTTCGGGAAAAAAGTATCTTCAGCTCGAAGGTTGCTTGTTCCAACGTGACAGACCAAATTTATTTTTTAAGCTATGTATTTTTAAACAACCATAAAATTATGATAATGATAAACATTATGACTTATAACTTATATGATAAACATTATGACTCATGTTACTATGACTACTATATCAAAAGGTTTTGCTTAAGTGAATTGACAAAAATTGCAGCTTCACCTCTGAAAAAAAAAAAAAACAAACAGAAATTTCTAACGTTACCTGAGAGAATCCTGTTCATCTTTTAACATATGATAAATCTTAACTTAACTTATGTTCATCTCAACAGTATTATGTTTGGTCAAGAGAAAACGAGCCGGAAAGATACACAAAGTTTCAACAAAAAACCCTACTGCTAAAACTGCACACGTTTATGTGCGTGCTTTGCTGGTGTACAGAAGGAATGGACTGAAATAATTGTCGATACTGTTTTAAGACGCGGATTAACTGGGTTGAAATTATCAACACTGCACAGTTTTCCAAAAACAGTTTACAGGTGAATTACTAAAATGAAAGGATATAGATATGGCGAAATGTGTGCCATGAATAATTAAGATAATTTTCGTTAAAACGATACAAACAGTCAGAATTTAGAATTTGGATTTCTGATGCTTGGTAGGGAATTGAATTTTTGGTGTTTTTGTTATTGTCAGCCTTTTTATCCTTCGCAAAATTCAAAAGGTTACATATTTTCATAATTAAACTGATCTGGCTTTAAAATTCACCTGAATAAGTAAACTTCAAGCCAAGGCGACAGGGTTCATTTGCCATTTGAGACACACAGTGTTAATTAAAAACACTAGTTATTCAGCCACTTCTGTTCGGAATAATGTGCTTGTTGGTTACATATTATTTAGGCTCTGTTTTATTTTGTGAACGTAAAAGCTGTTGCATTTCTTCAACATATCATATTTCTTGGATTTATAAGATAAATAACAATATAATAAAATGAAATGATTTTGCGTTATCTTTTTTGTCATCTGTACCAGGGAGAAAAAACGTAACATGTAATGAACTTTACTGAGTTTCCTTGATTGTTTGTTTTTTTGTTTTGTTTTTTTTTTTGTGCGAGAAAACGCAGCTTGAGCCAAATTTACAGCTGCCGACTCGTGCAATCATTTGGAAAAGCATCTTACCTTGGTTAAACTCCGTTTGTGTTGTCCATAATAAAATCAATTTTTATCTGCTTAAAATATCTCCTCTTAGGACACCAAAAGGGAGCTTTCTACATTCTTTACGTGGTTGCTAACTGTGCACTCCTTTACTGATATACATACATTGGGTTGAATGATAAATGAGGGTTGAGTATATTTTGCCGCATGTTTTTCCTTCATGCCAATAAAATAGATATGCTAATCATTTTGTTCGTGACGTGTGTTTCACTGGGAAATCGCGGCACCAGTCGTAAAGTTCATACGAAACTGCATCCGGGACCGCAGTGGTGTATTTTCCCTGTCCTCGCAAGTGAGGATACCGGATGAGGTCATATATAAGGATATACCTTTGTAAACCCTTGTATACCCCTGTAAACACTATATTTGGTGACTATGTGGTGGCCTACCATGAATTATATGCCATTTCCCACCTTGCACGATTCAGTTTGCGTACAAAGATTCCAAACGCACGTCTTAATGTGTTTTTGTCTATATAATATAAAGAAAATTAAACGTTAGCTCGTGACAAGAACATAAAATTCATATCTTGTAACATCCTCTGTGTATCGGCCCATATTACATCATCTTACCTGAACCTTCTCAAGCGGTGTCAAAATCCGTGAACGTTTTCAGTGTCATGGAACCTCAGTTGTGTGCGCGTGTGGTATTTTCGACTTTTTGTGCAGATATGTTGAATGCATGGCCATTGTTGTTTTACATTCCATTTCCTTTTAATTGGGAAATGGAATCGCACATCGTTATCGCTTTATTTGTGATATTGTCAGGTTAAATTTTGGTTAACAATTGTTCCTGAAGTTTCTAGGGGCTTTATCGGCTCAAGTCCCTCAACTCTCGTGGTTTAACCGCGTGAATAACAGAAAGAAAACGTATTCTATTCAACTTGTGCTATAAGGAGTGAAAGGCCCCTAATTATCTCTTAATCCATTGCAACGCTAATTTTTAGCTCGATCCACTTTAGCTAATTCAGCGGAATATTCTACTTGTTTTGAAAAATGTCACTTTTGTAATCATCGGACATTTTACTCGATCAAACCTCACTATCGTTAAACTACTAGCTTCCTAGATGATTTAATGTCCTTGATATCAAAGTTTTTTTCCATGCCAGATATGGTTCAGTAGGTTATATACATTGCTACCAAGTACTGCCGGTAATTAAACTCTGTGGTCATGGGTCCATGAGGGCAAGAAATATACTTGGATATATTTTATTACATATGGAATAAGGTCAGGCTGGACATCGCTAATTTTGGATAAATACTCTTTCAACTAAGTAGCACTTTTTCCAAAGAAAAAATGAAGCTGTATGAATCAGCCAAATTAACACCTTGTTCTGTAAAGTGTAGGATAATAGGGCTGAGAATATTTGCTCGTCTGTTTCTATTTCACAGCTTAAAGCCTTGAAAATAAACAAAATACCAAGTCTACCAGGCCCGAACCGTGCCGTATGGCCTCTATATATTCAACTGATTTGGTTACAGCTACAAAAAACTCTGTAACTCGCAAACCAGTAGAGAATGCGAAGTTTTGTTTCAAAGAATGCAAGATGATGGAGATGGCAGCTCAATCAATCAGTCAATCAATTACTTTTATTTTTAAATTTCAGTGAAGATTGGAGGATTTGCATACTTTTGATGGCTTCGCAAAACCTAGAAAAAAATTACAGTCGGACTTCTCGTAAGTTCTCTTCGGAAATCACGTTAGAACTTTCAAAGAAAAATCTTAATAGTTATTAATAAAAAGCAAATTTTCAGTTTGCTTGCCAATGATCTTAAATGTTTCTTGATGTGGGTAGCGATATGTTGTTTTTAACCTGTTCATTAAAGAACACTACTTTGATTCGCATTCGCAAAAATACTTAAATTCACGGAGAAAGACGGAAATGTCTACTGAGTTTTGAAGGATTTTATTGCCACAAACAGTGGATGAATCTGCCAGCTAGGAGGGGCGATAGATTAACCTGCTTTGCGTTTTAGTGACAGGACTAATGGTGCCCAATATAAAACAGAAGTCACAAGAACTAATCCCTTTTCATCATACTCCATAGGTCAGTTTGTTTTTTGTTCTTCTGGTATCGTTTTCATCCACTTTTGATATTGGTATCAATGATTTATATTCAGTTTAGTATACACAAAACGTTCCTCTTGATTTCATTAAGGATAGATTCATTGGGGATAGGATTTTGTTCTGCTGGGTGAGAAGATACAAAAGACGTAATAAAGTACGTACGTGCACAAATTACGAAGTGAGATAACTGTTCTCGCCAGCGTCGCGTTCAGACATTTCACAGTTCCACGAGAATATCAACAGCTTTATCTTCCACACGTCGAGATTACACTCACAATTACTCTTCTAGTCGTCTTTCGGTGAAATTCGCTATAAACGTAAACTAGGTTTAGAAAAGGGGCGTAAATAAACTCAAGGAAGTAAACAAAGGTTGAGGATTCAGTAAACTTACACAATTGTGGATCCTGTTGGGGTGTTGAGAGTCAAATTCGGAAAAATACACCAACGCACAAAGTTGTCTCCGTAACAAAAACAAAACATGGCCGACCCCGAGCACATGGTCGCGATGGCCGAAAGGCCCTATGGGATGAAGTCCGAAACAACAGAAAAAATTAACAACATCCCGCCCCCCATGAAGCCCTAAAGGGGGGTTCATAAAAGCGTTGGCCGTAAGTCTTTACACTTAATAATCGAAGTCTCTTCATTTTCGTTCGGTTATCACGACTCTACTCGTCATTTACTCCCTCAAGTAGGCACAGCTTTGTCACTGGTCGCTTGAATGTACTCCGTCCTGTTCGGACTTGGATACTCCTCACCAGCCCATCTGATCCGGGGAAGGTGTTAAGCACTCGACCGAGCTTCCAATGGCTCCTCTTTACATCGTCGTCTGCAATCAGTACAATATCTCCAACGCGAACATTTCTTTGCTGCAGTTGCCACTTGTGTCTTTCCTGTAATGAAGGTACGTATTCCTTCAACCACCGTCTCCAGAAGTGATTCGCAAGTAGCTGAGCCTGTCTCCAGCGTTTTCGGCTGAACTTATCTTTCTCATCTACCACATCAGGAGGGATGTTCATTGAAGGGCGGACATTCAGGAAATGGTTCGGAGTCAAGGGTTCAGCATCACCTGGAGTCGAGGAGTTGGGTGTTAATGGCCTCGAATTTGCAATGCGTTCAGCTTCAGAAAACACTGTGGTCAGGACCTCCTCGTTCATTGATTGGTTGCCTAGAATAGCTTTCAGGCTTCTCTTGACGGTCCTCACCAATCCCTCCCAAACTCCCGACATATGAGAAGCTCCAGGAGGGTGGAAAACCCAATTACACCCTCTCGGTATGAGGTCTTCTTGTACTTTGTTGTGCTCCATGCTCTCCAAGGCCTCTTTTATCTCTTTATCAGCACCAACAAAGTTTGTCCCATTGTCAGAACGAATCTCTTCGACGTGTCCTCTACGGTTCAAAAATCTTGTAAGCACCAGTATGAAGTCGTCCGTGTAAAGAGATTTGGCCAATTCCAGGTGTACTGCTCGGGAATTCATACATACGAAGATGACTCCCCAGCGCTTTTCTGTCACCCTACCTCTTCCACGTTTTACGTAGAAGGGTCCGAAATAGTCTACCCCGGAATAGGTGAACGGGGGCTTGTATGGCGTTAATCGTACCTTCGGCAAGTCTCCCATCTGCTGGTTCATCTTTGGCCCCATCTGCTTCCTGCATGGGACGCACGCTCTTAAGACTTTTTTGATAGCTGCTCTGGCTTTCACTATCCAGAACTGTTCTCTTAGAAGTGACAACACCTGTTCTACACCACAATGGCCATTTGCCTCATGGAGGTTCCGGATCAAGATAGTGCTGACATGGTGATTTTTCGGCAAAATCATGGGATTGATAGCATCAGCAGAAATTGGGGCCTTCGATAGCCTTCAACCTACACGGATGGTTCCGTCCTCATTCAAAATTGGCTTGAGCTTGATTATCTTGCTGGAAGCTTTAACTTGCTTTCCTTTACTCAAGTTAGTCACCTCGTCTGGGAAGTTACTCCTCTGCACGACTCTCACGATCGTTCTTTTCGCTGTCTCCATATCTTCACAGTTGATATCTCTATTCACTCCGATCACCTCTGGATCTTGTTTCTTGACGGCGTGCCACTTTATCCAATCCAGGAACTTGAGAAGCCAGACCACCTTTCGCAAGGTACGCACCCAGCTGGATGACTCAGTGATGAGGCGTTCAACTGCCATGGCGGGTTCCAGGCTGGTGACGAATATCTCCTTCTTCACCTCAAGCCTTTCTGGGGGAACAACTTCGAACTTGTTCTCTGGCCATTTCTCTTCAGGTTCTCTCAAAAAGGGTGGTCCCTTCAGCCACCGCTCATTCTTCAGAAAGTCCTCCATCTCTAAGCCACGGCTGACATCGTCCGCAGGATTAATCTTACTTGGACAGTATCTCCACTGGTCTGGATGGGTCAATTCCCTGATTTCACTCACTCTGTTCGCCACAAAGGTTTGGAACCGTCGGTTCTCGTTCTTGATATAGTTCAGCGTACTCATTGAATCGGACCAGAGGACAACTTTGTCAAACTGGAAGCCAAGCTCCTTTCTGACTGTTGAGTCAATACGTGCTGCCAGAAATGCGCCTTGCAGCTCAAGTCGTGGTAGGCTCACAGTCTTTATGGGAGCGTTCCTTGATTTCCCGGTTATGAAGGAACATTCAGTCTCGGCATCTGAATACTCGATGCGCAAATAGCTCGCAGTTCCATAACCAACCTCTGAGGCATCTGCAAAATGGTGTAGTTGCAGTTTAACCCCCTCATGGTGTGGACGACTGAAGTAGCATCTCGGAATGCTCAAGTTCTCCAGGAGAGGCAAAGCGCTCTTCCACCTCTTCCATTTCTCAAGAATCTCTCCACTGATTGGGTGATCCCAAGGTTTTTTCCGCTTCCATAGGGTTTGCATAATCTGTTTTGCTGGCAGCAGCACTGGAGCCACAAAATTCAACGGGTCGAACACGGAGGCAATCGTTGACAACACACCTCGCATTGTATTTGGCTTGTTTAACTGTACTGTTTTGAATCCCAGCGTATCGGTTTCAATTCTCCATTGCATTCCAAGGGCTCGATCAATTGGTAGTTCATCCAAGTCGAGGTCGAGAGAAGGTGCAGCTCTCTTCTTCACGGGTATCTCTCCTAGAACTTGGCGATCGTTGCTTTGAAATTTGGTCAGGTTGAAGCCTCCTTTTGCGCACAACTTCACAAGTTGGTCAGCCAATGATATTGCTGCTGTGGGGGTGCCCACTGACTTTAGCAGATCGTCAACGTAGAAATTACGCTTCACAGTTTCCACAGCGGCAGGGTCGAAAGCCTTTGCATTGTCGTCTGCACTTCTCCGCAGGGTGAAATTTGCTGCACATGGCGAGTCGGTTGCACCAAAAATGTGCACAGTCATCACATACTCCTCAGGAGAATCGGTCATACTTTTAGGCCACCATAGAAATCTTAGCGAGTCTTGGTCCTCCTTGCGGACTTTAACCTGGTGAAACATACTCTCGATATCGGCCACTAGAGCAATGTTCTCTTCTCGGAACCTCAGGAGTACCCCCACGAGACTGTTGGTGAAGTCTGGTCCCTGTAGAAGGTTCTTGTTCAGGGAGGTCCCCTTATGCTCTGCAGCTGCGTCAAACACAATCCGCACCTTCCCAGGTTTGTTAGGATTCATGACAGCAAAATGCGGTAAGTACCAAGTTCTAGGTCCTCTTTTTTTTAGCTTCAGCGGGCGTCAATTTTCTAGCATGCCCCTTGGAGATGTAATCTTCCATGACTGCACGGTACTTGTCTTCGAGCCCTGGCTCACGAACGAATTTCCTCTTCAGGGTCTGCATCCTCCTTTCGGCTTCACAGCGATTGTTAGGTAATTCAACCTCCTCACTGCGCCACAGCAGACCAGTTTCATAATGACCATCATGCACCTTCATTGTTCTTTGTAATATGTCAACTGCATGCATATCTTCTCTGGACATATTATGGGATGTCAGAATCGTAGAGTCACTTGCATTAATCTCGTTCCTTGAGAGGTCGTCTTTCCGCGTGCCGAAAGCATCCAAATTCCAGAACTTCTCAATCTGATCATGGAGTTTCTTATCACAGTTTGTAAAGTTGATGTTAAGATCCTTGGGAGTAGGAACACCTTGGAGAATTCCAGTAATGACCCAGCCCAGTGGTCCTCTCAATGCCCTCAGTTGACTGTGTGGTGTGCTAGGTTTTCGCACTTCAAACACTTCGTGCGCGTAGTCGACATCTTTTCCTATCAAGACAGAGACCTTTTGGATCTCTACATCCGGGATCTCTATGTCCTTCAAGTGTGGGTGGAGGGACGTATCAATGTTCCTGGGAAGCCACTTTTCTGAGATGTTAAACTTCTCTGACACCAGACCTTCTTCGACCGTAATCGTCTGTCCGACGCCGTTAGCTGACTGAAGCTGAAATTTCACCTCTTGAAGTTCTTCGTTCGTTTTCTCCATTAGAGTGTTAACAGAAACCTGCTCCTTTCGTCCTTTCAATCCAAGAGTGGTGGCGACATCACTACTAATTATGGTGCCTCGAGATGCATTGTCAAGCAGGCCATAGGTAGTTACATAAGACCGTTTTTGAAGGAGTCCCAGTGATAGTAGCATACTCTTCAACAGTCCTGGGCGCATCTGACTGACGAACTTCTCTTTTTTCTTCCTGCACCTCCCCTTGCCCTATCTGCCCATGTGGCTGTCTCTCAGGTTGCGGCCCTTGACCTTGCTCACTTGTTTTCTTCTTGTAAGGATAATGCAGCAACCTGTGATGTCGTCTATCACTTCCACACCTACAGAAAGCTTTGGACTCGCACCTAGCACGCATGTGGCCAGATTTCAGGCAAACGTGACACAATTTGTGTCGCTTAACAATCTCCCATCGGGCTTGAATGTCGTCAGCTTTAAATCTTTCGCATTGAGTAAGCTCATGTTTCTCCGAGCAGCAATAGCAACGATTAAAGCTCTGCATTCTAATTTGCCTCTCCGCATTCGAGGGTCTGACAATCCCACTATAAGCCTTTATATCTGTGGTGAATGCAGAGGTGTGTCGGCCTGGCCTAGCGTTCGATTCACTTTGTTTCTCAGGTCTCTTGTCACAGACAAATCCTGGGTCGTTCTTGATGTCAGCCTGTCGTTTGACAAATTTGGCCAGGTCAGAAAGCCGAGGGGTTGAGCCACTCTCTCGGATTTTGAATGAGGCTTCTCCCCATTTGTTCACGAGATAGCTTGGCAATCGCCGCGCAATTTGCTTTAGGTTTGATACTGTACTCGCCTCAAGTTCATATTCTCCAGAGAGCTTCTTTGAGGCTGACTCTAGTTGTTCTGCGAAGTTCCTCAGTCCCCCATAGTCAGTGTTGGACAATTTCTGCCCCTTTGTCAGATTCTCTATGCAGCCAGCAGCAACAGTAGCGGGCTGTCCATACCGTGCCAGCAGGATGTCTAGCACTGCATCATACGAGCACCCTGAAACCCTCTCGACGACTTCATAGGCCTCACCGGCCAGAAACTTGGGAAGAAATTCTAATTTTTGGCTATCGGTCAGAATCCCATCTTCCAAATTGTCCCGGAGTCTGTTTCTACAGATGGGACAGTCGCTGGGGTTCCCTGAGAATTTAATGGGATGCATGGCTTGCAGCATTGTCAACTTCAGCAAAATGGCTGTGGTGTCATTACTTCTGTTGATATTCGCTGACGCGGGCTTAGCCCTGCGACCCTCATCACCTTCGGGGGGAATTTCTTTCTTTGTCAGGGGATTCGTCCAGGTAGTGTTCTGAATTCTGTCTTTAGGGGGCACTTCGGGTGGTATGAAGTCAGGGATCTTCGGGTTCAAGGTTTTTTCATCGCAACCCGCCGACCATCTAGCAATTTTTTCATGTTGTGTCATCGGTAACATAAGCGATAACTCTGCTTTGTCCTCTAGGGAAGTATTGGTGGCAGTATCAGTGCCATCCTCAAAAAATTCGGCTTCCTTTTCTGCCAGTTGGACCTGATACTTTAACTCACAAGCCCTCCTCTTCTTACAAAATTCCAGCTCAATCCTTTTGTTTTCCATTTCTAATTCGTACTGAGCTACTTATTGATCCCGTTGCAACAATAATTTCCTCATTTCAACATTTTTTCTAGCCTCTCTGAGTTTTGACTGCTTTGAAGAGGTGTACGACTTCTTATACTCTTTTTCTGGGATTTTAGGGCGTTTGAAACAATCATTAATTGCGTCTATGCAAGCATGATATTCCGTTTGAGTTTCCTGGTGTTTGTTTTTAACCCGCTCAAATTCTTCTTGGGGCAACTCTTTCATCACATAGAAACTATAGCAGTTATCGTATTTCTTCCAAGCTAAACTCAAGTCCTTCAAGGCACTCTCAAGTTCATCGTATTTCAATTCAACAAGGCAAGCCTTTGCACACTTCAACTTTGTACTCACGCGACCTAAGAAGCCAGCGAGTGAATTCTTGTGTTGCTCCAGTCCATCCGATTCCACCAAATTTTCACCACGGGCTGGACTTTCGCTCCTCTCCAATTGATCCAATTGTCGAATGATGTTCTCGCCAGCGTCGCGTTCAGACATTTCACAGTTCCACGAGAATATCAACAGCTTTATCTTCCACACGTCGAGATTACACTCACAATTACTCTTCTAGTCGTCTTTCGGTGAAATTCGCTATAAACGTAAACTAGGTTTAGAAAAGGGGCGTAAATAAACTCAAGGAAGTAAACAAAGGTTGAGGATTCAGTAAACTTACACAATTGTGGATCCTGTTGGGGTGTTGAGAGTCAAATTCGGAAAAATACACCAACGCACAAAGTTGTCTCCGTAACAAAAACAAAACATGGCCGACCCCGAGCACATGGTCGCGATGGCCGAAAGGCCCTATGGGATGAAGTCCGAAACAACAGAAAAAATTAACAACAATAACAGAAAGCCATATAGAAAAAAATAGTCGGCTTACTACGGAACTTCAATCAATGTTTAAACTCAGGTTGAAAATATTTTTCTTTACCTGTTATTTAGATCCACGTCCTACATAAACCAGCAGAACTTTTCCTTTTTCGGGCTCAGCGGTGTAAAGTAGCTGAATTATTTTTCGGTACCTTCTATTAACTTGTTATTTGGCATCTTTCGGTGTTTTTTATTATCGATTAGCAATGGGTATGCTGATTGGTCCAATGATAAATCACACGCCGCTTGTTTTTTGGCTAATAAGTCGCATGGACTTGAAATTGTTTTGTTATTTCCGCGCAATGAGTTTTTTCTCAAGATTCTTCGGTGTTTTTTAAGAAGTTTAGTGTAAGTTTTTTCTTTTCTATTGCATTTAGACAGAATGTTTTAAATTGTTAGCAGGTACGTACGCACGGTTTTAGGTTGGATCAAATAGATGAAATAATTTTGCCTTTCAGAAAATTTTAGCCCTTTAATTATGATAACTTGTCATTTTTGTAGACAATTAACTTTTTTTAGTTAAAACATTTCCACATCATCATCACATTGACAAAAGGGCAGAAAATGAACTTTACATGTACAAATGTCAATTTAGAGCAATAAAACTTGTTGTAGAATATATGGTTTTCAGGAAAGCGGTACTCCCGGTAATACCGGGAATAAATTCAGCAGCGTGAATCCATTGGACGAATGAATGATAACGACAGGAAACCTCAAAAACAACAACGGGGAATACAAAAGAAAATATGAAAACATATTACTTTTTCAAAGACATAGTTAGATGTTACGCTGGTTTATGGATCGGTGATTTTGTAAATATTTAAGTCAAATTAAATGTTTTAATCCCGCTCAGTATCAAGCTATGTCTGATTGTCCACTTGGTTGCAATGTGCACTTTTTTTTAAAATGTTACTTTAAGTTGTCAATTTCCTTGGTTAATCTCACTTTTTCATTTCTTGTCAAAGAGAAATTTCTTGTAAATCATTTTGGTTGAGGATGGGTGTAAACTCGCCCTTGAAATGTTAGGATCAGTATCAGTATCTGGGTAACTGTGCACCTACCCCTCCCCTAATCCAACATTAACGCTAACTTTTAACTTATCACAACTTGTTGGGTTAGGGGAGGGGTAGGTGCACAGTTACCCAGATACTTACATTGAACTAAATATTATATAGATTGGCTGCATTCGGTCGATCTGCTGCAAACGTCTCTTCGCACAATCTCTTTTTCGCAATGCCTGAGCAATTCCGTAGCCTGAATTACATAAGATATATCCACCTCCCTTACAGCCCATCCCTTCCCACAGCGAATATGACCTGACCCATGGGGAAGAGGAAGAGGCAATCTAAAGTCAAGTAACCCGCGCATGGCAGGCCGCGGTTAAAACAACCTTTATCTGCGGCGCATGCTCAGTCACGGTGAATTCTTCAGCCTGCCTTCTCTCCAGTGTATGATACCTTTAATAAAAATAGAATGTATTCGCGGTGAGCTCTTTTAACCAATTTCAGCCTCGTATAACAAAACACTTATGACTCGAACTCAATAATGAAATAAGGTGTGTCACATAGCAAAGCAATTGACAGGTTTATTACTGAACTGTCAATTTAAATGGTGTCCCATTGGGTACATGGAATTTACTAGTTTATGTGTGAAATAACTCTGACAGTTAGATAATTATGCATAGGAGAATGGACGGGTTTTTGTTTCCCTATATGACGATAGCGTTGAAAACTTCTTAATTGAAAACTTCTTAAAGGAATAACAACCGAAAACAAGAAATCAATGAGTTTGCAAATACTCAACTAAATTTCTAAATTACCATCAATAAATCCCGCCTTATTTGTGAACATTAATTATTAAAGATATAACAGCAGATAATTTCATGCACAAAAAAAAATCAGCGACTCGAAGATGCTATCTTTTATTTGCAAGTTAGAAAGATGGGCTTCAAATTACAGCTGCAAATATGGATATTGACCTGCAACACCGAAGCCTTATTTTGAATATACTCGAACCGGCCATTCTCTCACTAATGACGGTTTTATGCTTAGTTGGGAACATTCTTATTTGCTTGGCTGTTTATAGAAACCCGAGGCTTCGTACATCAACAAACCTCTTCGTGGTCGCACTTGCTGTAAGTGACTTTCTGAACGCGTTCATTGTCATGTCACTGGCGGTAGGCGTTCTTATAACTGGTCGATGGCCATACGGAGACGCAATTTGCAATTTTCATGCATTTCTTACGCTATTTTCCGTTTACGTTTCTCCGTCGACGATGGGTTTGGCAGCCTTTAACAGGTATATCCGTATCGTCAAGTCGAATCTCTATCCCCGTATTTTCTCTCCAGTCAGATCGAGGGTTCTAGTCGGTCTGACATGGCTTTTTGTTGCATGCTACGTGTTAATTCCAAGGCTGATTGGTTGGTATAAATACAGATTTAGTCCTGGTTATGCAGTTTGCACCATCTCACACCCCACACCTGCCGCCAAAGTAGCCCATTACTCAGTCGTTGTCCCAGTGTTTCTGTTCTTCCCGTTTGGAGTTTCAGCCTTTTCGTACTATAACGTTTTCAAGACGATTAACCAACACAACATTAACTTTGCTTCTTCTGTTCACACCACACAACCAGAGAGTCAAGTCAGTAACAATATAAGAGAGATCAGAATAACTAAATCTCTTGCCATGGTAGTTTTGGCGTTTGGATTGTGCTGGATCCCTTTCTGGATCATTGCCATCGTACAGCGATTTACACCTGGCTCATTTGTGCCTCGTAACGTTCAACTTTCGTGCACATTTTTGTTTTTCTTCTCCAGTACTATTAACCCGTTTATTTACGCGAGAGCCAACACGTCTTTTAAAGCCGAGTTTCGAAAAATTTTATTGTGCTGGAGGAAAAGACGTGTGTCCGACAGAAAGCTAGACCTTCAGTTGCAGTCTACGCAACGAGAGAAGGGGACAAGAAGAGACAAGGAAAGCACAGAGAAGTGATAGCAAAAAAGACAAATATTTTATTACTGTAAGATTTGAAAGTGATATATGATTCTGTTTATTGTGTAAAATGAAATGAAGTATTCAAAGTGGTGAGAGAAGGAAAGTTGCCTATCCATTGCCATAGAGAAATTGATTCCGTCCCCGGCGTCATATGTGGGCTAAGTTTAATTTGTTGGTTCTTTACTACTCTGTTCCGAGAGGTTTTTCTCCGGGTACTCCGGTTTTCCCCTCTCCGCAAAAACTAACATTTGATTTGATTTGATTGAATTAGATATGATTTGATTTGTAGAGTGCCATTAGGGAGAATACTTTAACAGTATATAGGTGTTACCATCTTTAAATAAAGATTATTGTTAAAGGTTATTATTACTATACTGAAAACACGGCAGCAACACAAGTGCTCTGTGATATCGAAACAGTTACAGCTAAGAGCTATGAGGATTGACTTGAATTACTTTTACTTTTTTATAAAAGACATTGCTGAATTTTCAGACTATGTATTTAATAAATGAAAGATTTTCGCAGTTATCAGCAGGCAATATAGAAAGTTGCCAAAATAACTAAAGACATCTTGGAAACTAACTATGTTCCTTATATAACTGCGAGGATAGTCATTTATTAAATATCTTTCTACCGCAGCAAGCGCCAATACGCCATGGCGTACCGGAAATTTTGTAGGAATGTATTGCTTGGACAATTATACATCACCCGACGAATTGCTTGGACAATTAATATCCAACTTTGGCGTACTTGAAAAAAATCCTGGCTACGTGCCTGCGGAGTCCACATATATGAAACTTTCATATTAATACATTCATTTATTCAGACTACATGTTCATAAAACATCGTTGAAATGTGTGAAGAAGCAAACGGCTACAGCTAGCGTGCTAGTAAGAATGCTGAAAGCTGCTGTTCAATACCTGCATGGTTATACATATCAAATAGATGTCCGATAGCTTGGACGAGTTTTATTAAGCTTTTATTGCGTCTTAAAAGTGTTACTGACCAGAACTGCAAGTCAGTCATACGATGGTCGTTAAACTCACTGTGAATTAAATATTATTATTATTATTATTATTATTATTATTATTATTATTACTTTGAAAGTTAAACATGCTTCTGCTGAACCACTTAGATTTGAGAAAGGAATATTTCGTTTTTTGTGTGGCTCAGACGAAGTGTGTAGCCACATTATTTATTTACTGATTTATTTATTTGTCCACGAGAGTCAAACGCCTGTCACTTGGTCTAGTAAGCCACATGTATACTGATCGTGCCAAAGTATCATGGCCCGGCAAGTGAATTGATTCCCCGGAGATTGATCCTAAATTTTCAAGACCTGGTTTTTATCTCTTTTAAAGGAAGTACATCCCTTTTTAAGCTCGCAATGTAAATAAATATTCCTAAAGAATAACTTTCCACCAAAATAGAAGACATGGAGGACTTAAAAGCAGCGCAAAGCCGTTTCGTGTTGCCATTTCTTCGATTTCACGGACAGTACCTAAATACGGCCCTATTAAAAACCGAACCTCGGGCTTCAAACGGACCAGGGTAGTCGTTAAAGCACAGTAAATGTTGTGTGCAAATGTTGATTTGCCTTTTGCCAACAGTTTAAGTGAGCATTTGAACCAAAATCCAGTCACTTCTCTAATTTTCATCGCAATTTACTGCCGAGTGATCGCTTTGAACAAACACGGAATGTCTTTTGCACGAACGCAATAAAAAAGAAAGTTTTATGCCTCTAATAGCAAACGAGTTGTTTGTTTTTGTAAAGGTTTTGGCGGAGAAAGCTTTATGTTGATTTTTTTTCTGTCTTTGGCAATTAATAGTATATTTTTAAGCCCAACACACTTGAAAACACAGGGTCACCCATCCAAGTAACTTCGGTGATCGGCCGAGGACAAGGTATTTTCCACGTGGAAAAGTATTCATAGGAAACGATCGTTTTTTACATAGGTTTCAGACCGATGCCATTGAGTATTCCAAAGGCTTATCTGTCTGGTAACTTTCGCCACTTCCCTTATTTTGGTTCCATTGACTAACAATGGCAGGTTACTGGTAAATTCTTGTCAACTGATTGTGCATCCCACGGAAACGCCCCGGTCCACGAGAGTCAAGCGCCTGTCAAGTAAGCCATATAGGTATGTATTGCGGACCTATTTTTATAAACGTCAAGCTCATGCCAACAGCTGAAGCATGCCACCAGCCGGCAGCTGTAACTGATGCGTCCGTTAGAGCTCAAGCGAAAATGCGAAACTCGAATTTAAGGTATGAAGCACATTAGCATAATAATGATACCAATAATATCAATAATCCTAATAATAATACTTTATTATCTATTATCTATTTTCTTTAAAAATATTCATATGGGCATCATAAAAAAATTGATCATCGCAGTTATGTACACAACTTAACCAGCTGTGAAATTAAAGCCTGAAAAAAAATTCAGGCCTGAAAGGGATTCGAACCCATGACCTCTGCGATCACGGTGCAGTGCTCTACCAACTGAGCTATCAAGCCAACTGGGAGCTGGTGATGTTGTGAGTTTGTAATATACCCGATTGAGAAGAAATGCAAGTGAATATATGAAAGACCATATATTTGAACTGCGGAGTAATATGCAATGACATTGATTGATCATCGCAGTTATGTACTCAACTTAACCAGCTGTGAAGTTAAATTATTATTATTTACAGTAAGTCACTTATGAAATACCACATGGAAGTCGACTTTTTAAAAACACTTTAACTTGAAAGAGACCAAGTTGCAGATGGTAAAAAAATACAAAGACGGCAGAAAGACTGAACAATCTCTCCCCTAAGGTCGTCAACAGTTTGATGCAATGCCTGAACAACTGGCCAGTTCCACACTGTTCGTGTCCCGAAGGCGAGCGATTTGCAGACCGCCCACCGTCGTAAATAGCCTTACCACGCGCCCCTTACGTCCCAGTGCTCACAATTCTAGTCACCATGAATAACGTATCAACCAGCTTCTCGTTATGGTCAAAGTATAGTCAAATGTCCGGCACCAAATCGATTCTAGAACTATAACCGTTAAATATACGCAACGTCGGCAGCCCATTGTGGGTTAGGCCTCTGATGAGCTCAGCTACATTTTCTTACTTAAGCTTCTGTGTCGGTGTTGGGTTGGGTGACACATTTGTCTAAGATGAGACTGTTCACGGCAAACATTGTCTTTCTGTTTGAGCCACTAACACTTTCCATCCCCACTTGAACCCTTCTTGATCCATTCCTTAACACGGGGATTACCTCTTGTCTTCTACCAAACAATAAGCGGCGACATTCAGCTCTGAACGAGGGATTCATACCAGCATAAATTAAAGGGTTGATTGTATTCGAACCGTAAAGAAGAAACATGCAAAATAACTCGATATTACGAGGCATCTGCGACACAAGTTGAAACCTTTTTAAAATTACAATGATCCATAAAGGAATCCAGGAAAATACGAAAGCAATTACAACAACGAAAAGCGACTTGCTAAGTCTGATCTCCTGCCTCGTTATTCTTGCTTCGCGATTCGCGTTTTGCAGGCAAGGAGCAACATCAAGGTTGTGTTGCTTTATGGTTTTGAACACCTTCAAGTAGCATACTACTGTTGTTATCAAGGGCAGAATTAAGAAAAGCGAAAGTACCAAGCTGTAATGTACAATCTTTCCAACTGCGCTTGTGTGCATGACAGTACACTGGGCGTAACCAGGCATGAAAGCAAACCTCTGGACTCCCCAAAACCTCGGCACTGCCACATACGATGCAACGAAAAACCACATGATGGCTAGAAGGTTCTGTGATCTTCTGGCTGAGAAAAGCTTTTGGTACAAACTGGTTTTGACAATCCTGACATACCTGTTCAAAGCTGTCAATCCCATGGTGACAGGGGACACGTACAAAGCAAATAAACTGAAGAACCCATGAAGTTCACATCCGACAGTTCCAAAAACCCAGCGCCCTGTCATAAGTACACCAGCTGCAAGAGGCATGACGAAAACTGCGGACAGTAAATCGCTCAATGCCAGTGCTAAAATATAAATGTTTGTCGTTGTTCGTAGTCTTGGGTTCTTGTAGATCGTCAGACAAACAAGTACGTTTCCGGCGAGGCACAGAAGATTTAAAATTACGCAGCAACTCGATTCCAGTATTGTCACTCCTAAATCTCTGTTGCTAAGAGCACTCATCATGCGATTGATGGCTTGATCTTCGGTCATTCTTTGCTGGTTCGCTGTTCTTTACGCCAACAACCACTCAAAGCACGATTTCGCGGGGCGGAATTTCGTATTCTGTAAATTGCAGTGGAAGTCTGCATTCAAACCTAAATATGCGAAGCTTATATAGCCGCTCTCAATCAGCCCGATTGCTTTGAGTAACTCCTTTTCATTTTCGATTATCTGAATACATTGACCGAAGAAATAATCAGAGGTTGGTCTCTGAGCAATCAACGAATTGACGTTTAGTCCTACGGAGAAGTGACTTGAAAAGTTGAGAGTTAATTGCAGCTGCTTTTTAATGCAATAAATGAGAAAGACTTCACCTCACTGGTGCACTTTGTTTGATGGTAATCACTGATCATTCATACAGCTCCGTATTGGAAGGCTTCCAAGTCAAACGCGAGATTTTAAATTTGTTTTGATAGCTCTTTTAAGATATTTTTTAATGCGAAATTCCCTCTCTCTTTGAATAAGAAGGCCGTTACCAATTTTTTAATAAGCCACCGACTAAGAGCTCAAAGGTACAAAATGTAAATATGCGCGCAGCAGGAAACAACTAAAACGCCATTTCATATTGACAACAAACTACACGCAAACAATTGGGATTATTTTCTTCTCAGCTTGTCTCAGATTTTTACGTTTGTTTTTTTTTTTAGCTCACTCTTCTTGTCACTGTAGCTTCGTCTCAATTGGCGGTAATTTCTGCTCGATTTATTCCTAGTATATTCACTGGTTTAAAAAGAACATTTTACAGAAGATCTTGAACTGCTGCGGCTCAATATAGCGCTTCCAACATTTTTAGCTTACTGAAACTTAACAAACTTAACTGAGTGCTTCCTTACAGAATCAGAAATTCAGCAGCCCGCTGAAATTGTTTGGTTACTGAAAAGCCCATGTTTGTTAAAACATTGGTACCCCTGACTGTACGATTACTTAACAGAACTGTGTGCATCCGTTTTCTGTGATTGGCCAACGTTCTTGCCTTGGTTCAGTTTTAGTTTCACGACAGTCAATTGAAAACTGTTCCAAGTGACGTGGATTTTTTCTGGATCACGTGAGCTTTGTGCGGAGCTTGGTTCTCTACCTCACTCGTCACTAGTCTTCTGTGTATTAGAAAAAGCACAAATATTTTGGCAACTTGATAATTCATCTTCGAACATCAGAAGACGATGGAGTTCACTCTCAAGGATTGGTCATTCCGTCAAAGATGGATGCTCTGGCTCGCTTGGCCTTACACAACCAAAACGGACTAAAAGAATGCTTTGAGTTTAGTTCAACCGAAAGACCGTAAAATAAGTGGCAAAAGAACTGAGTTCGCACCAGGCGCGTAGCTACCTGTACGCCAATACGCCAAGGCGTACGTGAAATTTTGTAGGAATATATTGCTCGGACAATTATACATCACCCGACGAATTGCTCGGACAGTTAATATCAAACTTTGGCGTACCTGTAAAAATAAAATACTGGCTACATGCCTCCGCACTATTCTGTTTTCTCAATGTAGGTTATTTTTATAGTATGATTGGGTTGAGGAATGTGGCTTGAAATGACAACGTCAAAATGTAGTAAGGGCATGTTAAAGCCGCCCATATGCGCACTGAGGCGACAGTGGCAGAAGGGATAAGACCCTGTTGCTTTCAAAAAAAAAGTCATCAAATAGAAAAGTTAAGTTCTATTTTTCTATTTGCGGTTTTTTTGGTGATGAAAAATGAGAGCTTATCTGCTAGCAGTGCCATGCTGGTGAGGCCTAACAAGGCCAAAACATTAAATTCAATTGCTGCTGGCTTTTGAGCTCAATTTTTTATTTTTTTTTTTATTTTTTTTGTGGTAGCAATAGGGTGTTATCCCTTCTACCATTGTCGCCTCAATGCGCATATGAGTGGTTTTATTTTAACATACCCTTACTACACTTTGACTTTGTTATTATGGTATATATCTTTCTCTTGTCTGGATTTATCTTAAGACGGAAATGATGTCCAACTGTTCAAATCAGGTGATGGTTCCAGCCTTTTCCGCATAACACCACTGCCATTGACTGAGGTATCCCATCATTCTCTCATTGGCTGTTTTTATGATCGGTATTTACTCAATCAGAATTTTAAAAATAACCTTATCTTAGATGGGACAGCATACAACAGTTATTGGACACTCATGCACCGAGGCCATGTGCTCCTTACTTGAATCTTATGCCAACAGCCTTAGGCTACAAAGCTAAGGCAGGCGTTTAGGCAGCTGATATATTCATTAAAAACACGGTACAATATTCAATATACTGTATTGAAATTCTAAAATCTTAAGAACTAAATAAAATGTAAAGTGATTTGAACACGTTCTTGAAGTTTATAGTAAACTTCTTGATCTGTGGACATAGGCGTACGGGTCGGGGGGGTGGGGGGCAGCCCACCCCCCACCCCCCAAATTTGGGCAACTTACATTATTTTGGGCATCAAGAGAAATTTGGGATAAGCCAATTTTTAAGGAAGTTTGCATGTGTGTGTGTTTTTTCGAAGAGAGATATTTTCTATTTTGTTTAACGTGCAGTTTATGAGCTCACATGATAGTTTCATATGCAAGAATACTTTCACTTCACATGCATGCCTATGTTAGTGCATCATATCACCCTCGTTTCTTTTTTGACTGTTTTTACGTAAATGGTTCACCACCCCCCTGGCAAAAAATGCCCCTACGCTTATTCACCGCACTTTGGAGAAAAAAAAACTCCCATTTCTCTTACTGCAATGGAACTATTGCTGGTCTCAAAGCTCTGTGAAGAATTTTCAACCTTCCTTCGTGCAACTAATTTACTTTTCTTGCGAAGTTTTCTTTTTAACGAATGATCTTCCAAAGAGGTCATCCCTTCTAGGTACCTAGAATTATCGTCAGCCCTTTCCTATGAAAATTCATGCTCTGTCCCCGCAACAATAGCGCGTTCGTGGTCCCATTGAAATTTAAAACAAATCTTACATTAATGCCCTTATAGCTACTCCGACTCCAGTAAAAGTGCTCAAGTCTTTTGCCAAATGGAAAAGCCGCTTAGAAAGTGCTCGTGCCGGAAACTTCAGTTTGAGCACAGGTGAAACATTCATGAAGACAAGAAAAGAATCAACACCTTGCACTGAGATCCGGTATTCAACCAAAAAGAACTTGATGATAAATACTGCGCAGCTTATATTTCGGTTGAAAAAAAAATTGCCCATTTTTTTACTTACTTCGTGCGCCCTATGATCACTATATTTCGTTTCTTGCCGGTTTTATGTTTGGTCGTTCATAAATAAGAATCTGGTGCGGAAAAACACGGTGGATTACTTATTTTTTCACACGGTGTAAGATTCAACTAAAGCTGTAGAAGTCCATTCTAAGCAAGGCGCTCCTCGACTCAACGGATTCACAATTTTTTGGATTGGATCTTCAAGAAAGAGATAATCTTAACCCAAAATCTGAAAGCAGGAAAGGATCAAATCGGAGGACTGGTAAAAAGAATTTTGCTGTGTTTCCATGATCAGGGATTCAACTCACCTGGCAAAGTTGGCGAATTGAGCAATCTTCACTGTTGACGCTTCAGCACTCTTTAGTCAATCAGCTGTGTAGAGTAAAAGTAGCGAGTTCTCTAAATAATGATGCTGGCGCGGTAGTTTTGAACAGATACCTTTTCCGCCACAGTGATCTTTGAGTCCTAAGAAAACCGAAAAAAGCGCTGAGCAAGAAAACATTATCACTGAATGTTAGGTACAGTAGCACTCTCTGAAGGACTTAAGACACAAGATAGGAAGTAACAAACTGATTGTTCCTATGACCAGAATAAATCTTACCAACTCAAGCGATGGATACACTGGTGAATCCTGTCCATGGCCTTGGTATCCCACCAAAACAGTTTGTTCCGAGATGAGCGCATTGGCGTTGCCGCTGTTAACTGTTCCGATTGTTGTCAACTGTGTTCTATCAATGGCTTCAGTGACAGGCAATGCACTATGGCTCCTGGCTTACAGCAGGACACCGTCTCTACAAACACCCATCAACATGTGTCTGTTAAGCTTGGCTTCTGTTGGTCTCTTCAACGGAGCTGTTATGCAGCCGCTAATAGTGAGTGACGCCATATTTTTCCTGGTGTGTCCATCGACAAGATGTTCATTGGAGCAAATTGTCACCGGCATTGTAACTCTGGTGGCAGACAGCACCTTACAGAACATTGCTGTGATCTGTATCGACCGCTACATAGCTTTGCATTACAGTTCAAAGTATAGCCAAATGGTAACCAAGACTCGCATTGTAGTCGCGTTTTGCTTGTACGCGCTTTTTCGCTTGTTTCTGAGCGTTTGTGTATTTACAGGTATGCTTGATTACACTGTGTTAGTAACCGCTTCCATTTCAATAAGCATAGCGATCGCCATGTACTCGTGTTTTCGAATTTTTCTCAAGCTTAAGCGCCTCGGAAGCATTACGATAGGAACGGCAAACTCCGAAGAAGAGCAGAAAAAAGCCCAGGAACGAAGAGTTACTAAGACTGTGTGCGCTCTGGTCGGGGTCCTGGCTGGTTGCTTCTGTCCCGCCCTGGGGTATTTCATAGCCAAGAAAGTGTTTTCAGTCAGTGATGGAGTTCACGTCGTACTTTGGCGATACATAGAAACAGCAATGATGCTCAGTGCATTGCTGAACTTTGCCGTATATTACTGGCGACACGAAGAGAAAAGAATAGCCGTCCGCAAGGCTATTAACGATGTATATAACGCTGTCAAAACATGCGGTTGCAATTAGACCAACAACTACGAAATGCACGGGACCTGACCGCGTTATTTATTAATGTGGTTTAATTTGAAAGAAATAAATCAATAAATAAGTGAGTTTAAAACGCATGAATAATATTTGCTGCGTATTTTTTCTCGATTTTCGCATCTTAAATTATCAAAGGAAAATATGACATATCACGTTAAAAACAAAAACATTTGACTTGATTTAACATCGTTGTTTGGAAATTTAACTGTAAGTACGTTTCTTGTAATGTTGATATAACAAGACTTAAAAATCTTCATTTTTGAACTCCCAAGTCTTCTACTACCATTTACCTCGGTAATTAAAGGAATAACGCAGGGATATTTAACCGATATTTTCCCATAACTATCACCTTGGTACTAATAATTTATGACATAAAGCGAACGCTGTAATTGGGTCGAAGACAACAATACTCACTTATCTACTTAAAACCTTTTTAAGAGCTGAAAGACTCTTCGTTTTATTATTATTATTTTTTTTTTATAAACTTCGCACGTCACATTAAGCTCCTCTGTAAATAGGAAATTATTCAGTTTAATGAAGGCAAAACACGTGCCCATATTTGTAAGCAGCTCAATGCTACCCCGTCTTTTAATTTAAACCACTTTATTATACGGAAGCACAAGAAATTGGGTAAATCAAACAAATTGATAAAGTAAGTTATGCCACTGTAAGTTAAAAGGGAGGCGCTGACGTTTAGAGCGTTAGCCCTTCGTCGGAGCGAATGATTCGCTCCGATGAAGGCGTTTCTAACGTTTAATTTAGCCGTTCGTTGGAGCGAATGTTTCGCTCCGACGAAGGGCTAAAGCTCGAAACGTAAGCACCTCCCTTTTACCTTACGGTGGTATAACTTACTTTATCAATTCGTTTGATTTACTCAATTTCTTGTGTTTCAATTCCCCACTGACACAGCAACAGTTTCTTTAGAAACTATCCTCTCAATACTTATTATTTTACGGAAACTCTAAATTTCCAAAGGCTTGCTAAAAACTTTATTTCAATTGCAAGATGAAATAGGGATCAGTTGGATTTCATGTTTTGCAGACGCAAGGGTTTTTTTAGTGCATGAACCGTTAGAATAAAACGCCTAATTTTTTTATGATTGTGTTCCGATTTCGTTCCTTTTTGTAAAATATAACCAGGGAAAAATTCATAACTTCGGTGTAAAATAATTGGATATTGGTTATATATACAGAGAGAGCTGTTTCAAAGTTTGTCAAATTTGCATAGACTATCATCACCGACGAATTATTATGAAGACGATTCTTTTTAAGGCCATATTCTTAGTTCGTTCTCTATTAGCTGTTATAACGCAACAAATGCATAAAACATTTTGGGGACAGCTGTAATTTTCCAAAAATACATTTCTCAGTAATTATGCAGACCTTTTCATCAGCAGGTGCTTTTTCAATGAAACTTTGTCGGCAGTGAGTTCAAAAGGTTAAAAAAGTAAATTGGACTTTGGCGTTTTGTTGCCATAGGATACAGACTGACAAACACATAATTCCTGTTATTTTTAATCTCCCGCGTGCAGCCCTCAGATTACTGTAGAACCAGTGAAAATTACTTTTATGAAAATCAGTTTCACTGAAGTGAAATGGATTGACGGATCAGCTCTCTTGTGTGCTTGGGGAATGGAGATTTTGGCATTAAATTATGCAGATTTAGGAATTCCAATCGCGGGTCAACTAAAACTGAATATTTGCCTGGTTCGTGATTTCTCCAGTTTACAAGTTTGATTCGGGTGCATTACTGTAGAACCTCGCTGGGGACCGGCCAAATTTGTTCGTTAAATCGAGGGTTCGTTATATCGAAAACCTCGATATAACGAACTTGAGGGGAAACGAGCAAAATGTTAGTTATATCGAGGTCACATTTATGATTGATGTGTAACACAGGTGATTTCTGTCACACAGTTCAACGCAATTTTAGTCACCCAGAAGTGCCGCGTTTTAGGGACGGACCATTAGAAAAGTGATGGGGCGGGGGGGGGGGGGGAAACAAAAAAAAAATAATGCAAGGGAAAATGCCAAGAAAAAAAATTCATCCAAAGAAGAAGGTAAAAAACAATTCATGCAGAAGGAAGGTCCAATTGTGACTTTTTCACACGTAGTAAAAAAAATTCGTGCAGAGGGGTTCACCTGAAAAAAAAATTCCTGCACAAGCAGTGAGCGAAAAAAAATTCGTGCAAGCTGAAAATTCCCCACCCACCCCCCCCCCCCCATCACTTTTCTAATGGTCCGTCCCTTAGCATGGTAGCTTTCAGTAGCAATTGTTTTCACTTTTGAGCAGACCCACAGTATTTGCTTACAAAAGAACGACACTTTCAGAGTAGCGATTCAAAAATGTTGCAACATGGAGGTTATCAAGGAGGGACGTCGCAGATCGTGGGTCATGTGACATTAACACTGTCACGTGTATTTCACTTGTTTTTAAAAGAACTGACTGGCAAACGGAGAAACAAAGGCATTGGAATAGAAATTCCGGCAACGTATTCAGTAATGGATCACAAGAAGCCTTCGAAAGTGAAGAACTTAATAGAACTAATAATAGACAAAGAAGATAGATCAGAAGTTAATTGATGTCGAAATACTATAGTGCTAATGTCTTATAATAAAGCCGTTGACTGAAAGGTTTCTGCCTCTTTACTGTTGATCTGTTCAGTGTTTATAAATCTTCTGTCGCGTGTTGACGTTTTAATTCGTTATATTGAGGTACATTTTACGTTTGGGCGTCCACAGGAGAAAATTTGGAGTAAGGCAGCTACAAAAGCAGTGTTACAATTACATCGGTGTGCGACAAACGCAGACTGCAGACTGCAGACTTGAAGACCTCAGACTTGCAGACCGCAGACTAGCAGACCTGCAGATTAATTTTAATTCAGTTTAATTTCGACATTTGCATTTCCGAACACGTTTCCCTTATTGCCGCTAGTCTGCAGGTCTGCTAGTCTGCCGGTCTGCAAGTCTGCAGGTCTGCAAATCTGCAGGTCTGCAGTCTGCGTTTGTCGCACACTGGTGTTACATGTACATTTCAGTCACGTGTCACCCCTGTTTTTCGCGCCACAAGCCATAAACTACCCAAGATGCATCGAGTTGTGTAAATATGAGCCATGTGAGTAAATCACTTTGATGGCGACTGACCCAGCCGACTTGAATTTTCTCCCTCGACCTTTGAAGAAGGCTTTGCTTGACTTTCAAAAACAAGGCGTAAGATTTGGGATAAGTAAACAAGGAAGGTAAGACGCAAATGAAATGCTTGAAATAGAACAGTGTCGAGAAATATATAATGATTAATCGTACATAGGCACGAACGTTTTCACTTGTACATATATGCATTGTTTACTGTTGATGTATGACGTTTCTAATAACTGATCGCCAGAAAACATTCTTAACTTATTTCTTAAATCTTCAGAAGTGCATAGCTACAATACTAGGTTTTCAGAAACTAGTAGACTATACTTTAAATATTCCAGAACAAATCAGTCGAAACACTTATTCTCTAGATTTGGTGCAAGAATTTGGAACGGTATTCCTCAAAGTATCCAAGAGCTTCATAGACACAAATGCAAAGCTTCTTTACATCAGCTCTTCCTACATATCTTAGAACTGGAGGATACTTATGTTGACACACCCAATTTAATCAATAAATTAAGTAAGATGACATGAAATGTAAAGTAAGCTTGTTTTTTTATTATTATTATTTAGCAATTAATGAATGAGGCTGAGTAGGAAGAATTAAGCGGATCGAGGAAGGTGTTATCCAGCGAGGCCGTAGGCCGAGGTGGATAACACCCTTCCGAGATCCGCTTAATTCTTAATATCCTACGAAAGCCGAATTCATTAATTGCTTTATTATTTATGAAAATATTTTCAAACACTTAAAGGAGAAAATGAGCTTCATTTTCACAAATTTCACACCCACCAGCAATATAACAAAACACCAAAATAACACAAGCTCGTCCCCAGGTCTTCTCGGTTAACGGTGCATTAACCTGCGAAAACGCTGCATTTTTGACGTCATTTCATCGTTAAAGTGAAAATTCTTCCAAATTTGGTCATCAGTAACTGGTTATGGTGAATTAAACATGTGCTTTTAGCCAATCAGAATCGGGGAAATATTTTGAATGAATAATAATTTGAGATATTGCATTATCATACGGTTAATCATTTATATATAGATAGATCTTGATGATATAATAATAATGATAGCAATGATAATAATAATATAATAATAATAATAATAATAATTAATTAGTTAATTGATTTTCAATTTCTTCCTATCATTAATTTTTTTTCTTTTTTCCTATGCCCGCCTTGATTAGCCTAAGCTATTAGTGGGCAGGGGATGTCTGTGTGTTTCATTGTCTCTGATGAAATTTAAATTTCTATCTTTAGATTTTCCAATTATAATTTACTGACAAAGATAATGAATATCAATAAAGGTGTGTGTGTGTTGTTGTTTTTGATGTTTTTTGTTTTGATTTCTTTGCAACTTGTTTTTGACCTCATACCAGATGCTTAATCGGCGATGAGGTAAGCTCAAAGACTTTTCTGCTCTTTTAAACGCTCGGAATGTGGTAGTGTATAATTTGCAATCCTAAGTGGTGCACGTCAGATAAAGCTTTGCAGATTAAATTGCTCCACCCTTCGTATTGCAAACATGACCCAAGCATCAATTGCATGTATATTTTATACAAGTTGTTTCATTTAAGGTTAATGCTTCACTTCTACATCTGAGGAAGATGCAACTTCTTCTTTGATACTCATGCATTGCCAGTTTCAGACTGAACAGCACTAGTACAATTATTCATACACAAATACATGTGTAAACAACATGAATGTCTTATGTGCAAATTTATAAAACTAGCTGGGTTTTGATGTTTTTAGTCAGCATTATATTCTTTATTTGATTGATTTACATTTGCATGTAGATGGGGCTTGGGAAAACACTACAAGCAATAAGTGTTGCATACTACTACAGAGATGCATGGCCTTTATTGATCATTGTACCTTCTTCAGTCAAGTTTTCTTGGATTGATGAGATTGAGAAGTGGTTACCAGAGGTAGAACCACATGATCTTAATCTTATTAGATCAGGAGTTGATGTAAGGTTGGTATACCACCTCCTTCCCTTGACTGTCTGACCATTCAGTGGGGCATCTGATTTAAAGGGAATCCTAGGATCTCATTGACAATATGGAAAGGAGTTAAATACCAGTTTCTCATAGGTCTTGGAACAAAGAAGTAATTTTATTTCATGTGAGAACATTTAAAGTTGTACATAAGATTTGTGCTATTTCAATATAAAAATGCATTGTTAAAACTAGCAAACTGTCTTTTCTGTTGTTATTAGTACTGCTCATCAGTTACGTACATACACACATGCATTGATTGCCTTTTCGCAATACCTGGAATGAGTACAGTGTAGTTTTTTTGCGAGGAGACAACAGGAGCTAGACCATAAGGCTCAAGTAATGATAGCTTACTGTTTTTTTAAAGTAATATTGATATGCAGCTTAACCCTTTAATCCCTGATAGTGTATTTATAAATTTTACTCTGGCTAACGCCAGACGATTTTACTCGTCACGGGGAGACTCCTCTGGGCTTAAAGGGTTAAGACATGGTACAATACTTGAGTGTGGATTTTAAGATGAATGTTTTACCCTGTTCTCTGTTATATCTTCATTAGTAATCTCAGCCAACGTAGAATCCACATTATTGGATATGGTCTGTTAAGCTGCACTCACACATCAGACTTGCTACTGAAAGCTGTTGAAGCTCAGAGATTCCAGGTCATTATTATGGATGAGTCTCACTATTTAAAGAATCAAAGAACAAAACGGACACAGCGTCTTTACCAAATCTCAAAGAAAGCAAAGCATGTTATTCTATTGAGTGGTACTCCTTCACTTGCCAGGCCAGAGGAGGTAAACTTGTTGACACTATTTCTGGCAACTTATGAAATCAACATACCGTATTTTCTCAATTAAACGCCCCCCAATGTGCGACTATGCTACAGAATTTCGAAAAGTTGCAATGTAAATTATGAGAAGTACAAAGTTAAAAATATAACTCAATATGTAGTTTAATTGCCTGGACTCTAAGATCATCCATTTAAGTGGAAATTCCGAGCGGTTTTAACAGTGAGTTCACGAGTGATCCACATTCACAACATATAGACACCATTTTGATTTTGTGATTGCCACGTGACTCTGACAAAAAAAAAATCGAGTGCTACTTCATTTTCGGGTGGGCCTCTAAGAATTCAAAGAAACTGGCCCGACTAGCCACCCAGCACTGGAGTTAATTCTTAGCCCTGATGTACCCTGTGTTTTGATTGGTTAGTCCAGTAGTCTAGTAATAGCAACAGCTGTTATGGCACAACATCTGCCTTGCTGATTGCTTTAGAATCTTATGCACCAGTCAACTGTTCATCACTGGCCATTACCTGGTCAGTTGCAAACAACTTAAATGGACAGCTTATTTAATAAAGTGAAAACAAAATGCATAAATGCAATAAGGTTAAAGACAAACCAACCAACTGATTCTAATATAAATTTTGCAATGCTAGCTTTGATTTGAGTAATATCACTTTTTAAATGAGAATTTTTTTTCAGCTCTATATCCAGCTAGACATTGTCTGTTCAGGCTTGTTTGGATCCTTCACTAAATTTGCCAATCGCTACTGTGACCGTTATAAAGAGTTCATTGGAGTTGGAAATTGCCACATGAAATGGAACACAAGGTAAAGTAACCAGAGCACATAATTACTGTTAATGCTCTAATAAGCCCTTATAAGACCTTCCACCCCTCAAATTTTGTGTAATTAACACATATGGCAAAATATGATTTTACTCTTGAGCTTTACATTGCCAACTTGAAACTTCATGTGAGCTAGTTTTTGCCCTCTTTTGCAAAGTTCTAATTTCAAGACCTTGATAACTGCTCTTGACTTGAGGAAGAGAGAGTTCTTGAGGACATAGCCAAGTTGAAAATTGCCTCTGACCATGAGGGTGATGAAATTGATGTTGAATGATAATTGCAGTGGCTTTTTTAAACTCCAAAAGCCTTGGATGTGCTTTGTACAAACATTGTCAGTTTCACACACTTGCCTGGTGGACAAAATTATAATGCAGCAAAATGTTTCGGTTTTAAATGGCCAAAGATGTGCCTGCTTCTATATCCTGTATTTATTATTAAAGCTGAGTGAGATTTCAGAGGACTGGCATTTTGATGCTCCAGTGGTTAATAAGCCCCCTTTCTAATAAGCCCCCCTTTCTAATAAGCCCCCCTTATTATGGTATACATGTTTAGATGCTGAGGAAGTCTTCATGTATATAGATGAGTTGTGTAGTTAAATTGCATTTCTTGGTAAAAGTGTTTATCTCACATTGAATTTTTTTCAAAATAAAATCAATATTATGTGAGCATTTTTTGTTAAGTCTCTGTGACTTCTTGTTGTACAGTGTTTCTGACTTTAGAGTGGTTTGATCAGATTATTGTAGTCAATATGTTTATTAGTCTTATTACTATTTAAAATTAATTGTCAATATTGTATTTTATAGACAGATTGTCTAGTGAAAAATAATGAGAACTGAAAAAAGCATTTTCTCTTGGATTGTATTGATCTTCGTGTAACCACTCATTCTCTACATTGATTCTGCATACACCTGTACCAAAATAAGATTTCAGTTGTGTTTAATATGATTGTGCCCTTTACATCAGCAGTAGCAGTAAGTGAACCTTTCACTCCCAGAGGTGACCAAAATGGAACTTCTCTTTTCCATAACATTACAGTGTAAGGAAATCTGACCATGAGAATTGAACAAAATGATCAACTTGAAAATAATGAATTGGCCTTCCACCAAATTCTCAAAATGTGTCTGTAACAAAATGTATGGTACTAACTCAAGAGAATTGCTACTCACATCATGGGGGAGAATGGTAATGTTAATGATAATGAATTTATGAATATGTTCAAAGGCGCTTTACACTTCTATTGGGTGAAATCGGACGTCAGCATGTAAAGGCGCCTCTGGCTGCCGCTATCAGTCCATATATGATCTCATCTACCCACCCAACCCATGCATGAACTTTCAGATGAAACCAGACGTAGAGATAGACCACCACACCGGGAACTACGTCCCCTACTCTTTTCGAACAGTGTGTGGGTTCTTTAACGTCCCACAGATTATTAGGAATAAGTGTTGTGAGACGGGTGCTACGGTTTATCGTCCTTATCCGAGAAGACTAGAAAGTCTAACCATTTACAGGTGTCATTACAAAGGCAGCACTTTCTCCTCAGTTATTTTTAAGACCCTGAGTGTTAGTCCGGTCGGGTTAAAAGGGTCAATAGAGGTGACACTGTTTCTTAAACTGGGCCTTGTCCAGTTTTAATTTTCTGCATTTGTTTTCACATTGATTAGGGGAGCCTCCAACTTAAATGAACTTCATCAGCTGCTAAGAAAGCATGTCATGATCAGAAGGCTAAAGAAAGAGGTCTGTGAAACATTTTCATAGTAGTGTGCAGTTGGTAGTGCTGAGTGACACAACTAGTGCTCAATATTTACCATGGTTTTGCTGTATCTACAGAACTTGTAATGCATATTTTGTTGTTTGGCAGGTTCTCACTCAGTTGCCACCAAAGAGGAGGCAGAAAATCATGTTTGATGTCAGCCAAGAGTCTAAATACATGAAGGTTCAAAACTCTTTATCTACATGTGCTTTGCTTCAGCAATCAAACTGAACGTTTACTTAACTACTTTCATGTTGAGATTTGCCCAAGGATTGTGAAGTTAAGAAATACAGTATCGATTTTTTTTGTTGAAGAAAACAGCAAAAGAGGCTTTTCCCGCAAACATTGCTTCTTTCCCCTGCGCAGGTCTAAAACCGCTTGTAAATAAAACGTGGTAGGGTATAATACACTGTAGGTGCTAAGGGCACTGGGCTTCAATTTGCAGCGTGGTGTTAAGCTTTCGCAATACCCACAACGTTTTTTATTGTAGATTTTTTTCCTTCAATGTTTTAACTATGCATTAGTCTTCTAGTCTGTGTCTCTCCCACGCGTGCGGGGACAATCTATTTGCTCTCCTTTTAGCATTTTCCTTTGGTTGTTTCGTTTTACTGTAGCTTAGTTAATGTAAGCGTTTTCTACTCCTTGGCCACGCCGAATGAGGACGGGTTTTCGCTCTTATCATCTGTTTAACACTTCAAGTCAATAATTTTTTTTTTTTTTTTTAGGAGTTGAAAAGCATAAAGAACGACTTCAAGAAGTGTTCTGCGATTATGAAAGGTGAATCAAGGGACGATTATTCTGTCACATCACCACTGGTAGAAATGAACAGATTATCTACTCTGATGTATCACTATACAGGGCTGGTAAAGGTGAGGTCACTGAGTATCCTTTGCCGTCTTCCGTTACACTCTGCGGGAGCACAAAGCAGATGGTATTATAGTCTCGGGAAGTTCATACTATAAATATTTAGTACTAGGATTAATTATATTATGGATTAGTAAGTGCGTTCGAATGGCTGTTTCAGGAATTGAGGTTGCTTCACTGGGCAACGAGGAGACAGTAGTGGTTTTCGTTTTTACCTCATGGTATGTATGTCATACCATGAGGTATAGTGATGGTTGGATTGCTCACTCCATTCCCGTTAGACAATTAATTTTGCATTAAATCTGCATTAAATGTGAATTAAACAGGTTTACCCCTGTCTCCTCTACTAGGTTTGGTTTTGTCCACAAAGTCGTGCAATTGTTTTATGTTCACATATGTGGGGGGATGGGGTGAGACAAAGTGGCAGCACATGTTTACAAAATGGCGTCTGTTGTGTCGAGCCCGACGCAAGGATTGTCAAGACGGGTTTTCGTTCCTTTCGCTCCATCTTTGATCAAAATACACTTTTGAAGGTCTCGTGAACGAACAGGAAATGTGTTCAAGAATGCTCGAGGGGAAAGAAATGGGTTTAAAGTCTTAAAAGTGACGATGTCTCCAATTTGGACGACGAGTAATCGATCAGTCGTAGCAAGAGTGCACAAAACAAACTATTCGGAATGAACGCTTTATAATCTGGGGAAAGGACAGCACTTCATGGAATAATTACCACAGACCATGAGGTAGCTCGAAGGAGCCTTTGATCTCTTTTAACCAAGGGCCCAAAGAAAGAAACATTTTGTTGTTGTTGTTGTTGTTGTTGTTGTTGTTTTTGGATGCGGTCCTCTAGACTTGTCCGTTACATGTTATCGGGTCCTCAAAGCCCTCTATTTCACTGGAGCCTCGCTTTTCCAGACCTGTTCTCATTTCTTTACAGTTGGCTTCCTCAGCCAAGTGTGGATTGTGTATATTCATTACCGGGGCCCAGCCAAAGGCTGGCACCGGTTATAGAATGCAGACGGTTTCTGTCGTTTTTTCAACGTTACATTGTTTGGGATATATCGCTGACTGAGATATATCGCTGGCTCGTTACTTTTGCTCGCTGGCTCATTGAAATCTTATCCGCCATTTTGAAAAGCACGAGGGATGGGGGACAATCAAGAGAAAGATTATAGCTTTTTGTTCCCCGTCCTTTACGATGCACTAGTTTATGAGCGAAAATTTAAGAGTGAATATTTGGAGAGACAAATTTACGAGCGATCACTTAAGAGTGAACCTTCCATCGTGAAACGTATCGAGAATAAGAGCGACTTATCAAAGCTATCTACACTGAGTGAACCTTACATCGTGCAAGAGGTTAACTATATCTATGCAATCCCGTGTCCCACTAGGCCCCGGTAAGTTCCATGTAGTGGTTCTCGTTGTGAAATGTTTATTGTCTATAATATAATCTCTAAGGTAGGCCCTTTATCTCATATTTTAGATGGCACCCATTCAGGAATATGTAACAAATCTTATTGACAGTATGAACGGGAAGATTATCGTGTTTTATCGTCATCGTTTGGTTATGAAGGGCATCATACAACGACTTGTATACAAGAAAGTCAAGTACATCTGCATCTGTGGAGACGTTCCTTCGAGTATCCGAGGGGTCAGTAAGCAATGGTCACTTGCGAATTATTCTGTTTGATGTTAATTCTTGCCATGTTGAAGGTGATCATAGTACATTCTCTCCTTAGCATTATAAGTACAAAGCCAATCACCAAGGGTTATGAGATCATAGTAAGTGATCAGTAGTAGTGTTGATATACAGTACATGTATCACTGATCATAACCTACAGTGTTGGCAAACGTAGCGAGACCAATAAGAGCTGATGCAGCATAAACTCTTGTGAGCGGGCAGCGCCAAATCGCGAAAAAAACCTGTCTCTTACTGGAGCTAGTAGTGAATTATAGAGTGGTTCCCATATGGAGTCATAGAGCTGTCATTGATAGATGGATATTTATGTAAAAATGCAGACTTGAGGCAGGAACTTTGAAGCTAAAATATAAATGGTTCTTTGAAAATATTCACTCAGCTGTAAGTAATGTGAGCCTCTCAAGGCCTGTGTAGTGTCTTCTATTGCTATCTATTCCGCAGTCACTATCTATCAGTCATTGGCCATTTCAGTTGCAAACGGCTAAGCAATGTGGTGTGGTGTGTTTGTGTTATGTAAAATATTCTCAATTCATTTTGGTTTCAGGATTTAGTTCGTCAGTTTCAAACTGACCCTCAAACACGAGCCGCTGTTCTGTCTATTGAAGCAGCTTCATTTGTAAGTTGTTTGTCCATCTCTCATGTCACGTGTAGTCATAATTGTCAGCTCACCTCTCTTATGCACCTACATATTACTTGTATTTTTCATCACTGATGTCACATGCAAACTCAGAAAAAGTAAATCCGAGCTCTCCCAATAAGAGTCGAACCGACGACCTTCCGATTACTAGTTCGGAGGCTCTACCACTGAGGTATGAGACTCGTAGGAACAGCGTCGAGCCGACGACCTTCCGATTACTAGTTCGGACGCTCTACCACTGAGGTATGAGACTCGTAGGAACAGCGTCGAACCGACGACCTTCCGATTACTAGTTCGGACGCTCTACCACTGAGGTATAAGAGACTCGTGGGAACAAGGTCGAACCGACGACCTTCCGATTACTAGTTCGGGCGCTCTACCACTGAGGTATAAGAGACTCGTGGGAGCAGGGTCGAACCGACGACCTTCCGAGTACTAGTTCGGATGCTCTACCACTGAGGTATAAGAGACTCGTGGGAACAAGGTCAAACCGACGACCTTCCGATTCACTAGGACACCGAGCTATAAGAGACCTGTGGGAGCAAGGCCATTAAACTACAATCGTGTACAAAACCTTATGGGACAGTTAGCCTGTTCTTCGTCTGGCTCTGTCTAATTTGAAAACAGACGATATACATCTCCCTCAGAACCTTTGCTCCCCTATTTAGTGTTAAGCTACAGAAACTGTGCAATATGTTGTACCTGTATTTAACATCTGTTGATCAACATTGTTCTACGGGAGGGGAGGGGGGTAGGGGTGAGAGGGGGAATTAGAGATACTGATGTTTCAACGGGAATCCTGGAAACTGACCAAAACTTTTTGGCCGAGGTCGTAGTTTCATGAGACAAACATCCTGCATGAATTCTGTTACTTATACATAATTATTAATTAGTGGGTTCCTTTGCATATTACTTACAGAGTTCCTTTACATAATTTTAAATATCATGTAACTGAGTAGTGCAAAGTGTGTAAACGTTTTGTCTGTGCTGAACTTGACAGGGTCTGACTCTAACTGCTGCTCACCATGTCGTGTTTGCTGAGCTACACCACACTCCCGGCATCATAATACAAGCAGAAGACAGAGCTCACAGAATAGGCCAGACGTTACCTGTCAATGTACACTACTTGATCGCTAGGGACACTTTGGATGAAACTATGTGGGCAATGATCCGACGAAAGGTAACATACTAGCCGTTCAGTGAAACAAACAACTCAGTCATATGATTGCTATTGTGGTCAAACAGCATATTCTACTTGTTTTACAATTTTTTGTTGCCGATAATCTGGATTGTCACCACTTCCGTGTGTAATTTCATATTTTTCACAGGTGTGCCCTTATTTTTTACTAGAGTGTTGATAACTATCTTTTTTTTCTTACTTGTCTGACTAACAGATCAGTTGAAGGGAGCGAATTCTAGTTGTAGATTCGATCTTCGTTGTGTTTACGCGATTTTTAAGCAAATGCGATTTAGCCTAAAAAGTTCAAGTTAGAACAGGATTTGAACCTTTGATCTCATGATTACCGGTGCGATGCTCATCCAACGCTGCTAAACTAGCCGTCCACTCTCGGAGCTAAACGGCAGTAACGTTTCCGTCTCCTAAAACATTTTGGTTTACCTCGGTGTAAAAGCCTGTGAAGTTTTTCTTTGTTTTTTTTTTATTTTTTTTTTCACTATTATTTTCCTAGTCTCTATCATTTTGTCTCCTTTATTTTCTTTATTTTACATCACTCGTGAACGTAACAGGTTTTTACCCCGAGGATGAACCAAATTTTGTGACCCGTTGTTTAATTGCGTATCTTTACCCTCTTAGTCTCTCGCCTTTATCCTCGTCTCTTTTCAGGTTTATGTAACAAGTCACACTTTAGACGGTAAGTGTAAAGAACTTCAGATGGAAAATGGCGATCAGGGACAGAGCCAGCGGTTATCAGCCTGCGCAGCCTGGGTACAAGATCAGGATGAGAATGATAATGATAACGATTTGGAGGAATATGTAATGGCGCAGGTTAGTAATGAACTCTGTGAACTGTAGGAGTGGGTTTTGCTCACTGTTTTTAAAAGGACTCCAAACTGTGTTGAGGTAACTGGAAACCTACTAGAGCAGAAGCCTTCTGACTTGACCTGGACTGAAGTACGTTTTTTCAGGTTTGAACAGATTATCGATGATAGGGTTTTGTCTGTGTACTGAAGAGATAACCGTAAATACACGCTAATTCGAAGCAAGCTTGTCATAACATCACCAAGTGTCCAGTGCATCTCTCCGAACAGGAATATTGTTGCATGTACATGTGCTAAGAAACCCCACAGTACTTTGCTAAAATGTTGCAACCTTTGCCACCGATTGATTGCTGTAAAAGGTTGATTATCATTAGGTTCCCAATGATTCTTGTTGCTTCGGTCTTCACTTGTCAATATGATAACTTGACCTTTAGTTTCTCAATCGTTTTCTCTTCAAACTGTTAACAATTGTAAATTTACTTACAGCTATCATCGATGACCGTAAAGAAAGATCACAGTCAAAGAGATCTGCGCGCTTTTTTCTCTCCAGTGCCGAGTTCATTAATTGAAGGCACTCTGTGTAATCGCACTGCCCAACACCTGAATCCAGACATCGTGGAGACGAAACCGGTGATACAAATCGACACCGAGCCAGTGTGTGTTCTAGACAGTGATGATGATTTGAGCGGGTGTACCAACTTGGAGGACGGTACACTTACTGAGAAAGGTAACAATTGATTGACAGCCAACTTAGCAGTCAGTTTCATGAATGTCTTACCTCGTAAACCGTCTTCAATGTTAAACGATAATTTTTTGTTGAATTTTAGCACCTTGTAGTGGTGGCTATGTGGAAGGAATACCTCAGACACCAGAGAACAGTTTCTCCGAAGAACTTCAGACAACAGGAGACCTCCATACAAACAAGGGCACACCTTGTAGTGGTCACTGTGAGAAAGGAATACTTCAATTACCAGATAACAATTCCTCTGAAGAACTTCAGACAACAGGAGACCGCGATGCAAGTAAGAATGCACCTTCTAAGATTGAGTCACTCAAGAACGAGAACCAGTGCCAAATAAAACCAAAAATGTTGAAATTCAAGAAAGTGAAAGATGGGAAACTATACTTATCTAGTAGCAAACCTAAATCAGAACAAATGAAACGCGAAATTGGGTCAAGAAACCACTTGGACTTTGTTGGTAACGATCCAGAAACAGATTCTCAGGTGCTCCAAACTTATGTAGATAATGCGGACAAAATGGAACGAGAGGAGGAGGGAGATGTGGACGAGAAAATTGTTGGCGATGCCACTGCGCATGCTTACTGTAAAGAGGAGCGAAGCTTTTTTGCCTCGTTTAGAGATGCGGGCACTGACTGCATCCCTGGTCTTTGTAGTACAGCCACTGTTCCACTGGGACAGATAAATCGTAGACAGGCTAAGCAACAAGAAAACTGTGGAAGGAAGCGCAAGTGGTTACAAAAAAACTCTTTAGTTAAAGACCTCTTTTACAGTAGAACTAATGAAGAAGGAAGTGACTCAAATTACAAGAATGTAAAGGATAATAAACAGTCGTGCGGGATTGAGCCCAGCCGAAGTCAAACGGACTTTATTCCTATTGATTCGTGTTTAGAGCAGAAAAATATGAGTATTTCTGGAATGACCATCGATCCAAAGAAAACGGTAGATGAAGCGGATGCTCAAACAGTGTTTTACCCAAATCCGAATGTCTGTGATGGTTGTTTGGACGGTCAAAGTTTACTTGTTACTGGAAAGAATGAGAGGGGACAGAGTTCCAGCAACAGGCTCAGTGCAGGAAAGAAACAAACGCGTTGGAAAGGGAAGGATGGAAAAGTTATTGATTCATCCATTCCCTGCCGTGACGGCTGTGCTATGTTACCGCAACCAGGGGAATGTGACGTTCCGTTGACGGAGACCGACAGCCATAATGGTGATTCCTCTGATGAGTTTGAGAATTCCAAAAGCAGAATAATCAGACGGCCACCACCTCCTTCTCCTCCGCTTATGGAGCCGAGGAAAGGAAGGAGGAAGAAGACTCGTAGAAAATCACAGAGAACTGCTCGGCTCCCCAAGAAACGTGCAATCAGGGAAGAGCCTTCGTGGTCTTGCAATGCATGTACGTTCATTAACGATGGGCAACTAATGGAGTGTTCAGTTTGCTTCAGCCCGCGTTCTACTGAGCCAGCAGGTCCCTCATGCATCACGACGAGTAGTGGTTCACATGAAGGAGTACTTTGTGACAAAGCATCAGAGAGCACAAGCATGTGGCCAGATATTAATTCAGCGGATACGCTCTGCAGTACGATTGAGGACAGGACTCCTAGGAGTCTCGAAAACGTCAACGCTGCAAGTGTTGTTGCTGTAGGACAAACTGCAGCATATAGCAATGGCATTGAAACGTCGCACAGGTTTACTGACGAAACTTTGGATTGCAACACGTCGTCATTAGTTGTATATGAAGCAACTGTATCGACGGAAAGTGTAAACAATGTCTCTAATGTGGAAACAGCATCTGTTGGTTTGTCGTCTACTCCTGTGAGTCAGGTAGAAACAATTGACTCCCGTGGCCCACCCCCTTGGTCGTGTTCCATGTGCACATTTTTGAATGATTCGCAAATGATCGAGTGTTCTTTGTGCCTCACGCCGCGAAGGCGAAGTCAGCGGCGCAGTGCACGTGAGTGGTCAACACCTTCAATCAAGAGGCAAAGTCGCAAAACAAACAAAAAGGCACCGAACCAAGGCAGTAAGAATGGCGGTGACACTGCTGCTGAGGAAACGCCAACTGATTGTGAAGAAACGGTGGTCGGAGAAGACCGTAATGGCTTTCTCGTTTCCTCACCTCAAATGATGAAAACAGACGAGACTGATCAGAAAAGTAGACATGGTCCGGTTACTGCCCGCTCATTCGGAGTGCAAGGTGATCAAGACTCGTTATCGTATGTCATAGATCCTTGTACCCAAGATGTTAGTGTTTCTCAAGGCGAGATCACAAGTGTAGCTTCTCCTGTCCAATCTGGTTCTGAAGTCACGTTTGCTGAAGCGTTATCTCCCGTCTCCAGTGACGATAGAAATAGTTTAAAATGCCAACCAAAGAAGAGATTAAAACTTGACGTGACATGCACCAATGGTGCCTCAGAAGACCCCTCTGATACTTCTGGCGTTTTCGATGATGATTTTGATAAAGAACCTAGTTGTCATGAAATGCCATTGGGGACATCTCCGGAAGTTGCCGAGAGTATTGAATTTATGGACGCATCTTGTAGTGAAAGTTTGCCGACAGTTTTTTTGACAGATACAAATACCTCACTGCATCGGAAAGAGGAAACGGTGGAACAATTAAAGGCTGCTGCAGTGGAGTTCTTTTCTTCTTCCGATTGGGAAGATGACGATTTGTGGTGGGAGGAGGACGACAGTAGCTCTGGGCAGAGTTCTTTGCCCTGCAGCCGTGAAACAGAATCACCAAGCAGTGCTACACACGGACCTTCGTTAACACCTGGATTTGAAAGATGCTCTGATTTGTTCTCTCTCACTGATTTGCAGAATAAGCTGCTGTCACCTCAGCAGAGTGAAACTATTCACAAGGGAAACTATGAAATAAATATTAATCACCCTTCATCTATAGACAATGTCTTCAACGACAGAATATGTCACACTGAGACTGCTCCGTGTGATTCGACCGCTGATGTGGACGAAGTTGAAGAGGATGAGCTAGTGCAGCCTCCTGAGCCAGTTAAACTCAAATTTTGTCTCAGTTTTTACACAGACCGTGTATACTTGTACAGTGAGGTGGGTTTTGCTTGGGAGTTTGGCTCATTAATTACTCTGACTTGGTACGTTTGTCTTATTCTTGTTGACATTATATTTTGTGAAAGAAAACTAAAAGAGCAATTGCAAAGCCTGTTAATTTAAGTTTTCCTCTCGGGTTACCCTACCAAATTACCTCTTGAAAACAAATCAAGATGTGCTTCAAAACTGGAACCGGCTATATAAATGGTAGACAACTCGTGCCGCTGTGTAACAAGTTTCATTACAAAACGTTTTAACGTTGTAGTTGAAGGTTGTTGTCTGTCCGTCTTTTCAGGATGGTGCTCCTCTAAGTGTGAACTTTTCCATGTCGGATTTAAAAAACCGCAACACAGACGACTTACCCCTCATTCTTCATCACGAGTACAACTTGAAACAGGCCAAAAAATTCTTGCAATCCTGGAGCAGGTAGGAAAAAAGGATTTCACTTGATTTATAGCCTTTCTCTCTTTCCCTCTCCTTCAGCTTAGATTTCTTGTTAGCTCACGTGGACTCGATCGTCATTTAAGCATGTTCTTTTCATTTTCTTTATACTGCGCTACTTAATACTTCGCATGTGAAAATTTTCAATTTAGTTATTAACATGACTGATTTGTCATTTTACCCGAACATCTAAGGATCTCAACACATTTCAGAGTTTTTTTATCTAAATTCGATCTTGCTGCTTTTTATGATTATAATGTAAATAGTTTTATTTTCTTTATATTTTAAATTATTTTATCTTTATTATTAGCTTCTATCTCGTATGTATTATAGTTTTGACAGATTTATTTAGCTCGGTGAAACTAGCACTTCTTGTGCTATACAATTACCAAGTTTAATAACGTCTTTTTTTGTTTTTGTTTTTGTATTTTTTTTTTTCATTTTTTTTTTTTCATTTTTTTTTTGTCCTAGGATGGGTGAGGGAAAAAGGCGAGTCCTTCGTAAATCTGCCCTTATAGTTGATGATCCGCTGCTTGGATATGAGAACGCTAGGCAGGTAAGTGTCCGCAGTAAGTAGCCACTGAACCAGACCCGGTGTGTCCTCAGCTGATGCATTTCTAGTCCATTGTTCGTACTAATGTTGCACTTTGTTTTTGTTTTTTTTTTTTACAGGGGAAGAAGAGAGAAACAAGCTACGTTCGTCACCCTTCTCAGGTCTGAACCATTTCTCTGATTCCCTTGCTTTTTTAGACAGCTGTTGTCACGCTTTCACTCCAGCCTTCTCCCATGTTAAGTCTTGGACTCCCAGAAGTAATCAATGTGATATTTCTCATTACATAATAATCACTTTGTCAAGCAAACAGATGAAGAGAATTGAGAGGTTTCTGAGCTGAGGAGGCAGAACTGATTGCTTTTGAAACGTTCTTGCTCATTCGCATTTGTCTTTTCTCTTCAGAAATCTCGCATCAACAAAGTGATAGCCACTGCTGAACAAGTTGGTGGAAATGTCTGTATAGTTAGTAAACCAGGAAACCCTGAAGATAAACGCAGAAAGTCGCGGAGCACCGGAAACAACACTAACAAAGGCAAGTATTTTGCAGGGAGCAGCTTTGTAACTGTTGCAGTTCAATTTTATCCTTGGTTTAAATTTTATTTTCCTTTGTTTCAAACTCATTATCATATATTACCATACCAGAAAACAAGGGAAAATAAAATTTGAACCAAGGAAAAAATTGAACCAGAACATAACCACCCGCTGATGTCCATTGCGCAATACAGTTGCATTGTACAAACCAAGTGAATTCTTCAGAGCCCAGTATTGATCTGAGGACAACAGTCAGTCTGAAATGTTCGCTTTTCAATTTTGACATTTAAGAAGTGCTCACGTTTTTATTGACTTTTGGTCATTTTTATTTACGCTGTTCACGATTTATAGACACAGAAGACTCCAATCCCTCCCCCTCAGTCATCTCCACCCCTGAGAGTATGAGTAACAAAGCAAAGACCTGTTTCCAAGCTTTCACTGCTGATGGGATCTCACTGTGTCTGTTCTGTGGTGGGCCAGTAAATTTTGGTGACGGTGTACATTGTTCAGCTTGGGATAAACGGTTTTGTTCCTACGACTGTAAACAGGAATATCAGGTAATGGATAAGTAAGCTTTATAAGCAAACACTCTCGAGACGCGAAAAAGGCGCCCGTACTTGGAGAGTTATGAAGCATACAAATGCTTTTGCCCACATGAAAAGAGATGTGAATGACGACGATCAAAACAATGAAATATGGCATTGTAATCAGTGCACTGTAAAGTCATTGTGAATATGGTTGAATAATATTCAGAGTCCAACGTGAGTTCGCTTAGGGTCTTAAACCACGAAAACGTCTTCGAAATAGATGATAAAAAAGACAGAATTATTTGACGTCTGATGAATTTAACATAAATATTCCGACTATTAATGTCTTAGGACGTCAAATTGGTTCGCCGCAGCACACAAGCCGAGTACCTACTTCACACATATCCAGCTCGTTTTTCCATATTTCTAAGGAGAGTTGCATCTATAAAAGAGACCCATTCAACCTCCGACGACAAAAAGTCTCAGATTATACATGCGTCATTGAGGTCATTAAAGGCGTCTTTAATTGTTGCGTTTAAGGCTTCGACAAAAGGACTCGGGAAGCTGCAATTCAACGTTTTCGTAATAAGGAGATTTGCTTGTCTATTTTGAGCTGACTTTTCTCGTGTTGAGTACCTTTGAGTACCTACCCCATGTCTGTCAAATTGACCTTTTTTATTTCCCTGTTACCGCAAATCCGTCTGTTTTGCTTGCGTATCGATTCAGTACGAAACGGCTGTAGTTTCTTAGACGTTGAATGCGTTTAGACGGCGTTATCGTCTCTATTACAGGTCCTTGTCAGTGGAACAGCTGTGAGGCGAAATCTCTTTGAATTAGAACGAGGCATCTGCCAGATCTGTCATTTGAATGCTCACGAGATTTACAACTCTGTCAAAGCGCTACCCGTGAGAGAACGACCAGCATTCCTAGCGGGTAGCGTGTACTCCTCACTACCGCCGCAAACTTTGAAGAGAATGGTTATGGATCCGAAGGAAGGCATGGTAAGGAGGGATTTTTTTCTGTGTGGGTTGGTTTTGGGTGAAACAATTTGAATTGTAGGGTTCGTTAAGGCTACTTGTGGGATGGTAAGAACTTGGATGCAGTTCTTTAGGGTTGGCGCAGTGGTGAGAGCGCTCACCTTCCACCATTGTGCCCCGGGTTCGATTCCCGGCCCCGGCGTCATATGTGAGCTGAGTTTGTTTGTTCTCTACTCTGCTCCGAGAGGTTTTTATCCGGCTACTCCGGTTTTCCCGTCTCCACAAGAACCAACATTTGATTTGATTTAATTTGATTGTAAGGCGCCTTTGAAAACTGTATAGTTGAATTTGCGCGGTATAAATAAATGTTATTATTATTATTATTATTATTATTATTATTATTATTATTTATCCCTTATTTACCAGATGCTTATCCTTCCAGTCAGAAAGTCATCTTCACTTATTGTATGTTCATGGCTTTTTCATTCTGTTGTAGTTCTGGGAGGCAGATCACATCAAACCTGTTGCTGAAGGTGGAGGCGAATGTGGATTGGACAATTATCGAACATTGTGCGTCCTGTGTCACAGAAAAGCTACGGAAGAACTAAACAAAAGAATGAGACAGAAAAAGGCCATGCAGGAGGCTGCAAGCTGTTTGAATATCACCACATTTTTTCGTCCCCTTAGCTGATGCCAGCCGAGGCTACTTCTGTCTATATCTACTAGGCCTCTCGTGAGAGAGTTGCTTGGTGGTGAAATTTGAAACTTGGAGGGAGGGGGGTTCGTTTTAGTTAACAGGTAGGGAGTATTGTCAAAGGAAGGCAGAAGGAGGTGTATCAAAGAGAAAAAGAGAACATTGGGCAGTTGGGTTATAAACCATTTTACAGTTGTGTCCTTAGTACCCTGGCCTTTGAATAGAAGCGAGGCTGGAGGTGACCTTGCTTGGTTACAAAGTTTCTTACTTTTCATGTGCAAATCATATTATTTACATATGAAGAACAGGAAGGTTTGTAACAAAACAAGGTCACCTCCAGCCTCACTTCTGTTCAAAGGCCAGTGTGACTGTGACTGGCGGCACATGATAACCGTGGCGATGAACATAACAACGAAACGTTTAATCATACACGAGGCTGAATCAACTCACAAGTATCATCACAAACATCCGTTAGAAATCCGTAGCACGAGAAAGAAAAAACTAAAACAAACGACTTACAAACGACTTACAAAACACTTGGGAAACTTGAAGAAAGCCTTAGTGAAACTTCAGGTAATTTCACGGTGGCCTCGTGCCCGCCAATGCCGATGCCCCGTGCGCATGCTCGTAATAAACAAGGGGGTACGTCCGCTGGTCAGGATACCAGCAGTTACAGCCAGGGTGATAAGCACACAACTGTAAAATGGTCTATTGCGGCTTAAAATCGGTGCATCAAGTGATAAAACTAGGAGCCTGAAGCTTGAAAGCGCTAAACGTAAGTCAGAGATGTGCGAGGTTGCTATACTTACAGTGTTGTTATCGTTCTTTATATGTTTTGTGTTGGGGGGACTACTGAGATATATATACAGAGAAAAACACGTTTTGCTTTGCGCATTGCGTTTATTTGTCAATATATTTAAAAGTCTAACACAGTAATACTTAGATTGAAAACGAAATTGTAATTACTGTATTACTTTAATGAAGCTCTCTTTGTTTTGGTGTCATAGAAATGTTATAGCATATATAATATATAACATTTTACTGATTCAACTTTCAGAGAATGAAAAAGAAATTACCTAATCACCGTGGTGACACAAGCATATTATAGAATACATTTGGTTTGTTTATCAGAGAACAGAATATTACATACATGCGGTTAAAAATAATTTTATTGATATTTTAATATTATTCAATTTGATACATTTTCATTGTATGATAGTTTGCAGAATTTATTGTTGGATCAATGTACTATCTTTCAGTTCTTTTCTCATTTCGGCAGTGTAACAATATTGTCTTCTAGAGGTGGCAGTGATAACGTCTGGAATTGAATGAGAAGAAAGCGGAAAAAGGCACGAAATATGTGATATAATTATAACAGTAAACTTATAACTATGTGCTACAGTAGATATCTTCACTTGTAGAAAAAGAGTATTGATTGAATTTAATTAAAAAAAATAATAATAAAAACAAGATATTCTAACGCTTGTTGATAATGCCTCCCAGAAGGAAAAAAAAAACGTTGCTATTCCCTGATTTTACATGCTACATGCAGCTGTCAGAACCGGAGAAAGTGAATTAAAAAAATATCGCGAACCTACCACTGACTTTACTTAAAATTGTTAAAAGCATATTTGTTAAACATGGTTTTATCTCGAGGTGCACACTTACTAGTATATGTTAACGTTTGCAAGGCGATCTGTTTTCCATGCCTATATTAATTTATTTTTGAGTTAATCCCTTTTTGAATATGTTTGTTCTCTTGCCGACAGTAATTTTACTTTGTATTATCATTATCATTCTGTTCATAATCTTATTACGTTTCGACGTTGTTTAATGGAAGGAAATATTCTCATGAGATAAACCAGCTTTCGACATTCATGAGCGTGGGAAAACTGTAAACAGTGTATAATACTTTGCGGACAAGACAATATTGTCCTGATCTTAAATGAGTTACCTTTATCCTGTGAGTCGCTAAATAGATTCATAGTCCAATATGAACAAGCATTTTTCTACCTACGCAACCCCCCCCCCCCCCCCCCTTACGGTCAATTTTGGAATTACAGTATTTTGTAAGTCACATGATCGACACACTTCTCCCCAGTGATGGACGAAGGTTGGGACCTGGTATGGAGTGTCTGAATGTAGTTCCTCCGTTTCCATCGATTTCTTCCAGTAAACTGTTTTCACTCTTTAAACGCTGAATTGTACCTCGTAGTTGGATAAACTGGCGGGTAAGGTACTTGTCCTGATGGCGCATGTCCGACTGTGGGGCAAAACACGTAGTTATATTGTCATAAATAAACTTCACAGTTTGGTTTCAAAATCTTGACAACATTGATTTGTAGAAATTGGCTTCAGTTATAAAGCATGATCAGCATTGCTAGGGACGAAGTCCGTTTCTTGTCTCATGACAGCTGAACACGACAATTTTTCAAGAATCCAATTGACTGTTGATAGCCTTTTCAACAACTTTCAGACAGCAAACCAGCAATTTTTACTACGTTATTAAATTATAACGTACGTAATACAAAAGATTTGTTTCTGTGTTACTAATTAGTATGTATGCCGGCTTCTTCTGCCTTGTTTGGCGGAGAGTTTGAGCGATAGTTTTGTTTGACTACGAATCGATAATGTGGTGAGAATTTTCATATTGGTGAGTGAGAGTGAAAGAGATGAAGCACGCCTTCTACCAAGCCTGTGCTTCTGTTCACCCCTCCCCCCACTTCAACCTAGGAAACTTCTACTTTCTTGCAATTTGCGATAGGGAATGATCAGGCTACTGACTCTAACGAATGTAAACAAAGTGACGCACAAAACAAGCCGGGAATTTAAATTAGACAATTCCCGCAGCGTCACTATTACTAAATATTGCAGTCTCTAGTTTTGCGTGTTGAAGCCCATATCCCTTCTGTGTCGACATGGCTTGTTAGAAACTGTTGAGATACAACCTGTTTTGTTGGTTTTTGGTGTTGATTTATTTATTTTGTTAAAGCTAATACCCATACCGTGCAGTGTTGGTGAATGTTGTCCGTAGTAGAAACTGAAAGTGTTTGTCGTTTAATTCGCGCGTTCTATTATTATAGAAGAGTCTATTTAGTTCTTGTTTAGTACTTCAATTCTAATGAGCAGTCCTTCCGTCGTGTGTGGTGGGAATGACAATAACCATACCATCCCTAAGAGATTTGTTTATGTTGTTATAGTTCTGTTGATGTAACCACATGTGTTCTGTTAATCTTATTATGGAACCATGTCTGGTTCCTTGTACTTCTATTTTCATCTTGTTGAGTTTATTTTCAAACAATTTTCGTAACGCCCCGGGCACAGTTCTGTGGCTCTCCAAGAGTCTTCTCGGGTCGCATTTAGTAGGAAAGCAGATGTTTTGATCAGTTCGGTCGATCAAAGATTCGAGCCCGATGGGTTGATAATGGAAACGTCCATAAGTTGCCACCAAAAGAAACACATTCACCCTTTTGTACTATGTCTGTTCACATTCTACTAGTTACCCTACATCATGATATATTATTTCCTCCTGACATGGTGGTTTGAATTTTATCTTAGTCATACACGAAATTCTTCGAAATTTTTCGAAATTCGACAGTGTGTAATGGACACTGCAGAGAAATATTTTCATGTTGTGCTATCTGTTTACAAATTTTGGAAGAAAATGGAATTATTAGAAAGATTATTAGTTTTTACTTTGAAGATCTCCTGGCTTCCATAGTTTGAAACGGACCAAACTAACTGTAAAGGACTACAATTATTTATGCTGTAAATGAGAAACTCACCAATTCTTTTCTGATCCATCTAACGGCGGCCTCTAGCCGCGCTTCTCTTTCTTTGCTAGTTCCGTCGGAATTAATCACGGGCGTCGTGTCCAGCGTACACGAGGGACTTCCCTCGCCTTCACCGTGTCCTGTCTTTATCCGCGACCCCGAGTCAAGAATATTCCAAGAATAAACCTGCATATAAGGAAACGAATGTCGCTTGGAGAGGTGAACTCGATCTTGCTCCATTACGGTGAATTTTTAAAGTAAAGATTCTAAGGAAGTCCTCTTTGTTCGTTAAATTAAAATAGTCAGTTAAGCTGTTTATCTTTCTCTTCACATTCACGGGTCAAAATCGCTCTTTGATTTAAGGGATACGCGCTCTGCCACACTTCTCACTGATTGTCTCGGCCGAAAGGTCGGCGAGTATTTGCATATTGAAAGCCAAACATCCCACGCCATAGGTCGCTTGACATCTGCCGGTGACAGTCATGCTGTCTTCACTGATAATGGAGGCGTGATGCATTAGTCTGTCTGATGAAAGAGTACACTTCAAAACACGCAAAGAATTGTACAAAACAATTAATCCCAGTTTGAAAGCGAACATATGCGATCGTTGGGTGATAAATAGGAAAAGAACGAAAACTCTGCTGTGAGCTTAGTTTTGAGCAATGTTTTGATGTCAGAGAGCGATAAGATCATTCTATTGTTTTACCGACACCGTAACCATTGTTCTTTCTTTCCCTCGAGCAAACTTGCCAACAAAGAAGAAAAAAGTCAAAAGCTTCATGGCGCTGTCACGCGCCGCGGCTACTATGAAAACGCGATTCACTGGTTCATCCTCGGTGTGAAAACCTGTTACGATCACCAGTGAAATAAAACAAAGAAAATAAGGGAGACAAGACAATAGAGACTAGGGAAATAATAGTGAAAAAAGACAGTGAGAAACAAAGATAATCTTCATAGGTTTTTACACTGAGGTAAACGCACTTGCTTGATTCACTTTCAGTCTTAAAATTTCAGCTATGGCGAACAGTGTCATGTAAGACTTCACATTGTGTGTAGGCCTCATGCTATGTTTGTTGTCAAGTTGAGTTTTATTCATCAGCCATCTTCTGAATTTCACGAAACTGAGTCTCGATAATCAAAATTCAGCCATTTTAAAATTTTATTGTACTAGTCGGTGAACAAATTCGCATGCTCCAACGGTGTAAAATATTTGACGCACAATCTATGCATTAAGGAAAAAGATACGATAATCTCCCGAAGGTTACCAGGCAGCGCAGGACGTATTACCTAAAAAGTTCTTTTCTCGAGGTTACAGCAGGTAATAACTATCACTTCATGAGTCAAAACCATTCTATGGAAAGCCACCAAACAGTACTGTACTGCGGTACTGTTTGTTTTACTATATAGTGTGGTTCTACCTTTTTCATCTGTGGATCAAACCATGCAGTGTGATCATTCATTGGACATATTATTTTGCCTGTGATAAATACAATACACCGATTGCAAATATGGCGGCGAGGGGCGAGGGCACCATAGTGAGGCTGTTCAGTAGCAACCGTTGTTAAGACCAAGAATTTTCTGTTTTTGTAAGCCAGTGCGTGTTAGAGTACACACGGCTTTCAGGCCGTTTTCCTTTGGTTTTATTGGAAACGAATATAAAGACGTAAAATACGACGAAAATAACACAATTCTTTACTTCGAAAGCGGTTTCAGTTTGGTAATGTACGATTTCATTCATGTTTTGCCAACCTGATATCAGAAAGTAGAATCGTGTCCTGTTTGCAGAAACCGTAGCCGGAATATTTCTCTTGATTTGAATTTCATTGTATTAAAAGTTTACTTCGAAGTCTCCTTTTTGTTAATGGTGCTCTCACATATTTAGAATTTTAGTTCTGGTGTGTGAAATATGCCCGATAACTGTTGCGTGCCTTTGTGTTGCAAGAGTGGCTGTCGCGTCGTGGCGGATGGGAGAAAGGTTACCTTTCACAACCTTCCAACTGTTATACTAAAAATACATCTTTCTAATAGCTTAAGTCTTCGGTTTTGAGTATCTTCTAGTCTTATAACCTTCTTATAATATTTCTCGAGCTGATATGAATGAATGTTCTTTCCCGAGGTTCCAACATATCTCACTATATTATTATCTGAGTGAACGGGGGAAGGTCTTCCAGACATTTACTCATATTGTCGTCTGTGGGACAGAACCGGAACCTTTCTCTTTAAGAAGAATGAAACGAACGGCAAAGATGCATAAAATTTTATTTCAGAAACATGAGAAACCCTTACTTTGCGACGAGCTGTGCCTTGACTGTTAACCCTTTGAGACTGTCATTATTCCTTCGAAAAAGTTGCCCGCGGAGTTCGCCCACATGCATCTTCTTGACGGGCTTTTTCATGCTCTTCACTAGAAAAAGAAAACATACAGTGGAGATCAACGAGGAATTTCATTGGTGTGCTTCGTCACGATCCCGTTTATAGCCACGACATCTTTACATAACAATGGAAAAGCAAATGCTACTACAGTTAAAGCATTGACCTTTGATTCACTCAGCTGAATATTTTGAATATCTGGGCCCTAATTTTTCCCTAAGCGGATTTTTCCTCGATGTCTTCAAAGTAAAAGCTGTAACATACACTTGAAAGGTTCAACACAGGCTCATTAGGAAAACAGAACCCCTCAGCCCTTAGCAACGGTTGCTACCGGCTGAATAGCCTCACTTTGGTGCGGTCGCCGCCATATTCTCAATCGGTCTAATGAAATGGCCGCCTGTTGGCCGTTTCGACGCGAAGTTTTCACGTTAACGTATTAAAATTGACTCACACATAGGTCGCGAGATTTGTAGCGCAAAGCGTGGCTTCTGTCAAGAGTACTCAGATACTCCTTTCGGGCAAAAATTTGTATTGTGATCAACGTACGTGATATTAGAACAATGGCTATGGCTTTGTACAATATTATAGGGTACCTATACCACGTGGATCTCAATTTCCCGGCAAGTAGAAATTTGAAAGAAGGTCTAGGTGGAAGCTAGGTGATGATTCAATTACCTTACACGTTTTTGGCCTGTGGGCTGGTCGTCTATAAATGCAAAGTTGTAATTTGAATCGTATTGCATAAGACAGTGCAATATTGCTTCGCATATTGCAAGTGTATTAGATAGTAGGCAAAGTCTATTTTAAACTACCTTTGAATACCTGTGATAACTACATAACTTTAACTCTTGAGGAGGTTTCATCGCCCACTTTTGTAAATTGCTATTGCTGTTATCTTTACGTGCTAGTAGATAACAAGACGAAACGCTATTACAGACACTGTTAATTCACGATTCGGTAGAAGATAAAGAAATATTCTTTTGTCATTGTAGGCAATTTCTCTACGTGTGTTCATGTCTCCCACATGGTCATAACAACGGAGGGTCATACTTTATCGATTTTGTGGTTTAGCGTCTGAAATACAACATGGCTAGCCAATCAGAAAAGCTCATCTCTGTAATATTCGTGTCTGATATTTGTAAACGTGAAGCGTCCCAGAGAGATACAATAGAGTGTTAAGTTTGTTTCAGTGTGGCATGTGTGAACTTTTGGTGTAGTTATTACTCTATGGTATATATAAACTGGCAATGATTGTGTCTTCTAATGCAACAGCTGAACCCTCTCAACAGACTGCGCCAGAGGTTACTGCTTTTGATTTGCTTTTGTTTGGAATTATCGCGTCTGTGCTGCTACCAGCTGGAATCGCTGGAAATGTCCTCGTCATTATAGTTGTAAAGAGAAAACGATATCTACACACTTCAACAGACATGTTGTTTGCAAATCTTGCAGCTTCAGATTTAGTAGCCAATCTCCTGGGATATCCGTCTTCAGCAATAAGAATTTTTCCAATGGAAGCTAAGAATTTCGGATCAGTTATTTGTAAGATCAATTCCTACTACCCCGCTGTCTCGTTCTGTTCCATCCTGACCCTGACAATGGTGGCTGTTGAACGGTATATCGCTGTAGTCAAACCTCTGTCTGTGGGACCTAATTTTAACAAAAGAACGCTTCAGTTTTTCATCGCTGGTATCTGGATTCTTTCCTTACTCTGCGTAACTCCTTTGGTGTTTTTTGATCAATATACTGGTTATGAATGTGTTCGTTCTTGGAGCAAAACGACACAGATTGGCTTTTGGACCGTGGCTACCATTCTCTGCATTTGTTTTCCAGTTGTGATCATTATGTATTGCTATTTTAATATTATCCGCTCTCTCTACTTTGGTCGCAGGGTTGTTCCAATGAATGTTCCAATCGAGGTTGACGCGAAGGAAAAGAAAAAAGTAATTCAACTATCGATCATTGTAACTGCAGTATTCATTTTATGTTTTTTACCGTTTGCTATTGTGAGGCAGCTTCAAGTTAGAGAACCAGTACCTGAGGCGGTCGATACAGCTTCGTTGGTTCTTATTCTGTTGTCGTCGCTTTTAAATCCTTTCATCTACACGTTCCAGAGCACAAACTATCGCAGGGCGTTTAAAGAGACCATCGTATGCGCCCTGAGAATATAACAACATTTCTCGCACCAGAAATGTTTCCTATTTACGCTCCGGCGATGCGTGATGCTACTTCTTCACATACATTTGCCGAACCCTAATGTGCGAGAATTACAAAGTACTGAAGAATTCTTTCATCTTATTTTTATCATTGTTCTTGACTCCTTCCAAGATTTCACTTGGAGATAAAGGCCAACTACTTCAGATCTTTATTTAACAAGACTTGAGGCAGGAGCAGAAAACTAAAGCTTATTTAGTAATTCAGTGCAATATTGGTTTCTGCAGTCAACGGATCCTAATTAACGTTTCTGCGGCTCCGTTTTCATCCGAATTCAATGTCTTTTAATTTCTCTTGACCTTCTATTTGATTGTACTCAGTGATATTAAAAGTATAACGTCCAAGCCTAAAAAAGTCCAGTGACTGACAGAAACCCGTAACACGTGAATCTAAGTCTTATCAGTTCTAGGTTTTGAGTCCAATGGTCAAAACCATGCAGGATCAACAAAACTTGTTGGAATGTAACTACCAAGGTTTTTCGCACGTCGTTTGCTTGCAATGTCCTTTTTATTTTCAAAAATTCAGTTAAGCCAATTTATATTGCATGTTTTTCATAGGGAGAGTATTATAAGTAGTTGCGGATGTTGAATGCGACACGGCTTGTGATTCCGGCTTAATATCAGTTTTTCTCCTAGCTGTTTTATTTTTCGCTATGGTGACAAATCGTCACCAACAGAGATCTACAGTTGCAACCTCAGCTGCGAACCAAACCTGACTACCCTAACTTTAGTTAGTAGAGGGGACTAACTATGCCCTAACTACCGGCAAACTCAGTAATAAAATTTAACAGCTGACGCAAACGATCAGGCTTCTTTAAAGTTTATTGTTTTGTGGTGGATAGACGTTTCTCTAAAATTAACACAGCGTGACTTGATTGTGTCCCGCGTGAGCAAGTGAAGAGGTATTGTGAAGTTCTTAAAGAGCAAATACCTCACACTGTTGGTCAACTGATATTGATATTGATTATAAAAATGTCAAGTATTCTTACGGGTTTGAATCCCGTTCAAGCCTAAATTTTTCCAGGTATTCTCTTGGCAACTGACTATGTTGCTTATACAACTGCGAGGTTCAATTTCATTTCTAAGGCGGTGCACACAAATGAAATTTTCATATTGTATATATACATTCATCTATTTATCTTCTACGAGTAAAGTACGAACTCACAAAATGACCAACTTCGGCCCAGTTGGCTTGACAGCTCAGTTGGTTACTCAGTTGCGTGCACAGGTATCGCAAGGTCATGGGTTCGAATCCCGTTCAAGTGTTTTTCTCTGGCTTACGTAACGGCGAGCCGGGATTAGGCAGGATGGCCGAGTGGTCCAGGGCGCTGGATTTCAATGCGGTGACCCGGGTTCAAGTACCGCTCTGGCCACCACCTGGTGTTGTTCTGCAGGGTAAGTGCCTGGTTGATCCCCTTGATCATCCTTGTAAATAGCCAACTGTTCTGTCAGTCCCTTCATTTGGGATTCTTAACAATGTTGTTTTCATTTGTTTTATTTGTTTCATTGGGTCCTGAAAAGCCCCTCGGGGGAGTGGTTAATTAAGTATTTTTTTTTATCTATTTATTAGTCATTTATTAAATATCTTTCTACCGCAGTGCACATATGAAATTTTCATAATTATATATACATTCGTTTGTCAAGTAATTAGTATAAAGTACTTTATCAACTTGTTTGATTATCACAATTTCTTGTGTTTCAATTCCTCACCAAAGCAGAACCAGTCTCTGTAGAAACTACCCCTACAATACTTTTCGATTTTTTTTTCTAAGGGAGGGAGGGGTGATAAGCGTTTGTGACGGGGTAAGGTAGATTACTGAGGAACCGCTTTCATTCTGGGTTGATGGCGGGACAGATATCGTCTTACACAAAAGAATAACGCTGCAATTTTTCCAACACTGAAATATAAGAAGCAGTAAAACAATGAGTGAAAGTTTGGCTCTGGGAGTTAAAGCTTTGCTCTCTTTAATGTTCCACAAGCACTTCATAAAGTTACAATTAGGACAATATCTCCCTGTAAACTTTATATTACGCATTAATTTACTCTACGTTCTTCAGAATCGCCTCTGAGTTGCAGAATTTGTTCGACATTAAAAAGGCAAAGATGCTGATCATTAAAGTTATGTCAGTTGAGCAGCTAGGTTAGCATTCAGTGTACTGGTTTATTTCAGCCCGAAAATAGCAGGAGAAATCTTACAAACTGATGAAGGCCAGTCCCTACGCGAAACTGGAAGAACCAAGCTCCTTTGCTGTCACTGAGTTGCAGCGAGGGAGGGATATGTCGGGCTATATCTTGTCAAGTTACGGGAATTAAGTTTGTGGACTAAAACTCGTTTAATTTCAAACCATAAACTGATATACCGCACGCGAAGCAATACACTCTGTTATAAAGTCAACAATGTTGAGCATTGTGGGCGACCTCGCTTGTACATCCTGTTAGGATAAATACAGACAAACGGCGCCATCTTTAAGTGTTATAATGCCATATCAAGCCTGAGGCTGTGTCAAAATAAGCAAGATAAATGACCCTAAGTATGTTTAACAAAACATGAAGAGGTTAGGAGGAGATAATGCCTCCTGTGGATATTTTTTTTCATGTTTGAAAGTGAATCGTAAGAAGTGAAGCTTGGCCGTCGCATGGATTTAACAACCCCTTCAGCCATTCATTACAAAAAAACAGAGAAGTTGTTCTCTGCGATCAGTGTTGTAGTCCCATCCTTTGTTGATATGAATAATTCAGTGTTCGATCGATTCAATATCCATTCAAGAGTTACTGATTTCCTCCAATCGTATTAACTGTTGTTGATAAAATATTGAAGTTTAAAGTGGAATCTTGAATTTGATCACTTCCCAATTCCTTTTTGCCAAGTTTATTCATTGATGCAACCATACACTAAGAACAGAGTTACCATGTAGCTCTGTTTTACTAGTTCGTGTTTTTATTTCAGTCACTCTTCATTAATTCTTGTTTGGTTTGTAGGACTGGAAAAGGTTATGTTCAAAATTCTAATGAAACGTGACCTCGAAGGGTGCATTATCTCTGCGAATACTTTTCTCCGTGATTTTTTTCAGGTGAATAGCTCTCGATATTACGAACTGCTAACGTTTTTCAGCGAATCTCATCTTCTTTTTTTTTGATCACCGTAATATTGGTTTTTTGTTTTTTGTTTTTTTTTTTTTGTGTGTGTGTGTGGGCGCTATACTTAAGTAACACTGAATTGAGCTGGGCGGCCTTTAATTTCAGGAATTTAGGTTTGTTACTGATTTCTTTGAAAGACTTGTTTCCTCCTAGAAATCCAGAGCATAAGTTTGCCTATGACGCAGATTGTATACGGCTTAACGAATGATTAGATGTTTATGCTAGACACCGTGTAGCTCTCCAATGTTGAACATAACGATATGAAAATCCCCTCGGGGTTTGTCCCTCGTAAATGGCTCTTAACAATGAAATTTTATCTCATAGAAAATTCTAATTCCAGAGCAGGTGGGCCCGTGATTGATAATTCGTGTAAATATGTTCATTTAACGTGCAAATTGCCTTTGGATTTTGACATACACCATCTACAACTTAACTTGCGCAGGCGCAGTCTCTTATGTCCAATTAGAACATAGATTGCTCATGGAAGACAGGAAAATCGCTTTCATTGGCTTCTTAAGCACAACACTTCTGTCATCGGTGACTACAGTCACACATAAAGCACATAGAAAAGAGAAACAACAGAGCTAATCAATCATCAAGTAAAGTAAAGTGCGCCACTCTTGACAAACTGTGTCTTTCATGACAAACTGTTATTCAGAATGTAAATTGACCTTTGAAGATGACGGCATTTGCACTCTTGCTTGTGGCAGTCTTAAGCTCCATGCAAACAGGTGAGTCGTTTAAGCCAGTAATTTTAAAGCTTTCGTTTCCTAGCCTTGCTGTAGTCTCTCATTCAGCCAGTTGCTTGTACCACATCCTCAAAAAACAATACGTAAGAAAAATGCCGAAGTAATACTATAAGAAATGGTCCCTGCTTCACTTTTAAAGTGAGGATAAAGTTTAACAAGATTAGAAAAGAATGTTCGGCGAATTAATTTTTCCTCTTTTACGTAAGGAGGTATCTGATGGACTGTTGATTCTATCAAGAACATTCCAAAACTTCAGTATATAACTCTGTTCCTTTTATTTGCAACTTATATCTCTAGATGCCGCGTTTTTTCATTTTAAAATGCGAACGACAATTTACATCATATTTATTTTCTTTCTATACAACAGCACCATAAAATTCAGAAAAATATTTATCTTTGAAATAATCAGTAATCCAATTCACCAATTTGTGTTCTCTTTTAAGCTAAAGATAAGAAATACCCACATTGCATAGATTATTTAATTATATTTTGCTTATGTACTTCCGTTAATTTGACGGGTCCTATCCTACTTCAGTCTAAAGATATATTGATAAAAAATATTTTTCTTCAAGCAACAGCCTTAATTTAAAGTTTTTTTTTCACCAAAGGACAGAGTTTAATTGACTAATGTACGGCAGTGTTGAAATAAGCACTTTTAGCGAGGAGATGAGGATAAAACCCTAAGAAATATCCCCATTATTTGGTTATTCGATTTTCTTTCTAATTCAGTAGCAGTCTGCGCATTTTTGAGAAAGCTATGACCAGTTGAATTGGCGAGAATATTACAACTGAGGCTGCACATGGTTATAAACTTGGTTGAATCTGCCTTTTTAAGAGCAAAATTGAAATGGACCTGTCATCTCCACTGTACAAATCAATCGTGACAGTCAATTTTATTTGTGCACAGTTGAAGGTTAAGATACTTTATTTCAGAGCAGGTTCCGGGGCCAGAAAAAATACTACAGAAATGTGCAAAATCCTTGTCCCTGAAACTTTGGTGCCCCAAAAGAAACTCGGGCGGATCACGTTCCTCGATCTTTTCTCTTATTACCCCACTTACCTATCATCTTTATATTTGAACTTTCCGTTGACAAAATAGCCAGCATTGCTGAAGAATGCCTGTCTGATACTTATAAAGTTTACATATACGAAGAACGTTCATGGCAAGATGCTAGCGAAGCTTGTAATACAACCCATCAGACACTTGCGGTGGTCAAGAACACGCAACAAGCGCGCATGGCCAAAGACTGTTTCTCTCGCTTGTCTACGGTGAACAAGTTTTGGATTGGTCTCTGGTATAATGGGTCAGTAGGGAGTTTCGTGTGGAGTGACGGCAAACAGTTTGAATGTGACTCTGAGCTTATGTTGATCTTCAACTGTAGCAGGACGCCGAGCGAGGACTGGTGTGTGCTTTTAATTGATGAAAGACTTGTGCTGCAAAATTGTTCTCGTCCACATAACCACATTTGTCAGTCACTGCCAAACGCAAGTAAGGAAGAAAATCATTTAGTCTTCAGTTTTCCTCCTTTGTTCAGTTAATGCGCGCTGTTTACACACGCCCGTTACATCAATTTACTTCAAATTCTAGTATTTTGTGCTAAAGTGGGAGGCGAGTAGAATTGTTGTACTACATTTATCTAGCATGCTCTGAAAAATGGAATTCGCTCATTTGGAATTATAAAGCCGGGTAAAAGAAGTTAAAGGGGTATACTCCTTCTCAAAAAAATAATGTGATTTTGGTTGATAAGCCGTTGCAAATGACAGACAAATTTAACGCCCTCTTTGTAAACAATTTACGTCTATTTTCCTGAAAACTCAAAATATTTATGATATAAGCACCTTGAGGGCAATTTATAATATTCAAGAGATTAAAATCAAGCAGCGAATATGAACAAGGACTTGAAATATTTCCTCCTAGATAAGTTTATTTTTTGATAAAAATTATCTTATTAGAGTTTGTCTAATAGAATAAATAACGGATAAGAAATCTGATTCTGTCGCCTAATTTGAATTTAGATGGCATTCAACCTGCAGCAACATCAGAGACCGTACAAACAAGTCTTGAACGTGTTTCTTCTTCGTTTGACCAGGTACATGTTCCTGTTCTAATAAATCAAGTTGTTAATTGTTACTCAAAAATAAAATCACAGATTTCAACTAGCCGAAAAGACCTCAATTTTGCGAGCGTGTTTTAATTCTTTGTTATCACTTTTTCGTTGGCCTGAGGGCGGGGGAGTTTTTATGTTAATGGAATTAAAGATTTGTAGTCAAAATACGGGTAAGCCTTAAAATCCTTGTACTCCGCCACCCTGGTCGTATTGGGCCCGGCTTCATTAGATTAGCTTGAAAACTTAATTTAAGTGAAACTTGAGGAAATAGCATAAAATTACTACAATAGAGATAAAGTGCACCATTTGTAATTTTATTTGGCACTTAGTGTATTTTATGATTGTTCTTTTAGCTTCTGCTCCATTTGGGAACAGAGAAACAAACAGAGGCCAGGCTTTGAACCACTAAACTTTGAAATTAAATTGCTGCGCTTTTATAAGACATTTATAAAGATATATAAAGATTTTTATAAAGATTCCGGTACTATTTACAATATATTTCAATTTTAAGGAAATGGTAGTTTAAGAATTACTCAAATTGACTCCTTACAAATGAAATTACGTTACGAACAACTGTAGCTCAATGCACACAGAGAGCAAATCCCGTTTTATTAGATGCTGATAGTACTCAAAATGCTTTTAAATCCAGCAATTTTATTTTATCGTGTTAAATCTGACTGATACAGATTTTTAAGTTCCCATTTGGTTTAAGTGTAAGCGTTGAACAAAGTTTGCAGGCTCGTGACTAATGTGACTATTTGTCCCTTCATCCAGAGCCAACATCATAAGACTGTATCATTCGTACAGCAGGATTTTGGAGTGAACACCATCAATACGCGAGTCTCACAGCCTCTTCCTTCTATACAATTAACCTCACATGTCTCAACACCCAGAGAAACAGATGTTGCTGACGAGAGCGTTTCAGCTTCCAACATTTCTCGTGAATTACCGCCTAATAAAACATCTGATTTGTCTTCTTCTCACGTAAGTCCGTCACCTGCTTATTTGCAAACCGTCATCGGTAAAACCAAGTACACGGGAGTCGGTTTTGTTTCTCCTGCCGTGAGCTCGAGTCATGAAGTTCCTGGTTCGTCTTCCAGTATTTCCTTACAGTTGTCCATCTTACAACTTAAAACGACAGAGGAAGAGACGTTGAACCCTTTATGTGACAAGAAAAAAAGCTGTAGTTCCTTTTTTGTAAGTAACATCTATGTACTCGTATTTTTAAATTTGATTTTAAAATGATTAAAATAGGAGAAAGCACAATGATTTAAACAGTACAACGGTTTGTTTCCAGGTTGAGAAATATTCACTCAGAATTCAGGCGCTTGATGCTTCCAAGCTTTCTTCGCTGCAGGTTGGTATAAGGAGGCTCAGATCCCCAGAGCAATTTGTATTCTACTTCAAATATTCACAGAACCTCGTTTTAAACTAAAGTAAAATCACTGACAGTTTCGCGCCCCTCGTGTCCAGCACGTGCGTACAGACAAAATATCCTTTTTCCCCAGTTGCAGTGTACCTCTTTCCATCAAGATTCAGTACAAACCAACTGGCTTACAATTACAAATAGTTCAACCTAACCGCCTAAATACTCCGTATCTATTAACTTAAAATAATGTATAGCACGTAGCGAAACAACCAGCGCTATTTTTTTTTACTTAAGCCATAATGTAAGAATCATTCTAGTTAACAGCTCTGTCTCTCTATTTGAACAGGAGGCTGTCAATCTAACAGCAGAGCTATTCGAGGGAATAGCTCCAAGGAGTCCTGGTGCTAACGTCAACTTGTTGACATCAACTCGCGATCTTGAGCAGTTTTCATTGAAGTATGCCAAGAATCACCTGAATGCAAATGAGTCCTCAACTTTAACTTTGCCCGAGAAGAGCTTCAGTAAGTTTTTTCCAAACCTCCTCAGTGAAGTGATTTCCATTTTACTGTCGAAAGTAATATCAGGAATACTTAATTGCCTTCGTGCATTACAAGCTGAATTGGTGATAAGTCGAACTGAACCAATCAGAAGTCAACTTGAGCTGATCGTGGCACATTATGCCAATCCGACTTTCTACTTACATTGTTCATGTTGTTCAGTGTCGTTGTTTTTTATCTTAGCTTTAATCGTGCAAAGAGCGCCGACTGATCATGGAGAGGATCTGATCATTCCACTGATGGACGACAATAATGACACAGAGGTTTTAATAAGCCTTCCATCTAGTTTGTTTCATAGCTCAGGTACACGTCTATAAAATAGGGCTATATGGCAAACATGACCTAACAATAATTCAAAAGCTGCATGGACCTTACATTGTTCTAACGCTTTTTTTATTCTATAAATAAAAAACACTAGTCACCCCTTCGTGATCTAGTTATATCTCGAAGTCTTTTCTTGTTTTCTTGTCTGATCTCCTTTTTTATTCCTTTTTTATGTCCTTAGAGACATTTGTAACGGTTCTTCTCTACAAAAACACATCCATGGTCTTATCTCGACAAGCACAGATGTCATTTCATGGGTAACATGAATTACTATGTTAATTTATGCAGGAGTTTTTTGCGGGACGTTTGTGCACCTTTTTGTAGGAGATAGAAGGATTGTTGTAGAGGTTTAGATCTAACGTATTTTTTTACGCATAGATGTTTGAACTTCCTCCGTATGCAGAATGACAAAAAAATGTCTTTTACCTTTGGCATAGAAAATCCGGGCCTGTAAATTGCTCAAGCCCTTATTACTCAAGATGCTATCTTGTAATCTAAGCAGCTACCCTACAATGTATTACAAGTAAATAGAATTAAATAAAGGAAAACCCTGGTTATTCAAGGATACCGTGTTTACTCAGAAACTCAGAGATGCTTGGCTAGAGAGTACGCGCCTTTCTGGTTACTGTTCTTATTATATGGAGAACAGTGTTTTACTGGGAACTAAACCACTCGTAGATTTCATACGCCACTTCATCTGGGACCCGAGTGGCGTATTTTCCGTATGTCACCTTTGTGAGTGTCGTATCGTTCAATGACGTCACGATTCCCGCCTTTTGCTTTAGTCTCCATATAATAAGAAGAACATTACACGGTGGCGAGAAGATATGAGATATTGTTTTTGCCACTCGAACATAAAATTCATATCTTCTCGCCACCGTGTAATATCCTCTATATATTTTTTCATTCTTCAGGCAAACACTAAAAGGCGGCAGGATCGGCTCACTGATAGTTGGTATTTCAATAGATCCTTACCCACAACAAGCTCTGCAGAAAGAGAGTATTACAATGGTATTTAAACACGGAGTGGTACGTATTCATACTCAAAGTTAAGAAACTTCAGAATATGACGACGCCATTAATATTCATCAGTGGTAAGACTCACAGGATGTTCAGACAAGGATTAGTTCTCAACTGGTTATTAAACGTCTCCAGAATGAAGACAGGACCAGGATCGGAGCTACGTTAAGGTCTGATCTAACCAATGGCGGGTGTATTTATCGCAAGTTCAGTTACTCTAAGACGTTGAGTAACCGCATCACTTGGGTCTCAACACTATACATGTATCCCTAACAATGCAGCCAGTGCGTTGAATGCTTACTCGTGACTGTAACGTTTTATGACAGTTTTATAATTCGACTGACTCCTTACCTCTCACCCTTACTGAAGTTCTTGTCCCATCTGGATTGTGGAGAGCACCGCAGAATCTAACGAGGAAGGAAATGGTCAACGGGACTAACTTGAATGTTATCATCATCAGCATCTTTTAACATCTTGTTTTCCTGTTTTCCAGGCTTCCCCAAACCTAGACAAGGTTCATTGTGTTTTCTGGGATTTCTCTCACAGGCAAGTCTGCCATCTAACAAGTAAATGCTAATTCGTAATTTCATTTAGAGAAATTACTCGACTGTTTCGTATCTTTTCACGTAAAACGATCCTCAAAGAGTGATAATCGTGTAAACATAAGCACCACGCTAGTTGTAGAGGACGCCATTAACTTCAACACTGTGTTTTATTACAGCACTCCATTTAACGGGAGCTGGGCTTCAGAAGGGTGTCATGTGATCAACACAACTGCTACCAAGACCGTCTGCAGCTGTGATCATATGACCAATTTTGCTGTGCTCATGCAAACTGGGGATACTGAGGTTAATTATCTCCTGATGATGCAATACTCTATGTGGATATATATACCGCTGTCTTTTCTTATTAAATTTGTTCCATTAATTCACGTGTTTGTAACTATTCCAGATTCCTATGGTCCATCGCTTGGCGCTCACTACTATAACTTACACTGGATGTGCACTCTCTCTTCTGGGCGAGGCCAGCACAATTTTTGCTTATGTGTTCGTCATGTAAGTATAATTCTCTTTTTTTTTTTTTTCGTGATTCAAATCTCCACTCACGCAGGGCCATGTTCACTAGAAACTAACGCCATTATTTATCGTAGCGGTTTGCAAAAGGACGAGGCTCGTATTCGGTTCAATTTGATTCTGTCTATCGCCCTGGCTCAGGTTGTGTTCCTGTCTGGAATAAAAGCTACTTTTCATAAGGTGAGTGCATGAGTTCATCCTATGACAAGGATTACGTATTGCCAGGTTGTTAAGTATTACGTATTGCCAGGCTGTTAATAATAATAACAATAATACCATGTTAGATATTATCAGAAACCTACAAGACTTGCCTTTGAACGCCATCAACCACAGCTTGTCCACATTCAATCTACCAACCACCATATTTGGAAAGGAAGAGAAACCAAATGAACCAATCAAATTAGCTTCAGCAGCATGACGTAGTTACCGGGAAAAACCCACCTCTGCTCAAAACATGGCGGACACGTCGCTGGTGCAAATGCACGTTGTTTACGATGCGCCACGCAAGCTGGGCTGTCCCAACAACCTCAAAGACTGGGGCTAGCTGTTTTCAAATATGTTACGTGAAAAACAGTGGTTCTTGACAAGCTGTCAATGCTCGTTATAAGCTTCAAGTCTTATGGGTTTGTTTCTATTCACTGACGAAGCGTTATTAACAAGAGTACAAATGTTGCCTATTACACCTGGTGAGCAGGGTTGGAGCAGGGTTGGCTCCAGGGTTGGCTCCAGGGTTGGCTCCAGGGTTGGGAGCAGGGTTGGCGCAGTAATGAGAGCACTCGCCTTCCACAAATGTATCCCGGGCTCGATTCCTGTCCCCGGCGTCATATGTGAGCTGAGCTTGTTGGTTCTCTACTCTGCTCCAAGAGGTTTTCCTCCGAATACTCCGGTTTTCTCCTCTCCATAAAATCAATGATGTTTGATTTGATTTGATTTCATTTCATTTGTGCTTTATAGTGTCCTCAATTATTACGTCAGTGTTAGATACTGTTGACACTCAAAGAAAGTTCATTATTATTATTAGTATTAGTATTATTATTAGTAGCAGTAATATTATTAGTAGCAGTAGCACTAGCACTAGCACTAGCGGTGGCAGTAGCAGTAGCAGTAGTAGTAGTCTGTAGTAGTAGTAGTAGTAGTAGTAGTAATAGTAGTAGTAGTAGTAGTAGTAGTAGTAGTAGTAGTAGTAATACCCTCTTCAGGCCATTTTCCACCCTTTGAAAGATTTTTTCCGCGATTAGGAATGTGAAACTGTTTCCCTGAGCTACACTCGAATACTGAACTTTATTATCCACCAGAGTTTATGGAAGACTGGAAAAATACTCGCGTTTTGTCAGTCGTGATAGCAACAAAGAAGTTGTCTTCACTCTTTTGAAAACAAACCATGGATTTCTTTTGCAGAGTGTTTGTATATTTGTAGCCATCCTACTTCATTATTTGTTTCTGGTGTCGTTTGGTTGGATGTCTGTTGAAGGCTTTACACTGTACTTCAAGGTTGTAAAAGTGTTTAACGCTCACATGAAGTTACGATTTCTTGGCTTGTTAGCATGGAGTGAGTATAATGTTTTATTTTAAAGAGGAAAAATTGATTTATCAGTAGAAATATTTAGATATGGAAAAATATTCAATGAAGAAGCACCTGCAAGCCGTTTTATCATGAATAAGTTAACTATTTAATTGTTTATTGTTATAACATATTGTCAGAAATGTTACAAATAATGGCAATAATAATAATGAAATTGAAAAACAAAACGTATCATAACATGATAATAATAATGATAATAATGTTAATACTTATGGTTATAATAAGTCATTAATTATCAATACCTTGTCGTCACTGGAGGTACGGAAACCAGCTTAAGTAAAATTTACACTCCAAAGCTGTAAGCTATAACTTGTCTATAAGTAAGTTACGTACAAAAGTGTGATCAAACTTCGGTTTTTATTTTTTGACTCTGTTTTGTAAGTCAGTCCGAACATTTCAGTTTAAACTCACTATAATACGAAAGGAATGACTTGATTTGCTGTGAATGGTATTTGCTTCTTCTGTGTTCTAACAGGCATTCCGTTTTTGATTGTCCTGTTGGCGTTTATCATAACTTACACGACACATGATGATATAACAAGATATGTTAGTGAAGATTTGTAAGTACTAGCAATATAAACAACTCTGCTTGAGTACAATGATTCTGTCAAACAAATAAGTTTCAGTCTGTGGAGAACGTTGTGAACGGCTAAACGGAGTAAATTTAGCGGGCATTGCATGGTCTTGCATGTAACTGACGTGATGCATGAGTAGTCAGTGAGAAAGGAAGTAGACGATGAACTCAAGGCTTCTAAAACACAGTATTGCCATATCTGCAAAAAAAAAAGTTGACACAGACATTTGAAAATATTCAAACCGTAAAAATACAAAACTTTACCCAGTCAGCAGGTGGAGAAAACAGCAAAAAAGATCCCAACACTACGATGCTGCATCCTAACGTGACCAGGATTAGCTCCGGTCGTGCACATAATAATATACCCAGAAATTGTTTGTTTCCAGTTTAGGTCACCTGTGGCTCTTATGCCTCGTCTTTAATTGCTGTATTGTTTCATACTGATTACAGTTGCTGGATATCTTCATCAAACCACTTGATATGGGCGTTTATTGCTCCAGTGCTACTTGTAGTTCTGGTAAGGAATCTATATTTTTTTCTACTGACAGTAAATTTTTTCCCAGTCAGATAGCAACATGTAAGTTGCCTTTGTTACTATAGTTGCATAGAATGTAAAACTATATAGAATGCCTTTTCGTTCGTTTCTGTTTTCTCCAAATGGCCCTGGTTGTTTCGGTTTTCCTTGTTGCTTAGATTGTCTCTGTTACTGTAGTTTTCTTTTCTTGTTTTGCTTTTTATTAACGTTGTTCTTCTTTTTTATTACGTTAGATCAACGTTGTGATCACAGGCGCTGTTATCCGAGAGATGGTGAAACTGCAACCCGTCAATTCTTCTGATTCAAACTATGTCAGGTGAATAGACATTATCATTTTGTTTTTCCGTTGTTGTCTTTATAGCTGAATTTTGGTTTGACAGATGGGCAATTTCTGTAACCTTGTAGTTATTTCAGGTAGCCAGTCCCATTTTTCTGGTAACTATATGGGAAAATAAAGCGTGTTGTTGTTATTAGAGATGTTAACGGTGATGATGAAGATGAAAATAATAAGCATCTAAATCAATATCCAAACACCAGGGAGGTGGAAACCGTCCAGATAAAATCAAAATACTCACCAGGTTCATGGGAAGATAAGTTTCTCCTGGAAAAAGAAGTGAAATCCAACATGGAGGGTGTCGCTGAACTTGTCATGGAAGGGTGTAATAAAATTATTCAATGAGAATTGTTTACATAGTTTATTGACGTTTTATTTCTTAATAATATTCAGTAATTTATTGGTTATGAAAGTAATGTACTTTCAAGAAGGCGTAAATTATGATATGGTGATTTCTAGGCAGACACTGAAAGCGTTTGTCACCCTCTTTCCTCTGCTGGGATTTACTTGGCTTTTTGGAGTACTGACTGTCACTGATACTGGGCTGATTTTTCAGTACTTGTTTGCCTTTCTCAACTCTCTTCAGGTATGTAATAAGATTCATATATTCTTAACATTTTTTCGTGCGTCTGTCAAGTTATACATGGCAGACGTCGTCTATAAAATTATCCCGTTCTATCTTTCTTTTTACACGTTCTATCTTTTCATGCATCTAGGGTTTCTTCATTTTTCTTCTTAATGTCGTGAGGAGCAGTGAACTACGTTTTACACTCAGGCGAAGAACAATGAGTTGGAGTTTAAACCCCATGACGTGGTTCCACTTGGCAGAAATGGCATCAAACGCTAAGAACAGAGAACTTGGAAAACAACCAACAAAGAACAAAGATGCTCCCATCATCTGGAATAACCGGAATATACAGGTTTATCCTGTTAGTGCTGAGTGATGAACCTTGCTTAAAAGCTCCATGAATCAGTTGACAAACCTGTTTTATTCTATCGGAACCACCCTTGCAGCCTCCCATCTAACCTGTTTCATGGCATTGTTTTCATCGAGCATTTTTTTTCTTGGTCCAGTTAGCTTAAGAGTCCGAGTTTTGAATAGACTGGCAGTAAAAAAGGCAGTGTTACCTGATATGTTGTGTGCTATTATTGTTATCATTATTTTTTTTAACTCAAAGAAAATTTACATAAGATGATCGCAATCAATTAAAAATTCAAAAAGACTGTGATAATGAAATATATACATGTAGAATTATTTACAAAAACACTTTTAAGCACTTGTATCATTATGATGTTTAATATATATATATTATCATTATTATTACTATTATTATTATTTAAATTTCTCATCTTTGATATTTACTGGTCATTATTCAATTGAGGGCAAGCTACCACGTGTAGCCTCAAGCCTCAAGAACGTTTCGCAAGATTCCTGCGGTTCCAAGCAATGCCACTTTCTGCAGCAATTCCGTTCTTACAGTCATTCCTATTTTCTGAAGACTCTTTTCTAAGTTCTTCGTCACCATACCCAAAGCCCCAGCCACTACATTTGCACGCCATAACCGAGCAACTTCTCTTCTTAAATCCTGGTACGTTTCCAACTTTTCCTTTTCTTTCTCCTCGATGCGGAAATCCCCGGGTATCGCTATGTCAATTATGTGGCACCGTCTTTGCTGCTTATCCAAAACACTGTCAGGCCGCCGATGCTTGATGTGGTCAGTTTGGATGGTGAAGTCCCACAGCAGCTTTCCCTTATCAGACTCCACAGCTCTCTCTCTCTCTCTCTCTCTCTCTCTCTCTCTCTCTCTCTCTCTCTCTCTCTCTCTCTCTCTCTCTCTCTCTCTCTCTCTCTCTCTCTCTCTCTCTCTCTCTCTCTCTCTCTCTCTCTCTCGCTCTGGGGCGTGTTCATACCATTTACTCGCATGGGGCAGACCATTCTCCTTCGAAAGTTCCCAATGGATTATTCTGGCCATGTTATTATGGCGGCGCTTAAATTCTGTTTGTGCAAGCTTGCTACATTCACAGGTGACATGGTTGACAGACTCGGGTTTTTTACCACACATTCTGCACAGCGAAACTTCTTGCTTGGCAATTTCAGCCTAAATCAAATTTGTTCTGAGTGCTTGATGTTGTGAGCTGTTAATTATCAGCTCCTCCGTTTCTTTCTTGAGATCTCCTTTCCGCAGCCAGTCCCGAGATGACTTATCCCTAACACCCTCTGTTTGCCTTAAAATTTGGCCATGCAGAACTTTCTCCATTCGTTTATTATATTATTGTGATTGGTCTCCCCTTTTTTATTGTTTATTCTTATTACTTATTAATTTTGAGCTTGTTCAAAGGCAAAGAACGGTCTGTTGCCTCGTCAAAGAACTATAAGGATGGTCGAGGGCTCAGGTAAAAAATCGCATAAGTTCCTCGGAATAACTGGGAAAACGTGGGATTGAGAATGTTACCGGGGTCACTTTTTGGTGCTATTCTGCCTTTTGTAAATATTGTCTCGTTTATCCGGATTCAGGGCAACGGGAGGCTTTGTCTTAAATTTGTTATTCTGACTGAAAAAAAATACAACTTTAGATTGAAACTGTAATTTCACAAACGGTCGAAAAGACGTAAAAGAGAAGGTTCAAATTATAGCAGTAAGAATTGTATTTCTAATTTTCTTATTATTAAATGGACATATGAATAACAGATGAATGACTTAAAGTCTGCCATGTAGTATTCACTAATCAATGATAATCAAAGTATAAAGTTGTAGACACATTGTTACCAGACAATCCCAAATAACCGTTATGCAACACACTGAGTTTCATAGGCAGAAAATATCAACACGCTGTGCTATAGTAACATATTTAATTTCTCATTGTTCAAGGTTTCTACAGTGATGAATTAAAACCACCGCCGTTATGGAATAACATAATCAGTTTTAAGGTTACTTAAGTCTCAACAAAAGATTGTTTACGATAAAGACTTCATTTGTTTTAAGATTTTTATTTTTTAGATTACTGAATATTTTTTTATTCAACGTAATTATTTTCAGATACGAATAATCTTTTTGATGCAGAATAAATGCTGCTTGTGAGAGGTTTTCTTTTAATTCTTTACGTACACAGTCATAATCTTTCAAAAGAAGCTTCAAATAACGTTTTGTTAATAAAAATGAAAGGTATCTCCATCTATATGTGACTAAAATTGTCTGCAAACTAAATAGTGAACAGATGTGAACATAGTATTGACTTCGTGAGGCTGGGCCAACTTCGTTGCCACCACCGCAAAACTGAATGCTACAGTGCAGAATCTAATCGATCGCGAAAATAGCTAAAAGCATTCAAATGATCCTGAAATGCTGCAAAGATAAAAAAGATGAACAGAAAAGCTCGATTGCACTTGAGAGTTTAATGATAGTTTAGTAAAGCCACATAATAAAAGTATTGTACTTACAATGTAGTGACAGTATGACTATGAGACATTTGATGCCGCACCTCTGAAAACGGCTCTGGTCAGTAAATCATGTAAAAAAAATCAGCATTATATTCCTATGTAATATGTTCTGTTTTAATTTATTTGCTTTATCATCACGGTATTAAGTAATTCATTAAAGGTGAACTTTCAGTTTTCACTAACAAGGCAATTCTTAGTTCCAGTTGTAAACTGAATTAAGTGTTCCTACTAAAGGTCTCCATTACATTATTATCTATTTTGACGACCTTTTGACCGGATATGATGGCCATATGGTCTTACTTTTTGATTCTATTCTTGTCAAAATGAATAGTGTATAACCAGGGGTGCAGTCTAATACGATTGTACCTGTTGGGCATCCAGGCAACTTCATCACATAAGTTCATCATTGACTTCGAATGGTGTCGGAATGCATTCACAGCTAGCCAAGTAGAGGTTTTATGACCACAACAAACGGAAAATTACTTATTATTAATTATTTTCCACGGAAAACAATGATCTATTGAATAACAAGGATACAGATGTGGCCAGCGAGCGACTACCACTCGCGTTTCTCAGCCAGTTACTCCTGCCACTGTTTTAAAACTGCAGAAGGGCTGACAAAATACACTAGCATCAGCAATTGTCGACTTTGGTGACCCGGTTAAGCCCGATCTACTTCGAGAATAACAAAATCGATAAAAGAAGTGTTTAAGATATGAAAATAAATACCGAGCATCGATAAAATGTCATGGCGAAGTAATAATCCTACTGATTACGAGATACAGTGTATCAACACATTTGAAAACGTCGACAGCAGAGTAGAAACTGCGAGACGGGTGTGCCGGAGAACTTTTGACGAATTATAGGCTTGTCTTGAATAAGCAATGAGCAATGATTTAAAAGTACTCATTTTATTAAACATGCAAGAATATTTCACATTTCTTAAGGCCACAAAATATATATTTTACTAGAAATACGACTCCCGCAAAACCTCGCGAAGCTAGTTTTTAAAGGACTCCTAATTGTTTTTCCTACGAGGGATGAAACCCCAATTTATGTATTTACTTATTATTATATTATTTTTATATTTTGTACTTTCTCATTTTTGCAATTATTATCATGATTATTATGATTGTATTATTATCATTATCATTTTTAATATTACTACTGGTATTGATATTATTATTAGTATTGTTATTTTTTTATATTTAACATAATATACTGTTATGGGGTGGGGGTGTATGTCCTAATCTGGGAAAAGGTATTGTTCCTCTACTACTACAAGCAATTCCGTTTTTCTTCTGAATAGGGTTTGCCTCATATGAAGTAAAAATTACTCAACTCTGAACAATACCATTTCTTCTTTTAAGCTTAGAATCTAGTCATGGTTGCCACAGCCATAAGATCTTTAAATTCCCTGACTTTTTCCCTTACCCAAGTCACAAATTAGTCCTGGTGATGACCTCCAAACTCCTGACCTGTCTAACCTGTGGCAATCATGCTAGTGCAGTCATTATCATCATTATAATCATGTCCATACAGTTAGTGTGGAAAATCATGATTGAAAGCAGATGGCATTTAGGAAACTTCAAAGACTTGTTGTTACATACAGCACCCTTGCAATGAATATATAAGAAAAATCGCTAAAAATTTTAGCATTACAAACTTTAGTTTCTCCCTTATAGAGTTTTTCCAGTGTAAAAGGTCAACTGTATATTATGGTTGTTATTAAATATTTGTATTTGACATCATAAAAATGAATTAAACAGCATTAAGGAAAAAGGTTAAGATGTTGCCTAATTTTGCAAAGTAGGGCTTAAATTAACTTTTCATTTGTGGGAAAAGGATGGGTGATAAGAGAGTAATTCCCAGGGATACATGGAACTCAAAGGTAAAAACCCATTTTGAAATGGCTCAATGGAACTTGTCTGTCCCAACAAACTTTTTGATTACGCAATACATATATGTAGGTAATGACATTAACTGATCATCGCACTAGCTTATATGTAGCAAAGAAATAGAGCAAAGAGAAATACTACTCAGAAGTCAGTAATAACATCTGCTTTATTTACAAATAATTGCATTGATCAGTGATAATATTGCACATACTGAACATAACTGCTACATCAAACAAATCTACAATATATTTTCACTGTTGCAAAGATATCAGATCACAAAATTATAAATACTTGCTATCACAACTGCAATCTCTGTATTGGGAATTTCTTTCAAATGGAAGACAATCGTTTCACTACGAAAAATACCTACTTGCATTCTCATTGCAGTATTAATGCTACGTGACTGTCATCTTTCATTTCTTTGCGGTTGGTTTCTGTTTCCCCTTTCCTGGCACTTTTTTCACGACGATATGGTAATCTGTTTTGTCGTTCGTCTTCTGTTTCTGTCTGCATGCTGGAAGTCGTTCCTACTCGGTTTCCGTTCTAAGTCATTTTGCTAAATTTTGTTCGCCAATTTCGTTATGTAATCGCTCGCTCATGTCCCGTATACCTAAAACGAGTCTTTGTTTCTATCGATAACAAATTCAATTTCGAATCTAACTTGATGGTAACTTGATGGTATTCCTGGTCCTTTTCCTTGCTGATTCCTTTGCTTTTTTGAGCAAGCAGCTGTTGTCTTAGCTGCGATGTCTCTTGTTATCGTCTCTACCGTCGTTTCTCAATCTCTGCTTTGAGTCGCCGCTTCCCGTGTGCCGATTTTTGCGGCATTCAAACTTACTCGACGACGATCTCTCGCCATTCTTTCTTGTATATGTAGGAGATCTTCTTGCTGGGATGTATTTCCAAGACGAGTGAAATCGGTTTCCACAAAATTCACATTATTTTCAAAACATCATTCAAGGAATTCTTAATGGCGGAATTTCACATGGAGTAATGTTGCCAGGTAACCTGGCCTGCGAACGGACACCTTTAAAATATATATATATATATATATATACAGTAGGAATGAAAGAGGAACAGCGAACTTCTCACATGAGGTTTAATACTGTAGACGTTTCGCCCATTCGGGCTTCTTCAGTACAGTATGTTAACAAGATTAAAAAGATTACAAATACTTGGAATCTATATATATACATATATAAAAACTCTCGGCTCGATTTACTCGGGCTTGCGAGCCACGTGGTCTGACCGAAAGCGACACGATTAGTAACCTCGCTACGCTCGGCCTTCGGCCTCGCTTCGCGAGGAATTATTAATAATACTAGAAATACGACTCCCGCAAAAACCTCGCGAAGTTAGTTTTTGAAGAAGTCACAATGCTTTTATATTTTATTTTTTATTTGATATTTTTCATGTTAGGGTAATCCCCATTATTTTATTTGTTACGCTGTGTTTGGTACACAATTAGTGACACCTGGTGCAAATTACATGATCAGTATACTGCACAACAGAGTGCTTAAAAATTGACCTTTATTTAGCTCTTTCACTGCCACTGAGAGTGCACCAGAGGGAATAGAAGTAAAATTATTATTGATTCTCTTGACAGGGAATACAGAGTCGATGAGGTATCACAATAATATTCACTTAACACAAATTGAAAATGATTGTAAATCTTTTGCAGGTGAAATTTTGAAGAGTTGATATGAATGCTTGTGTTTACCACGGTGTAAGAACCTGTGTTTTTTTTTTAGTTTTATTTTCTTAGTCTGAGTCTACTGCTTGGTCTTCTTTGTTGTACATCACTTTTAAACACAATATGTTCTTACACCGAGGATGAGTTGAATGCTCCAATTATTTTTTATTTATGTTTTTTGTTATTATATCAACAGAAGTGTGAGATAGAATGTCATTACATAAAATAAAAATTGTGGGTAAAACAATTGGATTCTACAAAAACTTTAAATAAAGGTTTGGTAATAGTGAGTGCCGACTGTATAGTGTTGGTCGTGCTATTTTTAGGTCATTTCATAAAAACAATACATGTAAGAAAGAGTTATTGAAATCTTAATATGTTGATAAAGATTGCTGCACTACATAGTCCTGTAAAAAATAATGTTAAATCAACATCAATCAGTCAAAAGTGTATACCACATGAAAGTTTAATTGTGCTGTTACAGAAACAGGCAAAATATCCATAACCAACCAGAGAATAGTATATTATTTTGAATACATGAAAATTTCTATAATAAAAACTGCAGAAGAAAGATTTAATATACGCATGGTATTTCATCAAAAAAGTCATGGCAGGCAAAGGTATTGAACTTGTAACCAATGACATATAGTAACGAGAAGCACTATCATAATATTATCATTATTATTATCATTACTATTATTATTACTGGTATTGATATTATTATTATTGTTATATTTTTTACGTTAACATAATATATTTTTATGGGGTGGGATGCATGTCCTAATCTTAGTAAAGGTATTGTTACTCTACTACTACAAGCAATACAAAAATCTTCTTAATAGGCTTTCCATCAGAGGTGGTAGAAATCAAAACAGCTCCAAAGAATACCATTTCTTCTTTAAGGCTTAGAATCTAGTGCAGTCATTTGTCTATAAATTTTGTGTGGAAAATCATTGAAAGCATAGGGCATTTAGGAAACTTGAAACACTTAATTGTTACTACATACAGCACACTTGCAATGAATATATGAGAAAGATCATAAACATTTTGGCATTACAAAATTTATTTTCTTCTTTATAAAGTTTTTCCAGTGTAAAAGGTTAACTGTATGTTGTGGTTGTTATGAAATATTGATATTTGACATGATGATCATAAAAATAAAGTAAACAGCAGAAAGTAACAAAGTTAATATGTTATGTCTAACTTTTCAAATTAAGGCTTGAATGAACATTTCATTTGTGAAAAAAGGGCAGAGGTTCTAGATAGCAATATTATCAGGGGAGGGGGGGGGTCATTGCACTCTAAGGTAAAACTGACCCATTGTGAAAAGGCTATGAAACTTGTTGTCTCTACACAATATTATTGAAACCTTTCAATCAGAGAATACATACATATATATATAGCAAAGAGAAATACTACTCAGAATTCAGTAATCACCTTTGCTTTATTTTGAAATGATCGCATTGATCACTGATAATATTGCAGAACCAGTACTTTATAGTGACACAGGGTATATATTCTGTTGAAAATGTTTAACAGAACTGCTAGATCAAGAAAATTTACAATATTTTGACTGTTGCAATGATATCAGATGACATCGTTATAAATGATTGCTATAACAACTGCAACTCTCTGTGTTGGGAATTACTTCAAACTGGAAACGCTATCGTTTTATTATGAAAAATACCTATTTACATTCTCTTGTAATCTGTTGGTCGTCTTCCGATTCCGTTTTTAGACTAATAGAATTATTTTCCAGAGATATCTCCAATCGTTGAAGTCGTTCCGGCTTACTCGGTGTCCCTTCGAAGTCGTTTTGCTAAATGTACTACGCCAATATATTTCGTTATGTAATCGTTCACTCATGTCCTGTATTTCCATCAATAACACATTCAAATTCAAAACTAACTTGATTGAATTCCTAGTCCTTTTCCCTGCTGTTTCGTTTGCCTTTTTCTGGAGCGAGCAGTTGTTGTCTTGGCTGTTGTTATTCTCCCTGCTGTCGTTTCTCTATCCCGGCTTTGAGTCGTGCTTTCCCCGTGTTGATTTTCACGGTATTCGAACTTACTCGGCGACGATCTCGTGCTAATATTTCTTGAATATCTCGGAGATCATCTTGCTGGGATGTACTTCCAGGACGAGTGAAATCGATTTCCACAAAATTTACATTACTTTCAAAAAGGCATCACCGAATAATGGCGGAAATTCAGCAGTTCTCAAGTGCGTTACTATTGCCAGGTAACCTGGCCTGCGAACGGACACCTTTAAAATATAGATATATATATATATATATATAAATATATATATATTTAAGAAATAGAAAACATGTACCGTGTTTCTATCGAGTTATAGAAACACGAGTGAAAGTTTGGGAGAACGAGAAATGCTGTGGGAACACGAGCCGCAGGCGAGTGTTTCCACAGCTTTTTCGAGTTTTCGAGCTTTTTCGAGAAAACACCGCGACGAAAAAAAGAAAAGCAACTTCTTAGCTTTGATTATCGAAATGTAAATTCTCTTTGCTCGCGTCATCATTACGTCAACAGCTCGTGCTAGTTCTGTGTTTCTATCGAGTTATAGAAACACGATTTCTAACCAATCAGCGCGCGTACTTTCTTAGGACTGTTTTCCAAATATATATACATATATAAAAACTCTCGGCTCGATTTACTCGGGCTTGCGAGCCACGTGGTCTGAACCGGAACCGACACGATTAGTAACCTCGCTACGCTCGGCCTTCGGCCTCGCTTCGCGAGGAATCATTATTAACTAGAAATACGACTCCCGCAAAAACCTCGCGAAGCTAGTTTTTGAAGAAGTCACAATGCTTTTATATTTTATTTTATATTTTTTATATCAGCGTAATCCCCATTATTTTATTTGTTATGCTATGTTTGGTACAAAATTAGTGACACCTGGTGAAAATTACATGACCAGTATACCGGTCAACACAGTGCTTAAAAATTGACCTTCATTTAGTTCTTTCACTGCCACTGAGATTGCACCAGAGGGAATAGAAGTAAAATTATTTATTATCTTCACAGGGAATACAGAGTCGATGAATTACCACAATAATATTCACTTAACACAAATTGAAAATGATTGTAAATCTTTTGCAGGTGAAATCTTGAAGAGTTGATATGAATGCTTGTGTTTACCATGGTGTAAAAACCTGTTTTTTCTTTAGTTTTATTTTCTTAGTCTCTACTGCTTTGTCTCCTTTGTTGTACATCCCTTTTAAACACAATATGTTCTTACACTGAGGATGAGTTGAATGCTCCAATTATTTTTTGTTTATGTTTTTTGGTTATAATTGGATGAGGTTCATTGTAAGAAGAATCTTCTGATTAGATATTTTATTGTCTACTGCAGTCATTATTTCATTCCTAGGTAACCACAATTGACAGCATTATGAATAGTGCATGTTTCAATTTGTGCACTCTCTTCAGTTGCAATGGTACTCTCAGTGGTAGATAAGAAAATTCCTCTTCCCTCAAAAGAGATGCCATATCAACAGAAGTGTGAGATACAATGTCATTCCATAAAAAATGGGGATAAAACAATTGGATTCTACAACAACTTTGAATAAAGGTTTGGTAATAGTGAGTGCCCACTGTATAGTATGTGGTTGTGCTATTTTTAGGTCATATCATAAAAACAATACATGTAAGAAAGAGTTATTGAAATCTTAATATGTTCAAAAAGATTGCTGCACTATGTACTCCTGTAAAAAAATAATGTGAAATCAACATCAATCAGTCAAAAGTATATACCACATGAAAGTTTAATTGTGCTGTTACAGAAACAGGCAAAATATCCATACCCAACCATAGAATAGTACATTATTTTGAATATATGAAAATTTCTATTATAAAAACTGCAGAAGAAAGATTTAATATAAGGACGGTATTTCATCGAAAAAGTCATGGCAGCCAGAGGTATTGAACTGTAACCAATGACATATAGTAACGAGAAGAACTATCATTATATTATTATCATTATTATTATCATTACTATTATTATTACTGGTATTGATATTATTATTGTTATATTTTTTATGTTAAACATAATATATTTTTATGGGGTGGGATTCATGTCTTAATCTTGGTAAAGTTATTGTTACTCTACTACTAAAAGCAATACAAAAATCTTCTTAATAGGCTTTCCATCAGAGGTGGTAGTAATCAAAACAGCTCCAAACAATACCATTTCTTCTTAAAGGCTTAGAATCTAGTGCAGTCATTTCTCTAGAAAGTTTGTGTGGAAAATCATTATTGAAAGCATAGGGCATTTAGGAAACTTGAAACACTTGTTACTACATACAGCACACTTGCAATGAATATATGAGAAAGATCATAAACATTTTGGCATTACAAAATTTATTTTCTTCTTTATAAAGTTTTTCCAATGTAAAAGGCTAATTGCATGTTGTGGTTGTTATGAAATATTGATATTTGACATAAAAATAAAGTAAACGGCAGAAAGTAACAAAGTTAATATGTTATGTCTAACTTTGCAAATTAAGGCTTGAATTAACATTTCATTTGTGAAAAAAGGGCAGGGGTTCTAGATAGCAATATTATCAGGGGGGGGGGTCATTGCACTCTAAGGTAAAACTGACCCATTGTGAAAAGGCTATGAAACTTGTCTCTACACAATATTATTGAAACCTTTCAATCAGAGAATACATACATATATATATATATATATATATATATTTAAGAAATAGAAAACATGTACCGTGTTTCTATCGAGTTATAGAAACACGAGTGGAAGTTTGGGAGAACGAGAAATGCTGTGGGAACACGAGCCGCAGGCGAGTGTTTCCACAGCTTTTTCGAGTTCTCCCAAACTTTCACGAGTGTTTCTATAACTCGATAGAAACACGAAGAACATGTTTTCTATTTCTTTTAGAAAACACCGCGAGGAAAAAAAGGAAAGCAACTTGTTAACTTTGAATATCAAAATGTAAATTCTCTTTGCTCGCGTCATCATTACGTCAACAGCTCGTGCTAGTTCTGTGTTTCTATCGAGTTATAGAAACACGATTTCTAACCAATCAGCGCGCGTACTTTCTTGGGACTGTTTTCTAAATATATATATATATATATATATATATATATATAGCAAAGAGAAATACTACTCAGAATTCAGTAATCACATTTGCTTTATTTTAAAATGATCAAATTGATCACTGATAATATTGCAGAACCAGTACTTTATAGTGACACAGGGTATACATTCTGTTGAAAATGTTTAACATAACTGCTAGATCAAGAAAATTTACAATATTTTCACTGTTGCAATGATATCAGATCACATCGTTATAAATGATTGCTATAACAACTGCAACTCTCTGTGTTGGAAATTACTTCAAACTGGAAACGCTATCGTTTTATTATGAAAAATACCTATTTACATTCTCTTGTAATCTGTTGGTCGTCTTCCGATTCCGGTTTTAGACTAATAGAATTATTTTCCAGAGACATCTCCAATCGTTGAAGTCGTTCTTACTCGGTGTCCCTTCTAAGTCGTTTTGCTAAATGTAGTACACCAATATATTTCGTTATGTAATCGTTCACTCATGTCCTGTATTTCTATCAATAACACATTCAAATTCAAAACTAACTTGGTTGAATTCCTGGTCCTTTTCCCTGCTGTTTCGTTTGCCTTTTTCTGGAGCGAGCAGTTGTTGTCTTGGCTGCGATTTCTGTTGTTATTCTCCCTGCTGTCGTTTCTCTATCCCTGCTTTGAGTCGTGCTTTCCTCGTGTTGATTTTCACGGTATTCGAACTTACTCGGCGACGATCTCGTGCTAATATTTCTTGAATATCTTGGAGATCACCTTGCTGGGATGTACTTCCAGGACGAGTGAAATCGGTTTCCACAAAATTTACATTACTTTCAAAAAGGCATCACCGAATAATGGCGGAAATTCAGCGTTCTCAAGTGCGTTACTATTGCCAGGTAACCTGGCCTGCGAACGGACACCTTTAAAATATAGATATATATAAACATATATATAAATATATATATATACATATATAAAAACTCTCGGCTCGATTTACTCGGGCTTGCGAGCCACGTGGTCTGACCGGAACCGACACGATTAGTAACCTCGCTACGCTCGGCCTTCGGCCTCGCTTCGCGAGCAATTATTATTATTACTAGAAATACGACTCCCGCAAAAACCTCGCGAAGCTAGTTTTTGAAGAAGTCACAATGCTTTCATATTTTATTCTTTATTTTTTTTTATATTATATATTTTATTTTTTATATTAGCGTAATCCCCATTATTTTATTTCTTATGCTGTGTTTGGTACACAATTAGTGACACCTGGTGCAAATTACAAGATCAGTATACCGCTCAACACAGTGCTTAAAAATTGACCTTCATTTAGCTCTTTCACTGCCACTGAGATTGCACCAGAGGGAATAGAAGTAAAATTATTTATTATCTTGACAGGGAATACAGAGTCGATGAAGTATCACAATAATATTCACTTAACACAAATTGAAAATGATTGTAAATCTTTTGCAGGTGAAATCTTGAAGAGTTGATATGAATGCTTGTGTTTACCACGGTGTAAAAACCTGTGTTTTTTTTCTTTAGTTTTATTTTCTTAGTCTCTACTGCTTTGTCTTCTTTGTTGTACATCACTTTTGAACACAATATATTCTTACACAGAGGATGAGCTGAACGCTCCAATTATTTTTTGTTTATGTTTTTTTGGTTATAATTGCATGAGATTCATTGTAAGAAGAATCTTCTGATTAGATATTTTATTGTCTACTGCAGTCATTATTTCATTCCCGGGTAACCACAATTGAGAGCATTATGAATAGTGCATGTTTTAATGTGTGTACTCTTTCCAGTTGCAATGGTACCCCCAGTGGTAGATAGAAAAATTCCTCTTCCCTCAAAAGAGATGCCATATCAACAAATTGGGGGTAAAACAATTGGATTCTACAAAAGCTTTGAATAAAGGTTTGGTAATAGTGAGTGCCCACTGTATAGTATGTGGTTGTGCTATTTTTAGGTCATATCATAAAAACAATACATGTAAGAAAGAGTTATTGAAATCTTAATATGTTCAAAAAGATTGCTGCACTACGTACTCCTGTAAAAAAATAATGTGAAATCAACATCAATCAGTCAAAAGTATATACCACATGAAAGTTTAATTGTGCTGTTACAGAAACAGGCAAAATATCCATACCCAACCATAGAATAGTACATTATTTTGAATATATGAAAATTTCTATTATAAAAACTGCAGAAGAAAGATTTAATATAAGGACGGTATTTCATCGAAAAAGTCATGGCAGCCAGAGGTATTGAACTGTAACCAATGACATATAGTAACGAGAAGAACTATCATTATATTATTATCATTATTATTATCATTACTATTATTATTACTGGTATTGATATTATTATTGTTATATTTTTTATGTTAAACATAATATATTTTTATGGGGTGGGATTCATGTCTTAATCTTGGTAAAGTTATTGTTACTCTACTACTAAAAGCAATACAAAAATCTTCTTAATAGGCTTTCCATCAGAGGTGGTAGTAATCAAAACAGCTCCAAACAATACCATTTCTTCTTAAAGGCTTAGAATCTAGTGCAGTCATTTCTCTAGAAAGTTTGTGTGGAAAATCATTATTGAAAGCATAGGGCATTTAGGAAACTTGAAACACTTGTTACTACATACAGCACACTTGCAATGAATATATGAGAAAGATCATAAACATTTTGGCATTACAAAATTTATTTTCTTCTTTATAAAGTTTTTCCAATGTAAAAGGCTAATTGCATGTTGTGGTTGTTATGAAATATTGATATTTGACATAAAAATAAAGTAAACGGCAGAAAGTAACAAAGTTAATATGTTATGTCTAACTTTGCAAATTAAGGCTTGAATTAACATTTCATTTGTGAAAAAAGGGCAGGGGTTCTAGATAGCAATATTATCAGGGGGGGGGTCATTGCACTCTAAGGTAAAACTGACCCATTGTGAAAAGGCTATGAAACTTGTCTCTACACAATATTATTGAAACCTTTCAATCAGAGAATACATACATATATATATATATATAGTTGTGTAGAAAAGAAGGTTTGCCAACGATGACGCTAGTGAGAAGGATCCCAAAGGATACGCGACGCTTACACTCGGTGGATTTAGTAGGAATAAAAGAGGAACAGCGAACTTCTCACATGAGGTTTAATACTGTAGACGTTTCGCCCATTCGGGCTTCTTCAGTACAGTATGTAAGATTAAAAAGATTACAAATACTTGGAATAAAAAAATTATTTACAATATTGGTGTCTTATATATGAGAAAGGAAAGAAAAAAGAAAATTACAAACAATAAAAATTTTTTAAAAAACTAACATCTAATAAAAACCTAATGAATAGGGACCAATTAGTGATACAATTTGTGATCCCTAATTGGGCCCTTGATTAACATATATAGAATAAAAACTTTACGTAATAAGACTTGTGAAAAGAAAAGAAACAAAACCGTTGACAGATGTTAGTTAAATCTTATTCTATTCCTTGAATTGAATTCAGATCTTTTATTCAATCCATAAGGCTGAAGGGTGCAAAGTTGTGCACTCCAATAAGCTTCTCTTGTTAGAAGACGTTCATCAAGGCTGTTATTGTCTCTTGGGTTGGAAATTTGTTCAATTATTGTAAAATTGAAGTCACAGAGAACATGAAGAGTTTTGTTGAAGTGTGTCGCAACTTCACAAGTGTTCTTATTAGTATTCATGGCCGATTTATGATTCCGAAAACGCACTTTGAATTCATTGCTAGTCGAACCTACATATTGCACATTACATTTTGTGCAGGTGACCAAATAGATAACATTTTTGGATTTGCAATGAAGATGTTGTGTAATTTGGTAGGATCTTTTAGAACTAGCGCTAGTAAAGTGGTCAGATTCAACTAAAAAGTTACGGCAAAGATCGCATTTACCTTTGCATTTAAAACAGCCATGTTTATCAGAGTCATATATATATAGCAAAGAGAAATACTACTCAGAATTCAGTAATCACATTTGCTTTATTTTAAAATGATCACATTGATCACTGATAATATTGCAGAACCAGTACTTTATAGTGACACAGGGTATACATTCTGTTGAAAATGTTTAACATAACTGCTAGATCAAGAAAATTTACAATATTTTCACTGTTGCAATGATATCAGATCACATCGTTATAAATGATTGCTATAACAACTGCAACTCTCTGTGTTGGAAATTACTTCAAACTGGAAACGCTATCGTTTTATTATGAAAAATACCTATTTACATTCTCTTGTAATCTGTTGGTCGTCTTCCGATTCCGGTTTTAGACTAATAGAATTATTTTCCAGAGACATCTCCAATCGTTGAAGTCGTTCTTACTCGGTGTCCCTTCTAAGTCGTTTTGCTAAATGTAGTACACCAATATATTTCGTTATGTAATCGTTCACTCATGTCCTGTATTTCTATCAATAACACATTCAAATTCAAAACTAACTTGGTTGAATTCCTGGTCCTTTTCCCTGCTGTTTCGTTTGCCTTTTTCTGGAGCGAGCAGTTGTTGTCTTGGCTGCGATTTCTGTTGTTATTCTCCCTGCTGTCGTTTCTCTATCCCTGCTTTGAGTCGTGCTTTCCTCGTGTTGATTTTCACGGTATTCGAACTTACTCGGCGACGATCTCGTGCTAATATTTCTTGAATATCTTGGAGATCACCTTGCTGGGATGTACTTCCAGGACGAGTGAAATCGGTTTCCACAAAATTTACATTACTTTCAAAAAGGCATCACCGAATAATGGCGGAAATTCAGCGTTCTCAAGTGCGTTACTATTGCCAGGTAACCTGGCCTGCGAACGGACACCTTTAAAATATAGATATATATAAACATATATATAAATATATATATATACATATATAAAAACTCTCGGCTCGATTTACTCGGGCTTGCGAGCCACGTGGTCTGACCGGAACCGACACGATTAGTAACCTCGCTACGCTCGGCCTTCGGCCTCGCTTCGCGAGCAATTATTATTATTACTAGAAATACGACTCCCGCAAAAACCTCGCGAAGCTAGTTTTTGAAGAAGTCACAATGCTTTCATATTTTATTCTTTATTTTTTTTTATATTATATATTTTATTTTTTATATTAGCGTAATCCCCATTATTTTATTTCTTATGCTGTGTTTGGTACACAATTAGTGACACCTGGTGCAAATTACAAGATCAGTATACCGCTCAACACAGTGCTTAAAAATTGACCTTCATTTAGCTCTTTCACTGCCACTGAGATTGCACCAGAGGGAATAGAAGTAAAATTATTTATTATCTTGACAGGGAATACAGAGTCGATGAAGTATCACAATAATATTCACTTAACACAAATTGAAAATGATTGTAAATCTTTTGCAGGTGAAATCTTGAAGAGTTGATATGAATGCTTGTGTTTACCACGGTGTAAAAACCTGTGTTTTTTTTCTTTAGTTTTATTTTCTTAGTCTCTACTGCTTTGTCTTCTTTGTTGTACATCACTTTTGAACACAATATATTCTTACACAGAGGATGAGCTGAACGCTCCAATTATTTTTTGTTTATGTTTTTTTGGTTATAATTGCATGAGATTCATTGTAAGAAGAATCTTCTGATTAGATATTTTATTGTCTACTGCAGTCATTATTTCATTCCCGGGTAACCACAATTGAGAGCATTATGAATAGTGCATGTTTTAATGTGTGTACTCTTTCCAGTTGCAATGGTACCCCCAGTGGTAGATAGAAAAATTCCTCTTCCCTCAAAAGAGATGCCATATCAACAAATTGGGGGTAAAACAATTGGATTCTACAAAAGCTTTGAATAAAGGTTTGGTAATAGTGAGTGCCCACTGTATAGTATGTGGTTGTGCTATTTTTAGGTCATATCATAAAAACAATACATGTAAGAAAGAGTTATTGAAATCTTAATATGTTCAAAAAGATTGCTGCACTACGTACTCCTGTAAAAAAATAATGTGAAATCAACATCAATCAGTCAAAAGTATATACCACATGAAAGTTTAATTGTGCTGTTACAGAAACAGGCAAAATATCCATACCCAACCATAGAATAGTACATTATTTTGAATATATGAAAATTTCTGTTATAAAAACTGCAGAAGAAAGATTTAATATAAGGACGGTATTTCATCGAAAAAGTCATGGCAGCCAGAGGTATTGAACTGTAACCAATGACATATAGTAACGAGAAGAACTATCATTATATTATTATCATTATTATTATCATTACTATTATTATTACTGGTATTGATATTATTATTGTTATATTTTTTATGTTAAACATAATATATTTTTATGGGGTGGGATTCATGTCTTAATCTTGGTAAAGTTATTGTTACTCTACTACTAAAAGCAATACAAAAATCTTCTTAATAGGCTTTCCATCAGAGGTGGTAGTAATCAAAACAGCTCCAAACAATACCATTTCTTCTTAAAGGCTTAGAATCTAGTGCAGTCATTTCTCTAGAAAGTTTGTGTGGAAAATCATTATTGAAAGCATAGGGCATTTAGGAAACTTGAAACACTTGTTACTACATACAGCACACTTGCAATGAATATATGAGAAAGATCATAAACATTTTGGCATTACAAAATTTATTTTCTTCTTTATAAAGTTTTTCCAATGTAAAAGGCTAATTGCATGTTGTGGTTGTTATGAAATATTGATATTTGACATAAAAATAAAGTAAACGGCAGAAAGTAACAAAGTTAATATGTTATGTCTAACTTTGCAAATTAAGGCTTGAATTAACATTTCATTTGTGAAAAAAGGGCAGGGGTTCTAGATAGCAATATTATCAGGGGGGGGGTCATTGCACTCTAAGGTAAAACTGACCCATTGTGAAAAGGCTATGAAACTTGTCTCTACACAATATTATTGAAACCTTTCAATCAGAGAATACATACATATATATATATATATAGTTGTGTAGAAAAGAAGGTTTGCCAACGATGACGCTAGTGAGAAGGATCCCAAAGGATACGCGACGCTTACACTCGGTGGATTTAGTAGGAATAAAAGAGGAACAGCGAACTTCTCACATGAGGTTTAATACTGTAGACGTTTCGCCCATTCGGGCTTCTTCAGTACAGTATGTAAGATTAAAAAGATTACAAATACTTGGAATAAAAAAATTATTTACAATATTGGTGTCTTATATATGAGAAAGGAAAGAAAAAAGAAAATTACAAACAATAAAAATTTTTTAAAAAACTAACATCTAATAAAAACCTAATGAATAGGGACCAATTAGTGATACAATTTGTGATCCCTAATTGGGCCCTTGATTAACATATATAGAATAAAAACTTTACGTAATAAGACTTGTGAAAAGAAAAGAAACAAAACCGTTGACAGATGTTAGTTAAATCTTATTCTATTCCTTGAATTGAATTCAGATCTTTTATTCAATCCATAAGGCTGAAGGGTGCAAAGTTGTGCACTCCAATAAGCTTCTCTTGTTAGAAGACGTTCATCAAGGCTGTTATTGTCTCTTGGGTTGGAAATTTGTTCAATTATTGTAAAATTGAAGTCACAGAGAACATGAAGAGTTTTGTTGAAGTGTGTCGCAACTTCACAAGTGTTCTTATTAGTATTCATGGCCGATTTATGATTCCGAAAACGCACTTTGAATTCATTGCTAGTCGAACCTACATATTGCACATTACATTTTGTGCAGGTGACCAAATAGATAACATTTTTGGATTTGCAATGAAGATGTTGTGTAATTTGGTAGGATCTTTTAGAACTAGCGCTAGTAAAGTGGTCAGATTCAACTAAAAAGTTACGGCAAAGATCGCATTTACCTTTGCATTTAAAACAGCCATGTTTATCAGAGTCATATATATATAGCAAAGAGAAATACTACTCAGAATTCAGTAATCACATTTGCTTTATTTTAAAATGATCACATTGATCACTGATAATATTGCAGAACCAGTACTTTATAGTGACACAGGGTATACATTCTGTTGAAAATGTTTAACATAACTGCTAGATCAAGAAAATTTACAATATTTTCACTGTTGCAATGATATCAGATCACATCGTTATAAATGATTGCTATAACAACTGCAACTCTCTGTGTTGGAAATTACTTCAAACTGGAAACGCTATCGTTTTATTATGAAAAATACCTATTTACATTCTCTTGTAATCTGTTGGTCGTCTTCCGATTCCGGTTTTAGACTAATAGAATTATTTTCCAGAGACATCTCCAATCGTTGAAGTCGTTCTTACTCGGTGTCCCTTCTAAGTCGTTTTGGTAAATGTAGTACAGCAATATATTTCGTTATGTAATCGTTCACTCATGTCCTGTATTTCTATCAATAACACATTCAAATTCAAAACTAACTTGATTGAATTCCTGGTCCTTTTCCATGCTGTTTCGTTTGCCTTTTTCTGGAGCGAGCAGTTGTTGTCTTGGCTGCGATTTCTGTTGTTATTCTCCCTGCTGTCGTTTCTCTATCCCTGCTTTGAGTCGTGCTTTCCTCGTGTTGATTTTCACGGTATTCGAACTTACTCGGCGACGATCTCGTGCTAATATTTCTTGAATATCTTGGAGATCACCTTGCTGGGATGTACTTCCAGGACGAGTGAAATCGGTTTCCACAAAATTTACATTACTTTCAAAAAGGCATCACCGAATAATGGCGGAAATTCAGCGTTCTCAAGTGCGTTACTATTGCCAGGTAACCTGGCCTGCGAACGGACACCTTTAAAATATAGATATATATAAACATATATATAAATATATATAAGAGAGTAGTATATGGGGGTTTCTAGCACACAATAAATTTCAGTCAAATTTGGCTCATTTTTTCAGTCAAATTTGGTTCATTTTTCAGTCAAATTTGGTTCATTTTTCAGCACAATAAATTTCAGTCAAATTTGGGTAAAAAATTAAAAATTGCATCAATGAATTTTTGCCGAGATTAAAAAATGAATTATGGTTTAAAGATTTGAAAAAAAATATTAAATATGGAACAACTAAAAGATTTACATTTTCACCAATTAAAAAATATTGCAAAAGAGTTGAAAATTAAAGGGCGAACAAAAATGAATAAAGAAAGTTTAATTAAAAGTATTAAAAAATTTTCAGAGGAGGAAATTATTAATGAAATTAAAAAAGAAGCTATTAATAATAAATATTATTGTATTCATAAAAAGTGCAAATATTTTTGTAAAGAGTGTTGCGGGTCGCAATTATGTATACATAATAAAATAAAGTATTCTTGTAAAGAATGTAAAGGATCAAAATTTTGTATACACAACAAACAGAAAACACATTGTAAAGATTGTGGTGGGTCGCAATTATGTATACATGAAAGACAGAAAACACATTGTAAAGAATGTGGAGGATCCCAAATATGTAAACATAGAAAACAGAAGGCACATTGTAAAGAATGTAAAATTAAAAATGAATTATGATTTAAAGATTTAAAATATAAAAATATAAAAATAAAATGGAAAGATATGAAAACAGAAATATTGAGTTTGAATATTTTAATGATAAAAAACTTAGTGTTCATGATTTTTTGAAGTCAATAAAGGCAGATTTGATAAACACTATTTCAAAAAATCTTGGTTTTATTGATAAAGATAATGAAGTGATTTATTTTGAAATTTCGTATATTAATAAGAATGGCGAAGTGGGTTCTTTTGATTTTTCTGATAATATAAAAAAATTTATTGTGGATGGTATATGTACTGATAAATTTGCTAGAGATTTAATATATTATGCAAATAAAGAAGAAAACTATGATTATGGAATGGAATTATTTTATGGCGATGGTGATCTTATTGATTATGATAAAGAAGATGATGAGCAGATAGAATATAATATTAACAATTTTATTATTGATTCATTTTATGTCACAATATACATGGATGTTGATAAGATATTACATAAAAATAAATTCTACAAAGACCTTCATGATGATTTAATGGTTATAGCATGGCATCCATCTAGATATTTAGATTGGTGTATTGATGTTGAGGAGTTAAAGTTTTTGAAAGAGTTATGGGGCGAAGATTATGTTATTTAACTCAAGTAATAGTTACATAACAAAAGACCTTAAGGATCAGCTACGCTGAAATTTAACTAAATCTTAAACTAAAAGTTATGGGAGATCCCTTAAGATCAAGTTTTTCCCATTCATTGTCTAATATGCTTAAATCAAAGTGATTTATGACGCTATCATATTTTCGAACTGGAATCGTTGGATAATCCTTTGAGGGTATGTTTGCAAGTAGGTGTGATGGTGACAGTTTTACAAGTTCTCCATTTTTGGTTTTATTCATATAAGAAAATTTATTATCCACTATACTACACATAAGTCTCAGCGGTTCCTTAATCTGAATATTTATGGGGTATAATTTACCCGGATTTATGACGTCAGGAACTCCTAAACCAAACCCCAACCCTCTTGTAAGTTTAATTTTAAAGTTCTTGTTTGAGTATAGATAGTCAACAGTATCAGTTTCAATTATTGTTATCTTTTCCACATCAAGATCATTAAGAAAAATTGATTGAATATTGCGAAGAGAATATGTGCCGGGTTGAATTGTTATGAATCCTTGATTCTTATCATTGAATATTATCTGCTTATCCTTGAAATTAATCAATCTTTTTGTTTTTATATTACAATCCAGGAGTTGTATCTCCAGAAGATTTTTAAGAGGAGGGTCTAAATAAATCCTAGTTTCTGCCTCATACATTGTTATGCTTAACATTTTGTTTGATTACACCATATTCATCTTTAAATTTATATAATAACCGTTTGGAGGATTTCGCTTTAATTAAATTAGAGTCGTTTCGGCTAATATCAAACCTCATCAGAACGCCTATCTTATAAAATATAAGCGGGCGTTTACGACTCCATTCGGAGAAGGAGAAGCCATTACGAGCAATATGGAACCTAGGGAGCACGAGACAGTATATCGCAGTTTTATAACGCGCGCCATGTTATAAAACTAAACTAATATTTTCGCCAAAGCACTTCTTGTGTCTTTTAGTCCTCACTCAGACAATCCGCCAGCATTCGGCCACGCATATGTTCTAGCTCTTTGCCGTTTTGATTGAGTTTATATTCAAGGAACGATGTTTTCGAAACCCAATACACCGCTGTTCCACTGTTTCAAAAGCTTCTGTCGCTCAGATTTCTTGTTGTTCCAGGTCTTTCTCAAGTCTTCTTTGGGGATTGAATCTTTGCTGATAAGTTGTTGTAGAATCCCAGTTACTGAGTCGATAGGTTTTTGCTGAGGAACTTGGTTCGCAGATTGCCCACAGATTAAATCGGTGTCGTCGAATTCAATTTGTTCATACTCCGTATTGCTCATAATGACTTCCAAAGCTATTTAGCAGGTACTTGGCTTTTATAACCCTATGACGTCAACATTCCACACTTCCCTAGTAATTTCGAGCGCTAGAGTAAAAAATGAAATCTACTTTCAGGTTATCCGGTTGTTAGGGAGCTCTGGTATGCAATCTATTGTTCTCCACGTGAACAGCGATTGTATGCAAATTAGTGACCGCGTGAAATAGCCAGTTGCCCCGGATGTGCTCTCGTGATTTACTGAAATAGAAACCACGCTAATCCGCCCGCGACAACTGTCAATGCTAATATATTCTTTTCATGCTGCGTTGAGTCAATATTATTTTCGGCGGAGCTGGTACTGCGGATTTCTTGTTTCGCCGAGTCTGCTTTTGGTTTCGTTTCAGTTTTATGAGGTAACTTTAACTTTGAAGATCCTAAGTTATGACTTATTCCAACTTGTTTTGCTTCAGTGTTTAGGGAATTATTCACACCAAAATTCATATCATTACTCGCTTTCATGAGTTTGTTATTAAAACCTGTCACGCTTTCAGTGTTGATTATCATATTACTCGGCATCAACCACACGCCAGGGGCAATAGCTAAATCAAGCCGTAATTTCGCTTCCTGTACAGCTAATTGATATCTTTGAATCGAACTAGAAATGTCATTCTCGATCACACTACTTTCAAATAAAGCTAAGAATTCTTGTTGTGTTTCGATTGCGCCACCACCATTACCGTAAATTGAGTTTCTTGTGTTAACTTGTGCGCCCAATATGCAGTAAACAAAAGCTTCGGCGGATCGATTCAATCTACCAAGTCCGGCTTTAGTGAGCCCATGTCCTCTTGTTGGGATAAACCAGGCATATTTGTAATCAGCAAAGTCATCGTTACGGATAAATGAAATGAGATTACCCTTTTCCTTCTTTCCACCTTCATCAGCGAATTTATTACCTTCGCCGGGCCATTGATCCGCTTCAACATCATAATTCCGCACAATATGTACATTTTGATATCCCCCTCCTTTTCCACGATATCCTGCACCATAATCAAGGAATATATCTCCCAATCCGCCGTTTCTACCCCCTTTCCATCTAAAATCGGAATTATTGGCAATTCCAAATTCTGCACACAATCGTTGATATGCAACTTTACTATAAGGATTATTATTTATTACAAAAGGTTGCTCATCAGGCAAAGGTAGTTTCAATTCATATAATATCCTCCTTATTGTGAAATATATGTGAAACTTTATAAAGCTATTTATTACTTTAGGATAATTTAGACTCTCAAAAGGACTTATACCGCAACCAGATGTTGCGCACCAAACTGCAAAGTTAAGTTGTTGAGGCCAATAATTCATATCAGGGGAGTTCGACCATTTTCTACTTTGTTTTCCAGATTTGAATGTTACAACTTGAGATGTAAATATGTTTCTCATCTTTGCTGTGAATTTCTTAGTATTTGAAACATATATATCCAGATAGGTTAGCATTTTTGTTATATCAGTTGAAAAGTCATCAAATTTAATAGCAGGTATTGGATAAGATTGGTTGGTTATGGATAAACTTTTTGGAAAAGAACTAACTTCAACCGCTCCCAAGCCTAAATGTTCCCATAAAAGTTTTTTCAAATTAGAAGGAAGATTATCAGTCCATGTTTTTCCACTAGTATCATCGTTAGACATGATAGTAATACCATTATATTTCCATTTAATATATCCTCCATATGAATCATTAACAAATGTAAATTTATCAAGGTTTGCACTTGGGTACTTTTTACTGAAATCATTGAGTAACATTTTATTACTTTTTAGAATAAGATGTAAAGTCTTTAAAACATTTCTTTTCTAACACCAGCATAACAATTACATCCTACATCTGTTCTCTCATATGAAATTTTCAATGTGTGGAACCGGCTAGTTCTTTTAATATTTCCTCTCGAACTTCTCTCCTTATCTGATTCATATTTAAGTTTTTTTCTGTATCCTTCGTGTTTTTTTGACGGATTTCTAGTTTTAGTTTTTCAAACTTATCCGTCTCTGATAAAATTAGAGAAAATTCTTGGTCAGAGATTGTGTTATCTTTCAGAGCCTTTGAAACTAAGTCGTGAATGGTGTTTGATTTTGCTTTTGCCAAAGAAACGGTCTGTTCATGTTTACTAACCTTATGGGAAAGTCGTTTAGAAGCTGCACCGAATACAACCGATATTCCCCCACAAAATCCGCCAACAACACCTAATGGAATACCAACAATAGCACCAAAACCAGTAAGGGAAGTCCCAAGTCCGCTTGCAGATAGGATAACTGAAATAACTCCACTACAAACACTGATTTTTGTAAATATACCTCTTGCTCTATTGTATTTTTTCCTAACATCTTCGTAATGTTTAATTTCCTTTTGAAGATTATTTAGTACTTCGCATGACTTTTGTATTCTGAAATTATTTGGATCTCCATTAATAGGTAATTGTGGATAAATCGGGCTTTGCTCGGGGCGGGCTGGGCCGTAAATTTTATTGTAGTCTTCCATATTGTATTTTACTGAACGATATGATATCTTTAGATCTACTTACTTTCTCTTCTTTTTAAACTGTTCCACAAGATATATAACCACAGCCATTATCAAAAGCCATGCGTTCTTCCCCAAAAATCCAATGACCTCACCCGCTGTTTTGAATAGAAAGCTTACAATCGCGCCAACCATCCCTGGTAATATTTCACCTAGTTTTTTACCAATAGCTTTAAACCCACTACCAACACCTTTACCTAATGTGGTTAACCCATTAGAAAGATTAGAAACTATAACACCAATAACCACACCCACAGCACTCACAACTGCAAAGACTGTAAAACCATACTTTTTGAAGATAGCCTTCACACGTTCTTGCAATGACATTCTATTTTGTATTCTTTCTCTCTCACTCTCAATGTTTGATATCTCATTCTCATCCTCAGGAATTTCTCTATTTAGATTTTCAAGTTCAATATTTTCCTCTGGAGTCCTAAGCGGCATATCCTCAAGGAATTTTGCCCTCTCAATTTTTTTAGTTAGTGTTTCTTTTTTCTTATCTTCAACAACATCTTCTGCTCTTGGTCCTAAAGCATTTTTTAATTGATCAGGAAGTTTTTTACTTTTAGTTTTTAAATTTTGGAATTCACCATTTAAAAGAACATATTCAGCGCTTCCCTTTCTGGGCAATTTAATAGTTGGAACTTTTATTCCTTTACCTATATCTTTTATAGATGTTATAAATTTTTTAAAATTTGGGAGGGGATGGATACTTTTAATTTCATTTTCAGCTTCTTCTTTTTCTTTCATCTTAACACCTAACAAGGGTTGTTTTTCACCCCCAAATGAAGTTTCTTGTTCATAATCATCAGGATAAGTTGGAATAGTGGTGGATGATATTGGACCCATTTCTATATATTTATTTTCTCTATCATCATCATCATCATCATCTTTTGATTCATTTAGTTTGGCTGGATCCAAATCCTCTGGTAAATATCCTCCTTCTGCCATGATTTTTTTAATCATCGGTAAGAAATCTTTAAACTGGTCATACAATTAACTAAAAGAATTTACTTGCCATATAACCCAACGCCAACATACCCCCACCTACATATAACATCTCACCCGTCTTTTGATTTTCACTGGGTCTATAATAATCAGAAAATTTTGGTTCATGCATTTGACTATATAATTTCAAAGCTTCATCCGTTTTTGAAAGATTTTTTGATGCTTGATATTTTTCATCTTTTTTCTTCATTTCCCAATCAATTAGTTTCTGTCTATTTTCCTGATATTCGGCGTAATCTTTTTGATACTTTTCTAATGCCTTATCGTGTCTTATTCGTTCTGCATCTGTTTTATCACCAGAAAGATATTTTGCAAGATATGATCCACCAACAAAGGCGGTTGCATTCAAAATAGCTCCTCCAAACATCATTGCTATTGTTGCCATGTTTAATTTGGTAAAATCTTTTGATCCTCTAAATATGTTTTTAGGTACATACTACCCGACAATACAACCACCCATTTAGCATAATTTGTAATACTTGAGGATGGGTCGTTCATAAATGATTCTCTCATGGCCTTTTTAGCTACATATCCAACTAAAGCTGCTAATCCAATAAGGACTGCTGAATCAGTAACAGTTTTCACAAGTTTGTTTTCAGTTGACATAATTTTTTTACTCATCAGTAAGAAATCTTTAGACCCTTTTAGGGCCGCGAAGCAAACTACTTATTTCATATCATTCCTATTTTAAGAGGTTGTGGGGGTTGTATGGGAATATTTTCAGGTTCCTTCGGGGATTTATTATAATATCTCATAAACATATCAAATGCTGTAAACCCTATTCCGACAATAGATAAAACAGTGGTAAAAGATAGCTCTGGAAGCCATGCTTTAGGTTCACTATCTTGATTTGAATTTTCTTCATTTTTAATCTCCTCTTGTTCTTTTTCACGTTTCATTTCCCTAGCTAATGCTTCTCTAGCTTTTTTATTGCGTTCTGCTAGTTTCTTACCAGCCGCAACCTTTTTAGGATCTTTCTCTTTCTTTTTAGTATCTTTATTTTCAGGTGCTGGATCCATTGTAATTTGTTCAACTTCTGCTCCTCCTTCACTTCGTTCAGTTCGGTCAGACATTATTATTTTATTTCACAAAGTAAAGAATCTTTAGACCCCTTTAGGCCCGCGAAGCAAATCAGTATCTGGATAAGTTTTGCTTGCATCACTGCGTATTTGTTCTTTTAGCGTCTCAATATCTTTTAAAATTTCTTTAAATTTTTGGTTTTTATGATCAATCATCCTTTTAACATCTGCAATAAGTTTTAAAGCTTTTTGATTTTCAATTTCCATATCTCTTTTATATTCTACCAACATTATTTATTTTTGTATTCAGTTGTTTTAATTAGTATGTTCAGTAACCTCCTCAGTTGTGTTAGAATTATCTGTAATTGTCCTTGTAACTTGTTGTATTTTACCTATTTTAACATGTTTAGCAACCTGGAATAGCCCGCTAGCAAGTGCTGTCAACCTTCCTGCTTTCAATGCTAAGAGACCTACAATGTTTGTCAGTTCGCGATTAACCAAATCATCATTCTTTAAATCCACACAAAGAGATTCTATATCATCCACAGGAACCATGTAAGAAATAACTTTAGAAACTAATTGAAGAGATGAATCTACCAACCCACCATTAATTTTCTTACCTAATACTGCCTGATATCGATTATAATATTTTTCAATGTCTTTTACCGATAATTTTTTTATATCACCAAGACTCATATCAACCCCTAAATATTCCTTTGTAGTTCCAAGAGCTGCTAGAATGGCCAGCGATTCTTGTTTTATCTCAACTTCATTATTATAATTATCTTTTTCCGCTCCTCCATGAGGTCGGTCAGTCTTTTCTTCTTCCATATAATCTTCAACTTCTACCATTTTATAATTTTCTTACCTACAGTCAGGTCTTTAAATCACCGCAGGTATCTCTAAATAGAAATTAAATGGATAACGTAAACACAAACAGAGTCTAGAATATTTTTCAGTTTTAAGGAGTTGAACAAACTTTTTACTAGTTTCAGAGTCTAAATCACCTCCATAATCTTCTAAAAACATCTTCATACCTCTTTGCGATGGATTATGGAAAGTAACAACGCAAGCAACATTTTCACGGAATGGTTTTGCTATCGATGTTAATTGCTGAGTTAGAACCCACATTGATAATCCATGATGTCTTCCAGAGAATGCCAGATCAATAAATTTATTAGATCTTTTCTTCAAATCATTAGAAACAGCACAATCATCTAAAATTATTAATGTATTTGTTCCGGAGAATAAAGTTTGGCAATCAGTTAACAATTCATTAATCTCATCAACGTTACTAGAATCGGGCGATAATACATATAATCTCTTATCTCCGACAGCAAAATTATGATAGGTTTTATTTTTAGCATAAGTTGGGCATATTAAAACAATGTATTCAAAAACTTTTCGGAATGGACCCCTGAGTTGATCAATTATGTACTTTGTCTTTCCACAATTTGTTGGGCCGGTTATAATGCAATGAAAAGGAATTTTTTCTCGTAATTCTTCCATATTTTAACTAATACATGATTGATCTTAAGTTTGAATTCATGATTTCCATTAATGCATCGGCTACCACAAACATGTAACAAGTCATAATGTCGTGCCCACCAATTTTTCTTTTAATTTCTATTTTTATACCATCTTGTGCATTGTTTAAGGCCAGGCCCCCTCCATGAATATCATTATCTGGGTGAGTTCTCAAATCTAACCACAGAGCAAACTTTTTACCATAAAAATCCTTTTCCTTTACCGACCATCGGGAGGAACCGCTGAAACGTTTCTTTACCGACTCCCATAGGTCTGAAGGTACCATTCCCTTAGAGTAGAAACGGTTTGGTACGCCATTAACATCGATATTGATTGAGGTTATACCTGGATTGAAAAAAAATTCAGAGTTACGTGCTCCTTCAACATATGGTAATTTAAACAAACATAATATCCCCGTAATTGATCTTCTAGGTAGATTAATATGTTGATTTATAACGCTGTCTGTAGCTCTGGATATAGTGAAAGTTTTGTGTAGAGTTACATTTTCATAAAAGAATCCTTTACCAACCTGATAAGATGCCTGTGCCTCGCGAGCTAAGTATTCACTTGTTATGCAAGAATATTCCAACTCGAGGTTTGTGATTTTGTAAGTTGGGGTCTTTGTCTTGTCAGAATAAACAACAATATCGTTAACTGGAGCTAGTGTAATCTCAAAGATTAGTTGATGATCTAATGCCTTTGGGTAGAAAACTCCATGGCCGTTTAGAATAGGATGGTTTAGTGGGATATTATACTTGGTGTTGTGTACTACTGCAAGAGTTACTTCTTTTGCATCTGTGTCTACCTTATCTCCCGCATTTGTCCGTAGCTTCCTCATGTTTTCAGAAGAAATACCTTGTTTTAATCTATCCTCCCGCTCTTCCTCTGTTAAGAATAAGTCATGGTAGGTTTGAAATAAATCGTATCTTTGAGTATCCTGTAGTGTTTCACCTCCAAAAAGAACCTTGAGTCTGGATACAAGGTTACTACCTACATTATTCACTAGGGTGTTATCTTCATGCCCTTCAACAGTCAAGTTAAATACTATAGATACACTTCCTGGCACAATCACTAAATTTTCAGAAAGTTTAGGAATATTTATATATAGTGTTTCTCCCGGATTAGCCGATGATGGGTTTAGAGTAACTCTATGCAATGTTGATTCCGATTTCAAACCGAGTGGCTCTCTTGGAATCCTGTTTGGGTTAATTTTTTCAGATACGTTTGTCATATTTATTTTAAGGAAGTGCGGGGTAATCTTTAAATGATTTCTACTTTATCGAAAATATATTATTCAACTGATGGTTATTGGAAAGGATATTCTGCGATTAATAAATTAGCTGAAAAAGCTAATCGGGCAAAGCCCTCCCACGAAGTGAAAGTAAGTGAAGATTTGGCTAAACAATGGCTTGAAAAACAGGCAATTTGGCAAATCTATCTGCCAGCACCAAAATATATACCTAGGCCGCACTGGACCGTGGATAAACCTAATCAGATTCACCAAGCGGATTTATTATTTTTACCGCATGATAGAGTTGGAAGAAAAACATATAAATATGCATTAGTTGTGGTTGATGTGGCCTCGAGATACAAAGATGCTGAACCATTAACCTCAAAAGAAAGTAGGGAAATTTCAAATGCTTTTGAAAAAATATATTCCAGGAAGTTAAAATATCCCAAAACATTAATGGCCGATCCCGGGAGAGAATTTATGGGCGATGTGACAAAACTTATGAATTATCATAATGTAAAAATCCAGAGGAGTGAAGCTGGAAATCATAGAGCTCAATCATTTGTAGAAAGAGCAAACAGAATATTAGGTGAAAGATTATTTAGTCATCAATATGCACAAGAAATGATTAGCGATGAAAGATCAAGAGTGTGGGTGAAACGATTACCAGATATTTTGAAAGCTTTGAATAATACACCAACAAGAATAACCGGTAAAGAGCCTGATAAAGCTATAAAAATGAAAGAGGTAGATATTAATCCTAAAAAATATAATAGGGTTGTTGGTCTTGATGAAGTTAGACTGCCATCTTATGCTAAAGTTAGATATCTATTATCTCCCGGCGAACTTGAAGGTGGTGAAAAAAGGAGGGTCACTGATCCTATTTGGAGTATTAAAGTTTTTGATATTTCTAGAAGTGTGATTTCGCCTAATCAGCCGGTTTTATATTATTTAATAGATGGGCCAAGACGAGGTTTTGTAAGAGAAGAAATTCAAGTTGTACCATTTGATACTGAACTTCCACCTGATTCTGTTTTGAAAAGATAATGTCCATGAGCAAAAGTATTTATTCCATCTTCACAAATTATTCTCTTATCATCATCAGCAGATAGTGCAACTTTATTAATTGTTTCTGTGTAAACATCATGTAAATGACTTCTAATTACATTCATCTTTCTATATTGTTTTTCCCCCGTGTCTAGACATTCCTTATAATTATTAAATTTTATTTTCTTTTTTATAACTTCTTTCTTCATTCCCTTACATTTCTTTACTTCATCATCATTTTCAGTCAGATAAGCGTATAACTTCGCTCTCAATCCCACAAACTCCTTAATTATCATTCCGCCAGCTTCATCTTTAAACATTCCGATTAATTTCTTATTCATACCCGTCTCTATACCTGATGGGTGGTTTTTAGGATAATTACTTGTGTCAAACATTTTTCTAACATCTGGACTTATATCCTTGTAAAAATCTTCTGTTTCTATAACATATACAAGACTATCTGTATCTGTAAACAACAGCTTAGCCTTTTCTCCATATTTATTTTTGATATAATTATAATGAAATTCATACATTATTGCTTTACTTAAATCTAGAATACACATACCTAAGTAAACAGGTTTATTAAATGTTAATCTTTTTTTATTCATATGGATAGCTGCCAGATCTTCACTAAATATAGTAAAATGATTAAAGTTTTGTTTTATTATTAATTTTTCTGCATCTTCTTTATTTGTAACTAGATGAATGTCTACCCTTTTTCTAATATTTTCCATGGTTTTACCAAATACAGAATTGTTCATTAACTTAAAGAAATCTTTTTCAAAATCATTCTTTGCTTGAGATCTTAGTTTAGTATTCAAATCAATGTAGGGTTTTAACCATGCAGACTCATTGAATTTAATACCTCTATGAATTCTTGTAACTTTTAATCCCAGACTTTCATAAAGTTTTAGGGTTTCTCGATGAACTACATACTTTGTTTTATTTTTTAGGTTTGGGATTAATTTTTCTACCCTACTAACAACAAGTCTCTCTGGAGCTAGAGGATAATCATTATGTAAATCATGAAGATGTTCAGGATATTCTAATTCAACCTCGATTATGCATGGTATATTTCTCCAATTTTCAAAATCTTCTTCTTCAAACCACTTAAAACCATGAGTAGGTAGTGGTTTACTCATTCCTCCTCCGTATAAGTTATTTGCATCAATATATATGATATATTTTTTAGGTTTGTTTGGATCATATTTCTTCATATATGGATTGTTTGCTTCAGCATATCTAGTTGAAATCTGAGATACACCTCCTCTTACACCTTGTTCAAACATAAGTAACATATTAATGTCAGTTAGTAACTCCAATTTTACTTTCGTTAACTTTAACATAGCATCCCAAGATAAACTAGGCGAGGTGTAGTACCAAGCAGGATCCAATCCATAATTTTTAATACAAACATCTCTAAAATTTTCAAATACATCCGCTAACAATAATACATCTAACTTGAGATATAGATCATGATACTCCCTAAATGTTTTCATATTAAAAGTTTTCCACACATTTTTAGCGTGTTGGTAATTTTCTTCATTTATATCTTCATCATTTAGTTTTGATAAAAATGCATCCTTTGATGGAAGTTGGGTTTCATTTAATTTATCAAAGCTGTCAATATAATCATATGGATATACACCCTTTCTTAACGCTAGCTTTAATTCATCACCTTTAAAATACTTTTTAACTTCATTTAGGTATTTATCTGATGGTGAAAGACATTTACTTTCGGCTAAATTACAATTCTTACATCGACCACATTTACCAATACCTTCATACTTAATTATCTTACCATCTTCAATGTATTTCTTTATACAATCTCCTGGTTTACACGCGTCGCACTTTCCACATTTTGTAAGATTATCAACTAGACCATCAAGACTGGTTAACATAAATTTGAATGAATCGATAAATCTCATTTCTCTCTTAACTATCTTTTGCTCACCACTTTTATCTATATATTCATCAACTACAATCTTTTTTGAGAAAGAAATATACCTTTCCTCATTTTGTGCTATGGGGGTTATTTCACCCTCTGTTTTTCCAAGATTCTTAATAAATAAATGAGAATCATATCCGGATAGATTATGAAATACTATAGGTATGAACTTTGGAATCTTGAAATTCAAGTTACAATCTTCATGAGCTGCTCCTCTATACTTTCCTGTAAGGTGGCAGTGATCTAATACCTTATCTTCTCCTAATTCGCACTCACATATATGACATTTCTTAGCATTTTCATAGTATTTTTTATCTATTTCAGACATATTACTCCTTTTATAGTAATAGAACTTTTTGTTTCTTGGTTTTATTATTTCATTATAAATTCTTCTAATATCTCTCTCTAAATATTCTACAAATATCTGCGCTACATCATCATCTGGAGATTTTGCAGTATATCTTACAAGTTTTTCAAAGTTTGGTGGTAATATATTCTCATCAAAACACTTTATATAATAACAAAATCCAGATGGTTTATGTTTCTGATACTTATGAGTAAAGCTTTTACTATTATCTAGACAACTTATATCTATATCAATTTTCTCTGGATAGCACTCAAAGTCGGCATACACTAAAAATGGCACTCGCATTTTATTTTTATAATTAACGAATTTAATAAATAAAGGATTTCCATTTTTATCTTTTGGCATATCAATCCTAACTGCTTTGTTTTTGTTGCAGTATTCGGTATGTTTTTCTAATGAATCTATTTCTCGAAATGAGTTAAAACATCTAACACAAAAGTGTCTTTTACATTTATGTTTACTAACTTGTGCTGATAAAAGTCTACTTAAACTCTTTACCAAACAGTAATGATTATTTTCATCATTTGATATCATAATTAAATTGATCACATTATCTCCTAATTGATTATCACTTATTCTTAAAGGAAATACATAATCATTTTCATATCCTAAGACATTAATATAGTAGGGATTTTGCCTTTCAAACTTATCAATATCTTTTAATGAAACTGGGAACTCTATTCCTGTCCAGTTGAAGTTCTTTGAGTTTTCTCTTAATTCATTATTTACTCTTTGCGGGTTTTTATCTCTTGGAAATACAGCTTCAGTTACTGTCCACTTTAAACATTCATCATCATTAAAATTCTGGTGATTAATAATTGCCTTTTTAGCTTCTAATTTTGATGGTGTTATAATATATGAACTTCCCTTAAGCGGTTTGTATGGCGTTATTCCAATATCAAAACATATTATATTGCTAAATTTCCATTTATAACCATTATTTAAATATTTTTCATACTCCTTTAGTATGTGATTTGCCATAGTATCATACAATTTGTTTATATCATCTGAATCAGTAATTATTTCTGTAAGTGAATGAAAGAATTTTCTAACCTCTTCTTCAATACGATTTGTATCTGGAGACTCTTTTATTAACTTTGTTGTTAATATAAATTTTACCTTTATTGGTTTCTTTTTCTTATTAATTAAATCCACAACTTTTTCTTTTATTTTATTTAGGTAAGTTTTAGGATCATACCCTTTCCTTCCATTTATCCTATATACTTTCAAATATCTATTCAATGCTGTCTCTCGTTCTTTTATAATGAATTCTTCTTCTTTTTCTTCATTCAATTCATCTCTCACACTATCAGATATATTTACCTGTCTTTTTGGTTTTGGTTGTTTATTATTAGTAAGTTCTAATACATTTTCATTGGCTAATTCTGCAAGCTTTTTGGAAAATTCATCTTTATCCATCACCTTAAATGAATAATTTCCCCAATTAAAAGTTTTGTTTGATGGCTTTTGTGGTTTTATAAAATTAGGCGCTAGTTTTCTTTTTTGAATATTTTTTCTAGGAGTGGGTTTTGCACCCTCCTTTTCATAATTTCTTTCACCATTCATAAAATTTTTTGTTAGTTGTGTTTTTGGAAGTTTAGTTTCAAGTTTTGGCTGCTTCATATTTCTTTCTTGGCTTTTTTCCCATTCTTCATCTTCTGATTCTAGTGTTTGTGTATCATTTTGTACATTATTTCTAGGAATTGGAAGTGGTGTATTTGGCTGGTTTGCTAGGCGCGCTGGTGTATTAATTAGCGATTGAACAATTTCTTGAATATTATTTATGATTTCTGTAATATTATCTTTAACTTCAGGAATATTCCACAACGCTTCAATAAGTGGTTCTTTATTTATTCGATACCATTTTTCAATATTATACCATCTAGCTAGGGGTCTCAATTGTGACATTAATAATTTGCGTAGTTGTTCCATATTTAATATTTTTTTTCAAATCTTTAAACCATAATTCATTTTTTAATCTCGGCAAAAATTCATTGATGCAATTTTTAATTTTTTACCCAAATTTGACTGAAATTTATTGTGCTGAAAAATGAACCAAATTTGACTGAAAAATGAACCAAATTTGACTGAAAAAATGAGCCAAATTTGACTGAAATTTATTGTGTGCTAGAAACCCCCATATACTACTCTCTATATATATACATATATAAAAACTCTCGGCTCGATTTACTCGGGCTTGCGAGCCACGTGGTCTGACCGGAACCGACACGATTAGTAACCTCGCTACGCTCGGCCTTCGGCCTCGCTTCGCGAGGAATTATTATTATTATTATTATTATTATTATTATTATTATTATTATTATTGACGCTATTATTATCACATTTACGTCTACGTGTAGCTGCAATTGCTTTCAATGGTAACTCCATTATTATCACGCGCACTTGGGAAATGCGTTAGTTATATGGAAGTCATACGGGTCTTGAACTCTATATATATCTAGCTGCATGTCTGTTATAGCAAATAAATCAAGGTATTTGCCCCCTGGGTGTCCTGCTACTCTCTATATGATAATACGATATAACTAGTTTTCAGGATGGAACAGTACTCGACTTTGCACACCCGATCACTAACTGCTTATCAAATACAATCTGCAGACCAAGTCCAATTCTCTCTCCCATTATTTGAATACTGTATACAGAATAAAACTGAGAGACGGAGAACTTTATAGTATTTGAGGTCAAAGTTACGTCGTTCTAGCGGAGAAATTAACATTAATAATTGAAAGCTTATATCCTTAAATTAATGTTCCTTTGGGTCGCTTCCTTTTACCTCAAAGCGCAAGGTACAACGTTTCCCTAGAACAATAACACAAAAATGCAGAAAATCATATTCATATCGTGTTTTCGATAGATGGCACAGCGCAGAGGGTGTGACAAGTTCAAAGGGTTCTTCAACAACGAAAATCATTTCAGTATCTTTGAGAAAGTTCGCATTGTCTCAATCGATGACGATTTCGCTATTTTCATGTTACACCTCTGATTTGGACTGTATTCAACAGCTCAATCTTCTGGCTCCAACGATTGTTGAAGCAAACAGCATGGTCTTTTTGTTAAGGGAAATATATAGAGAAGTAATCCTATTTTTGTTTCCGCGTGTCATTATGAAAGGCTTAGCGTGAACATGACACTAGTATGACTCATATCATACTGACGGGTTAGTAAAGATCACGTTCCAGCATTATAAGGCCGCAACAGCTGTTGTCTTCGTAGCAATAACGATTAACCACTTTAGCAAAGGATTCGCTGAACTTTATTAGATAGAAATATGCTCAACTATACAATGATCGTGGTAAATTGTAAAGTCTCTAATACCATCTCCATTTTCCGCTTAAGGAAATATTTTGTCTACGAAATTAAAAAGAGGATCTCCCTGCTTTCCAAACAAATGGACCACGCCTGAACATTTAGCTCTGGGCCGACTGCTAGAGTCAAGAGGTGGGCAGAATCGTCTCATGAAAGCTAAGTGAGTGAGACTTGAATAAGGATGGGACAACTGTCTTTAGTTAAGCCGGACTTTAATTACTCAAATCACTAAATTAAACCGCACGTGCTGTCGATAATACCAATGATTCGATACATTTCTAGAACATATATATATGTATGAATATATATGTGCTAATGGAACGTTGATCAGGTGTGACCAGTTTTACAGAGGATGAAACAAATCGATTACTTTACTGAACGTTCATTATAATAAGAATCAGTCAGATATAGAAAAGCTTTGCAGCGCGGTATGCCATCCACTGCGTAGTTCGTGCCTAACGAGACTAAATTTGAGGCACCGATTTTCGGCGTCCATGTTGCAATGTTTTAAGTTTTGAGGTCAACTCATTAAATCTAGCCAACTCCTCCAGGTCAACAAAAGAGTTTCCAGTCCGCGACATCCGTGGACTTTCTTCACAGCTGATTTCTTTGCAATAGTAGTATGTCAAGGATTTTGCAAGCCATGTGAGATTCCCAAGAGTTTCCATCACAACCTGTATGTGCCCTCTAAAACAGCCAGTAGATGGTGTTACTCTCCCCGTTGTCAACTCCTCTCTGACTTCCAGAAGCATTTGATAAGTTCCGTATAGACCCGAGCCGTTTTGGTCTTTGCTTGGTTTGATCACCGATTTGTCCTTTGTACACTGGCAACTTCCCATAGCTGGAACAATTTCTTCTGGAATATCGACCAATCGGTGAGGAACCAGCACTGTATTGTTCATATCTTCAATAGCTTTTAGAAACTCGCTGAAAGCGTCCGACAGATTGCCACCGTTCGCCATCATGACCGAACGACTGCAAATCGAGAGTGTTTTTCAAAGGTGCGTGATACTTGTTAATACAGGTTTTTTTTATGACAGTGGGATGACTTTTATTGAAACGTTATAAACTGACAGATGATCTGCGTACACTGTTTTTTGACAGTTGACTGATTGGCAACCAATCAAAGACAGAGCTTTTTTAGAACACTAATAAGGCATTTGAGTACTCACTGTTTACTTGTGGTCAAAGGGTCAAGAGTCGTTGAAGGAAAATACGCATAAAGCAGATCAGATTAGTAACATCAACAAAGGCAGACTCGTAGACTAAGAACATGATCACTGGCTAGCCCACTTGAAGCACAATTCATTACAATATTCATCAGGCAATTTCGAGATTGAACCCCAAAATCGATACATCTAGTGATATTCCAAACCAACTGCAATTCAAGATGTTTTAACAAAAAACGTTGCGTTTTCTAACAACCGTTAGGAAAAACTAAACTGAATTCCTGAACCTAAAGATAGCTTACTAGACTTTGCTATAATTTAGATCAGAATGGCTGAAATTCAAACCCAGATCGCATCGTGATTGCTTAACACTGAGCAATACGTCACGTGGCCGTACAGAAGTATCTTGACCAATGTGTCCACATCACCCAAGCTCACTACGTGTTACATAATACCAACACGTTGACAAAGTTGGATTTACGAGAATATTCCTCTAACGGTTTGGAAGAGACAAATTAAAATGTGTAGTTTTTGATAGCACTTTCCTGGCTGCATTTGTGGTTGTTTCAATGACTCAGATTCAACACAATTCGCATGAATAAAATAATCACACATGAAGTAATGTATTATTATAAAAGTTAAGGCTCTTTTAATTGAGACATTTTCTTTAAATCATACCTTCCTAGATCCATTTAGCATTCCTGTGCAAATCTTCATATTTTGCAGACATGTTGATATTACGTAACACATGCTGAGCTTTTGGCGCCTGTTAACCTACCCCACAAGAGATCACTTTTACAATTTCGCGACTCCTTTTGGACTGCGTGACACAATGTCACTTGAGTAACACAATCTTGTATAAATATTTACTGTAGTTGATATTTGGTGTAAAATCATCAACATGAAATTTTGTTGCATAAACTGGGAAATCCTTTCCTAACACAAAAAAAAACAGCCACAATGGAGAGCCTCTGTATGTCGCTGAGCATCATTCAATAACAAACTGGACGCAACAAAAAATTCCGTGTTATACTGTTTATCGGCCCGGAAATGCAGGAAAACAGATGTCAAGAAATAACAAAACAGTTTTGGGTTTGGTTACGGGTTCCTGCGCTCTCGACTTTAAGAGAACATTACATTATTTTCTCTTAATTTCTTTTGGACCGACCGTCTTTATTGACCATTATGGTTGCAAGCTTCGTTTATAGTCGTCATTCCGAAAGAAAACACACTCATTTTCCGGAAATCTGTCCAAGAATAGAAGAATCAAAGACTGAAAATTGTCCAGTGTGAAGTGGGGTAGTGGGGGGCATGCATTCAGTTGCTATGGCGCGTGATTCTTTTGTTATTACCTGACAGGAATGTGATGGCAATATTTGGGGCCGACAGTTCTTTGAGGAGGCCCGCTAATTTAGACTGACGTTCAAATAGAAAGCAGTAATATAAGATCGTGAAAAGTGCTAAACTTTTTTTATACAGCTTTTTGTTTTCATATGACGTTTACAAACTTGACCTAATCAGGCCAATGTTGTAATTGGCCGCTGGTGGTCACGAATAATAACTTGTACTAGTTATGTTACATAGAGACTTTTCTAATAACAATACTTTCAAACTAAGTACGAAATTACTGTTTCTTAGCACAATAATTAGACAAGGAACTAGACCCAAGAAGTTTTATACAGTTGATTTAAAATAGATCAATCGGCTTACGAAATCAGAATTAAAACACACGGGCACCATCGTGAATCGCATAAGATGCAATGACCATCATTTGTCGGAGGTTTCAAACCTATCTGTTTTTGTAGAATCGCTTTCAATCCTCTCTCGCTCAGTAATCACGTCTTTGGTGCCTTTCAGTTTCGCTATCGCTTTTTCTCGATAGTGACGCGAAACAAGAGTCTGCACTGCAAGAACAGCGTCACCAGTTTGCATAAGTTTGGCCATGCCTCGTGAAGGACTCAGGTTGTAGAATGGTGTTATAGGTGGACTTAATGATTTAAGGCACTTAAACAGAAGACTCGTGTCTTTTATACCTACGGTTTTTCTTCGCTGTTTTGAAGCTACATTTCCTCCTGTATGTCAGCCGGGCTCTCTGCAAGAGGCGTCAATCCATTTTGGTATCAGTGTCTCGGGGAAATGAGAACAGAGACTTCGCTGCGACTCTTCGGCCTTTTTGAATAAGATTCTGTACAGTTTTCTGAGGGTAAAACAGGTTTGAGTCTGTGGAAAGATACTATTTCTCCTGAGTTGGTTATGCCTATTTCTTTTCCAGGGTATAAGAAGATATCACTCCATTCCTGCATAAGTGATCAAAGCTGGAATGTTCTTCATCTGAGCAAGAACGATTTAACACTCCTCCGGAAAGAATTCGGGAAAGGTTGTGATTCCTGCCTTTGTTGTCAATTTTGATATCTGGATGAGGTTGTTTAAAGGTATTTAAAGTTTTGAAAGACTGTGTGTTACTCTCAGCAGACGTAGGAACATATGTACATCCACTTCGCCGGCTTAATCGATTCAGAGGTGTGTTCATAGTTTCATTCACCAATGGTCTGCTAGAACCAGCAGTACTCGATATTCCTTCACTTTCTTGAATCACTCGTGTTGCTAAAAGTGAAGCCACTGTGTCTCTTCTTATTTCACTCATTGCTTGCTTGGCCGCTTGCCGCTCAAACATAATACTCTTCATCTGCTTTTCGTGTTCCTTCTCGAACCGTGCCAACTCTCTTTGAAGCAAGTTATCCTCGTTCGCATTTCGACGTTTCGCCTTCTCGTTTCTTGTGCTCATAACTAAACGTCTTTTTATCATGATCAAGTAAATGACTAAAATTTGCGACTGCTGTAAACTTGGCAAAACTGAGCGCCGGTATTACCTCTGATGTAGACAAACGTACACTTTGAACATTGAAGTGTCGGGGTGAGTTTGTGTTCTGTTGCTTTGATCAATCGCTCCTTTATAAAAAATTGCGGATTAGGCATTGAAAAAATAACACAATTATAACCATGAAAACTATTAACAACATTACGCGAGAAGAGAAATGAAAAATAACTATTAATTAATTATTCATGAGATATCATGGGAGGCGTCATTATTGTGAGCACTTTGTAAACTCCTTACACGCAAGAAAGTGTGCGATTTCTTGAAATCCATTTGATGTTGACCTTATTATTAATTAGAGTTTCATATAAGTATATTTTGCATCGATTGCTTTATCACCAACCTACAACGACCCGAGAAAAGAGTGCTAATCGACTTTTCCCTATCAAACTTAGAGTCGGTGCCGTTACGCCTACAATGAATGCAACATGAAGTTAATTTCATCTTGCTTTCCTCGTGAAATTATGCAGTAACATCCACACAAATGACATAATTATAATACATTCACTGAATGACCGGTGGTAGCAAGGTATTGTGTAAGAGGACGATGCGCAACAAGTTTCTTAGGTTTAATCAAAATTAACAATGGTTCCTGTGCACTAAGCACATCTATGACTAGCTCTCTTAAATCTGATTACAATGGCTGTAATCGTCTTTTCTTGGCGGTCTGGTTGTAGAATCATGTCTTTTTGTGAAGTTACCTTGTCCAGGAGACATTTTTATTGGGTCTTTTAGCATGGAGGTGTTGGACCCTCGGTAATTATGTAACCTGGCAAGCCTCGATAGATAAATAGCGCACGATTTCATGCAATTAATCCCGGGGTTAAAATGATTTCGTGGCGGCTTTAGTCTGATTTTCGCTCCAACAGATAGAAAGGACTCTTTGCTTTTTTTATGCTATTTACTGAGAAAACAAATCACTCGAAGAACAATAGCATTAATACTTATAAATGTACAAGCAGAAAAGTTGAGTAATTCTACCAGTATCTATAGACTGCGCTCACGACGGCTGGTATGGATAACGAAGAATGCTGAAGTTTGTACAGTTTAGTACCTAAAACGGCAAGTTTTACCCTTTCTCGGGATTCCTAGAAGTGGTTAATATACAACTTACAAATGGACTTGCAATTGTAAAGCATTTATCGGACAAAAGGTGGCGAAGCTAAATTGATTGGTATAATGAGTACATCAGTACTGAGGAAGCTAAATACTCTACATACAATGACCCGTGCCCAGAAACCAACACGATCAACCCTAGTATTACTGAGACTATTTAAACGTCATTTCCGCTCTTCGTTTGATTGACGTTGCCCAAGTCCAGTGTATTTGCAAAAAGCCGGCCCTCGTCTTATTACCGAATTAAAGCAAATCAAAACTGCAGCATCGGCAGGTATGTCAGTTTTGTCGCCTACTCTAAATTGGCTCAGACTAAACAGAGCTTAAGATATAATTTTAGTTATTGAAAGGAAATTCGGTGATGTCTAATGTTAGAAGGCGAAAGGTTGCACTTCCACAAAAAAGAATGCAATGAGTAAAGGCCCGTGATCAGATTCAGTGATGCTGGTTACTCTGCTAGTCTTGAACCTCGCTACTTCTCAGGTACCTGCAACGGCGAAGTCCCTCAAACGGACTGGTAACTGGTCCTTCGGAGTGCTTCGTGGGTGAAGCGACAAAGTTTGTATGTTGATTACTCGGAGTTCCCTGTCTAGGAGTGCCTTTTTCGTCCTTGCCAAAGCACCGGCAGGTCTTCTGATCTGGTTTGTTTATTGCGTCTGAATCAAAGACGACAGGAAGTGAGCTGCTTCTCGTTCTTGTAACTGGGCGTTTTGTTTTGGTACCCTCTGAGACAAGCTCCTTCCTTGACCCTTCGTTTTTGACGCCAACTGGCATGTTTATTGTCTGGCGACTTGAAGTTCTTTTGTCTTTTTCCCCATTGTTAGATTCATTATCAAGTTCTTGCCTATTAGAATGTTCCCTCTCGCCTGTATGATCTCTCTGATTTTCACCTTGTGAGGAATCCGCTTGTATTCTTCTGCGGTCTGCCTGCGGGTTTACTTTTACTCGTACATTAGCCACAGGATCTGTACGTGACGCTGTGGTTGGCAGAGCGCTAACCGATAACCTGTAGCTCTCAAGACAATGGCTTCCGTTACCCTGTCGCGCAAGGGTTTCTTTTGGAGGGTAAGACATAACATGTGATTCTTTAGACGCTGGCCTTACAAACGTGTCTCTGGAAAGAGATGATGTTTTGGCTGTTCTGATCTCAGAGGGGTGTTGAAAATGCAATGCATGAATCATTCTACCTTCCTTGGGGCTTCCCGGTAGGTACGTGGGAGGATGCGGTAGAGAATATCGACGTCTTGATTGTATCTGACGTGGCATTTCAATCTGAGTGATGTCTTGGTGGTAAACACCTGAACCTAGGGGTGGTCTAAGCCCATGTTTCGGTCGTTCACCCAACATTCCATTCTTGCGATCTTTCGTTCCATCGTGAGGTACACTTCCCCGTTTGCTCTGATGCTGAAACCATGTTTTCACTTTATCCGTTTCACTCACCCGTCTGCCAAACAGATCGTCGCCAGACCCGGACTGAGCTATGAGGACTTTATCCTGTGCCAAAGTCCTCATAGAATGCCGAACTTTTTCTTGCATGTTTTGTATCTCAGCCAATCGAGTCGCATATTCCCTGTCGTACTTTTGGAATGCTTGTCTTAATCGGTTACTATCACGCGATACGAGATCTCGCACACGTTTGTTGAAGTCCGCCGTATTGGAAAGGGTTTTTCTACTTTGTGCCATGAGGGCTTGCTAACTGATCACCCACACTCAATAGGAACTAAATGCAGAGGTGTATATCGAGGAAGTTCAAGTTTAGTTTAGCAGCTTCCAGCAAAGTCCGTATTTAGTCAGTTGCCCTGCATCGTCATATTTCAAACTGAAGACATGATCAGTAAGCGTGAGGTGATGAGTGTGTTATACGATATAAATCAAACAAAACTGGCAGAGCTGTCATTTCTCTCAAAGGAATACGTCGCACCTAATTCACAATCCAGATAAATATGATTATCCACAGCTTAGCTGGACTTACGGAATAACTCACTATGATTAGAATCCACTCAGTTTCAGGTCTTCGGCAAAACAGAGCGGCTACGAAATCCTCAGTTTCAGCCCCTTACAAGCCAACCGTGTGCCTTCATAACATGAAAAATTTTGCATTCATTTGAATAGTTTACAGATTAATATTTTTCAAATATTTTCTCAAGCTTTGCAATGTTAGGCGGTTCCCGTGGAGTTGAAGACTTGATATTTTTAGCCGTAATAGATTTTGGGTCTAATTTTTTTTTACTGCAACGTAGCAACAGAATTTAGACGTGGTATGCAACCTTCAGTTAGTGAATTGTTTTCACATTGCTTTGCAAATTCTCTCTGATTGTTTACACACAATTAATAATGATCTTATAAACTCACATAAGTGATAAAAGAAACGCTATTTATATGAACGCGTGCATTACTTTATATTCTAGCGCTGCTCGTATTGAATGCAGGTTTAGAACAAAAGTGTCTATCCCCTATAAAGAATAACAAAATGGCTCCTGCACCCGAGTTAAAAATATATTTATCCCTTTTATTCCTAGTACAATACGTACTGGGTGAAAACGCAGAACGCGGATTGTACTGCATGTAACTGTCTTCCAAGGATGATTAATCTCCATGGTGAGATATGCCCAGTTGTTTGTCATTCGACTAAGTGTAGAAGCTGACTCTAAATATGCACGACAACTAAATATATGTTTGCGCCTTATACTCTTGACACAATTCTTTCTCCGTCAGAAGAATGTTCTTCTCTGAATTAGACCACTAAAAGCGCTATTTGCATTGTACCTGAGTAAAACTAAACTGTTTCTACTAGTCGTTGTAATCAAGCAACAATCCGCATGAACTTAATTGTCAGAGAGTTTACAGTGCTACAGTGGAAGCTTTCCCTTAAAAGCATGGCAACCCTTTAAGCCCGAATGTCAATATTCATTTTCTCCCAACTATTCTCATATTTTTGCTATGGTTCTAGGGAGGAGAATTTGTTTAAGTATCAATACAACGGTGATCATTTTTGTTATTCTCGTAATCTGAATGGTTGATGAACAGTGAATATTGTAATGAGAAATTGGATGCTGGTCACTACTGGGACTTAAAGGGTTAATTGAGAATTTCGTTGTTGAAGACAGTCTCTTATACAAAGGTACTAGGATTATGCTGCAGTCCCCCAGGTCTGTGAATTGGAATTATACATAAAAAGCCATTTTCTCTAGGATTACTTATTAATGGAATAATTGCTTTCCACCTCTTTAAAGTTTTAACACAGTCAATATCATGTCTTTTAATAGCCTTGATATAGTAATTATACAATTTAAAAGCACAAAAAAGTTTAACCATCTCACGAATCACTGATAGCAAATCCTAAAAGGTTTTCAAAACATGTGTTTCTAAGGTAACACTTATTGATCCTGGCCAGAATTACTTTGTATTGAAAGCTTGGAGTTGGGCAAAGCCAGTTGGAGACTTTTCCAAGCCATGCACTCGGAAAAGAACACAATAATCCATATAAGAAAAACCAGTTTTCCGATGGATCTACCAAACCTTTCCATGTCGTACCATGCCAGGCAGAAAAAAGAGCTCATGAAAACACTGCGCCGTTTTGAGAAGGAAAATCGCAAACAAATAAAAAGCATCGATGATGATGTCTTTGAACTTCAAACTTTCCTGCGGGACCTGCAGGGTGTGTCTTCATTCGATGCTCAGGTTACAAGGCTACTTCAAAGAACAAATGGATCTCAATATTCAGAGGTGCCAACAAATACACAGCTCCGGGTAACAGGAAATACAGGCAGTCAATACTTACAGCCATATGCGTGTCATGAAATACGGCGTCGAAGCTCTCCTCAGGAAATACAACGTGCAGTCCGGCGATTAGCAGATACACACCCACGTGAGACATGCCAACAACAAAACAGTGAGGTGACTGGGTTGGTAAAACACACCACCCTGGCACCTTCTGCTGACCATGAGAAAAAGAGGGGAAATAGTCTGTCAGTGATCACTCCTCGACCACGGAGTCTCAGCGTAGAAGGGATGCGTTCGAATGCGTTAGAACGACTTAAACTACAAACCGTTTACAGCCAAACATACCCACAAGAGACGCATTCTCCAGATATCGGTGATGGAACACACGCTGTTGTTTTGAGGAACTGCAAAGAGTACATTTGGAAAAGCCAAGTTGGATACAAAATACACAATGAGTTCTTTGCTAAAGATGATGGTGACATGAAACCAGTCCACTTATCTCCAACCAAAATGCCTTTCTCAGAAAAGGAAGAGAAAGATTGCTCTAGTTCCTCGAAGACAACCATCGACCGTTGGAATGCATCGACGTGGAAGTTTATGTCCGTTTGGCTGCAGCTGTCCCAGAAGGGACGGCAAGAATTGACGGTAGGTCTAGAAAAGACAAAACGATCACACTTCATAGAATATATGCCCCTTAATGGTAGCGAATCGTGTTTGATAGCGCGGCCTAGAATGTCCCAGTGTGAGGTCTTTCACGGCCTCTCTCATGACAAGGGTTCAATTCGCAACGGTCTGGCTTCACAGTGGAAAAGTATTATCAGTAAAGAGACCAACCGTTCCAAGAAACTACAGATTGAGCAAGTTGTCTAACAGCACAAGGAAACAAAGATTCCACGGGGAATGACATTTCACCTGCCAAAGCAACTGAATAAAAAATCTCATATTAACCAATAAAAGCAAAGATGTGAATCGAACTGGACCAGGAATGGTGCACAGGGGAACACGTGAGCAGAAAACTGGTTTCATTGATACTTTAATCAACTAATGCTGACTGGGATGGTGCAGAGGGGAACACGTGAGCAGAAAACTGGTTTCATTAATACTTTAATCAATGCTGACTGGGATGGTGCAGAGGGGAACACGTGAGCAGAAAACTGGTTTCATTGATATACTTTAATCAATGCTGACAGTTGAAAGGATAATAAAACAGTTCACAAATTCTATCTACGCCAGCACAAAGGCTGAATCGGAATAAATTCCTGGGAAAGCTTAATGTCTAAGGCGATCACACAAAAGATCCATCGTTTGCCATAAAAACTTACAGCGAAGATTTAGTAGATAATAAACCCACTTTATTTTCCTTTAAAGTCGAGGAAAAACTTCCACTTCCAATTTCATGTGTAACCTCGCCTTGCAAAGTTTGAGCATTGTCAATCAAGCAGCTTAAGTAGGCTGACTGATTTAGCTTTAAATTCTCAATAATTAGATAAAAGAAGAGTGTGGTACCCACTAACGAGAAATACTATTCAGATGTTGATAATAAAATGTCACAGAATATTCTACATCTGCTTTGTCAAATACTCTTTAAGAAAGGGCGGCAAAAAAAACTTAAAATTCTGAAATGTACACTGCAAATAGTAATGTCACATGATTGCGCCAACAAAAAAAAAAACGAAAACGTCAAACGGTAAAAAAAGTCAGTCTCGATTATACGATAATACCTTGTGTTAATGTTAGATATGATTACGAAAATGATTTAAGAAATTATCTAGTGTTAATGACTTAATCATAATTATAACAAAATTCTCAAATCTGATTGGCTATCAACTGCCCTGATTTCAGCCTCAATAGGACAGTTAAACAGGACAGTGCGCGTGATGCCTGAGTAATTGGACAGTACGCGCCATCACGCGCGCGCTTGAATGGCTTTTTTCACTGCTAGCAAAAAAAAAATCTTGGAATTTCATGTGATTTGATTTAAAAAAAGAAGTTTATATATCACAAATTTTGTTAAAGTTATGATTAATTGGTAATAAGACTTCGTGTCGTCCAATTCAGTCTGCAATCATACTCGTGATTAAACAAATCGGACTCCCGCTACACTGTCGTTCGATTTTGTTAATCACTCGTATGATTACAAACCGAATTGGACTCCACTCTGTCTTGTTAACATTACTAATTAACTTCAATTAATTAATTGATGAACGATAAAATGAGCTAAATCATTTTGGCAGTTGGAACCGTGTGTGTATAAATCTAGGATACAAAATGCCATTACTTGAGATAAAAGAACAGGTATCTAGAATGCGAGTTGTCAGTCGTATATCTGCCCCTACACGAGTACGGTGGACATTGCTCACCTTCCTGAACCAAAGTTCAACGTCTCGCATCTTTGCCATACATCTGACTCCCTCGCGTTTGTTTGCTACACGATTTACAGAGTTGTCGCTTGCTGAATTTCTTAACTTCTTAACCGTAAATATTGGTGGTTAATTAATAAGTGTAGCAAGCCTAGTTGAATAGAAGCCAAGTGACACCTACCTCAGCTGCTCACGATCAAAGTTCATTCTTGTTTTGTCAGTGTCAACTGCAATAATGTTTCAAGGGCCAATGTAGAAAAATTTGCTGCGATAAATCAATGTTGTCATCCTCCTCTGAGCAAACGTGAAAAGCAGTTTTAACTGATACTAGAGTGTTACTACTTGACTCCCATCACTGAAGTTCATTGAGGTCGAAGTCCATCCCAGCTTTACAACTAGTGAGGAATTCCTTACCAATCTGAACTACATCAGTGCTATCACTGCATCAAATTTCAAACTAACGGCTGCCCAGTTTAACTGCTGGAGGTGCCCAACTTCTCTATATTCCATTCCGGTTTTAGACAGGGATATTCCTTCTTCTTCTAGTCAAGATAACAAACAGCAATGAGTTGGTAATCACTTGAATTCAAAGACATTAAAAAGTTCAAAGTCCAAATGATAGGCCCCCGAGTTTCCTTAACAACGTGTCTATTATGCAAATTCGTGAAAGTACGGAAAGCCATCGTGCTTCCGATTGTAAACCAGTATACGTGTAAAACTTTCCACAGTTTATTTGAAAGTTACAAGTTTGTCCAAACAGTTTTTGCTTTTCGAAGCAAATCTGCAAATTGTCGATACATCTGGATGTCTTCAATAACTGAGAAACATGGTGAAGCTATAATATAAGTCACAAACAGAATTGAAATTACTCCGGCCACAGGTAAATAAATTCCTGAAGGACATTTAAGCCGAGACTGGGGTTCATTTGAAAGAGTTACAACAAAGCATCAAAAAATCAATATCTATAAAGATTAAATCTCCTGTAAACGTCATAAATCAAAAGATGAAATAAACTAGTGTCATAAGCCTTTCTTACCTACACCCACCAAAGCCCAAACGCAACATGGGCAAGGAAACGTTTAAGTACTCAGGAACGACCCGCCTATGTTAACTGAAGTGCTACGTCCTTAAATAATTTTAAAAGTATGCTAATTAGACATTTTTATTAATTGTAAATTAGTTTTTATAAATTTTCGTTCAAATTTTTATAGTTTTACCTTTTTTATATTGTACAAAATTTTATTGTTCCAGGGCCCCAATGGATACCAGCCTCGTTGCTGAATGGGCCACCCTGGTAAAATAAAGTTTCCTTACTCCTTACCTTACATTGCCTTACCTTACCTTACCTTACCTTACCTTACCTTTCTTAATCACCTCACTGTCTCCGACAAACTTTGTTTATAACTGAAAAAGTCTAAATCAGCCATGCGGCTGCACACCATATTCACCATTTTTTTGAGAAGTGATACACAAAGGACTCTTGGAAGCCCGTCATTCCCTCCCTGGTGTCAACTATTGTAAGCAAACCTGGCCTCAGACGGTCCAAGGTCCCGATAAGGGAGAGGGTTTGTACGAAAAATTCAAAGGGCCAGTTTACTTAAAAGGGTTTATACTGTGAAACCTTTGACGAAATTGAATTTGTGCTGCTCCAACCTAATCTTTAAATCGCGGCGTTTATGCCACACCAGAAAAAGTAGCCAATACCAACACACTCACAATGAAGTAACTTCATAACATTAATAGCAAATAGGTCACTTTTAATTTCTTCCAATTTTGCTTAAACCGCCGCTACACGGTTGGACACTGTCAAAATAACTGACCCAACTGACTCTCTTGTACGGTGGTCAAACATTAGATTTCTCTTGATTTTATGATATATTATTTTTATTTTAGTATCTTTTTTTACTGCTAAGCAATTCTTGTAAAAGTGAAGCAATCATGAAATAGCGCTAAGTCGACGAACTCGCGTCCAAATGGAAAATAAAATATCTTATCAGTTGTTCTTCCCCGCGATGTGCTTGTTGTGTACACCAGAGGTTATTACGGTTCCTCGATTCTCACCATCTGTAGCTCAAGAAAGGCTTTTCTTTTTTTCATTCTTTAACCGACCTAAAATTAGTTTCTTTAGTAAGTTACAGCACGAAAATTAGCTTCTTTAGTCAGTTGCTGCGCTCATGCGGCGGAAGACGAAAACTAAGTTAAAAATGACCAGCGGGATACTACCACCACAGCTGAGAGGATGAATCAAAATTGAATAAGTGACATTGCAAGATTAGAGGAACCTTAATTAAGCAAATGGGACTTGAAAAGAACTGGCGTCAAACGGATATGAATCCATAGAATTCTTGTTTTCGCGAGCAATATCACTACCGTACCGCTGAGATAAGATGTCATTCATGCTAAGAAGGGAGGCAAATTGTGCCTGCTTCATAACTGATGCATGTGCTTGCGTCAGGAACAGCCGGACCTTCCATTTGTTTTCCATCCGTTCTTCTTCTGTCGGTTTCCCGTGATATTTTGAAATGACGCATGTCTACTGAAATTTTCTTTCTGAAATTTCAAATGATGCCTGAGCTCTAACTAACAGAATGTGACATAAATAATGACTTTGGCAAGTATTTGAATCGGTTTAGAACCTTCAGGCATAGAGCTGAAACAAGAAGAAAAAAAAAAACACTGCACAGAGGAAAAATGTCAAAACAAATAATTTTATCTTCATGGGCTTAAGACCTTCGAGTAAATATTGTCCCAGAACGCAGTAACACGTCAGTTCAGAGGGTAAGAGGATGTACTTACGTAAATGCACACTAGAGAAAGCTAAATACGACAAGATGAGAACTGAGCAACATGAAACAAGACAAATAATGAAGGTCTGTCAGTGAGGGCAGGTGTTTTATTGTTCCGCCTCAAGGCACAGCAAGTGGTTAAAGAGATTGAAAAATACATCGTATCACCGGGCAACGGCACAAAACATCCAATGTGACAAACTTCAATTTGCGCTCTGAATGTGCCATTTTAAATGAGATTTCCCACGAAGACCAAGCCAAGCAAGAAAACAAAGAAGCGTGGCGCACATTTAATACGTAAAAGGATATAAATAATTTAGCAAAACGAGAAGTCAGAGCGTGGGTTTCCGAAAAGCAGTTACTAGTGGAGAAAAAAAAAACTAAGTGTAAGAAAGCTGGACTCCCTCGTGAAATAACAACTCATTCTCTGGAAGGGCGCTGCGCATATACCTGATAGCTGAAATGTCGTCTCAAGACAACACGCAGACATCAGAGCGTTTAGCTTCGACTACGAAACGCATTTCAACTTTAAATGACCACGAGGGTCACATCCTACGCTACAAAATTACCGCATATCAAAAAATACACAACAAAGAAGTTGCTGGGGTGTCGCACAAATTGGAGGAAATTCGTGAATCTATGAAAGCTCTGGCCTCAGACCCTCTGTACGGTACCCACGCCTTGGATGGGCTGTCTCATACCAATAGTAATTCGTTCACGAAACCAACGCGTTTGAATGCAAGCGATAGAAGCTTTAAACTGAGGCGGACCCAAAGCTTTCCTGATTTACTAGACGATGCGGATTTCGATGGGAAACGTCGTACTTTACCTGAACTTAAGGATGACATAAGGCTAAAGCAACGTGCTACGGCCTCAGGAGAAAAGATGCATCTGAGCAATATAAGTAATAACAGAGTAGGAGCAGCTAACAAAAGATTGGAGCAGATGGCCGGCAAACCTCATCTTGGAAAACTCGCCAATGAAGAAAGATTATCAGGACATAAAAAACTGGAACGATCCAAAACCGCCCCTGTTACAATGCTTCAACCGCTTTTAAAAACTACACCAAAAATGATGAGAAAAAAGATCCACACTGTAATTTGCCAAGGCAGCGATGATAATAACGTCAACGGTGTATTTCCTGTGCGTTTTGAAGGTGTGAGTGCACAACTGAATGCGCGACGCACAAATACGCCCGTCAATCGGCCGAGAACATATCATGAACCAACAAAGCTAGGATTCAGCGTAAATCCGTCGTCCGTTGAATCGGCTAAACAACGCTTTTCTAGACACGACTTCATGGCACAAGGGCGACTTAGTAGTGGCAAAAACACTAATCGTGACCTCGAAAGCAGCAGTCCGCTTGGTGGGAAGAAGTCACGAAACCGAGGAGTGCCGCACTCAATCGACACAGGTGGTCACCACGACAGCTTTTCAGGTCTAAAGAATTGCCGCTACTTACGATTTCCCAACGATAGTCAAGAGAATAATCGTATTTAGAATACTAAAGTTTAGATCGACGAATTATTGCTGTGTCAACAACGCCGTAACGCCGCCTGAATTACACTTGCACGGTCAATGACCACAGTCTGGAGCCAGACGCGTTCATTCCGTGTTTATTACTATTCAGCTGCAGTAAGTCAGAGCTTAGAAAGTTCGTCAATTATTCAACCAATCTGCACCAAAGAACATTAATTTTACAAGATAGGAAATTAATTTTTCGTGGCTAAAATACAATTTAGAGTAATTTATGGGTGATATATTTGAAAGTGTTATTTCAGACTTCAAAGCATATAAGAATAAATACTCATTAACATGCAACTCATTTTGATTTTCAAATAAGACTCAAAAGTGTAAAATAGAGTAAACTTTGTCATCCTTTACTAATATATTTTATAAGACATTGTTTGCGTTTATACTGGCAACCACTTAAAAACGTCAGAGCGGCACTGAGTGATTGTCTCCTCCGGCTGCAAAGGCTCTTGGTTTTCTTATTTTCAATTAACTTTGAGGCATTCCCCTTTGAAAGTGTCAAAGGATAAACACAGAATCACTAAAACTCAATTTTGCCATCAGGGGCTCTCAGAGTATTTACATCTGTGAGATGTGTGATATCTTTTAGTTGAGCACACTGTTTTGCAGAGCAGGGATTACCCAGGCACCTTCAGCTGATCTGGTATTATTTTCCCAAATTCATCTGAAATAAGGAAATTTAGTTTAGTTTCTTGTAGACAACCAAATCGCAGATTTCTGATGTGTCAAGTAAAGATCTATATACAATTTGGTATTTGCTTGGAGGAAACAAGAAACTGGATTCAGAAATCGTATGATATCTGTTGTTGTTGAAGTTGTGATTGACAAATTTTAAGTTAAAACTGTACTCCGCGGTACCGCGGCACATAAAGCTCTTCCTAATATGGTAACTCAAGATGCACACTTTAAACACATCGTGCAATGGATCGTATGGTGTAACTATAGTCATGAAGTCAGTTTACCAGTGACAACCAGAGATTTTAATATCGATTCATGATGCGTCTTAAAATGGGATTTTTCATAAATGACCGCCAACTCTAGTAAAACAAAAAAACCATTAGAGTATTTTTAATCAAGGAAATTAAGTCTTTCGCATTTCAGTTTGTCATAGTTGCTTGAGCAATTAAGTTGCCTGTTATCATCTATATTGGTAAGGTAACGACTCACAGCCATATGAAGTGACACTTGTAACTAGCATTTCCGATTTTGCTTGACTTTCTATTCTTCTCAAGCTAGTAAACACACAAGAATTCGTCTTTGAAGTACGTATCCGTCCAAGCCCTGCAGTCGACTTTTAAAAACCGTTTATTGATTCAGTCTTTCTATTTGCCCTTCGGGAGAAAAGGCTATTAAATATCTTATATACGAAGTTTGGAAGTATTTTTCTCCTTTGAAATGTCTTCTCGCTATCATGTACCCAAAATTAGAACTACTTGGAAAAGGCAGACAGCCATAACCAATCGATAAAAATTGACATGCGGCCATGAGGAGGCTTCCGCAAAACCCTTCAAACATGAGGGTTACTTATAGAAGTAATTTTCTTGAGCCATGTACAACAATTTCATCAACTAAACTCATAAATTTGAGAATTAGTCTCTACTTACAAACACATGTTTAAAACTTAGCGTTTGACCTAGACATAACTGAATATGTCGTAATCGATGAGTGAAGAGCATTGAAAAGCACTTCAGCTTGTATGTGTGCAATCAGCTTCTCTGCCAGATGAGCATTTGAATAACAATGTTGGATCCAATTTCTGACAGTTATTCCCCACTAGGAAAAGGCAAATTTATTGGAAATTACAATTTTCTATTATTATTCTTCCAAGTGGCAAAAAACACTTATAGTATATAGTATATATATAATATATAGTAGCTGCAATATCATTTACATAGTTAAACGAAGATTCACAACTCCGCAAATGCCGGCCAAAGTGTAAACAGCTTTCTTGATGAGATGAGAAAACAAAAGAACACACAATTCCCTCTTGCCGCTCATTTAACTGTAAAACTTCAAGAAAGAAAAATGAGAAAATTATAACAATTACTGGTTGAATTATTCACGAGACGTAAACACCGCAAACCGAGTTTGACTGGCGGATATAAAAGTGAGATGTGATCAAAGTCTTGGATGGTGACAAAACAGACACTGCCGGATAGAAAGTTGCTTAAAAACATTATAATTCTGAGGTGTTTAGAGGAGAGACTGATTAAATGTATGGATGGAAAACCGATTAGCCCTTCCAGCCGTTGGAATACATAACGTCTTCTTTTCCGTTTGTTAACTTTTGGCTTAGTCACAGAATTGACTAGAACGAGGAAGTTGTTTCATGGATATGGAGAAATTCTTGGCCTCTAGACGTAGCCATAATTAGGTTAAAAAAAACAAATTGTTTTCAAAATACGCGTTATGCAATTTATCAGACTGAGTTAGGATGACGAAAGTGGGATGCAATCTCTGACTCTTCATTTCTTTATAAGTTATCCTCATCGTATATTCACGAGAACGCCCAATACTAGTTACAACTACGCTTGAGCCATTCACCAAAGGACAGTAGAAAAACCTAAATATAGTTTCAGCAAATCAAGAGGAAACGGCAAAGTCAATTGAAAAGCAGAGGAGGAAAACAGGGATATTTCAGAGATAGGAGACACTCGATCGAAAACAGAGAAGCGGACAGTGTGACAACCCTGGAGTCAAGAATTCCGATAGATTTACACATTCACTCTTCTTGGCCGCGCAAATTATCTCCATTCACTGTGCCTAAGCCCGGCAGGAATAGTTGGATAAGAAAAATGAGTGATCCGTTCACGCCACGATCTTGCTCATACTTGTCCTGGGTTCACCAAAAGAGGCGCCAGTCTCCCAAAAAGAACATTAACAACTGGTGGCATCTCTATATCGGTCAAGTAGCCTCAAGAAACGTTTTTGCAAAATGAGGCTGCAAAATCTGTGGGTATGGTTTCTGATTATGAAAAAGTGTAACTGAATGGTTCCCCTCAGAACAGCAATAAAAAATCTCCAACTCAAAATAAAACACACACTCCACTTTATTGAAAGATGGAAGGCAATATTCGAACTATCAACAAAAGTAAATGAACAGATCTGCAAGTTTAATGAGGAAAATGATGAAGAGAAAGGAAAACATGCGACGGGATACTTATCCGCAGATTCAATTAAACTTTTCCAGCATCGCAGCACATCTTCCAGCGAAAGGAGTGATGATAACTTGGGTGCATACACGAGAGACACAACGGGAAATGAGCTGAAAGATAATCCTGCCATGAAGATTGTTAGAGGAAGAAAGAATGGCGCTGATCATTTTCTATATATGGATGGTTCACCTGCTCATTTTATTTTGAAGGAGAGATGACGGCATATGGAGCTAAACTATGCCTTCAAGTCAGAAATCTCCGCTCACCTAAGGCCTGATTCAGTAAAAAGCGTGAGTTTACATTGAATTTAACAGCCTGCAATACGGACGTGACCAAAACTGGCAGCGAATGTCCTGCAAGCAAATTATACGCCCCTTATCGGAAAATTTGAATAACGAAAGTTCGAATTAACAATTTAAAGCAACAACAGCTGTGAATGCTAGTAACCTTGGTAACGCCTGGAGCGAAGATGAGCCATTTAGCGAAAACGTTTTATTGCACTATGTCAGTAATAGCTCTGCGACTTAGACGTGCGAAAAAGGTTTTAAAATGCAGGAAGACTTTTTACAGGGGACATAATTTAATTTTGGAGCGATGAAAACCTTTTGACGCATAGCACTAACTGTAGTAGCAGTTAATAAGTTTGTAGGAGAAAATTCAGGAAATACCAATAGGAAAAATGAGATTCAAGTCCCGACAAGAAAGTCATATAAAGTAAAATTGGAAGCTATACAGAGACCAACTAAAACTAGGAACGTGGGCTTTTCAACCAATCACAAAAACAGAGCGGGTTCCTGCGACACAGCGAGCTCTCGACGTGTCAGTCAAGCTGCCATAGCAACACGCATGCTAATTGATAAGCAAAACAAGAAAGTGGCGGGAAAACATTGCACGCCTTCATGGTCACATGATCCTCCAAACGAGGAAAAGTGTCTTTCAGAGATGGTGTAAGAGTTAAAGGCATTTCGATACCTCAGGTCTCATGATGGGAATGAATAATGTCACAAAAAAGTTAAAATTTGATCCGCTTCCGTTGTCGAAACGCATAGCGAACTGGGCGGCAGACTACGCGGATAATTATGTGACGCGGTCATCCAGCTTAAACGAAACATCCAATCTGTATCCCAGAATCCACTGGAGAACTAGAGCTCAGGCTCCGGTTCAGTTGGGGGATGGATTCATAGGTGGCAGGTGGAAGAGGTGAGACTCGAGTGAGTCTCAACGCTGCAACAAATTTGACTTCACATCCTTCTAATCGTATAGAACTGCGTAGAGATTGAAACTGTGGAGTTAGATCAGTGTTGTGTTAGAAATCGGAACTGCAGCTCCATCCGGTCCCTCGCTCTTAAACTTCTAATCTGACTGCACTTCCTAACTTACGATATATATTTTTAAATATCAAAATGTGCTACACTTTGTTTGGCCCTCCTTAAAACTTCAGTCAAGTTTCAGCTCATAAATATGCGCTGCCTTATCATAGTTATACTAAACCTAAGCCTCTTTATTACTACCTGCATGTTTATTAATATCTTACTCTTTCACAACATGACAGAATGGATGAAATTCCGGCAGATACCAAAAGAAACTAACAGGGAGCAACGGTAAAATATTAGGTGAGTTGGTGATGTGAGGTGACCCTGCGCCGATGGAATTAGTATGAATCAGTGTAAACATGTGAAAATTTCATATAATTTATTATGTGAACTGCGGATGAAAGATTTAATAAGTGAAAGAACGTCGCAGTTAATACACAACTTGAGCATTTGCAAAGATAATATCTGGAGAAAAAATCAGGTTTGGAAAGTAGGAATTAATGTTGGAAAAATGAAAACAGATTCGGTAATTTATTCACAAAACACTTGTCAGCAAGGGTACATGCACAAGATAAAATCAATTTATATCTCTTCGGCATCATTTTTCCATACATCCAATGCGAGTTGAGATTGTAACCTTTTTTCGCTGAGGACTCACACAGAGAAATTGGTGGCATTTAGAGGTAATTCAATCAATCGATTGATAAACAGTCTTTCTTTTTCTTTAATTACATTCCCCAGCCTTTACTGCCTGACGTAGGTCAGCCTACTATATGAAATTATTTGTAAGATATTGTTTTTCGAACGTTTAAAATTAAAAAAGGTTCGACGAGTGCAAATTTAAAACGTGTTATCTCAGATGAGAAGTGTTTTCAGAAAAAAAAAATTGCAAAGCGATGCGGCGCAAATAGCCGTACAATGAAATGATTTGCCCTTAGTTTATGTTCTGTTCAGAATTTTTTCGGACTCTTATTTTATCGATATATTCCTATTTCTCAGACTCGAAAATAATAAGCAAACATAACTTTTACTTACTGCATTTTAAATTCAGAAATTCGGAGGTTTATAATCAAAAGGAATTCAATGAAGGAGAGGTAAGGCTTCGTTTATTGCCTCACCAACAAAGTAATCGGAGGTTTATTCGCGAAACCGCCTGCTCTGTGTAAATTTCAACAATTCAGTAGCAATTAGCACATGCTGCAAAATGGTGAGCGATTCATTAGCATAGGAAGTGGAGTGACCTTAATAGCTGAACACATTTGTGTGATGAAGTATTCTCACGACAGCGCTATAATTACGTGTCCAACGCTCATTTTAGTTTATTAAAGACTGTTCATTCGAATGCCATAGACTTTCAGCGATATTACAAAGAAGTAACCATCTTGAAATAAGTGCCACGACATCTGTGTTGACTTGTGATGAAAGAGCTTCCTTTCAAGCAGAGGTTTAAACGCGGCCAAAACGACAATACGATAAAAAACGACCTGACAACTCAAATGGAAATGATTCGTGGTGGACAAGGTTCAGTCGCCGAGGAAGAGGGTTGGACTGATTTAATTACAGACATTTGGTTTTAGAACCAAAAAGTGAAGTGAAACATAGGGAAGTGGACTTGGAAAAATTCAAAGAGGCACAAAGATTTGAAAAAACTGTCCAAAAAATTGACAAGATGTCATCAGGTGATGAGAGTAACACAGGTGGAACAAGCAAAGAGACACAACACCAAAACAAGCACTTTTTATCGCCGTTCTCCATCAATAGATTCCGCTGCAATCGAGGAAACAAAACTCATTCAGACATTAAAGCAAACTACGAAGTAAAGAGTGCTTCTAGAGTAAAGGACATTGAAGTAAGAAACGACTGTACATCTCGATTTGGCATTCTGGATCAGTTACAGGTTGGAGGAGAAGCTACATCACGAAGAGGAGCTGTTGGTTTGTCACGCTCTCATAATGACTTGACCTGCATACGGCAATTTATTCTCAGCAATCGTTTTTCATCTTCTCTAAACGTTCGTGAAAAGGAAAAATGTGAGTCGTTTCCTTACATTGCGTTACCTGAACCAACGTCGAGCAATGAGAAGAGCCGAAAATTATCGCATTTGCCGCCACAAATCGTCAAGCATAAAGAAGACATAGGAACTCAATGGCCAACGTTAACGTCGGCAATAGATTTCCCATCGCACACACACGCAGAACGCGGCCACGTCGATGCATCTTCTATTTCCAAAACGTCGGAATTTAGAAGGAGTTCTAGGATGTCGCTTCCTCTAGCCATGGAAATTGGAGATACCAAGAGCGCCCCAGTTTCTCCATTGCTGTTAAGGAAGCGACCACAAGTCTACAAGGCTTCTAGTTTTACTTTTTCAGACGCGATTTATCATGAAGAGAAGATGACTAATGATAGAAGAAAGAGTTGTAATGTTAGTGATGGGTCCGCTTTAACTCCACCGGTTTCACCAGCACTCCGCAGAAAATTAGCAGTCACTGATAGAACGGTCCGAAAAACAAAGCATTTAATCGATGATTTCAAACGATCCAACCTACTTCCGCAGCAAAAGAAATTTGCAACAAAGTCTTTAGCTGAGGCGCTTGAGGAAATAAAAGATTGCCGATATTTAAGAGTCGTTAAGAGAAGTTAAGAGCACAAGAACAACAACAGGTGGATAAACATGTCAAGACTGCAAACTGATGAAGATGTCGTCACTGTTTCGTTCTCAGTATACTTTTTATATGTTTGAGTTTGAGTTTTGAGTTTGAGTTTGAGTTTATTGTATTATAAAACAAATAGTATTTCAGGTTTCCTGGCACCGCAAATAGCAGAGCTAGTCTAGGCGGGCCAAGTTTCCAAGTTCGACAAGGTGCAACTTTATCTTCTCTGGAGATTCTGACATCGCGGAGTTAGTAAGGCATAAATAATAGAAACGCTATCAAGGGAAGGTACGTTTTTACTTGGGTGGAGAGGGCTGGGAAATTTTGGTATTTTGCTTCCAAAAAAGTGTTGGCCCTCCCTCGCGTTTCAACAAAAAATCTCCTGCATGACCCCCCACCTTGAGGTGACTGACAAAAGTGCGACCCTCCCCTCACTACTGCATGGTATGTTCCATGCTGTAGAAACCTCAGAACGTTTCGCTTGTGAACGCAAAGTGTTTCAATACAAATATATCTCCATATTGAATGTGTGCGCGCTGAAACGAGGAAAATGTGAACAATCAGTGTGGGATATTACGTTTTATAGCTGAAGTTTGAATATGGAAGTATAAACCTTGACTATCATAAAAGGTTTGAACATAAAATAACTAAGGGAAAATACACGCGCTTCTTACTTCGACTAGCCGGCATTGCTGTTGGTTATTTTAACAGGTAAAGTTTATTTGTTTAGCATGCGAAATCTGCCACTCAAAAACAAATATTTCCTACATTTCCGAATCGAATTCTGTTAAAGGCAGACAAGCTTCTGTAGGAAAAGGAAACTTCTCGCACACGATTAAAAACTTACCTATGAAGCCAAATATCATCTCGCTTGTAATGGCCGCTCGTGTACTAGATTGTACTTTGAAAACAGTACTCGTGATTCACCCTGGATGGTCATTTATTATCCCAGAGATAAAATATTTAATAAATTATTAAACCAGCGTATATCACATGATGTTTCTCACTTTCCAGGTAGGCTTTGCATGATCTAGCTCAATTTCCGCTCTATGAAAGTATTAATTACTCAAATCTTCTTGTCGTACAATCATCGCGCGTTCTCAGCTAGGATCAGTACTATGGGTGTAGATTCGCAGGGAATCAATCGGGGAAAGTGTTCATGCGGTGAATGCGCGGAGTTTGTGATGAGAGGCGGTGGAGCACTTTGTGGTTATTGTGAGTGCGCCCAATACGTCACGAGAAATTGACAGATCCACATTCCGAGGCCACACAAACAGCACACGATTAGCAAGAAAACCAACAAAGAAGTAGCATTTGGAAAGATGTCTCACTAGGGTGGATTCCAGATCCAAAAGGCGATTATACACGCTTTTCCAATTCCTTTTTGGGCGACCTGTCCGACTCAGGAGATTAGGCAGTAGATAGCCAACAGCACTGAAGAAGCTGAAGAAACGATATCTGTGTCAAGCACTTCTCGTTACGGACGAAAAAGTACACGAGTCCTCCGAGAAAACTCTGTGCCATGGCATAATATACATGTAGAAATGTAACCTAGCACCCATAATAAAACACGAAATTAAATCAAAGTAGGTGAAAAGAAAAATGGAAAGCAACGTCACAAAAATTCTCATTAAAAAATTCTGGAAAAGATGTGTGACCCTGCCTTCAATAGCTGGCACGAGGTATGGTCCTCCCCTTTTGGTGCTCACTTTCACTGATGACCCTCCCCTCTGAGCCCCAGCCCCCCCCCCCTCCCCCCCAATAAAAAGCGAACCTTCCCCAAACATTGCTTATATAATTCTTCTTTGCATAATTAATAGAAAAAATACCAAATATTGCTTGTAGTCATTCATGCATGAATGACAGAAAACTATCAAACATTGTAAGGTTATTCCTTAGCATAAATAATAGAGAAAATAGTGATGAAACCTTGAAATAGTTTCAAGGGATGTGGACATGGCCCTCTGTCACTATACATTTGTTATCCTTACTATCTTTATGTAAACGTGGATCGATTCAATAGGGTGACACCACTGAAAAAGGGTATCAAGAACAAAAACAATTATCATAGAAAGTAAAGAGTTTATCAATAGAAGTACGGGAAATAAACAGTGCCACACGGAAAAAGGCTGCTCATGTAGTGCTTTGGCAATGACTCACTATAGGAGCCCATCATTGATGCCCGCTCCTGCTCACTAGCAACACAGCATGGCTTTCCTCGCAAATGAATGACTCTTTACGTAAAGAATTTTATATTTCTGAATGTGTTAAGCTTTATTAAGGATCATCAATTTTTATTTATCAATTTATCTGTTCATTTAGGTTTTAAGACACCTGCAGGGCCAAAACCCGAGGAAACATCCTCGAGTTTCCCGCGGGTAAACATACCAGGAATCTCAAAAAAGTAAGAAATCTGTTTGTGATGCGAAGCGTTTCCGATTTGATGAAACTAGGCACACACGGTGGTTTTGAGTAATATTCTAGCAAGCTCACAAAGTTAGCGTTCCTGATTTGATGAAAATAGGCACACACGGTGGTCTTGAGTAATATTCTAGCAAGCTCACAAAGTTAGCGTTCCTGATTTGATGAAACCAGGCACACACGGTGGTCTTGAGTAATATTCTAGCAAGCTCACAAAGTTAGCGTTCCTGATTGAATGAAACTAGGCACACACGGTGGTCTCGTGTAATACTGATTTTAGCAAGCTCGCAAGGTGGTGTCGGGTACATCTAATTCTTGCAACCACGAGGTCGAAAGTTCGTTGCCATACTACGAGCAGCATTCCAAGGTTAGTATTTTGCACTTCAGTCATTACTTTGTGCCGAATAGAATTAATCGGTATAAAGTTTGGTTTGTTAGACACAAATTAGCAATGGGGTAGACAGACTTGAACCAGTAGATCAGAATCTCATGATCAGAACACCCTGAGAATCTGAAGTCAAACACCTAACAACTGTATTATATTTCGCTTAAAATGCATACCATTTGCTCGTGATAACTGTACAAACATTTCAAGATTGAAAAAAATCATCTTAGAAGGCACAAACTCGCCATAAATCTGTTGTTCAGTGTAAAAGAAAAATGAAATTAAAATATGCATGAAAATTTATGAGGGTGGCCTTCGTTCCACTAGTCGCACTGTAAATACTTCCAGTGAGGACACTGAACAAAACATAAGCCTTTCATCCATCCCCTGAAAACTGCTCAAGATTCCTATGGCAGGGAAGTGACAGTATAGACCCTATTGCGCAAATTTTTCGATTTTAAACACAGGAAATAATAAATAAAAAAATAGAAAAAAACGCCACCAAATTTTCGACTGGATTGCCAAAGCAAACCAGTAATTATTGAAACATCACATTTTCCACGGTTGTATCCACAATATTTGCTGCGGAGCGAGCGCAGCGAGTAGAGCAGCAATTCATAAACAAAATTTAAAGGAAAGGTAGTGGTTTTTAGCCTCGCCTTCAGCAGACCACAATGCTTTACGCTGTGGTGGTGGAGCTTCCCTTTCTGCAGACCAGAATGCACTGCAGTCAGCATTAGATCCCATTGGCCTCGACCCTTCGACTGCTGCCACGTGTTTCTAGTAGCTTGCTGGAAAATTTGTGCATTGGATTTTCCACACTTTGGTGACACGGCTCTGTACATGATTTAGTGTATAAGTCAACACGGTAAACTGAACCAGCATTTTAATAGCTTTAATGTTACGGGCTTCACATATTCACAGAGTGTTACAGGGTAACTTTTTTTTCATACAAATATCTTGTATTTGAATGAATCACTAACCTGCAGCCTTTTAACCAAAGGAACTGAAACTTCTAATTGTAACATACTATTCCACATATATTCAAGTATCACCATTCGCGTTTTCAGAAACTTGACCAAACAAAATAAACGAATGACAATCATTTCTGCACAAGGTCTTTACAACCCCTGTTCCAATTTACAGACTACATCCAAATTTCCCCCAGCACTTTCATGGCCCTGGCTACACCAATTATATATACTATATGGGTATTTAAAATCGGGGGCAGCTATAGTGAACACTATTAGTAAGAATACAATAAGATGGTCTCAGAGTTGTCAGACATCCATTCAAATACAGATGAGGGCCATATATACAATTTGACTTCAATTGCCTGAGGCCTTTCATTGTTAAGTAAGAACTGTCTTTCCTTTTAGTAAGATCTGAAGAACACAGCCCAGTTCAGCCTAGTTGTGGGTACGAGATGGACTACTTGTCTAAAAAATGCTCGATCACCGATTCAGGAGAACCAGTTCCGTGACTCGCCGCAATCTCATTTACGACATTATTTGAACTTGAACAATATCAATTCCTTGAAGTCAGTCACGCATAACAGTATACAGAGAAGTATAAAGGGTTGCGTTTATCACACTAATGCCCCACCAACTCATTCTGACCAAATAGCATGACGCTGATCAGTATTCAACGAAGACTACAATCTGCAGATCAAGTATTTTGATTTTAATCCATGAAGAAAGAAACCGTGGTTGTTTATTTAACATTTGTCGCTTAATCACGTCTGGTCTTTGCTTTACTATGAGAAACCAACTCCGTTACATACTTGCGTGGCACATTAGTGTGTATTGTTGACTTGGCTGACTCATCTTTGACGTCTGATACCAAAATTATGGTTTGTGATTGGCAGATAGCAGATTGTAGTCTTCGTTGAACACACTCATCAACCGATCATGCTATTTTGTCAATGTGGGTGGCGGCTGTAGGCTGCATATTATCTGGTATTTCGGCATAGATTTCGCTCAAAACCGGCCCAGTCAAGCAGACGGGATATTTGGTAATATCCAGTATGTCCTCCCAATATAAGCTTACCTATTTCAATATTCGTGCTCGTGCAGAGCCCGCCAGGATTGCTTTTGCATATGGAGGTATAAAATATGAAGATAAGCGAGTGAACTTTTTGGAAAAAGAAAAAGAGTGGATTCCTCTCCAACAGAGTAAGTGTATATATTAGAAAATGGGTAAATCAAACGAGTTGATTAAGTAATTTATACCACCGTAAGGTAAAAAGGAGGTGCTGACGAAGGGCTAACGCTCGAAACGTCAGCACCTCCTTTTTACCTTACGGGGGTATAAATTACTTAATCAACTCGTTTGATTTACCCATTTTCTTGTGTTTCAACTTCCCACCGACGCAGCACCAGTTTCTTTAGAAACTATCCCCACAATAAGTGTATATATTGCTTTACCGTTAGTATACTGTTGACGGATTTCTTAAAATTGAACCAAAACCGAACTCAGACATTTCATTTGTCCTAACAAGTTAAATACAACTAATTTTCTTCTCAATAGCTTATATCTAAATACCATTTTCATGTCGTGGTATTGCTTAAATGGCTATTGAAATATGAAAGCTCTTCGGAGTGTTCAGAGTAAAGCCGTTATGCAAATTATGCCATGTAAGATTAATGTTCAGTTGAAAAATTACAGGCGCTCGTCGCTCGTTGTTCCGACCGAAGTCGAATGAAACGACAAAGATGCATGTAAATCAGTATCGCATCGTATTATTCTGCCTGGCCTTTCTATTCAAAACTTGGCGATCTGTGGCCTTTCCCTGCATCAGTGAAAACACGGAAAGCCGCCAAAGCCGGCGAGGTTAACTCGACTGATTCTCTTAATCCCCACGGAATCAACGAACGCTTTTCATTCAGATAAGTAATTCACTTTCGTTCACACGTTGCTATGGCTCCACCAATAGCATAGCTCCAAACATCTATGTATCAATCAGAAAATAAAGTATAATCCTCCCATTCGCTCTGACGTATGGCAAACGCTGGAAACGTCAGCACCTTTTTTTCTTACGGTGGTATAGCTTACTTTTAACAACTAGTTTGATAATCCCAATTTCTTGTTTGTTTGTTTTTTTTTTGCAATCCTTACTGTCAAAACACCGCTAGGCCTCTCTACATATATCTGAACTGGTATTAAAGAACAAGTATTTATCAAGCTGATATGATATATAAATACACGTCAGAAGATCATGGAAAACTGAAGGGAGAGAACATTTTATGTTTGCATGTGAACCAAAGCGTCCTATATGTGAACCAAGGAAGAAAGATAAATTATTCAAACATTTCATTTATTACTCATTCTTGTTCGAAGTGGTGGCGATTCTTTTGACTAGCGTCAAAAAGAATGGCGGCCTCTGGGAACCAGCATGTTTCTCACTCTTTTCTTTGTGACTTTCTGCAGGTGGTGAATGTCCTTTTGGGCAGTTACCGCTGCTTGAGGTTGAGGGTGTAACCTTGTGCCAGTCTATCACAATTCTCCGCTTTTTAGCCAAAAGATGTGGTGAGTTATGAATAAGCAGCCTAAATTGTAATATCACTACAGCAATTACACTTCTTAAATCCGCTGAAAGAACTTTGCGACTCATGCGTTACTATAATTAACATACTGGACTTCAGTCTAATCATTTTTCAGTTGTCTCGAGGCAACCACAGTTCATATACGGTTGCTGTCATGTAACGAGGATAGTATATCTTGAGCCTAGAGAATTTATGAAAGTTAACAAATAAGATGTAGTTTAGCGCTGTCTGTACTCTTATCGACAAGGAAAGTGCGTCATCACAGTGGTCAAAATTTTGTGGATTGACGAGGCGCAACCGAGTGAGTCTACAGCAAAATTCGACCATTGTCAAACCTATGACATTTCGATTTAAACTTCGGATGCTCTACTACTGAGCTATAGGAGACTCGTGGCAGCAAGGCCATCAAACTAGGTTCATGGGACAAACATCCTGCATACTGCTAATATATAGATTTAGCCAAGCCTAAAAGCGGAGCTCCTCACACATTGAAAATGCAGTCCGCTAAAGTTATTAAATACGCCTGGTGTACGCAACTACTTAAAGAAGATTCGATAGCTGAAATAAATCGTCAAAAAAAAAACATCAAGCTCGCGACTCAACGGAAGAGCCATTGCGCGAAAAACAAAGCCTCGTTTCGGTTTAAGACCTTCTAAATATCCCGGATGACTATGGCCGCCATGTTGGGGCAACGTCGTCGTCGCTAGGCGCACGCGCCCGCGAGCCATGCCGCTAGCCACGATGACCATGACAACTCAAACGCATGGTTCTCTCAATTTCTATCCTCGCACGATAGTTATGGGGCTCCGCTCTGCGGCTCTTCGAGCCGCTGTGGAGCTCCGCTATGATTCAAATGTCATAAATGAAAATCCGCCATCTTCATTATTCAACTGACAAATGTAAACTGAGAGTTGTGAAAGTAGCATATCATTTTCTCTCTGCAGGTTTGATGCCAGATACTGATATAGGACAAGCTTTGGCTGACATGATTTCCATTGGTGTTTATGACATAGAATGCTTATTCATGCGCACCTTTCTCGAACGTGACGCCAAAAGAAAGGTTCTTCTCTCTTTTTGCTAATCAGTTTAGTCTGAGGAAACTGTGGTTTGCTAAACTCCTCCACAAAGTGAAGTTCATAGCACCATAGAAAGAAGGAAAACACGTGAAACGGCGTTTCTCTGTTCTCTTTCTTTTGCCGTTCTTTCCTCTCTTACACACTGCCAGTCACAGTACAACTTTTATTTATTAACATGGATTAATCTTTCACTCCCTCAGTCAAACTTTTTCAACTATTTCAGCCATGCCAAATTTATTGAGCTAATGTGATTCAGTAGTGACATTTTGATTATCACATGCAAGCCTTGGCTGATACAAATTGTGCGCCGCTATTTGAGTTTTAACTGGTATTTCCGTTTACCTGCGAGTTTACAATTGACAAAGCATCTGAATCAGAGAACATTGAGTGATAGGATAGTGACCGCTAATGGTACTGCAGAATGTAACAAAAAGCTACTGAGGACTTAAGTTTAGTGTGCATACCAGAATAACTCTGTAATAGAGACACGCTTAGGTTAGTGAAACGTGAACAAGCTAAACGAAGACTAATAAATCGTGAAGCCTCGGGACCTTTGCGGACCCTTGATCTCATTCCAGAAACGAGTTATAATATGACTCTACCGACCTTACAAAATATCCCATTGAAGTCTAAAAAATTGTACCTACCAAGGTTTGACTCTAACAGTAAAAGGTTTGAACGTTGGAAATACATAAATGACACTGGAAGTGAAAGGGTTACTATTGAGTTCTACCTAAATTTTATGAATTGGCGATGTTTGATTCTATAAGAAAAAGGTTTATAGTCAGAAGCACACTGTATAACTCGAGGTTTGACTTAACTGAGGAGTAAAGGGATGAACAGTTAAAAACCAAACTGTTACTCGTTTTTCATCATTTCGCTAACTCTTCCGGAAGTTCCATTTCACTCTCACGTATTCGGAATCAGTTATTCAGTTACTTTTGTATTTGTTTTCTTTAGGAAACTGCTTTTGAAAAATTCTACAATGAGACCTTACCCAAATTTTGTAATTTTTTGGAGAAAATTCTGGAAAAGAAACCAAAGGATGAAACTTATTTCATTGGAAATAAGGTAAGTAATGTGTGGTCTTATCAATATAAATTTAAGATTCAACCTGAAAGACTATTGATCGATTTCCACTAGGAAAATATTTTGTCATTTACTCTGTGCTGTTTTCTGACTACTACAGAAGTTATAAATAGCATGTTCAATTTTCTTTAACTAAGGATAATTCACTCCCTTACATCATTATTATTTTTTTCTACAGCTGAGCTATGCGGACATTGCCTTCTTTTCATTCTTCAACGGTTATATTGGCAAGGATGAGCCCACAGTACCTGATGTCGTGAAGAACCATCCCCGTCTCACTGCGTTGTATACGAAAGTCGGGAACGAGCCTAAGATTAAGACGTGGCTCGAAACGCGTCCAAAAACACCTTTGTAACTCATGTAGTGAGTGTAACCTGACATGACACAGTACGCCGAAAGGCTGACCTGAAGCATAATATAAAAAGGCATTAAAGTACTCCATAAATCATTTAAATCCGGCATTACAAAAAGCTCTTAGTACATATACTGCGATGTACATGTATGTAACCTAATAATGCCAATTCATGACTCGGTCTGTCAAGTCTGATGACGGTATTTTGTAATTAGGTCGGAATAAAAAGGTAACATCGTCAAGAACGTTTAGGTCTGTCAATGGGATTCGCAGCCAGCAGAATGAACCTGCACTCGCGCGCGCGCAGGAATTTGAACTGTTCCAAACTAGAGGTAACATGATTTGAAAACTTCTGGCATATCACAGGCGACTCAGGCTCTTAATCTGGAAGAGTTCCTATGAGAAATGGAGCCGTCCGGAATCGCAACTCAAAACTTAGTGACCCTTAATCAAGAAAGGGTTACTCGTGCACGTACATAACAGGCAGAGCAAGCTGTGTGATTATAGGTGCTACGCAAACGTCTGTTTTTCTGTGGCATTCATAGAATTGTACCATCCCTGCTTACTAAAGAGTTAGTATAATGGTTTTTTTCCTCCAAGTACCTCTGAGTAATTTCTGAGTAACATTTCATTCCATTCAGTTGAATTCATTGAGTTCCACTGTTTCAGTAGATTTGTCTTTTCAGTTCGTGTTGTAGCTCCCAGCGGGTTCGACAGGCTTACAAGGACTGAACAACTGACAGAATAACTCTACTCGATCCTCTTTCACACTCTTTTCGCACATGGTCTTCCAAATATGGAAGGTCCCATATATGGCTATGTCAAGCATCACGCAACAACATTACAGTATAATGGATCCAGGGTCGCAAAATAAAATCGAAAACGAACCCACGAGGAAATGATCGTTCTGAGTTCTTATCCAGAGTGGACAGACCTTATTCCAGATGAAGAATACGTCAAACTTCGTCAAATTTCACATGTGCCGAATTCAATTAAATGCATGTGAAATGCGACGTTTTACACCGAGGTAACCCTGAACACAGCATACGATTCATTGACTACTTTGTGTAAGAGTACTACACATTGATTTCAGTCCCCTCTCGGTCGTGGGCCTGAGGCTGATGGGATCTAATTCTGACCGCAATTTAGCAAGCAGTTTGAGTAGTAGGAAATTGGGGGTTCTAGGCCAATGATTTTTTTCTGGGGACTGGACCGAGCTCGGCCAAAAAAAAATTAGGGCGTGGTCAAAAAATGTTTTATGAATAATTAATTAGTAGGAAATTTTTGGGTCGATGATTTTTTCGAGTCCTTCGATTTTTGGGTCGATGATTTTTTCCCGATTTCTGTTTTTTCGTTTGGGTGTGGTCATGAATAATTAATTAGTTATGGGATTGATGGTCACAAATTATATCTTGTGGGGGGTGGGGTGAGGAGTGGGATGGGTGTCAAATATTGAAATTTAGGTTTGGGTTGTGTAGAGATTGGTACGGATTTGGAGAAATGAATCCAAAAAAGTTTAATAAATTAAATTGTGTAAAGTTGAGGCTTATAAACAAAGAAAAGTTGAATACTCATGATTTCATTGAAAGGAATAAGGTTGAAATTTTATCCTTATTCAAAAAGCATGAAGACTATATAGATGAAGTCAGTGAATTCAGAATTAAATTTAATAATCATAAAAATCATGTTTATATTAAGAATGATTTACCAATCGATAAAATTTGGACTAAAATAGATAAAGCTAACTCTTATATAAATATTTTCGGCAGATTAATTTATAGAGAGAGTACTAATGTTGATGAATTACTTCTTATTATACATACTAATCCATACAAGAGATTACATAAATACAGGTTTGATTATTTGTGTGAGGAATTAATAGCTGTGGCATGGGAGCCAAGTAGGTTTCTGAATTGGTGTATTGATGTAGAAGAGTTGAAGGGGTTGAAAGAGCGTTGGGGGATTTAATAGTAAAGAATATTTTTGTAACACGCTTCATGTTACAAAAACAATGTGGGGTGGAGTTTGTGTGGGAAATTGAAAAATTATTTTGGGATGGTGTAGTGATTGGTATGTTTTGGAGCAAATGAGTGAAATGAATAATTTGATTAAATTCAAGAAACTTGATCCTCGTGCAGTTATACCAAAAAGGGCCACTAAAAATTCTATTGGTTTAGATTTAAGTTTTATAGATTCCAAATCTGTTGGGTCAGTTATATATTTAAATACAGGATTAGCAGTCCAACCACCTCCAGAATTCTTTTTCGAAATTCATGCCAGAAGTTCACTTCATAAGAAAGGTTGGATGCTTGTAAGTTCAGTTGGTATAATAGATCCAGATTATAGGGGGGAATTGATTATAGCTATTTGTTCAATAGATTCTAATAAACATGATGCGCCAATACCAGGAACTCGTGTAGCAATTGTGCGCAATTGGCTGCAATTGTGCGCGCCAACATGGCTGCCGGGTTTTTTAAGCTCTTGTTAGTTTATTTAATTTTGGCTTTTCTAACCGATAAGTTTCGTCTCTATGCTACTGGAAAGACCTCTAAGGTCAACACCTTTATAACTGGCTCTGGATTTCATCTGGATGACTCTGAATTATTCCTTAAATTCGATGAGCTTTGTTTCAAGGTTGTTAAATTTAAATTGATCAAGTTTACTTCTCGAACAAGAATACGCCGCGAAAGTTCAGTTTGGATGAAACATGGAATTTTACTTCTACAAACTCCTGATTTGGACTTTGCACAGGATTTAACTATCTGTGTTGACGTTGAAAGCAATCCAGGAGATGATACCGAATTAGCACATGATTCAAGTTCTTCCTCGACTTGTACATCAACGGCGTTGTCTCGCACTGTTTACAGTCGGTCAGAATTACGATCACTAAGGAAATTTACAAGCTCGTATATTGCACCCACTGTGTTTAATCGCCTTAAGAGCCTTTACATCTTAAGAAAACGTGGTAGTCGTGGAGGTTGTCGTCGGTTAGGATCGCATTTTCAATCTATACGGTCGGTAGGAAACTTTGGTGGTCAACGAGAATCAATTACTCATTCAAGTCGTCGCCATGTTAATCCTGCTAATTTGATTCAAATGAACACCTCTCCTGGAAGCTCTCTCAATGCACATCAACACCTTAAAGTTTGTGTATGGAATGCTCAATCAGTAAGGAATAAAACAACGAGTTTTGTGGACTACATATATGACAATGATTTTGACATCTTGGCGATTACTGAGACGTGGTTCTCGGATAAAGATGCCGCGGTGAAGGCTGAATGTACTCCCGACGGTTATATATTGTATGACGTATGTAGATCTGGCCGTAATGGCGGAGGTACAGCTTTGATCACTCGCTCAAATATCATTGTTAAGCAGGTTGATGCTTCTATGTGGTGCTCTTTTGAACTTTCTGAATGGATTTTAATCAGTGGATCCTCTCGCATACGACTTGCCATCGTCTATAGACCTCCTTACTCAACAAAGCATCCCGTAACAATTTCTTCCTTTATTTCCGAATTCTCCCAGTACCTTGAATCGTTTGTCTTATGCACGGAGCCCATTTTGTTATGCGGTGACTTTAACATTCAAGTTGACGTCCAGGATAATCCCAATGTAGAATCATTTTTGGATCTAATTGATTCTTTGGGACTTGTTCAACATGTGCACTTTGAAACTCATGTTCAAGGTCATACATTGGATCTAGTTATAACCAGAAAAATGGACAGTATCATTCAAGACACACCGATCTCAGGCTCTTTTTTGTCTGACCACGCGACAGTATTGTTTAACTTAAAAGGTTCTAGGTCAGAGTCCTCTGCTAAAGAAGTGTGGTTTCGGAAAATTAAATCGATAAATCTTCCCAAGTTTAAGAATGATATCCGTACTTCAGAATTGCTACTTAACACTCCCAATCACCTTGTTGATCTCGTTAACTGTTTTAATACTACTTTAAAGTCCATCACCGACAAGCACGCTCCTTGGCGGAAGAGATCCATGACTCAAAGAGTTCAAGCTCCATGGTTGTCTGATGAGATCAGATCTGCGAAACGTCGCCGAAGGATTGCTGAGCGTAACTGGAGGTCTACAAAGTCTGAATCTGACTGGAGAACATTCAAACTTCTTCGGAACAAAGTTGTCTTTCTTATGAATAACTCTCGTCGTGAATTTTACACAGATTTTGTCAGCAACATTTCTGGAGATCAACGCAAGCTTTTTACTGCTACAAAGAAACTGTTCAATCAGACAGCAGATACGCCTTTTCCACCTCACGGCGATAAGTTAGCCTTGGCTAATGACATGGGGTCGTTCTTTATTAAGAAAATATCGAATCTTCGTGCTAGCCTTGATGCAACTGAGAATTTGTACAGCACTGTGAACCGCCATTCTTCTCATTGTTCTTCGTCCTTTACTGCTTTTCGCCGTATAGACATGGACTCTTTAAGAAAACTTGTGCTCAAAGCGCCGACAAAATCTTGTTTACTTGATCCTGCTCCCACTAATATCTTGAAAGATTGCCTTGATGAGTTACTTCCCGTGTTATCTACTATGATAAACTTGTCGCTTGAATCAGGATTTTTCCCTGACACTTGGAAAGAGTCGATTGTTACACCACTGCTAAAAAAACAAGGTCTTGACTTGGTTTTTAAAAACTTTCGACCGATCAGCAATCTTTCCTTTGTTTCAAAATTGGCCGAAAGAGTGGCAGCTGATCAGATTCAGTCTTACTTAAATGAGCATGATCTTTTTCCTTCATTGCAATCAGCCTATCGACGGTACCATAGCACAGAAACTGCCCTGCTTAAAGTCAAGAATGACATTCTGATGAACATGGAAAATCAGAAGGTCACGTTGTTAGTGCTTCTTGATTTAAGCGCCGCGTTTGATACCGTGGACCATCGGATTCTCTTAGATCGCCTCCAGTTTGATTTTGGAATTTCAGGCTCTGCACTTAATTGGATTGAATCGTACCTTTCTAACAGAACCCAGCGTATCTATATAGACGGAGTTCTATCGAGTAATTTTAATCTTAAATTTGGAGTTCCACAAGGCAGCTGTCTCGGGCCATTATTGTTCTCCCTCTATGCTAGCAAACTTTTTAAGATCGTCGAGTCACATCTTCCTAATTCCCATTGTTATGCAGATGACACGCAACTGTACATCGCGTTTAGATCGGGAAATGATCTGGAGGAGACCGCTGCTATAACTGCCATGGAATCATGTATTGCTGATATCAGTCAATGGATGCATTCGGATAAGTTAAAACTGAATTCCGATAAGACAGAATGTCTTCTGATTGGAACACGACAACAACTTCAGAAAGTCAGTAACATTAGTACCTTATCGGTTGGGGACTCCCAAATTGCTCCATCTTGTGAAGTTCGAAACCTAGGAACCTGGTTTGATTCTAAAATGAATATGCTAAGTCATATCAACAAAACTTGCTCATCCGCTTTCTATTATCTTTATAACATGCGCAGAATTAGGAAATATTTAAGTCGTTCAGTCACCGAATCATTAGTTCATGCTTTTATCACCAGTAGAATAGATTATTGTAACAGTCTACTATATGGCCTTCCGAATTCACATATCATGAAACTCCAACGGATACAGAATGCCGCGGCTCGATTGGTCACCGGAACACCTAGATTCTGCCATGTTACACCATTGCTTTTCCACCTTCATTGGCTTCCAATAGGTTACCGTATAAAGTTTAAGATTCTACTCTTGACATTTAAGTGCTTATATGGTCTAGCTCCTAATTATCTAATTGATTTCATTACTATCAAAAAGCAATCCAGGTACTCTCTAAGGTCAAATGAGTCTCTATTCCTCGAGTTGCCATGCATTAAGACCCATCCAACTCTTGGCGATCGTGCATTCCAGTCAGCTGCACCTTATCTCTGGAATGCATTACCTTCGGCAATTCGCAACATGAAGACATTGGACACTTTTAAGACTGCTGTTAAAACTCATTTTTTCAATTTAGCTTTTAAATAGATTTAATTGTTGGCTTTTACAATAGGTTTTTTAATACTTTTTATTGTAGGTTTTAATAGTTTCTTATGCTTTAGTCACCTTTAGCATAAATTTAATATAACGATATTGTAAAGCGCAACCGAATATATTCATATAGAGGTTTGCGCTATATAAATGTAAATTATTATTATTATTATTAGCACAATTAATACTTAGAAGATCATTTATTGAGGATATGAGTATAGTTGAAGAAGAGTTATACAAGACTGAAAGGCAAGGTGGATTTGGTAGTACTGGTGATTGAATTATAATAAAAATTTAAAGTTTATTTTATTTGAGTTAATGATTGATATAGAAATGCATTGTATTCATAATAGACAAAGATCACATTGTAAAGAATGTGGAGGTTCTGGTATTTGTTCACATGGTAGACGAAAATATTCTTGTAAAGAATGTGGAGGTTCTGGTATTTGTTCACATGGTAGAGTAAAATATTATTGTAAAGAATGTGGAGGTTCTGGTATTTGTTCACATGGTAGAGTAAAATATTCTTGTAAAGAATGTGGTCCTTTTAGTATTTGTTCACATGGTAGATATAAACCTCATTGCAAAGAATGTAACGTTTCTAGTATTTGTCCACATAATAAAATAAGATTATATTGTAAGGATTGTAAGGATTGTAAACCTCGCTTATATTGTATACATCGTAATAATAGATCTAACAATTATAAATGTGATTTGTGTCTTGGTTATTATATTTGTGAACATCTATGTACAAGGAGAATTTGTGAAGAATGTGGTGTGTTAGATTCATAAGTTATCAACAGACATTTGTAACACGATTCATGTTACAAAAGTTCACTTAACAATTAAACATATTTTACTATAACTTCCCTCTTATACTTTCTAGCCATTTTAATAGCCGACTTAGTAATTGAGTCAAAATGTGAAGAAGGAAAGGCTAATACATAGTCAACATTCTCCATAATAGCTCTTGTACAAATTGGACCAGCAGCTTTACCATAATAACACCATTCAGGTTCAAATTTCTTGAAGGGTATTTCATTATCAATGGCAAAAATTTCTACTATTTCGCTGCTTTCACTACCAGACACAATGCATTCAATGTCTGAGAGTTTTAACTCCCATTTCTTAAGAGCTTTAGCTATTTGCTTTTTCAATAATTCACTGTCAAAGAAGTACTCGTTAGTAATTATAGCTATTGATGTCATGATATATGTGAATCGATTGATTAATTAGTTATAAATTTCAATTTTCATCTGAAAACGATCCAGGCTATAGTTGCAACTGCAATGGTTAATGCTATTAGATTAATTTCATGATTAGTAGTCGTTTCTTCTGGTGAAGATTCTTTGATTACAGGTTGAGAATTAATCTTTGGTGTTGCTGTTGATTGTCTAGGGTTTACAGCTGCATGTGTTAACTTAACTTTTGAAGAGCCTAGATTATGGCTTATTCCAACAGTCTTAGTCTCCAGGTTTATATTTGTGTTGGCACCAAATTTCATCTCATCAGTGGCCTTCATAAGGTTGTTATTATAGCCAACCACACTCTCTGTATTTATGATCATGTTACTTGGCATCAACCACACTTCAGGAGCAATGGCTAGATCAAGTCTTAATTTAGCTTCTTGAGTGGCCAGCTGATACCTTTGAATCGAACTTGAGATGTCATTCTCAATCACACTACTCTCAAACAGAGCCAAGAATTCTTGTTGAGTCTCGATCGCCCCGCCACCAGTACCCACAATCGAATTTATGGTGTTGACTTGCGCCCCCAATACACAGTAAACAAAGGCCTCAGCAGATCGATTCAATCTACCAAGTCCAGCTTTGGTGAGTCCATAGCCACTAGTTGGAATGAATCAGGCATATTTATAGTCAGCAAAGTCATCATTACGGATGAATGAGATGAGATCACCCTTTTCCTTCTTACCCCCATCATCAGCGAATTTACCACCTTCACCAGGCCACTGATCAGCTTCTTCATCGTAATTCCTTACCACATGAACATTTTGGTATCCTCCACCTCTTCCATGGTATCCAGCACCATAATCAATGAATATATCACCCAAACCCCCATTTCTTCCACCTTTCCATCTGAAATCAGAATCATTAGCAATTCCAAATTCAGCGCACAATCTTTGGTAAGCAACTTTACTGTAAGGGTTGTTGTTTATTACAAAAGGAAGTGGAAGACTCAATTCATATAATATTCGTCTTATGGTGAAGTAGACGTGAAATTTAATGAAGCTACTCACGACTTTGGAGTAGTTGAGACTCTCGAAAGGACTTATTCCACATCCAGAGGTCGCACACCACACTGCAAAGTTCAGCTGTTGAGGCCAATAATTGGTATCGGGCGCGTTCAGCCACTTTCGACTTTGTTTACCAAACTTGAAAGTCACAACTTGGGAGGTAAATACGTTACGCATCTTAGCGGTGAATTTTTTCGTATTGGACACGTATATATCCAAAGATGTCAGCATGCTTGTGGTATTACTTGTGAAGTCATCAAAGTCAATGGCAGGTATTGAGTAAGAGCGATTGGTCATAGTCAAACTCTTTGGGAATGAACTCAATGCATTATCATCCAATCCTAAATCAAGCCATAGTAGTATTTTCAAACCTGGTCGGAGGTCATCAGTCCATGTCTTGCCAGTGGGGTCATCATAAGACATGATTGTTATCCCATTATGTTTCCACTTAATGTAACCTCCATATTGATCAGACACAAATACGAATCGGTCACGGTCAGCCTTTGGATACTTATTTCTGAAGTCATTAAGTAAGCCCATCTTCTATCCAGAATTTGGGTAGAAGGGTTCAAACTTTTAAGTCATTAGTTAAGCTAGTATTTGTTTTGTTCATAAATTATAGTTATTGTCTTCCTTTTAGTTCTTTGAGTATTTCTTTGCGTACTCTCTGTCTCAATACCAATGGGTCCTCTCCATTCATATTTTTTTGAGCTTTAGCCCTTATTTCAGCCTTGAGCTTTTCAAAGTTCTTGAGTTCTTCTATAATCAATGAGAACTGCTCATCAGAGATCTTATTGTCACGAAGGGCTTTGGAAACCAAGTCTTCAATGGTGTTTATTTTAGATTTGGCCAGTGTAATGGTGTTTTGATGCTTCACAGCTTTCTTGGACAGATTCTTAGATATTTGTTGACACGCTATGGATGTAAACACAAATACACCACTTACTACACCCAATGGCACAGATGCGATGATTCCAACTCCACTAAGAGATGCGCCCAATCCACCAGCTGCCAAAACGCAAGACAATATACCACAGGTAGAGCTTGCATTCATTAGTACACCCTTGGATCGGTTATATTTTTTGAGTACTGTTTCATAGTGGCTTAATTCAGACTTTAGCTTATTCAAGGCATCACAACATTGTTGAAGTCTGAATGATGGTCCATCAGTGGGGGTTGGAGGAGGAGGAGGAGGTGCAGTCGCCTCTAAATTAGGATATATTGACTTATATTCATCCATCTTTTGGAATGAAATTCACTTACTTTTAAAATGTTATCTAAATCTTAAACTGAAAGTGATTGGAGAACCCTTAAGATCAAGCCTTTTCCATTCAATGTCTAAGATGCTTAAGTCGAAGTGGTTTATGGGGCTCTTATATTTTTGAGTTGGAATGGCTGGATAATCCTGTGAGGGTATGTTGGCAAGTAGGTATGAGGGGGAGATCTTTACAGGTTCCCCAGATTGAGTGTTATTCATATATGATGACTTATTGTCCACTATACTACACATAAGTCTCAGTGGCTCCTTAATCTGTATATTTATGGGGTATAATTACTATGATGGGCCGATTATCCTCCTTGAGAAAGCCCTGTCGATCCTTGAAGTTCACTAATCGTTTGGGTATAATACAGTCAAGGAGTTGTATCTCCCGAAGATTTTCCAGTGGGGGATCCAAATACACCCTAGTTTCAGATTCATACATAGTAATGCTCAACATTTTGTTTGATTACTCCTTAGTCACCTTTAAATTTCTATAATCAGCATCTGAGAGGAATCGAGTTTTGATGATGCCACAGCTGGAACATTTACACTTCATCATTGGTCTTCCCTTGGATGTTTTGGTAAAGGTTTCACTACCAGGAACACAATCAGTCAGCTTTTTCTCTTTGACGCAATAACTCTTCATTTGATTCATTTACGTTTCTTCTTTAATTCTTCTATGAAATAAAGCACAATTGCCATTATTAATAGCCAAGCATGTTTACCCAGGAATGAGATGACCTCTCCAGCAGTCTTGAATAGAAAGCTTACAATAGCGCCCACCATCCCAGGCAGTAATTCACCAAGTTTCTTCCCAAGGGTTTTTAGCCCATCACCAACGCCTTTACCCAATCTTGAGAGCCCTTTGGAGAGATTAGAGACTATAACGCCAATGACTACTCCAACTGCACTCATTACAGCAAAGACTGTGAATGCATATTTCTTGAAGATGGCCTTCACACGATCCCGCAATGACATTCGTTCCTGGATTTCTTCATTCTCACCTTCCAGGTTAGCTATCTCTTGTTCCTGCTCACCAATTTCCCTCTCCAGAGTCTCTATTTGGCTACTTTCCTCTGGGGTCTTCAGTGGCTTATCTCTGTGGAATCTTAGTTTGTCCTTGAGTTTAGTAACCAAACCTTTTTTCTTAGTTATCTCATCATCATTAGCTTCCACAACCTCTAGCGCTTTTGGCCCTAAATTGTCCCTTATAGTCTTGGGGAGATCAGGATCATCAATAATTTCATCATCTTTAGCTAATAAAGTATAAGGCTTGGAATTTTTTCTAAACAGTTCCACAATTACATGACCCACCTCGTTAATACTAGCTCTGAACTTGGAAGTATTAACTTTGGGGAATTTTGATTTGATTCTAGCCCAAGCTTCATCTTGGTCAATTTCCATCTCTCCCACCTTTTCCACCAATAAGGGCTGAGTTTCACCACCAAGTGAGGTTTCCTCCTCTTCATAAGGGTCAATTGGACGAGTGGTTGATGTCTTTGTGATTGGGCTCAAATAAAGTGTGTTATCCCCATCATCATAATCTTGATCATCATCACCTGGCTCATTTAGTTTAGTTGGGTCTAAATCAGGATCAGCAGCAGTTGCCATATTTGAATTTAAATATGGGAACTTTCTAAATTGATTCAAAAGTCTCGTATATTCATATCTTTTGGGTTCCATATTTCATCGCGGAAACCAGTCTTTGAATTACAGTCTGGGATTTTTCTAACTATAACCATTGGCAAAACACGCTGTCTGAGTTCACTCTTGGCAATGGCTATGGGATCAAAATCTCCTGCCCACAATATAGCAGGTGTTGCACCCATCTTCAATTGGTCAGCTCTCACACATATTATACGAGTATATTCATATAGAGTTATTGTGTTATCCGTTATACCCATTTGGATATAATATATGTAGCTATTGCTACAGCTCCAACAGTCCAAATTATTTCTCCAGTCTTTTGATCTGAACTGGGCCTATAATAGTCGGAGAATTGGGGTGGGTTACCTATTTGATTATACAATCTCAATGCCTCATCAGTCTTTGATACATTCTCAGAGGCTTGGTTTTCATCACCCTTCCTCTTATTCATAAAGTCAATATAAGCCATTCGTTTCTCTTCATATGCAGCATAGTCTTTCTGATATTCCTCCATTGCCTTGTCATGTCTCTCCCTTTCAAGTTGCAGATCGGCTGAAGATGACCCAGTAAGGAGCTTTGCTACATAATTTCCACCAGTGAATGCTGCTGCAGTGATGACTGCATTGAATGATGCCAAAAGTATTGCGGAAGCCATTACTTTCTTATTGTCTAAATGTCTAAATAGATTTAATTTGTCAACATCTTCCAGCTCGTAACCAACAACATTGAGCCTATATATAAAGATGCAGAAATAGACCATATATTAGCTGCCTAACTTATTTTATTCTTGGGCTTGATCTTCTTCTCCTCATCATCCTTCTCCTCTTCGTTTGTTATGTAGTCTTTGAGTTTCGGCTCATCACGCCTAAGTTTATGATTTGTATCAAGTTCATAATACCATTTCAAAATGTCATCTGTTGAAGGTAATCCAGGAGGTGGGGTCTCATCAGGATAACCTTCATCTTTTAGTTGAACTGTATACAAACCACGCCTAAATGCTACTTTGATATGACTCAATAGATCGTTATTGAATCGATTTTTAGCTTCCTTATCCACCTCTTCGTTTGTTATGTAGTTTTCGAGTTTCGGCTCATCACGCCTAAGTTCATGATTTGTATCGAGTTCATAATACCATTTCAAAATGTCATCTGTTGAAGGTAATCCAGGAATTGGGACTAAATGAGGATAGTCTTTCCCATGTTCTTCCATTTGTTGTTTATGATACATAGCAACTCTAAAGGAAGTTCTAATGTGGCTTAGGAAATCTCTAGTGAATTGCTTTTCATCGCTCATTTCAAACACTTTTAGGTAATATCTTCTGATCCTCTAAATAGGTTTTGACATAGATGCTTATACTCAATACAACTACCCATTTACCATAATTCATGATATTGGCCGATGGGTCACCGGTGAATGTCTCCCGAAGAGCCTTTTTGGCAAGCCAGCCCATACCAGCTGACAATCCAACGAGCACTGCAGAGTCAGTAACTGTCTTTACGAGCTTATTTTCAGCCATTTATGAATCACATCAACTCATCTTTTAAGCTATTTTCCTCTTGTGTGTGTGTGTGTGTGTGTAGGATGATGGACAGTCTCCTCTTTACCTTCCTTCACTTTCTTAGGGTTTGACTTCAGGCAATTACTTATTGATTTGCTCAGTATTTTACTCAGAGATCGATCACCAATGGACGATTCTCTCAGGGCCTTTTTACCAACATAGCCCACACCTAGAGTTAGCCCAGTTACTATTGCAATTTCAGCCATTTATGAATCACATCCACTTATTTTTTAAGCTATTTTCCTCTTCTTTGACGGGTTGACTTGGATTATTATCAATGACTCTGGGTTGTGGTGGTGGATTGAATATACGAGTTGGTGATGGTATGTGCAAATCGGGTATTCTATCTCTATAGTTTGTGAATATGGCATAGGCGGAGATTCCAATTGCGCCTATAGTCAAAATAGTTTGGGATGACATATTCGGTATCCAATCCTTTACAGAACCCTTCTCCCTTTCCCTTTCCTCCTTTTCCCTTTCCTCCTTTTCCCTTTCCTCCTTTTCCCTTTCCTCCTCACGTTTCAAAGCTTCTCTAGCCCTCTTATTTTTTTCTGATAATGTTTTACCAGCTTTCACTCTCTTAGGATCTTTGACCTTTGTTTTGACAGAAGGCTCTCTAGTGATTTGTTCAGTTTGCACTTCTTCAGACATGTTATGAGTTAATCTAGTATAACCTTTAAGTCTCCTAGTAAGAGTCATACTAGGAAACTTCAAATATTAAAATTAAGTGTGTTTGTTCTTACGTGGAGTTGGTATTGGAGGCTTCGTCACTTCCTCCTCATCCTCCTCCTCCTCCTCCTCCTCATCCTCATCCACAACTTCATCCTCTTTCTCTTCTTCTAAGAATGAATATTCCTCTTCTTCTTCTTCATCATCAGATGATATACAACCAGTTAGGAAAGAGGTATCATCATACTTAATTGATATTAGTCTAACTTCCCTCACACGTAAGCGAATAGATGCGCCATATGGAGTACTGGTGTGGTTTCCCCAATAGATGTCTTGTAAATCCAGAATTATTTTGGCAGTAGCCAGATCAGGTGTTTCACCAATATCTGCCACGAATTTGTGAAATAGTTGTTGTGTATCATCAGAGTCATAGATCTTAGTCCAACACTTCATCTTTTTGCCCTTATCTTTAGTGTTCAACTTAAAGTAAGCTCTTTGAGGCTTGTTGCTATCTTTGGTGTAGTTGTATATAGGCTTCACTGCCAATATGAGATGATCATTACCAACATTTTTACAAGCGTTTCTAGTGGCCTTTGAGGCTTTGAAAAATCCATTCCTCAAAGCTTTAGCCACCATACGCCTCAAATTGTCAAATATTTCAAAAGTAGACCTTTCAAGATCTGTGGGGTGATCCACAGTCTCCTTACTTGTCATTGGGTATGAGATCTGTAGCCCCTCTATATTGTCCATGGTCTGTTGTTTGAGATTAAGTCCAAATTCCCATACACCTGAGATGCCCCAGACATTCTGTTCAGGCATCTCAATGCATATTGGGCGCTTAACATTGTTCTTACCAATGAATCGAACCTTAGAGTAAGAGCCGCCCCAGCGATTAGGCTTGGGTTCTTCAATGGAGATCTTACTCCAGTTGAATTTATGGCAAGGTCTGATCAAGATAGGTTTTGACATGATTTTGATCTCTGATTTGCTTTCTGTTGGATATACACATTCCTGGTCTGAACAAGTTAATTTTTAAATTTTTTGTATTACTAATTTTTTTCTTCAGTTTAGCGAACAGTATCAACTCCAACTTGATCTGTATTAGTTGAATCATCAACTCTAGTAGGCTCTCTTAGTTTGAAATGCTTAATGGTGGTAATAGCTATTATTATTAATGTAGCAGCTATTCCACCCTTTACTACTATTGAACCAGAAACTTCTGATAGCCATTGTTTAACCAATTGGTTATTCTTCCAATCATTTACTAGAGCTTCTGGTTCATCTATTCCACCACACTTACTAAGACTCCAATTAACTAGTTTAGCTAATAGATGTAAAGGAGGATCTATTAGTCCATCAGCTAGATTCTTACCAGACACCATCTTATATCTCTTGTAGTACTTTTCAACATCCTTTTCTGATAATTTATGTATATCAGACAGAGTCATTTGCATACCAGTATACTCCTTGGTAGAGCCTAGACATGCTAGTATTGAAAGTTCTTCTCTTTTAGATTTCAAATCATCATCAGTGTTTATTGCTTGATCATTTACAACTGTTTCACCATTCATGATATCTTCGGGAGTTGTCATGATTATGCCGTAAGAGCCGGTATCTCTAAATAACTTTGGAATGGATGTCTAAGTGAGAAGCATAGCCTGGCATACTTTTCATTCTTAAGATGCTTCTTATATTTTTTACAAGTTTCAACATCCAGGTCTCCACCATATTCCTCGAAAAGCATCTTCATCGCCGTCTGTGATGGATTATGGAATGAAACCACACAAGCTACATTTTCACGGAATGGTTTGGCTATAGATGTGAGCTGCTGAGTGAGAACCCACACTGATATCCCTATATGCCTCCCAGAGAAAGCTAAATCAATGAATTTGTTGGATCTATTCTTCAGATCCTTTGAAACGGCACAATCATCTAATATTATGAGCGCATTCATATCTGAGAAGAACGATGAGCAATCCATTAACAAATTGTTGATTTCGTCATGATCACTAGCGTCTGGTGAGAGTACAAAGAATCGTTTATTCCCCTTTGCAAAACCTCTATAAGTCTTGTTATGGGCATATGTTGGGCAAATCAACACAATATAATCGAATACTTGCCTATAGTGGCCTCGAAGCTGTTCCACTATATATTGGGTCTTTCCACAATTCGTGGGACCAGTGATGATGCAATTGAATGGAATCATATCTCTGAGTTCATTCATCATTACTCAATACATTAACTTCTTTAGATTAATGTTTCTTCTCATGAAAACGTGAGAAGAAAACATATGATAGCCTAATATACTATCTCGTCTAGACCACCATTCATAATACCCATACTTGCATCCGCGACCACGAACATGTAGCATGTAAGAACTCTAGTTCCTACCTTTTCTCTCTTAATTTCTAAAGTCACACCATCACGAGTAGCAATAATATACAAACCATTTCCATGGATATCATTATCTGGATAAGTCCTCAAATCAATCCACAAAGCGAATTTATCTGTATAGAAATCAGATTCCTTAATTGAATCACTAAGACCAACTCGCTTAATTATGGATTGCCACAAATCAGTCGCCATCATACCTTTCAAATAAACTTTGTTGGGCACCCCATCTATGTCAATCTTGACTGATGTGATCCTTGGATTTACAAAAATCTCAGAATCCCTAAGACCTTCCACATGAGGGGCAGTGAAAAGACATAGTATACCAGTCATGGATCTCCTTGGCACGTTAATATGCTGATTTATCACAGCATCATTAGCCTCAGAGATTGTAAAAGTTTTGTGAAGAAGTGCTTTTTCATACGTGAATCCTTTCCCAACATTGTAGGACGCAACAGCTTTTCTTGCTAAAAAATCATTCGATATGCATTGGTATTCCATTTCCATATTTATTAATTTATAATTAGCAGGTGTTTCACTGTTTGAATAGACTACAACATCAGAAACTTTAGCCAAAGTCAATTCAAATCTAAGTGGATGTGATAATCCTATTGAATAAAATACTCCATGATCTTTGAGGATTGTGTGATCTAATGGAATAGCATATCTAGTGTTATGAATCGTAGCTAAAGTATTATGCTTTGCTTTTGATGTATCTTTATTACCTGCATTGGTTCTAATTTTCCTTATATTAACATCAGATATAGCCTGTCTCAATCTATTCTCACGATCTACCTCCGACAAAAACAAATCATGATAAGTTTTGAATAAATCAAATCTACTAAGATCCTCTATGATTACACCCCCTAATAAAACTTTATATTGTGAAATTAGGTTCCTTCCCAAATTATTAACAAGAGTGTTGTCTTTGTGCCCGGTTACAACCATATCAAAAGTTATGTAGACACTACCAGGCACAATCACTAAATTCTCACTCAATTTTGGGATTTCAATGTATATTTCGGCTGATGATGGATTCAACGTGACCCTATTCAACGAAGTTCCCGCCTTCAACCCTCCACAAGTCCTTGGAACACGATTTGGATCAAGAATGTTTGATATAGAAGTCATTTTAAATGCTTATATTCTTGTTTATAAATGAGTGATTCTAATGTTTTAAATCGATTATATTACTCCACTGATGGATACTGGAAAGGATACTCAGCCATACCCAAATTAGCCAAAGCAGCCAAAGTTAGTGAAAAGGTCACCAAAGAGTGGTTGGAGAAGCAGGCCTTGTGGCAAATATATCTCCCAGCCCCCAAGTACATACCCAGGCCGCATTGGAGAGTTAATAAGCCTAATCAGATTCATCAAGCGGACTTGTTGTTTCTTCCTCATGATACAGTGAAAAGAAAAACATACCGCTATGCGTTAGTTGTGATTGATATTGCTTCAAGGTATAAGGATGCTGAGGCATTGACCTCAAAGGAGAGTGGTGAAGTTGCTAATGCCTTTCAAAGGATTTATTCCCGTAAATTGAAGTGGCCACAAACATTAATGGTTGATCCAGGAACAGAATTCAAGGGTGATGTAACAAATCTTATGAATAAGCATCAAGTTACAATCCAGCGTAGTGAAGCTGGGAATCATAGAGCTCAGGCTTTTGTTGAGAGAGCCAATAGGACTCTCGGTGAGAAGTTATTCAGCCATCAATACGCTCAAGAGATGGTTAGTGAAAACAGATCCACAGTTTGGGTGAATAGATTGCCCGCCATCATGAAGACCTTGAATAGTGAGACTACCCGTATTACTGGTAAAGAGCCTGAGGAAGCTTTGAAAATGGAGTCAATTGGCACTAAAACTCCAGACTATAAGCGACCTGTGGGATTAGATAAGAAGAGATTACCTCCAGATGTTGAAGTCAGATATCTATATGCCCCTGGTGAAGATGAAGGTGGAGATAAACGAAGGGCTACTGATCCTATATGGAGCCTTGAGGTCTATGATTTAGCCCGAACCATAATCGAGCCGGGTCAACCAGTCTTGTACTATTTGAATGGGGGTCCAAAACGGGGATTTGTTCGTGAGGAGCTTCAATTTGTACCCCAAGACACTAAATCACCACCTTCTAGCGTTCTGAAGTGACCATGTGCATCTTCCATTATCACACGTTTATCGTCCTCGCGTGATAATGCAATCTTATTAATTGTTTCAGTGTAGATGTCATGCTTATGACTCCTTATGGTATTCATCTTCCTTCTCTGAAATTTACCACTGAAAAGACAATTCTTATAATCCTTGAAACTTATACTCTTACTCACCACTGACTTATTCACACCCTTACACTTCTTCACTTCAGCCTGTTTATCTGTTTTGAAGGCGTATAGTTTGGCTCTTAGACCTACAAATTCTGTTATCTGTTCACCTCCAGCTTCATCCTTGAACATTCCTCCAACCTTCTTATTCACTCCAGTTTCAATTCCTGATGGATGATCCTTGGGATAGTTACTGGTATCGAATTTCTCTCTCACATCTGGACTTATGTCATTATAGAAGTCCTCAGTATGTATCTCATAGGTTAAGGAATCTGTATCTGTGAACAGCAACTTGACGTCATCACCATACTTTGGCCTTATGTAATTGTAATGAAAATCATACATAGTAATTTTACTTATATCCAACACAGTCAATCCTAAGTAAATGGGTTTATCAAAGAGTAGTTTAGTTTTCTTCATATGGAAGGCCGACATCTTCTCACAAAAGATATTCCTGTGGTGGAAATTTGGCTTGACAATTAATTTACGCGCCTGCTTCTCATTAGTCACCAACTGAATATCCACTCTCTTTCTGATGTTCTCCATGGTCTTACCGAATACTGAATTATTCATTAATTTGAAGAAACCCTTCTCAAAGTCATTATCCGCTTTAGCCCTAAGACTTGTATTCAGGTCAATGTAAGTCTTTAGCCACGCTGACTCCTTGAATGTTATGCCTCTGTGAACTTTGGTTAGTTTCAATCCCAGAGATAAATAATTCCTCTATTCCTGACCAATCTAGCTTCTCTGAGTTCTCTCTCATCTCCTTATTTAATCTCTCAGGATGATCCTCCCTTGGGAATAAAGCAGACGTTACTGCCCATTTGAAACACTCCTGATCTTCTTCATTCTTAACATTTATGATTGCCTTCTTGGCAGCCAATTTAGATGGTAGTTTAATATATGAACTTCCAGAAAAGGGGCTAAATGGATTTATATGAATACGAAAATCTATAACATTGTCAAATACCCATCCAGAACGCTCATTCTCATATTTTTCTACCAATTCAATCAGTCTAGCTGTGATTCTATCAAACATAGTAAATGTATTTGTTGAAACTGTTACTGTCTCCATCTCTGAATGAAAATGACCTTCACTCCTCTCAATAACACGATTATTCTTGTTATTCCTCCTTATGAAGCCACATGAAAAAATACACTTCAACTTGAATGGCTTCTTCTGTTTACGCATCAAAACATAGAATTGTGATCTAACATTGCTAAGGAATGAAGTTGGATCATAACCACTTCTACCCTTTACTATATAGGTCTTCAAAAAGCCTTTCAGAGCCGTTTCATGTCTTTCAGGGATAAAATAGTCAGGTTTCTCTTTGAGAATATTAGCTACCTTTCTTAATCTCTTAGTGACGGCCCTCTTAACCGGATCTGTAACATTAGTTCCTATCCAATCTATGGTCTTATTAATTTCATTCTTAGCTAAATCAATGGCCTTACTATATGAGGCGCGAGCGGGCTTTGTTCTTGTGGGTCTAATTTGACCAGAAATTGGAACATTAGCTTCAGATACTCGTGGGGACCCAACAACATTAATGAGTTCTGTTTTACGCATCTTGGCATAGCCTTGTGTACCAATCTTCTTGGCTATGATTCTCAATGCATTCACTGTTAAATTCTCGAGTTGAACATCTGATAACACTTCGAGTAATTCAGCCTTTCTGAAATTGCTGGCCTTTACCCCAGCTTTTTTGGCTATTGCTCTCAACTCTTTTACTGGTAAATTCTCCATAGCATCATTGAGTTAATAAATGTTATTCCTTAAACCAATCACTATACTATTTAACACCTTATTTAACTTTTATACTTTTGTAACATGAATCGTGTTACAAAAGGAATTCCTCACGATTAGTAATCAATCCCCCAACGCTCTTTCAACTCCTTCAACTCTTCTATATCAATACACCAATCTAGAATCCTAGTTGGATCCCACGCTACAGACATTAACTCTTCCCATAAATCACCTAAGAAAATTCTTTTATGTATTCGCTTCCAAGCCTCATGTAATAGCTCATCTTTAAAACTTATACTTATAATAACTGAAAGGTAACCAATAAGTAGATCATCAGGAGAATAAAATTCCTCAACATCATCAGGAGAATAAAATTCCTCACCATCATCATCAGAATCTATATAACTACTGGCTAAATAATCAGCACCCCTACATAAATTCTTAACAATGTCATCAGTACACAACTTATCAAATTCTTTTAAATATTTATATGTTATTTCATTATCATCTATAGGAAAATGCGCCATCACAAATGTAAGAGAAACTTCTTTGATAAAGTATTCATTATACCTTGAAATATTATATAATATATCTGATTTATTTTCTTCTATAAAATCATGAACTCCTGAACAATTTGCATTGTCATAAGTAAATTTGAAGAATTCTTTCATTCCATACATCTCTTGCAAATCCGTACCAATCTCTACACAACCCAAACCTAAATTTCAATATTTGACACCCATCCCCACTCCTCACCCCAACCCCACAAGATATAATTTGTGACCATCAATCCCATAACTAATTAATTATTCATGACCACACCCAAACGAAAAAACAGAAATCGGGAAAAAATCATCGACCCAAAAATCGAAGGACTCGAAAAAATCATCGACCCAAAAATTTCCTACTAATTAATTATTCATAAAACATTTTTTGACCACGCCCTAATTTTTTTTTGGCCGAGCTCGGTCCAGTCCCCAAAAAAAAATCATTGGCCTAGAACCCCCAATTTCCTACTACTGTTTGAGAACTTTTCGAAAGGGTTTGCACGTATTCGCACAACATTCGATAATTTTTTTTATTTGCTTCGGTGGTTTATTGTTTTTGTCTTGTGCAGCAGCTGCCATGTGCTACTTGCTGAACAGTTTGCGCATTGGATTTTTCACACCTTGGTGACATGACCCTGTCATGATTTCGTGTATTAGTCAGCGCGGTAAACTGAACAGCATTTTAATGCCTTAATGTTACGGGCTTCACATATTCACAGTGTATTAAATAGATTTAGGCAAACCTAAAAGCGGAGCTCCTCACACAGTCCCTCCAAAAATGCTTGAAAACTTGTAGAAAGAACTCAGCCTTATGCGTATGTCCCTCCAAAAACGCTTGAAAACTTGTAGGAAGAAAATTTTTCCTCCAAAACCGCTATGAATAATCCGTTTCTTCAGCAAAACATTGTAGACTGCTGTAGACTGCTGGCTGTAGGTTGTGTTAAGGCGAAGATGATTCAATTAGTAAAGAAGATAGCTGACGGTTATTTATTGCTTCATTAACCTTCGTCTTTTGCTGTTACGAATCATATGTTGAATAAAACGTAGAGTTTTCGTCGATTTCAGCAACACTTTGGAATGTTGAATCAAACGCCGTAGCATTTATTATTTTTGTCGACCAAAATGGGAATTAAATTCGGCACATGTAAAATCCGACGTCTAAACCGAGCCTACGCAACAATAACAAGCGATGAAGAAATACTTGCACAAGTATGAAGAACTAAAAAAAAAAGAAACACTAAAAACAAAAGACCATTTACCGTTCTTCCTCTAACGCAGCCTTACAAATTCTACTCAAGACCCAAAGGAAAGTTAGAAATATCCTACAAATAAATCCATTGCAAAATCGATTCGAAAAACTATAATGTTCTCACATCTAATCGCACGTGCCCTTTTCTTTCGAAAACTGATCTCAAGTGATCTGAAAGACGTCAATAGGGAGCTTGAGCACGCGCGTTCTTGAGACGCGGACGGCAACCGGAAGAGAACATTTCACGTGCCAGGACAGTGCTGTCTCTCAGATTTTTATAGTCATCATCTCTAATGGAGAAAAGATACCAATCAATGTAAATGTAGTTGTGTGAAGACAAGTTAAAAGGGGAAACAGCTCACTTCCGGTTGCCGTCCGCGTCTCAAAAACGCGCGTGCTTAAGCTCCCTATTAGGGTAAATGTCAACAAAAACGGAAACGGAAACCAGACGTCGGTTACAGTATTTGTGCGTGGAGAATACCAAGATTTTGGGCCCGTACATGACCCGATCGAAATGATCCTGGCCCCGAAATGATCTCCAAGTTATCATTGGAATGACATTTGAAACCGGGGATTGTGGAATGTGCAAGAACAGCGTACTTCCAAAAACGAGCTACACTCCGAGAGATTTAAGCAAGAAAACTGAAACTTTTAAAAACATTGAAAAGAGACTATTCCTTTACTTGTCAATCAAGCCGTGAATAGCTATCATGATGACAGTTTATGTACAATGAAATCCTAATCCATTAACACAGCAGTAAACTTAAAATAAAAATACAAAACAAAAAATAGGTCCACAGTGCGTACGTGTGCCTGGGGCGAAATCTGATTACGATTAATGGGTGTCAGACAGGTCCAAGACAGTTGTTTGTGTCAACGATTGCTTTGATAAAAATTACAAAAATTGATTGACCAATGCTTGCCTTTTTGGTCACCATGTAGGGTATTCACAAGTGACTTTGGTTGTTAGCCCAAACCGTCCTTGAAATACTAGTGCTCAGTCTCTGTTATGTTTGTTTTACCAAGTGTTGTGGTAGATGTCTGGAGATAGGAGACATTTCACTGCAAAAGATATCTCTGATAATTTGGATGAAAATAATTTTGGAATTGATGTCTAAGGTTTAGAAGACAAAAGCGAGGTAAGAATAATGAAGTGTCTTCCATCCAGGAATACTTTTGAGGAAAAATACTTAAGAATAAGAGATTCTTCGAGACAGTGGATAATAAGAACTAGAACGTTATCACGGTCCGAGACTATTTCATCAATTTAATACTTGAGAAAAAGGAATCATTAGGATATAGGAGCAAAACAATTTTATACATATTTTCATAACTGTATGTGTCATGGCACACAACAACACTGTATTTTAGGGACAAAGTGTAGCGATGACAGAACTCGAATTAGGCAAATAAGGTAAAGCAATCTTTGTTGAATTAACACTGCAGTAATTCGTTTTTTTTTTTTTTACCAAATTAAAAGTGAAGAGCAATGAAAAAAAGGTCAAGATGTTGCATGACATTCAATTCATGTTTTGTTTAACAATTATTCGCCGAAAGCGAAGTGGTTATCGGTGACTATTAATACACCAAGACGAAGTCGAGGTGAATATTCACCGATAAAGTTACTGATACTGATACTGTTACTGTTATTGTTACTGTTACTGTTACTGTTACTGTTACTGTTACTGTTGCTGCTGCTGCTGTTGTTGCTGTTGCTGTTCTTGTTCTTGTTCTTGTTCTTGTTCTTGTCCTTGTTACTTCCGCCTGCGTCTCTGTGTGAAGTTTCCCGCAGTTGCGGCCTTGTCTATATAAGGCCATTTTGCGGTCGCGTCTGAAACGTGAATACACTTGATCAAAATAATTCTATTTGTATTTGTTTTGAGCAAAATTCCCATGCAGTGTTGACAGTATATTCTTATTAGACCGTGTTTATCACATCTCTAACCAAGTAGTCCACCAACTACAACAAATCAATGGTGTTGCCATGGGCACCAAAATGGGACCTAGCTATGCCAATCTCTTCGTAGGTTACACTGAAAACCAATTTTTCAGCCAATACAACGGACCTAAACCTAACCTATATCGCCGCTACATCGACGACTGGGTTGGCGCAACTTCATCCACCAGGGAAGAACTTGAGCAATTCATTAATTCTGTCAACTCGTTCCACCCAGCATTGAAATATACTTGGCAAATTTCAGAAACCTCAATAGCTTTTCTCGACATCAACGTTTCAATTCATAACAACGGCCTATCAACTAGTGTGTACTACAAACCTACAGACTCCCATAGTTATTTGTTGCAATCGTCTCGAAACGTCAGCATCTCCTTTTTACCTCAGTTATGGTGGAATAACTTACTTAATCAATTCGTTTGATTTACCCAATTTCTTGTGATAACAAGAACTGCAATTTTAAAATCTCCATCGCAATGACAAGTCACAAGCTGCAAAATGTATACACGTGGAAATCTTTAACAAATCAAAGTTTGAACTACAAAATATTTTGCACATACTGTTGGCGTGAAGAAGAGGTCTAAATTTTGTTTCATCATGGATTCATTTGAATGTATTATCACGTATTTAATTAACTCTTTTCAAAAGGCATTTTGCTATATAGAGTCAATATATCACGTTGACCGCCAATATATATTTTACCTCTATATAGCGGCCACTTTTCAAAGTCCAGAGGGTGGGCGTTTGAGGTCGCACTGAGTACTTAATGTACTATTGTATTGTATTGCTAACAATTTGAGATTATATTTACCATTGCTCTTTCTGTGACAGCGAAATGCTTCATAAGTATTACGCTACTCGAAATTATTGGTCAAACGTATCAAAATGTGACCAATCATTGCACGTTTCCTACTTTGTGTGTTTTGTTTTTCTTGAGCCAAACATATGATAACCTAGACCTGTGGCTTGAGTGCAAATGTGACTATTTCGCAATTCACACTGGGTAGGTAGCAACGAACGCAAAAATGTTTCTATAAAGAATGAGCCAAGTAGGTTTGGTTTCTAAAATTAACCGTCAGTTAAGTCGTACTGAAGAAATTAATCAGTTCATAAAAATTGTAATTGAAATTCCACTTCTTCGCCTAAAAGTTAATAGCCTTAACTTTGCTGTCCGACCCTTCAGGCCGGTGAGTCAGTCTGGCGACCCTGATTGTCTCTGTGAAACAAAATTTCATCATCTGCATTTATTACTTCAAAGGTGCCGTCATGCTGCCTTAGAGCACGATTTTTGCGAACAACAAACAGAAAATATTTTCCTTGTGATAAACCTGTCAGTCAATTCAGTGAACCTTAATTTTTTTTCCACTTCACATTTCACTTTATGTTGAGTCTTTGGTATCGTTCGCTAATCATGAATCCAGGATTTCGAAACAATTTTTCCTGGTTTTTAGGACATCGATTCCGATCAAATGATGAACCCAAATGAAGTGCAGCACCGCTATAGGGAAGAAAGGAGAATGACTCCTTGAGCATCGTTAGCTGCATTAACGTTCAGAACATAGAAATAAAAACCTTGAAACAGAGCGAACTGGCGCGGATTCATTGCGGCCGTTCTATTCTACACATTGAGCGGGAGATAATCATTTATGCGGTGAAATCAAAACAAAGCGCCAGAAGTGACAGGTCTTATATGTTTACTTTACGTTTGTCTCTGATGATTGTCTCTTCCGGTGCGACAGCAAAACGATAGCCTACGTGTGGCCGCACCCTCCCCCCGAAGGAAAAAGGGCACGGGTCGTTTTAGTCTGCCACACAGCCGTTATTAGTGTCGTCACGCAACGCTCCTTAGTAGTTGTGTATATGGGGGAACCAGCACAAATTAATAAAAATAAAAAAATATTACAAAAATTGTGAGGTGCCAGCACAAATTAATAAAAATAAAAAAATATTACAAAAATTGTGTGAGTAATGGAACCAGCACAAAAAATTTAATAAGCCTTTGCAAAGTTGGGCCGACAGGCGGAGCGAGCAACGCGAGCGGAGGGCGAATCTACCCCTTGGAATTAGTGAGTCTGGAGCCTTCTTCGTCAAGTTGGGCCGACAGGCGGAGCGAGCAACGCGAGCGGAGGGCGAATCTACCCCTTGGAATTAGTGAGTCTGGAGCCTTCTTCGTCAAGTTGGGCCGACAGGCGGAGCGAGCAACGCGAGCGGAGGGCGAATCTACCCCTTGGAATTAGTGAGTCTGGAGCCTTCTTCGTCAAGTTGGGCCGACAGGCGGAGCGAGCAACGCGAGCGGAGGGCGAATCTACCCCCTTGGAATTAGTGAGTTTGCGCCGTCTGCAAAGACCACCCAGTCCAGAGATGACTTACCATCACAAAATTTTTCAAGGAGAATGGAGCCAGCACAAAAAAATAATTTTTAATTCCTATTTAAAAACAAAAGAAAATATTGTAAATGGAACAACAATTAAATGGATTAAAAGCCGAGCAATTAAAAAAATTGGTCTACTGGTATAACCCACCAAGAAAGTCATATTATAATACTAAAGCGAAACGCATCGAATTTTTGATTAATATTCCCGAAATAGTTAATAATGTTCAAGAAATCATTGATAATATTCGGGAAATTAGTGAATCATTAAATGCCGAACCACGCAGGCCTGATCAGAATACTCCTTTACCAATTCCGCTTCCACCCCCACCTCAAGAAAATTTACCAGCCCCGCAGCCAAGCACATCCCAAGATTTATCTGATGTATTTATTCCAGAAACACCACCCGGTTCACCGGATCGATTTAGACCAGGCACACCGCCACCCACTTCTGAACTTAAAACTAATATGTATAATTATTATTGTGTTCATAAAAGGCAGAAATTAAGATGCAAAGAGTGTGGCGGAGCGCAAATATGTGAACATAATAGAAATAAAGCTTATTGCAGAGATTGTGGGGGATCACAAATATGTGTGCATAAAAAACAAAGGAATCAATGCATAGATTGTGGAGGATCGCAAATATGTATACATAAAAAACAGAAGGCGCGTTGCAAAGAATGCGGTGGTAAAGGAATATGCATTCATGGAAAACAAAGAAATTTTTGTAAGTTATGCGGAGGATCGCAAATTTGCGAACACAATAGACAGAAGGCATTTTGTAAAGAATGTTATGAAAAAAATTATGTTATATAATCACTCTTTTTTGGATTATATAACAAAAAAAAATTTATCTAAATCTTAAACTAAAGGTTATGGGTGAACCCCCAAGATCAAGTTTTTTCCAATCATTGTCTAAGATAGTTAAATCAAAGTGGTTTATGGGACTCTCATATTTTTGAATTGGAATTGTCGGGTAATCCTTTGAGGGTATGTTCGCGAGTAGGTGTGATGGTGAGAGTTTTACAAGTTCAGCATTTTTGGTTTTGTTCAAATATGAAGACTTATTATCCACTATACTGCACATAAGTCTCAATGGCTCTTTAATATTTATATTTATTGGATATATTTTACGGGGATTTATAATTTCTGGCAAACCCAAATAAATTTGCAAATCTCTACTAAGTTTAATGTTATAATTCTTATTTGAAAATAGATACCCGACATTATTATTCCCATTTATTGTTAACTTTAGATTATCTGTATAATTATGAAAAATTGATTGAATGTCAACCAACGAATATGTGCCCGGTGGCATCCTTAAAACATACCCCTGCCTTTCATCAGTTAACGCCTGTTGATTCTTGAAATTAATCAATCTTTTGGTTTGCATGTTACAATCCAGAAGTTGTATCTCCCGAAGATTTTTCAGCGGAGGATCTAAATAAATCCTGGTTTCTGAATCATATATTGTAATACTCAACATTTTTTGTTTTGATTATATTAAACTCATCTTTAAATTGGGCTATATTGGATAATCAAAACATTAGCGAAATAAAAACCAGGATAATAATCCTCCGGCAAGAATTAAAACAATAAGATTATTTTGATGAGAAGATGTTTCTATATTACTAACTTCTTTCTCGTTGTCTGATTTATCGTTATTACTTAATTTAGGTTTTATTGACTGAGGGTTGGTATTTAATAAAACCTTTGATGTTCCTAAACTATTAGGTATTCCAACATTTTTTGTTTCGACATTTATTGAATTATTTACCCCAAATTTCATATCTTCTGTAGCTATTTTCAGATTATTATTGTACCCAACCACACTTTCTGTATTTATAATTAAATTACTTGGGATCAACCAAACACCTGGAGCTACCGCTAAATCAAGCCTTAATTTGGTTTCCTGTACAGATTTTTGGTAATTTTGAATGGATTTAGAAATATCATTTACTTTAACAGAACTTTCAAATAATACTTTGAATTCATTTTGCGTTTCGATTGCTCCGCCGCCATTACCCACAATAGAATTTCTTGTATTAACTTGGGCCCCTAATATACAATAAACAAAAGCCTCAACTGATCTATTTATTCTCCCCAATCCAGCTTTAGTTAATCCGTGACCAGATTCTGGTATAAACCATGCATATTGAAAATCTACAAAATGATCATTTCGAAGCATAGATATTAAATTTCCATCTATTTTCTTTTCGCCATAATCTGAAAATTTAGCTGAATTGCTTGGCCAAATATTTGCATCAGGATCGTCGTTACGCACAATTCTAACATTTTGTTTTCCGCCGCCTATTGCTTGAGAACTAACTCCTCCAGGGGGTATGTATCCTTTTCCATAATCTATGAATACATCTCCAACTCCATGGTTTGCTCCGCCCTTAAATCTGAAATCGGCTAAAGGTTTATTCCATCCTTTAAAATCTTGATTATTGCTTAACCCAAATTCTGCGCACAATCTATTATAAACATTTTTGTCGTATGAATTATTTTTTGAAGAAAAAGTTTGTTCGTCGGGTAATGGCCCATTTAATTCTTGTAATATTCTTCTTATTGTAAAATATACGTGAAATATAAAAAAACTTTTAATAACTTTTGGGTAACTAAAAATATCACTTAAACTAACACCGCAACCAGATGTTGCGCACCAAACTGCCATGTTTAATTGTTGTGGCCAGTGTTTGATATTTGGTTTACTCAACCAAGCTCTTGCTTCTTTCCCGCTATTAAGTTCTACAGTCTGATTTTTAAAAACATTTTTCATTGCCACAGTGAAATAATCTTTTTCTGAAACATATATATTTAGATTGGTTAATAATTTTGTTACATTAAGAGCAAATTCATTGAATTTAATCCCAGGTATTGGATATGTTTGTTTTGTAAATGTTAAACTTTTTGGAAATGAACTTACCCTTACTTTATTTTCCACCCCCAAATCTTGCCATAATAATGTTTTCAAATTATTAGAAAGATTTTCAGTCCAGGTTTTTCCGGAAGGATCATCACCGGACATAATTGTTGTTCCATTAACTTTCCATTTAATATACCCACCAAATGAGTCATTAACAAATGTAAATTTTTCAAGGTTCGCCCTAGGGTATTGAGTTTTGAAATCATCCAATAACATCTTATTCTTTGTTTTCCAATTTTTCTGATCTTTAGATTAAGAATAAGATGTAAAATCAATTAACCCCCGCAAAACAATTACACCCAACTTCAGTTTTCTCATATACCAGTTTTAATGAGCGGGATCGGGAGAAGCCCTCCCCGGCTATGCCGGATTGGCTAATTCTTTTAATAGATCTTCTCGAACTTTCTTCCTTATTATACTCATGTCGAAGTTTTTTTCTGAATCTTTTCTGAATTTTTGTCGTATTTCTTGTTTCAGTTTTTGAAACTTTTCCAATTCCGCTAAAATTATAGAAAATTCTTGATCGGATATAACATTATCTTTCAGAGCTTTTGAGACTAAATCGCTAATGGTGTTTAATTTTGATTTTGCAATTGCAACGGTTTGTTCGTGTTTACTAACTTTACCAGAAAGACTTTTTGAGGCAAAACCAAATCCAATCGACAAACCTCCAAAAACACCCCCAACCACACCCAAAGGCACACCAATAACAGCGCCAAAACCCGTGAGAGAAGTTCCTAATCCGCTTGCTGATAGAAGAACTGAAATAAATCCGCCAGAAACACTAATTTTTGTACATATTCCTCTTGCTCTATTATATTTTTTCCTCACTTCTTCGTAATGTTTAATTTCCTTCTCGAGATTTTGCAATACCTCGCTTGATTTTTGTAGCCTGAAATTAATCAAATTATCTCCGCTTTGTGTTTGGAAATTATTATTAGGAAGTTGAGGATAAATTCCATTGTATTCGCCCATATTGTATTTTACTGAACACCGCGATATCTTTAGATCGGCTTTGCCGCCCAGCTACGCTGAAATTTGTTACTTACTCTTCTTTTTTATAGTTGTTCCTCCTTTCAGTCGGTCCACAAAATATAGAACTACGGCCATTATCAAAAGCCAAGCATTCTCACCTAAAAATCCAATAACCTGGCCTGCGGTTTTGAAAAGAAAGCTAACTATTGCTCCGACCATCCCGGGTAATATTTCGCCCAGTTTTTTCCCAAGAGTTTTCAAACCATTTCCAACTCCCCTACCCAAAGCAGATAAACCCCTTGAAAGATTAGAAACTATAACCCCAATGATAGCGCCCACCGCACTTAGAACAGCAAAAACTGTAAAACCATACTTTTTGAAGATATACTTTAGTTTCTCCCTCAGAGGTAAATTTTTAAGTATTTCATCTTTTCGGCTCTCAATATCTGATAATTGTTCTTCACCCGAAATTGTTTTATTACTAAGCCGTTCTTTTAATTTTTCGACCTCAGATTTTAATCGTTCATTGCTTTGTTTTAATTTTGTTTCATTTGATTTACCCTTCTTATATTTGTCTATTTCTTCTTTGTATAATTTTACTTCGTCTAAAAGTTTTTCCGCTTGTATTTTTAATTCCACATTCTGTTTTACGGTTTGATCGAAAAGACTTTTAGTCTCTGCTTTTTGTACCTGTTGTCTCTCAATGAATTCTCTAAGTTCTTTTTCTCTTTCCGCGTATCGTTCAATCTCCAGAGGATATACTTCTGCTGTTGCTTTCAATCCCTGCAAAGCATTATCTAATTCATTATTTGCTTCAATAGATTTTCGCAAATCTAATTGGGTATTATTATATTTTTCCAACATGCTTTCATAATCAGCACCCAGAGCTTTTCTAAATGTTTTTGGTAAATTTTCTGTGTTACGAACGCCATTTTCATCAACTAATGTATACCAAACATTATTACCGGCGGAACTTAATTTTCCTTCTATGCTACTATTTTCTCCAAATCGAACATTAAATGGGCTTTCATTTGGTTCGTAATCTGGGTAATATCGTTTGAGTTCTTTCCTAGCTTCTCTCATTCTATCATAATCACCATCTCTTTCTCCCCGGTTCATTATTTCTGGTGGTTTTTCCCATTGTGCCCTGTCTCTTGATTGGTTATAATCATCATAACCAGGATAATCTTTTTCAAGGGTTGTAGATGTGTTTGCGGTTTGATAAAATGTATCATCCCAATCATAATTATCATTATCACCTGCATCATCATTATCTCTTGAAAAATCTTCCATTGGTATTTCTTCTGCCATGATTTTTTACTCATCAGTAAGAAATCTTTAGATTACCTAGAGCCGGAAATAAAATCAAAATTGATTTTAAAAAAAAAAAAATATATAATAAAAATAAAAGATGGAAAGACGAATATATAGATGGGAAGAAAATTTTTATTTAAATTACGAAAATGAAAAAGAACTGGGTTTTTACGATTTTATAGAAGAAATCAAAAAGGATTTGTTAAAAATTATATCAAAAATTCGCGGTTTTATTGTTGAAAATAGTGGTATTCATTTTGGTATTATTTATAATGATGATGAAGATAATGGGTGCGTTATTAACTATAAAACTGAGGAAGAATTTTGTGTTAATGGGATATGCGTTGAAAAGTTTGTAAAAGATTCATTAAATTGCGCAAACGAATGTTTTAAAGCAAATGTTGATGAAAATGAATGGCTTAAATTTAAGTTTCGTAAAGACTTATTAAATTCAAAAAATGGTGTTGATAATGATGATGATGCCGCTTATGAGGAATATCTTAGCCAAATTGATTATGGGGGAGTACCAGGGTATTTTGGTTATTATGATAAGGAATGTGATATTAATAAGTTTGATAATAATTTTATTATTGATTTTATTGATATAATGATAGAAATAAATCCTCACAAGTTTGAGCATAAAAATAAATTTTACAAAGATTTACATGATGATTTAATGAAAGCAATACACAAACGTAAATTCTATAAAGACTTACGCGATGAACTAATTCCAATAACATGGCATCCGTCAAGATATTTAGATTGGTGTATTGATTTTGAAGAGCTAAAGTTTTTGAAAGAAGAGGTATTTGGTGAAGAAGATTGATAAAAAATTATGTTATGTAACCCAATTACTGGTTACATAATAAAATAATAATTTATAATATTTTACTGACCGCGTAACCTAAACCTAACATTCCTGCTCCGACATATACCATTTCCCCAGTCTTTTGGTCATCGTTTGGTTTGTAATAATCAGAGAATTTTGGTTCAGTCATTTTACCGTACAATTCAAAAGCCTGATTTGTAGTCGAAATATTTTTTGTTGCCTGATATTTTTCATCTTTTTTCTTATTTTCCCAATCAAGCATTTTTTGTCTTTTTTCCTGATATTCTACGTAATCTCTTTGATATTTTTCCATTGCTTTGTCGTGTCGTATTTTTTCTGTATCCACGTTGCGTCCAGATAAATATTTTGCAAGAATATTTCCTCCGGTAAATGCTGTCGCATTCAATATTGCCCCTATCCCCATCATTCCTAATGATAATAATGCCATTTTATTTTGGTAAAATCTTTTGTTCCTCTAAATATGTTTTTAGATACATGCTTCCGGATAATACTGCAACCCATTTTGCATAATTTGTAATACTTGAGGATGGGTCGCTCAAAAATGATTCTTTCATTACTTTTTTAGCCACATACCCAACTCCAGCCCCCAATCCGATAAGTACCGCTGAATCAGTTACAGTTTTCACAAGTTTGTTTTCGGTTGACATGATTTTTTACTACGTCAGTAAGAAATCTTTAGATAACTTTTGGGATTATTCCATTCCTAAAGATTTTGGAGTTAGATGCAATGGAATTTTTGACGGCTGGGGTATTTGTGGAACTTGTGATAAATCAGCTATTCTATTGGAATATCGGGCGAAGCCCTCCCCGGCGGAGCCGGATTCAACCCCAGCTTTTTCCCGATATCTCATAAAAAGATCAAATGCTGTAAACCCCAATCCAACAACGGATAAAACAGTAGTAAAAGATAACTCTGGTAACCATGATTTGGCTTCTCGGTGATTTGATTCATCATTTTGCTCTGTAGCCTGCAGGGTCTCTTCTCGTTTCATCTCCCTAGCTAATGCTTCTTTTGCTTTTTTATTATATTCAGCCAATTTCTTACCAGCTGCGACTTTTTTAGGATCTTTCACCCTCTTTTTCGTATCAGTATTTCCAGGTGCTGGGTCAGCTGTAATTTGCTCCAGCTTCGCTGGGGTGGGCTCCGCCCGATCCGCATCTCCTCCACTTTGTTCAGTTTGTTCAGACATTGTTATTTAGATGCTACAAATAAGTTTTTAGATCTGTTTAATATACTGTATCAGTACCTTCAGAAGATTGCTTAGTTTCCTGATCCAGCTCTGCTGGGGAGGTGCTTACGCGCCGATCAGTTGCGCTACCATTTGCTGGTTCTTCTCTTGAAAATTGTTGGTTTTTGTTGAATTTTATGTGTTTAGCTACTTGAAATAATCCGCTAGCAAGTGCTGCCAGCCTTCCTGCTTTCAAAGCCAAGAGTCCTACAATGTTTGTTAGTTCGCGATTTACCAAATCATCATTCTTCAGATCTTTGCAAAGAGATTCTATATCATCAACGGGAACTAAATAAGAAATAAGTTTTGAAACTAATTGAAGGGACGAATCTACTAATCCGCCGTTAATTTTCTTACCCATTACCGCCTGGTATCGATTAAAATACTTTTCAACATCTTTTGCAGATAATTTCTTTATATCACCCAAACTCATTTCAGCCCCCAAATATTCCTTTGTTGTTCCCAAGGCAGCGAGAATGGCAAGCGATTCTTGTTTTATTTCAAGTTCATCATTATCTTTTACCGTTTCTCCATTAGGTTGTTCGGTATTTTCTTTAATATAATCTTCTACGTTTGTCATATTTGTTAAATCACTTCGGGAATCTCTAAATAGCAATTAAATGGGTATCGCAAACTCAAACAAAGTCTAGAATATTTTTCGGTTTTCAGGAGATTCATAAACTTTTTACCCAATTCATAATCCAAATCACCGCCATAATCTTCAAAAAACATTTTCATACCTTTTTGGGATGGGTTATGGAAAGTAACAACGCAGGCTACATTTTCTCGGAATGGTTTTGCTATTGAAGTTAATTGTTGAGTTAGAACCCAAACCGATAAACCATGATGCCTTCCGGAGAATGCCAAATCTATAAATTTATTGGATCGTTTTTTCAGATCATTCGAAACGGCGCAATCATCTAAAATTATTAATGTATTTGTTCCAGAGAATAAAGTTTGACAATCATTTAACAATTCATTAATCTCATCAATGTTACTTGCGTCAGGCGACAATTTATAGAAATGTTTATCTCCTAGAGCAAAATTATGATATGTTTTATTTTTGGCATAGGTTGGGCAAATTAACACAATATATTCAAAAACTTTTCGGAATGGCCCGCGGAGCTGTTCAATTAAGTAATTTGTTTTTCCGCAATTTGTGGGTCCTGTTATTATACAGTGGAATGGGATTTTATCTCGTAAATCTTCCATAATTTGTATCATAACATTATGTTTTTAGATTCTCGGTCCGCAAAGCGGGGAGGCGCGTGAGCGCCGATCAGTACTTAATTGCTCTCAAACTTGAATTCATAATCTCCATCATTGCATCTGCTACGACAAACATATGACAAGTTATTGTTCCGGATCCGCTTTGTTTTCGTTTAATTTCTATTTTTACGCCGTCATGCGTATTATTTAGAGCAAGTCCGCCGCCATGAATGCCATTATCTGGATGAGTTCTAGTATCAACCCAAAGAGCAAACTTATCCGCGTAAAATTCTTTTTCTTTCAATGAAATTTGTAAACCACCGCCCCGGTGAAATCTTTTTTTCGCGGATTCCCAAAGATCGGATGGAATCATTCCCCTAGAGTATATTCTATTTGGTACGCCATCAACATCAATTTCAACTGAAGATATGCCTGGATTATAAAAATTTTCAGAATCCCTTGCTCCTGCAGCTTGAGGCATTAAAAACAAAAACAATATTCCTGTCATTGATCTTCTCGGTAAATTAATATGCTGATTAATAACGCCATCTCCACCAATTGAAAATGTAAAAGTTTTGTGCAAGGTAATATTTTCATAAAAGAATCCTTTACCAACTTGATAAGCTGCTTGGGCCTCACGAGCTAAGTATTCACTAGAAATTGAAGAATATTCTAACTCTAAGTTTTTGATTGAATATGATGGCGCTTTAGTTGTATCAGAATAAATAAGAATATTGGGTATTGAGGCAAGAGTAATCTCAAATATAAGATGATTTTCCAACGCTTTCGGATAAAAAACCCCATGATCGTTTAGAATAGGATGATTTATTGGTATTCTATACTTTGAACCATGAACATTAGCGAGAGCAACTTCTTTTACATCTTGCGTTTTTGCGTCTCCAGATTTTGTTCTAAGTTTTCTAATATTCAACGAAGAAATACCTTGTTTTAATCTATCCTCGCGCTCTTCTTCAGTTAAGAATAAATCGTGATATGTTTGAAATAAATCATATCTTTGAGTATCTTGCAATGTTTCTCCTCCAAAAAGAACTTTTAGTCTGGTCACAAGATTACGACCCAAATTATTCACAACTGTGTTATTAGCATGGCCCTCGACATCTAAATCAAATAGAAGAGATACACTTCCAGGCACAATCACCAAATTCTCGGCGAGTTTTGGAATATTTATGTATAATGTTTCTCCTGGACTGGCCGTGGACGGATTTAGAGTAATTCGATTCAATGTTGATTCTGCTTTCAAACCAAAGGGTTCTTTTGGAATTCTGTTTGGGTTAATTTTTTCAGACGTCATTGTAATTTATAAGATACTTTGGTTAACCTTTAAACCTTTTCTAACTTGGAAATATGTTTTAATAAACCTTCTCTCGCCTCTGGAATTAAAATTAAAACATTAAAAATATCATCACCATCTTCCATATATAGAATTTTTTTTCTAATAATTTTTTTCATGAGATTAATTTGATATTCGCTAAATTTTGTTTCTTCTTCCTCCGGCATTTTAATTTATAAGATACTTTTGTTAATCTCAAAATGAGTTCTACTTTGTCAAAAATATATTATTCGACTGAGGGTTATTGGAAAGGATATTCTGCAATTCCTAAATTGGCTGAAAAAGCTAGAGTAAGTGAAAATGAGGCAAAACAATGGTTACAGAAACAGGCAATATGGCAAATCTATCTACCCTCGCCTAAATATATACCTAGGCCGTACTGGACTGTAGATAAACCCAATCAGATTCACCAAGCGGATTTATTATTTTTACCGCATGATAGAGTCGGAAGAAAAACATATAAATACGCGTTAGTTGTGGTTGATATCGCCTCGAGATATAAAGATGCGGAGCCATTAACCTCAAAAGAAAGTCGAGAGATATCAGAAGCTTTTGAGAAAATATATTCTAGAAGATTGAAATACCCTAAAACATTAATGGTTGATCCAGGAAAAGAATTTATGGGTGGGGTTAGTAAACTCATGAATTACCATAATGTGAGAATACAAAGAAGTGAAGCTGGTAATCATAGAGCTCAAGCATTTGTGGAAAACGCAAATAGAATATTAGGCGAGCGATTATTTAGTCATCAATATGCGCAAGAAATGGTTAGTGATAAACGATCCGCCAAAGGCGGGGATGGCTCCGCCCGATCCAGAGTATGGGCTAAAAGATTACCAGCTATTCTAAAAACTTTGAATAATACGCCAACTAGAATAACTGGTAAAGAACCTGATAAGGCAATAAAAATGAAAGAGGTTGATATTGAAACCAAAAGATATCATCGAGTTGTTGGTCTTGATGAGGTAAGATTGTCTCCTTATGTAAAAGTTAGATATCTATTATCTCCTGGCGAACTTGAAGGCGGTGAAAAAAGGCGGGCCACTGATCCTATTTGGAGTATTAAAGTTTATGATATTACACGTAGCGTCGTTTCGCCTAATCAGCCAGTTTTGTATTATTTAGTAGATGGGCCAAGGCGGGGGTTTGTAAGGGAAGAATTACAGGTTATACCCTATGATACAGAACTTCCTCCTGATTCTGTTTTAGTGCGATAATGGCCAATAGCTAAAGTATGTATTCCATCTTCGCAAATTATTCTCTTATCATCATTAGCGGATAATGCGATTTTATTAACAGTTTCAGAATAAACGTTGTGTAATCGGCTTCTAATTATATTCATCTCTCTCATTTGCGGTTTTCTAGTTTTTAGGCAAACATTATAATCATTATGTGTTATTGTATTTTTTACAACTGATTGCTTAATTCCTTTATCCTTATTTATCTCTTTATTTTTATCTGTTAATATTGAGTATAACTTAGACCTTAACCCCGTAAATTCTTTTATCGGAATTCCACCCATTTCATCTTTGAACTTTCCTATTACTTTTTTGTTTACAAGCTCAATTCTAGAAGGATGATCTCTAGGATAATTACTAGTGTCAAACTTTTCTCTAACATCGGGGCTTATATCTTTGTAAAAATCTAGAGTTTCTATTTCATATACGAGTGAATCAGTATCTGTCATAAGTAATTTAACCTTATCCCCATATTTCCTTTTAATATAATTATAATGAAAATCGTACATTACTTTTTTACTTAAATCAAGAATACACATACCCAAGTAAACGGGCTTATTAAATTTTATCCTTTTTCTTTTCATATGAATAGCCGCTAGATTTTTAGAAAAGATGGTGCGGTGTTGATAGTTGGGTTGTTTTATTAGTTTTCTAGCTTCTTTTTTATTTGTAGCTAATCTAATGTCAACCCTTTTTCTAATATTTTCCATTGTTTTACCAAACACGGCGTTATTCATTAGCTTGAAAAAGTCCTTTTCAAAATCATTCTTTGCTTCAGCTCTTAGTTCGGTATTAAAATCAATGTAAGGTTTTAACCATTTTGACTCTTCAAATTTAATACCCCTATGAATCTTTGTTATTTTTAATCCTAAACTTTCATATTCTTTCAAAGTTTCACGATGAACAACATACTTTTCCTTGTTATTTAAGTTTGGGATTAATTTTTCCACCTTATTAACAGTAAGTTTGTCCGGGGCAAGAGGATAATCATTATGTAAATCATGAATATTTTCTGGATATTCTAGATCAACCTCAACTACGCATGGGATATCTCTCCAGTTTTCATATTCTTCCTCATGCATCCATTCAAAACCGTGAGTAGGCAGTGGTTCACTCATTCCCCCGCCATATAAGTTGTTTGCATCTTGATATGTGATATATATTATCGGCTGATTTGGATCATATTCTTCTAAATATGGATTATTAGCTTTAGCAAATCTTTTTGATATTTGTGATACACCCCCTCTAACGCCTTTCTCAAACATAAGTAACATATTATTATCAGTTAGTAACTCCAATTTCACTTTAGTATACTTTAATGCGGCGTCCCAAGCAAAACCGGGCAATGTATAATAGTGGGCGGGATCTAAACCATAATTCTTCATACAAGTATCCCTAAAATTCTCAAATACATCCATTAAAAATAGCGCGTCTGACAAAAGATATAGATCATGGTATTCCCTCATTGTTTTCATATTAAAAGTTTTCCATACCTTTTTAGCATATTCATAATCATCTTTTGATATTTGTTTTCCGTTTAATTTTGAGTAAAATGCTTCTATTGGGGGAAGTTGGGTTTCGTTTAATTTATCAAGGCTGTCAAAATAATCATATGGGAATACTCCTTTCCTCAACATTAAATACATCTTATCTCCAAATACTTTTTTCGTTTCTTCTAATCTATCGTCACTTGGTGAAAGACATCTACTTTCAACTAACAAACAATTCTTACATTTTTCGCACCTACCAATACCTTTATACTGAATAATTTTTCCATCTTTTATATATCTCTTAGTACAATCTCCTGGTTTACACGCTTCGCATTTTCCGCATTTTGTAAGATTGGCGACTAATTTATCAATACTTGTTGACATAAATTTAAATGAATCAATGAATCTAATATCCAGCTTATCTTCTTTTTCCTCTCCTTTTTTATTAATATATTTACCAAGCACAATTTGTTTTGAGAAAGAAATATATTTTTCCTCATTATTAGGTATGCAGTCTACTTTACCTTTTGTTAAACCAATATTCTTAATAAAAAGATGTGAGTCATATCCTGATAGATTGTGAAAAATGATTGGTATGAATTTTTTATTCTTATAATTTAAATTACAATCACTGTGTGCGGCTCCTCTATACTTTCCAGTATAATGGCAGTGATCTTTTACCTTATCTTTTTCTAATAATTCTTCTTCACATATATGACAAATTTTGGCTTTTTCATGTTCGTATTTTTCTCTTTGTGTCATCCAATTCATTTTCTTGTTTGGCTTAATTTTTTCGCAAATTTCTCTAATATCCTTTTCCAATTCAACCATGAATATTTTTCCCACATCTTCGTCTGGAGATTTAGCAGTATATCGTCTAATAACGGGTTCATAATTTTCATCGAAAAACTTTATTATATAACAGAAACCTGTCGGTTTATGATTCGCATATTTATTTGTAAAACTTTTACTTTTGTCTGGCGAGCAAGTATCTATTGATTCTCCACAACACTCGAAGTCGCCGTATACAACAAATGGTACTTTCATTTTTTTGTAAAAATTAATAAATTTAAGATAAATAGGTTTTCCGTCTTTATCCCTCGGCATTTCACCCCTAACAGCTTCATGTTCTTTACAATATTCTAGATGCTTTTGCAATGTTTCCTCTTTATGCGTATGATAAAGACATCTAGGGCAGAGGTAAATCCTTTCTTTATGTTTAGTGGTGTGTGAAACTGCTAACCTGCAAATATTCTTTATCCAACAATAGTGATTTGTTTCACCATTTGATATTAGAAGTAAGTTTATTAAAAGCCCTTTTTCTTTATCACTTATTCTTAGAGGGTATAATTCCTCATTATCATATCCATAGACATTAATCCTATAATATAGGTTTTGTTTCTCAAACTTATCAATATCCACCCATTTTGCAGGAAATTCTATTCCTTTCCAGTTAAAAATTTTAGAGTTTTCTATTAATTCTCTATTTACTCTTTGCGGATTTTTCTCTCTTTGAAACACCGCTTCTGTTACGGACCACTTAAAACATTCATTATCATTCTCATTCCTGAGGTTTATAATTGCTCCTTTGTTTGCTAATTTTTCTGGTAGGGGGATATAACTACTTCCTGAAATTGGCTCAAACGGATCAATTTTTATGTCGAAGTATTTCACGCCATTAAATTTCCAACCACTTCCATTATTCTTAAAATTTGCAAAAAGTTCGAGTAAATATTTAGTCATCGTGTCAAATAAGCTGGATAAATTCGTTGATTCTGTTACAACCACTGGTTTTTCGCTATGAAAAAATGGTTCTGCTTGGTCGAATATATGTGGGCCAATATTTCCAAATTCAATCTTTACAAATTTACAGACGAAAGTAAATTTCAGCTTTATCGGTTTCTTTTGCTTATTAATTAAGTCAATAACTTTCTGTTTTATTTCTCTAATAAATGTTAATTCATCTAATCCTAATTTTACGATTTGTTCCGGATCCAAATATGCAAGGTCTTTAAAAAATAAACTATTAGTTTTATATGGTTTTCCATGTATTCTATATGTTTTCAGATATCCATCGAGCGCTGTTTCTTGTTCTACGGGTGTAAAATCTTCAACATGTTCTTGATTAGTCGGCTCATCTTTTGCGGCGGATTTTATTGTTTTAGGAGTAGATTTTGTTTCATTTTTCCTTTTTCTTAGTGTTGGAATTGGTTTTATGATTTTTTTATTTGCTAGATTTTTTAAAGATTCATAAAACTTTTTTCTATCTTCCACTTTATAATTTTTAATTATATTCCTTTGGGGTTTATTAGAACCTTTTTTATTAGTTGTAATTGTAACCTCTTCATAAAAATTTTTTCTATCTTCCACTTTGTAATTTTTGAATATTTTTTTAGCGGGGGGTTTTTTAGGGCGGTTGATATCCTTTGCCTCTTCAAAAAACTTTATTTTTTCCGCCACTTTTGATTTTTTGGAGGGAATATTTTTTCTGAGGGTTGGTAAAAGTATTTCCTTCTTTTTTGGAATATCTTTATTTTCATTTTTGATAAAAGTTTGTGTGTGAATGGGTGGCGGTGTGCCTGGTCTAAATCGATCCGGTGAACCGGGTGGTGTTTCTGGAATAAATACATCAGATAAATCTTGGGATGTGCTTGGCTGCGGGGCTGGTAAATTTTCTTGAGGTGGGGGTGGAAGCGGAATTGGTAAAGGAGTATTCTGATCAGGCCTGCGTGGTTCGGCATTTAATGATTCACTAATTTCCCGAATATTATCAATGATTTCTTGAACATTATTAACTATTTCGGGAATATTAATCAAAAATTCGATGCGTTTCGCTTTAGTATTATAATATGACTTTCTTGGTGGGTTATACCAGTAGACCAATTTTTTTAATTGCTCGGCTTTTAATCCATTTAATTGTTGTTCCATTTACAATATTTTCTTTTGTTTTTAAATAGGAATTAAAAATTATTTTTTTGTGCTGGCTCCATTCTCCTTGAAAAATTTTGTGATGGTAAGTCATCTCTGGACTGGGTGGTCTTTGCAGACGGCGCAAACTCACTAATTCCAAGGGGGTAGATTCGCCCTCCGCTCGCGTTGCTCGCTCCGCCTGTCGGCCCAACTTGACGAAGAAGGCTCCAGACTCACTAATTCCAAGGGGTAGATTCGCCCTCCGCTCGCGTTGCTCGCTCCGCCTGTCGGCCCAACTTGACGAAGAAGGCTCCAGACTCACTAATTCCAAGGGGTAGATTCGCCCTCCGCTCGCGTTGCTCGCTCTGCCTGTCGGCCCAACTTGACGAAGAAGGCTCCAGACTCACTAATTCCAAGGGGTAGATTCGCCCTCCGCTCGCGTTGCTCGCTCCGCCTGTCGGCCCAACTTTGCAAAGGCTTATTAAATTTTTTGTGCTGGTTCCATTACTCACACAATTTTTGTAATATTTTTTTATTTTTATTAATTTGTGCTGGCACCTCACAATTTTTGTAATATTTTTTTATTTTTATTAATTTGTGCTGGTTCCCCCATATACACAACTACTTCCTTCGGACGGACATTTCATTTTTATTTGATATCTCCGCAGATATTTACAGCAGTGATAAAAAATATACCTCATTTTGAAGGGTACAAAATAGGCTTTCCAAACATGTATATTTTACATTCTATTAGGCAATAATATTTTCAAAAAAGATTTAGCATTTAGCTAATTTACATAACGTATGCATACAATTTGCATATAAATCCCCATAAACCAAGATGCCAGCCAATTGCTGAAAAAAGTTAAAAGAAAAAAAGTTTTCCTTTTTTATCTGGTATTAATTGTTTCAAATCTGCTTGAAAAATAGCAAATACAGAATTTAATACAATTTAATTTCTATAAGCCATTTTTACAAACAAAAAATCGATAAAAGTTTGTTTTTCAAAATTTCCGGGGAGCTATATCCATATGGGAATGTCCATCAGAATATGATGTCAAATGATAGGAAAAACCCTCCTCCTTACCCCAGGTGATTGGGTGCGTTCATTTACTTCCTGTGTGCCAAATTTGGAAGCAATAGGAAGTAACGTAATATTTTGGTAAGTTTTCCAAATCATGAGTCGTACAAGACCCCATGATCGCGAGTTCGTCGGAAATGAGTTAAATTGCAAATGTGTTCGAAAGAATAGGAACGTGAATCAATATGAACACCTTTGTTTACACAATCGGGGAAAGCGAGTTCCCTCCTCGCGTTTTTTCCCTCGGGGGGAGGGTACGGCTACACGTAGGCTACAAAACGACAACATTTTTGTCTCGGACAAGTTCTGAGAAATTGTCTGCGACATCTTCAAACATTTCAAGTATTTGTCTCAAGTGCGACCCCCTCCCAAAGAATTTCCTTAGAAGATACCGTAATCTCCTGTTTCAGAATACATTTCCCACTCATTTCGTAGACATCTCTAAGGCTAACGGTAGAAATTCCTTCCATGGCTAAAACGATTTCGGAAACAACCGGTTGGGCTTTTTTGTATAAGTAGGATTTCCAAATCCTGCAGGGATGTTGACAAAAAACATGTGTCTTCTTCTGCGCGAACAATATGGCTCTCCGTTGATTTGCATTTAAGTCGTTAGTAGCAAACTTTCTGCACACCAAGGTACCACCCTGAAGCGCGTTTATCCAAATAAACGGAAGTTCTCGCTCGTCTCAAAAGCTACGCGTCTCTTTGCACAAGTCACGTGTCTGCAAACCGATACTAGTGATGCTTAATAATTCATTGACGTGGTCCGACGGCTAAATTGGAAACAAGAACCAGACGACCCCGCCATTACATGCTGGAACATAGACTCGTTGAATAGTTGCATCCCTTATCATGCCGCATTACAAGCTTACCTATTTCCATCTTCGAGGCAGAGCTGAATATATTAGGATAGCATTTACCGTGGCTGGTGTTGAGTTCGAGGACGTGCGAGTTAAGTCCCTTGAAGAATGGTTAACAAAACTGAAACCATGTGGGTATCTTAATATTGATACGTTTGAATACCTGAAGCAGAACCCGCTATTTGTTAAGACGAGGTCAACGATGCAAGAGATAAAACGTTTTCCAAGTGGCTTTTTAAAATGATCCTATATTTGCAGTCCCATAATTAGGCACTTTGAGGATGAAAACTCTCCTTGGGACTGACTGAATCACAAACCATGGCTTTGTATGGAGTGCCTGACGTCATGTCTCGTCTGCACGAACGTACCATCGGCAGCAAGCGTGAACGGAGGGGAAATCACGAAATACACTCGCACAGATTTTGAAACACATCCATTATTGCGGCGCGGATGATTGACCATAAATTTAGCCAGTGTCCAAAACTGTACTGGGTATCAATCCAATGGAATTTTTACAAGAGCACTTTTCAATTGTAGCTGTTGATTTACAGTTTTGAAACAATAGCCGCACTTGAAAAAGCTTCTTTGTTTTGACCCCAGGATATTCATGACAAGTTAAAGGCAGAATTTGAAGACAAAAGATGTGATATTGTTAGCAAAAAACACTATCGCAAATATTTCTTATGCCTTAAACTGAGCAATTCGACTCTCAGTCAGTTCTTTTTTCCTTGTTTTTCTTTCACACAGCGAGAATCAGTCCATCTGGGCAGTTGCCAATTTTACAAATTGATGATAAAGTCCTCTGTCAATCTAAAGTCATACTCAGCTTTGTGGCGAAAGAACATGGTAAGTACCAAGGTGCTTCAGGATAATTCACCTGCTAAACAGAAAACACATCTGAACACCTAAAAACAATTCATAAAAAATTATAGAAGCGTTTTCATTTTTGTTTAATTATTAATTTTTTTGTGGCAGTGTGCTTTTCTAGGTTGATGTCGGTGCAAGTCTCTGAAAACTTAACACTTTTCAATTTAGAGCAAATAATGTACAGGATGTTTTCGACTTCGAATGCCGATCAAACATTCTTTGTTTTTCTTTTCTTGTTTTTTTTTATTTTTTATTTTTTTGGGGGGGATTCCAATAGGTCTCGCCCCGGAGGACAATTTCCATCAGGCTCAAGCGGACATGTTGGCTAATACAATCACAGAAATGGAGGACCAACTTGGTGCGGCATTCTGGGAAGCTGTCCCAGAGAAAAAGGTAGATAGCTTATCAGTTTTAAGAGGGTAGATTACAAAAGACGTAAGAGTTATGTTTGATTTAGTTTTAATTGTTAGCTTTACTTAACTTATTTCAGTTGTTTTAAGGCGCATGAGATCATATTCATATGTATAATGCGCTATATGAATTCTAAAATTAATATTATTATCATTGTTATTATTATTATTAATATCATTATAATTTTTTTGTGTTTTTTTATTCTTTCTAAATTCATCATTTTATCAAGTTTTATCAATTTTTATCAATTCTGATAGCACCTTTAAGCCATACTGATTCTTGATCTCTTTTTATTGTACATGAATTTTTTTAATTAATATAATTATTATTATTATTATTATTATTATTATTGTTGTTGTTGTTGTTGTTGTTGTTATTATTATTATTATTATTATTATTATTATTATTATTATTAGTTGATTGGAATCAGGAAAGTGAGAGTTCCTTATTGGGCAACCACTGGACGTAAATCAATCGTTAACAAGAACTTTTAAAAGCTAGTAGTGTGATGTCTCATAGATACTTTGCAGACTAGAGTTTTAAACAACTGATCCATGTTTGTTGAAACAGAAAGAGATGTTCGAGAAATTTGAAAATCAGGAGATTCCAGAGAAATGCGAGTTCTTTCAGAAATTCTTGGGGACTAACGAAGGGAAAGCAGAATACCTTGTAGGGAATAAAGTAAGTTGATAGAGTTTCTTGTAAAGATGAACATTTTTTCGCATATTCGAAAATCTCTTCCATGTTGTTAACTTCTATTCATTTTTTCTAATATTTGCTGACAAGCTGACTTACGCGGATATAGTGGTATTCACGTTTCTGAACAGCTACATGGCTAAAGGAAAACCAGAAGGCGTTCCTGGCCAGCTGAATGACTATTCCGCCCTGTCTGCCTGGTACAACAGGATTAGAACACAACCAAAGATACAGGAATGGCTCAAGAGTGCACCAGAAGACCTCATTGACTATATCTATTGAAATCTCTGGACTTATGACCTTGAGGAGATTCACGAGATGAAGGCTGCGTAATTAGCATTATTGATCGTGATGATTGCAATGTGTACTTGCTTACTTTGATCAGTTGTAACCATGACCCTTTTTATCCCCAAGAATCTCAAAGTTGTACTACTACCAAAATTTTCAATAAAACGTGTTCGAAAGATTATTTCAACGAATATGACAATGACTAATTTGTCTCGCAATCAAAACGCTTTGAAGTCTTATACTCACAATCTAAAAAGTCAAAATGTCTCGGGCTCGCAAAGAAAAACGCTAATCTTGCCCACACATTTACCATTCGCCGCCCCTTCTATTCGACGCATGTACTTTTAGTGCGGTAGACCGTTCCATAATAGACAGATAGATAGATAGATAGATAGATAGATAGATAGATAGATAGATAGATAGATAGATAGATACTTTATTGAAAATACATTGCAGCCAAGAGGCTGAAGTGCATATTAAGTACAAAATAATATAAATGATAATTTCAAAATATAGATATATACAATTAATAACTTTAAATCTAAGATATGAAAATTATTTACAATGTTAAAATATAACATTGATCAGATTTATTCACATTAAGGTATCAGTATAACCCATTTGACCATTCGCGCGCGGTCCGCTCTAGCGCTCTTGGTTTTAACAAAAACCCATATAAACCGTATATTTTTTGAAAGCTTAATAACTACAGACTATAACCCGATCTGTTTAAACAGTAAAAAACAGTTTTCGAAAATGTGAATATGTTAACAAAGCTTCACGAGCCTATAAATCAAGTTCTACGCCCGCTAAAATATTATTAGGTCGGAGAAAACGATTAACATGACATCCGTTTCTTCACACATTGACCTCAAAAACCGTGTCTCAGATTTTTGGCACATGCGTTTGTTATTTTTTTAAAACAGGATAAAGTTTGAATAGGGAAAAATTGAACTGCCCGCGAAAAAAAGGCATAACTTTTTAATGAGGAAAAAAAATCAGAATTCGCAGACACGGTTTTGTCGGTGAACGTTCTGACAACATGCTCTCCAAATTTCAGCCAATTTGGTCCAGGGGCTGACGACTGGGAACTCGAAATGCACGTACAACTCGCCTATTTTTTACTTTCGAGAAACAGAGAAAAACTAAAATTCGGCGGCAACCAAGTGTAATGAGATTATCACACCAATGGAGAAACCGCAGAGGAATCAACTTTCTATATAACAACAGGAGTGTGACAGTTAACATGGAAAAGGTACAAATTTCCCTCGAAGGCACGCGTTAAATTATTTTCTTGTGAATAAACCGCTTTTTCATGTGTGAAGTCAGAATTCCAAGGCAAGTAAACACGAAATCATCTTTTGATGTTTGGTGATGAAGTTTTATGTATCTTGACTAATCTTCAAAACTATGGCCATGTCAGTAAAGATGCCCAAAGGCCCGTAGATCCCGTAGCCTGAAATGCAAGCGCACAAAGGGAAACGCTGGAGCGGACGTCGTAAACGTAAACTTCTCTTCTTCAATTTCCTCTGCTTCGACAGTTTATTACATTCGTATTTTACGGCGACTTGCGCTTATTTCGGCTTGCTCGCTGGCTTCGTGATCACGATCGAGTTCATCCAGCAATTTTTCTTGATTGTAATATAACCCTTTGTCGCTTTCCGTTAATTTAGCGGCCCACTTTTTGTCAAAAGTGCTTTTTGCCTTCTTTGGCCTTCCTTTAGCCGATGAAAAAGGGCAAGATCGCTTGTTCTTCCTCGAAGACATCCGTGCACCTGCGCGCGAAATCGCGTGTCAAACTCAGCATGTTATTGGTGTCACGTGACACCTTGCCTCGACAATTAATATTCATTTGACAGAACTTGTCAACTCTCAATTAAGTAATTAGTGTGCAAAAAATCTTTATCGCGCAATAACTAGCGACGGATATAATATTTTTTCGTGGAGTTTTTTTAATTTTAAAGATAACCTTAAGATTTATCCAGCCGTTTAAAAAAGTAAAAGTATGTAAAATGCCAAATTTTCCCCTTACTGATACCTTAACGCTTGAAGATAGAAAAGAAGTGTTCTTAGCTCTGTTGGTCTTTACGTTAGGCACATCAAAAGTTCTTGAATGTCTTAGAGTATATCTGGTTGATTTATGTAAAATGATGCAATCTGTGGCTCTTATCGTTAAGAATTAAAAAGTGCATTACATGTAAGCTTCTATGATGCTCGTTTAGAATGAGTTAGTGCCTCTCATAGTTAAGAGTGGGGCACATGATTGCCACTGCTCTCTTCTGTATACGTTCCGGCTCATGAGTCAAGTAATTTGGTAGGGAGTAGTGGAACACAGGCACAGCCTAGTCCAGCACACATCTTATACATGTAGTGTAGAACAGCTTTAAATCATCGCAACACACCTTGAATTGGAGTATGTAATTTCTTTCGCAGTGTTAGAGGTACGGTTGGATATTCTTATCTAACCACTTGAAATGTCCTTGACCTGTTTTCGATCAACGCAGTCGATAAAATAAACAAATATCGTTGACATTTTGATGTAAAGGGTGTTACGAGAGTATGTTTGACATGACAGCTAGTCAAGGTCTCGTCCAGTCACAGTTTATATAAAACTTTAACCAATCATTGTACGTGCAGTGTTTGCGTCAGTCGCAATCCCAGTCAGACCACTTGTTTTTCTTTTCCTTCAACACTTTCAATGTAAGAATTAATCGCGGAGGATTATAAAATAAATAAACCCCTTCTTGGCCTACTGGTATATGGGAGGATAATGCCCTTGGCTGAGAGATAGTTCTCAAAATGCCTCGTATGCCCTTCAAACTTCCCTTCTCGGCCAACTGTTCAGCAAAATTATAGATTGAAGCTGACCGTTTTTAACTCGTGGATACGCGAAGCGTATTTGCGAGTTTTTGTGGGGACTCCGATATGCAAATTGTCACTCACTCACTCACTCACTCACTCACTCACTCACTCACTCACTCACTCACTCCAGTGTAGACACACTTCGTAATTAGTCGGATAGAACTCGGGGGCACCGATATGAAGACGACAATTGTCGTGACCGAAGTCACGGAAGTCTGTTGATGAAAGTTCACGCTGAAAGTGTATCGTACCGTTGCCAGAGTTTGTAATGATTTTGTAGCTTAACAGGACGATTAGCGAGGCCCTGTTAGGGGGAAATTTCGACAAGCAACATGGCCTTGAAACGGCGACATAAAGGACCTGAAATGGCGACGAACGACGAGCCGCTCACGGGAAATTACGACAGCGACCTTCGACCTTCCGAAATTGCGACGTGAAAAGGTTTGAAACTCAGACGCGCGACATAAACAACCTCACTAACAGGGCCTCATTAGCGGTCTTACTAAAATCAAAAGGAGTTTAAATGTTTCCAGTTAGGACAATGACCAACTTGGAGACTGAATTTCATGAGCCTTTTACTCGGCCAGGCGCTAAACGTGAACAGATGATAACTATTCGCTTTTCCGACATCGACCGCCATCGACCGCCCCCAAGATTACAAGCAGTATATGAATTTCAGTTGGCTCGAAAGTGATCTGAAGATGAGAAAATCTCTTGCTAATGTAGTAAGCTTTGGTGAGAACTCATAGAGCGAAATTAGCACTTGAATGAGAACTTATATGAGCGAAATGAGTACTCGTTATTGAACGAAACTACTATAAACTGACGAATCCACGATGTGAAACCGAAGAACTTCTGTGGCCAACCTGGATAAGAAACATCGCATGTAGGACTTTTCTACTGATTTAAGTGTTAGTACTAACAGGAATGGAGTTGTAGAAGTATTGGGACGGCCAAGAAGTATGTCAACATTTACTTGTAAATATGGAGGCGGCTGCCGTGACGGAGAACCACGAAGGTTACAATGTAAGAAAGTCATTAAAGGGTTCGAAAACAGTAAGTCATGTAGAAAATGTATTAAGCGTTATATTATATACAATACACCACAAGCCGTTACAATGAAAAGTTTTCTGTCTATTGATTTCCGAATTTACCTTGAAGTGAACTAGATTGTGTTGAAGTAGACATGTTGGAAAAATAGGCTTACCTGTTTTGCTTACTGTTGTGTGACTCATATTTACATTATAAAAACAAGACGTTATAAGGATAAAAACAAATATGCCGGTATTGCTGTATTAATGATGGCAAGTGTGATTTTTTTTTAAGTGCAACGCTGAATATATATACCACTGATAACCTTAAATGAGATGGTAATGTAAATAAACTAATTCAACTTGATAAAGGATTGAGAGTCTTAAGGATTTTAAGATCATCACTAACATACTTTGCAAAAATGCAAGAAAGACTTGTTTGGTATGATTCGTCAGCTGGGCTATCCTACATGGTTTTGTTCATTATCAGCTGCAGAATCAAGGTGGATATTTCTGTTGAATACATTGAATAGACTTGTAGACAACAAAAACTATAATGATGATAAAATTGACAATGTCATGGCAACAAAATTCAGACCTTATTCAGAAGGACCCTGTTACATGTGTTAGAAACTTTGAACTCACAGACAGTGAGCAGCAGGATACCAGAACTACATTTGGTTTCGGTGCCATTTAATCCTGTACCCTTATGTTAAGTTATCAAATTTTTTAACAACTGTATGCTTGCCACCTGCCTTATAACTGATGCCTAGTGTAGTCAAATGATTGGCGTCATGTACTCACTGTATGTTTATTTCAAAAAGCTACTCAGCTCCCTGGTCACTTTTATGTTGTGATTATAGATTATTAAAATTATCTTCAAGTTCATTCAATCACAACTCTGAAAAAACACCTCGGTAATTTTTAAATTATTTCTTTTTTCTCTGTTTTGTAAACATATCCACGAGTTCACCATAGTCCTACTTTGATTCATATTGGTCTAAGGTCTTTTTAACTTTAAAGACGAAATGTGCCAGAACTAATGTCTTGAAGTACAGTCTTTTTCCATCGAATACCTGACATGTGGAATCATCTACCTTTAGATATTCGTTGCTCCGATAATGTAAATATCTAGAGTTGAGAAGATTCTTAGTGATTCTTAAGTATTTTAAGTAAGTGATTTTTAAGCATGTTTTTTTAATGTAATTAAATTAGTTCATAGGTGATCTGTTTTTATATGGGGTTCAGGACTCCTTTACAAAATATCCTGTGGTCTTTTAACCATAAATTGTAATGAATAAAAAATAAATAAATAAATAACGCGTTTCTTCGAGCGGCTGCTATGATCCCACGACCATCGACATAAAATTGAAAAGCCTTTTGCTATCTCCACCATCTTGGTCCCACACTCGTACTATCTCCTCCAAAATTAATTAACATTTATTCGCCGAAGGCGGTGAATATTCACCGTTAATCACTGAGCCTGAGGCGAATAATTGTTTTAGTATAAATACACAGCTGAATATTTCCAAAATAGAAAAGAAAAAGCATTGTACAACACGAAAAAATTTTATTTCATCAAAAGCGCGAGAACGACTGGTAGCCATTTTGTTCGTCGAGGTGATTATCGGCTGATATTCGGAGAGAGCGAACCAAACAGAGCGCGCGTTTTTGTGTAATCACCTGAGTATTTATACTAAATGGCTTTATTCCGCGAGGTTCTTCATTTCTCGCCATAATTTATCTTCAAACCGACGTGTCTTCGTATCACGCTATCCTCGTCGCCAAGTTTAGTGTTTCACGTTCAGTGAAACATCCGGATTTAACCAAACTAAATGCACGCAACACTGATTCAGCTTAACACTTGACCGTGTGCTTTTTAATCATCCATAATTCATTTAGGCCATACGCAATTACATCATAGACACTACCAACCCCCTCTTTCACCTTAAGGTGGTATAACTTATTTTGTCAACTTTTTTCATTATCCTAATTTCCCCACAGACGCAGTCTCTTTAGCTACAGAATGAAATAATCACTGATTTGATTTTTGCTTTACATTTGTGTTACTCAACTACATGCATCTGCGAACGTAATAAATTTGAGTCAAGGCTAAGGTTATCCGGTTGAGAGGCTTATACAAATGCGTCAATTCTATATGACAGGCAGCCATGATAAAGGAGCTGCCACAGACAAAGACAGACCAGGTGAAGATATTTGAAAACCCTCTGAGGAAGAATAACGACGGAGAAGGCTTTGTTGTTAGTGTTAGGTGAGAGACAGAAATTCGCGTGCATGTGATAAAATTTCAATCACGTAACAGATCCCTGATTGTCTGAATACAGTATGCTGGAAACGTGATTGACACTTGCCTTATTAGGGAGTAACTCATTCTAGTTACATGTGCTCCTGCAGTGAAAAATGTAGGTTACACAGGAGCCCATCCATTTTTGAAAAGTTCGTTTTGTAAGCTAAGCCACCGTAAGTGATATTTTCTTTTTTCTTTCTTTCCTTTTTTCATGTTGGTTTTATTCCCTGGCTTTTCAATTGGTTTTCCAATGCCGACATCAATTTCTTCACCATAATGAATGGTGTCTTAGGTCAAGGCAGTTTGGAAACCCCAGTTGAACTCACTGATTTTCCGCTGCTGAAAAACCATTACGAGCGAGTCATGGCAACGCCGAACATTCATAGATGGCTGAAAGGGCGCCCCCAACCCTACTTCAACCCACTTCATTGTTGATCATTACTACTCAAAAATAAAAAAATTCAAAGGAGGGCCTCACAATTCCATCGTAGTAAGGGACGGACCATTCGAAAAGTGATGGGGGGGGGGGGGTGGGGAATTTTCAGCTTGCACGAATTTTTTTTTCGCTCACTGCTGGTGCAGGAATTTTTTTTTCAGGTGAACCCCTCTGCACGAATTTTTTTTCAGACAAATATTGCTTTCTTTGAACAGTAAGTTATTCTACACTCACAACAGATCAAACGATACAGACCACTTTAATGCAAAATCTTTTTGAAAATGTACACACAGTGAGAGAGGACGAAGCCACTTGGAGTGGAGGGCTTCCCTGTGCATTTTTTCAGTCCCTGCCCTCTGGGATTCCTCTCCCACAGCCCATCATAATGATGCCACACTCCATTCACCAAAACAGCCCCTCTGTAATGCCCTCCACTCCAAAATGTCAATCCAAAAAGAAGATACCTGAAGGACCTTCCTTCTGCATGAATTTTTTTTCTTTACCTTCTTCTGTGCATGAATTTTTTTTCTTGGCATTTTCCCTTGCATGAATTTTTCTTTGTTTTTTTCCTCACCTCCAACCCCCCCCCCCCCCCCATCACTTTTCTAATGGTCCGTCCCTAACCATCAATTTGCCATTTCGGACTTGGTGGATCCAACGAGGTTTACAAGATCAGCTCTACTACTCAAAAATAAAGTAACCAATGGAGGACCTCACAATTCCATCATAATGACCATCTAAAAACTTCTCAAACAACGAGCTTCCACGATGATACACGAATACCCACTCTGAACAGTGTGCGTAGATTCCCGGCACCGCTACGAAGAAGGCCATTTCCTTCAATGGATACTTAACAGCTTCCTCTATATCAATATTCTCCTCCGCCTTTTTCCTGTCATCTTCCTTTACGCGATTTTTTACAAGACCTTTAACAGCTCCCATCGATAGTTGGCGCACATCCTCACAGAATTCTTTGTTAGCATGATATAGGCTCGTCAGGTACTGATACGCCTCAGTGTACACAGGACTGGTTTCCACTTCATTTTCCCAATCAGTGAAGGCGTGGGACATATCACAGAGACCTGTTTTGGCGGCAATTTCGTTGCATTTGTTCCGCAAACTTTTTCCATGCAAGCGCGCAGTTCTAAAGGCGTCTTTTGAACCAGTAGCTCTGAAGTTATGCTCAGCTATTTTGACAGGAATGAATAAAACCACCTACATGAAGGAGCAGCAGAACGGAAACCATTAAAGCTGTTTTTCGTGCTACTTGTTCAAGCCAGGGCTATACAAGACATGGTTACACTGCGTGGCTTGATCATGCATAAAATACAAATGAAAAACCTAGAACCACACTGTATAGTAAAGCCAATACTACCACGGCACAGTACTGTTAAGTAGCTTTTCAAAGAATGGTCACCTGCATGGTTTGATGCACAGATAAAAAAGTTAGACACAATGTGTAGTAAAACAAACAGTAGCACAGTACAATACTCAGTCTGTTCAGTAGCTTTCTAAAGAAAAGTCACACTGCACGGTTTGATTCACAGATGAAAAAGTTAGAACCACATTGTAAAGTAAAACAAACAGTACCACAGTACAGTACTGTTCAGTAGTTTGACTACCTTTGTTACCAAAACTTGCACAGAAAATAAGAAAGAAGTCAAGGGAAGCATGCTAGTTGTGCAGACCTTATCAGAGTTAAATCTGCTGAAGTTAAATAGTCGTTCCAGTGTCTCGCTCTTTCTGTAATGAGGATGATTGAGGCTCAACCCAAGGACTATTGTTCGTCGCTTCGCTACAAAGTTCCTTCCCCTCAAAACAGCTTGTGAAATTTCCATCATGTGTTATCCACGGTTAAATAGGTATGTTGGTGCTAAAATCAGCTTGTTGAGTACCTCGTATCGACTCAGTATCTCAAACCGGTGGCGGCAGATAAATATAAGACTTCTGAACAATGCTGTTTGTTTATCGTCGTATAATCTTTGCATATATTCAATTTCTATGGATCTCAGTTACATGGAAAAGTATTTTTGACGAAGGGCTAAGCCTCAAAACATCAGCATTTTTTTTAAACCTTGCGGTCACCGTGATATAACTTACATTATCAACTTGTGTGATAATCCCAATTACTTGTGTTTCAATTCCCCAGTTTTTTTAGAAACTACAACCAGAAAGCTTGTTTCTGGGATGTCACTATAAATAACACTTTGCGGGAAATACGTTTTAAAGTTTGTGTAAGAGGGATAAAATCACGTTGGTGTATTTGCGAGAATCTTTCTTCTTTATAGTGAAAACCGAGCGCTCTCTGGTGTTTAGTAAACTGTCGTTTTTAGTTGCTTTTTATTGTTGTGTAAAGGTTGTTTCTTTTTTTTCTAAAGAAATCCTTTACGCTTAGAATTAATTGCGTTCGACGAAGGAGAACGCATTCCTAATGCAGGCGAATTTGAAATATATGTATGTATGGACACGCTTTTCACCCCCCGCGAACTTTAAAGGTTCTGTCATTGGAGTCATGACGTCATGGATTCGGTCGTGCCGGTCTTCACGAGTATCGCGATTCAGAGGACCTTTCGCTAACATTTTGAGACGTCTAACAATTTCAAATTTGCTTTATTTTCGCACAAATAGCGGAGGAATCGCGATAAAAAACTAATTTTGATGTGTGCATAACTGATGATGATCAATTAATGTCATTACATATTGATCCGCAGTTCAAATATATGGTCTTTCATATATTCATTTGCATCATTCTTCTTCATCTGCGGGTATATCACGATTTCACAATATGACCAGCTCCCAGTTAGCTTGATAGCTCAGTTGGTAGAGCACTGCTCCGGTATCGCAGAGGTCATGGGTTCGATTCCCGTTCAGGCCTGAGTTTTCAGTTCAGGCTTTAATTTCACAGCTGCTTAAATTGTGAGCATAACTGAGATGATCATTAAATACCGCATTATATTGACGGCGTTGGGAGAAAATATATTCTTCGTATTGGGCTCCGTCGCTACGTGACTCCGCCAAATACGAATATATTTTCTTCCAACTAGCCGTCAATATCATGCGGTATTGACGCCTCAAGACCAAAATTAGTTTATATTAGCGACGGTAAGGGACGGCGAACGGTAAGTGTTCACATTATTTTTCTGAGAGTTTCCCAAAGCAGAGATAATGGTGTTAAAAAGTGTTTTAGGCAGTATTTATGGATGTCTTAAAGAAGCGTGTACGAATTCTTTTGTGACTATGAAAAACAAAGTTACTGAGTTCAGGCGGCCATGATTTGTGGCGGAAAAACAAACTTTACGAGCTGTGTAGCTCGGTCGATTTGTGTTCGAGAAATAAACTTACGGAGCTCAAGCTCATTATGCTTTGTAGCATCTGCTCATTACCGTTATTGTATTATCGCTTGTTAAACAGTCTGTGGTAGTATTCATCCTTCTATGTGACATAGCATGACTGTAGAATAATTCTTGAGAATTAATAATTGGTATCAAAATTCAACGTCAGTATCAAAGTCCAACGCATTTCACTGATCAGTGATTATTGCTAGTAAATATTCATGGTTTTCAGGCTGTGCTGATTATGGCAGATAGTGCAGATTACGATGGGCAAGGAGGGATGGTCGGGGTAAATTAATGATAAGCACTTTATTTTGAGTCTTTCTTCCTTACAAAGTAGTATGTTAGAGGAAAAATAATCCTATTTCTGATAATTTCTGATAATTTCTGTTAATTATACCGGATTTTTTTAATCAAGATTTAACCAAGGATTTATCAGGGATTTTTATCAAGATTAAAAAAATGAATTCAAAAAAAGATTTTTAATATATTATATTATATCTTTAAATATCAAAATCGATTTTTTTAATCAAGATTTAACCAAGGATTTATCAGGGATTTTTATCAAGATTAAAAAAATGAATTCTAAAAATGATTTAAAGATATAACATGAAATATCAAAATGGAACGGTTAACAGTAGAAGAATTAAAGGTTATTGCTAAAGAATTGGGTGTTAAAAGATATTCTCAAATGCTTAAAGTAGAACTCAGAGAAGCTATAAAACAAGCACAAGCACCAACCATTAATATTGTTGAAAAATCTACCCCTGAAAACCTCAAACAACCTATTAATAAAGTATTGGAAAATCTAAATGTAGAACACATGAGAGCTATAGCTAAAGAGAAGGGTATTAAAAAATATTATTGGATGACTAGACCTAAACTAATTGAAGAGTTAGGTGATATGGACATTGACTCAAACAAATTATCGAATATTATTGATAAAATATCAACAAAAAATTATAAGTGTATTCATGGAAGGTTTAAATATTACTGTAAAGAGTGTCATGGATCACAAATATGCCCCCATAATCAAAGGAAACCACGTTGTAAAGAATGTAACGGTGGTAGTCTTTGTGAGCATAAACGGGAGAGGTATATGTGTAAAGACTGTAAAGGTAAAGGAATATGTATTCATGGAAAACAAAGAAGTTTTTGTAAAGAGTGTGGAGGATCTCAAATATGCGAACACAACAAACAGAAGGCTCATTGTAAAGAGTGTCGTAAAACACAAGATACACAACAACAAAAACATTAAGTTATATAACGCAAGTAAGTGTTACATAACAAAATTTGCATTGACGTAATCACATTCCTGAGCGACGTTAGAAACCAGCCTTTTTAAAGTAAACATAAAATCTACTTTTCAACTTCAAATCCACTTTCCAACTTGCTTGTTGCTATGTCGTAAAAGTATGTAATCTATTGTTCTACACGTGAACACTAATTTACAAACAATCATAATCACGTGAAATACTCATGAACTACCGAAATAGATACCACGCTAATCCGCCAGAGACAACTATAAATGCTAATATATTATTTTCATGCTGCGTTGAGTCAATATTATTTTCGTGTTTCGTTGAGTATGTTTGTGTTGAGTCTGTTTTCATTGAGGGTTTTGATTTCGCTTCAGTTCTATGCGGTAACTTTAACTTTGAAGATCCCATGTTATGACTTATTCCAACCTGTTTTGCTTCAGTGTTTAGGGAATTGTTCGCTCCAAAATTCATATCATTGCTCGCTTTCATAAGTTTGTTATTAAAACCAGTCACGCTCTCAGTGTTGATTATCATATTACTTGGCATTAACCATACACCAGGAGCAATAGCTAAATCAAGCCGTAATTTCGCTTCTTGTACAGCTAATTGATATCTTTGGATAGAACTAGAAATGTCATTCTCAATCACACTACTTTCAAATAAAGATAAGAATTCTTGTTGAGTCTCGATCGCTCCACCACCATTACCATAAATGGAATTTCTAGTGTTAACTTGCGCTCCCAATATACAGTAAACAAAAGCTTCAGCAGATCGATTCAATCTACCAAGTCCAGCTTTAGTGAGTCCATGACCACTTGTTGGGATAAACCAAGCATATTTGAAATCAGCAAAGTCATCATTACGGATGAATGAGATTAGATTACCCTTTTCTTTCTTACCCCCATCATCAGCGAATTTACCACCTTCACCAGGCCATTGATCTGCTTCATGATCGTAATTTCTTACAATATGCACATTTTGATATCCTCCACCTCTACCATTATATCCAGAACCATAATCAATAAATATATCACCCAACCCTCCGTTTCTACCACCTTTCCATCTAAAGTCAGAGTTTTTTGATATTCCAAATTCAGCACACAATCGTTGATATGCGACTTTATTATAGGGATTATTATTTATTACAAAAGGTTGCTCATCAGGTAGGGGAAGACTTAATTCATATAATATCCGCCTTATTGTGAAATATACATGAAACTTAATGAAGCTACTCACTACTTTAGGATAGTTTAGACTTTCAAAAGGACTTATCCCACAACCAGATGTCGCACACCATACTGCAAAGTTTAGTTGTTGAGGCCAATAATTCATATCGGGTGTGTTCAACCATTTTCTACTCTGTTTACCAAATTTGAAAGTAACAACTTGGGATGTAAATATGTTTCTCATCTTTGCTGTGAATTTCTTCGTATTTGACACGTATATATCCAATGAGGTTAGCATTTTCGTGATATCGCTTGTAAAGTCATCAAAGTTAATAGCTGGTATAGGATAGCTTCGATTGGTTATATTTAAACTTTTTGGGAATGAACTTAATTCATCATAATTCAATCCTAAATCTTTCCATAAAAGTCTTTTCAAACGAGGTGACAAGTTATCAGTCCATGTTTTACCTGTGGGATCATCATAAGACATTATTATTGTTCCATTAACTTTCCACTTAATATAACCTCCATATTGATCAGTTACAAATGTGAATTGGTCACGGTCAGCCTTTGGATACCTATTTCTGAAATCATTGAGTAACATTTTATTCCTTATGTTTAGAATAAGATGCATATGTTTTTAAATCAACACCGTTCTTTTCTAATACCAGCATAACAATTCCATCCTACAGGAGTTCTCTCAAATGAAATTTTTAATGTGCGGGAACGGTTAGCTCCTTTAATATGTCTGCACGAACCTCTCTCCTTATCTGTGACATATTTAAGTTTTTTTCATTATCTCTCCTAAATTTTTGACGGATTTCGAGTTTTAGTTTTTCAAACTTTTCTAACTCTGCTAAAATTATGGAAAATTCTTGTTCGGAGATAACATTATCTTTCAATGCCTTTGAAACCAAGTCGTTAATGGTGTTTACCTTTGCTTTTGCTAGAGAAACAGTCTGTTCATGTTTACTAACTTTATGTGAAAGTCTTTTAGAAGCCGCACCAAATCCAACCGATATTCCCCCGCAAATACCACCGACAACTCCTAATGGGATACCAACAACAGCACCAAAACCAGTAAGAGAAGTTCCCAATCCACTTGCAGATAGGATAACTGAAAAAACCCCACAACCAACACTGATTTTAGTAAATATTCCTCTTGCTCTATTATATTTTTTCCTAACATCCTCATAATGTTTAATTTCCTTCTCAAGATTTTGTAGTACTTCACATGACTTTTGTAGTCTGAAATTAAGTGGGTCTCCATTCATAGGAACTTGTGGATAAATTCTATTGTAGTCATCCATTTTTTACTACTCAACATGAAATCTTTAAATGAATTCGGAAAGGTCCGTTATTTAATTTAGCCTTTTTTCCAAATTCATCTAAAATTAACAAAGTAAAGTAGTTGACCGGATTTTTGGTTTGTGGAACTCTTAAACAAGGATACTTTTGAGATGGTATAACAGCTAGTAGTTGAGAGGGTTTAAGCTCTTCAGTTTCAGCGCTAGGGATACAACAATTTGAATATGAAGACTTTGACTCAATAAGATCACACATTAAGTAATAAGGATTTTTATTCGTCGCTGGATTAATGTGACTATCAAGCATTTGTATCTTTTTTACTTTGGTTAAGGGTGGATCTAGATAAATTCTTGTTTCAGGAGTTAGCATATTTATAGATAGAAATATTGTATCATTCATTTTTTACTTATCTCCTCTTCTTTTTAAATTGCTCCACAAAATATAGAACCACAGCCACTATCAACAACCAAGCATTTTTACCTAAGAATGAAATAACCTCCCCCGCTGTTTTGAATAGAAAGCTTACGATAGCTCCAACCATTCCAGGTAATATTTCACCTAGTTTCTTACCAATATTTTTCAAACCATTACCAACACCTTTACCTAATGTAGTCAACCCTTTTGAAAGATTAGAAACTATAACACCAATGACTACACCAACAGCACTAATAACAGCAAAGACTGTAAAACCATACTTTTTGAATATGAACTTAATACGATCTCGCAATGGTAGATTTTTAAGTATTTCATCAGTTTTTTTATCTAGTTCACCCATTTGTTCTTGATTGTACTGAAATTATACTCTTTCTTGATAGTTCTTGATATTTATCAACCTCGGTTTGTAATTTATCCCTACTTTGTTCTAACTTTGTTAAATTGGACATCCCCTTCTTATATTTGTCCATTTCATCTTTGTATCGTTTAATTTCAATCAAAAGTTTATCAACCTCTGTTTTAGATTCTATCTTCTCTTTATCAACTTTGTCAAAACTACTTACAATTTCTTCAATTCTGGTTTGAAGTTGCTCGATGATTCTGCTCTTTTCTTCATCATCATTAACATAACGTTGCATCTCCAGTTTATTTGTATCTATGGTTGCTTTCAACCCATCAACGATATTATATAATTTCTTATTTTCTTCATTAGCTTCATTCAACTGTAATGCAGTATTATAATTTCTTGAAGTAAGGGTTTCATAATCACCGCCAATCTCTTTTAATATAGTGTTTGGTAACCCTCTGGTTTTTATTACTCCATTTTTATCAATCAATGTGTGTTCTTTAGCACCAACTCTATTACTCAACGCAACATTAATATTTCCTTCACTATCAAATTTTGCTGTAAACGAGGCTTCCAAAGGTTTAAATTCGGGGAACAAACTTTTTATATATTGCAACGCTTCCATCCTATTATCATATTTCTCACTAGGTAATTTAGGTCTAGCACCCTCCTTCTCATATTCCCTACCACCAAATGAGGTTTCTTGTTCATGATCATAAGTGGTGGATGTATTTGGGCTTTTATAAATTGTGGTATCACCATCATTATCATCATTATCATCATCACCAACAAGTAGCGGTGTACGTTCATTTAATGGTATTTCTTCTGACATGATTTTTTACCAATTAGTAAGAAATCTTTAAACTAATCACATACAATTACCTAAAAGAATTTACTAACCATATAACCCAACGCCAGCATACCACCACCCACATATACCATCTCTCCCATCTTTTGATTGCTACTAGGTCTATAATAATCAGAGAATTTTGGTTCATGTGTTTGACTATATAATTCTAAAGCTTCATCGGTATTTGAAATATTTTGTGAAGCCTGATGTTCATTATTCCGTTGTTGAGAGTACCAATCAATGAGTTTTTGTCTTTTTTCCTGGTATTCAGCATAATCTTTTTGATATTTTTCTATTGCCTTGTCGTGTCGTATTCGTTCCTCATCTGTGTTATCACCTGATAGATATTTTGCAAGATATGATCCACCAACGAATGTAGTCGCATTCAAAATAGCTCCTCCAACCATCATTGCTATTGTTGCCATTTGTTAGTCAATATGTAAAATCTTTAAGTTGGTAAAATCTTTTGATCTTCTAGATAATTTTTGAGGTACATACTACCGGATAGGACAGCGACCCATTTAGCATAGTTTGTAATACTTGAGGATGGATCGTTTATAAATGATTCTTTCATAGCCTTTTTTGCAACATATCCAACTCCAGCAGCTAATCCGATAATGACGGCAGAATCAGTAACAGTTTTCACAAGTTTGTTTTCATTTGACATAATTTTTTACTAAACAGTAAGAAATCTTTAAACTACTTTCCCTCAGTCCATTCCTATTTTTTGAATCTGTGTGGGTGGTGGTTGTGGTACAGGAATCTTTGTAGGTTGTGACATTTGTGAAACATTAGTTGGAACTTGTGATAAATCAGGTATTCTGTTTTTATAATATCTCATAAACATGTCAACTGCAGTAAACCCTATTCCAACAATAGATAATACAGTTGTAAAAGATAGCTCTGGAAGCCATGCCTTAGGTTCACTCTCTTGGTTTGAATTTTCTTCCTGTTTAATCCCCGCTTGTTCCTTTTCTCGTTTCATTTCCCTAGCCAACGCTTCTTTAGCTTTTTTGTTATATTCTGCTAGTGCCTTACCAGCTGCGACCTTTTTAGGATCTTTCTCTTTAACAGCTTTCTTATTTTTAGTATTAGTAGGTGGATCAATTGTAATTTGTTCAACAACTTCTTCAGACATTATTATTTTATTTCACAAAGTAAAGAATCTTTAAATCAGTTGTGCTCAGTGCCCTGCTCAGTTTTTGTTGTAATAATCTTGTATTTTCTTTTTCTGCTTAGTCTCTCAGCTTCACGTTTCATTTCCCTAGCTTTTTTGTTATATTCTATTAGTTTCTTAGCAACAACAACCTTAGGATTTATTATAATTTCTTCAACAACTTGATCAGGCATTATTATTTTATTTATCAAAGTAAAGAATCTTTAAATCAGTTGTGCTCAGTAACCTGCTCAGTTTTGTTAGAATTATCTGTAATTGTCCTTACAACTTCTTGTATTTTATGGTCAGTGGTACTTGAAACTTCTTGTATTTTGTTGATTTTAATGTGCTTAGCAACCTGGAATAGTCCGCTAGCAAGTGCTACCAATCTTCCACCTTTCAATGCTAAGAGACCTACAAAGTTTTTCAGTTCACGATTAACCAACTCATCATTCTTCAAATCTTTACAAAGCGCATCAATGTCATCTACAGGAACCATGTAAGAAATGGCATGAGAAACTAATTGAAGAGATGAATCTACCAATCCATCATTAATTTTCTTACCTAATACTGCCTGATATCTATTATAATATTTTTCAACATATTTTTCTGTTAGTCTCTTTATATCACCTAGACTCATATCAACACCTAAATATTCCTTTGTAGTTCCAAGAACTGCGATAATAGCTAGTGATTCTTGTTTTATTTCAATATCATCATTATATTTTACCACATCTTTTACCTCTGGTTGTTCTTCTATATATTCTTCAACTTCTGTCATTTTTTAATTTTGTAATAAAACATAGATTCTTTTAAATCACCGCAGGAATCTCCAAATAACATTGAAATGGATAACGTAAACATAAACAAAGTCTAGAATATTTTTCAATTTTCAGGAGTTGTACACACTTTTTACGAGCTCCATCTTCCAAATCACCTCCATAATCTTCGAAAAGCATCTTCATACCTTTCTGTGATGGATTATGGAATGTAACAACACAAGCTACATTTTCACGGAATGGTTTTGCAATGGATGTTAATTGCTGAGTTAGAACCCAAACTGATAATCTATGATGTCTTCCAGAGAATGCTAGATCTATAAACTTGTTCGATCGTTTCTTTAGATCATTCGAAACAGCACAATCGTCTAAAATTATTAGTGTATTTGTTCCAGAGAATAAAGTTTGACAATCAGTTAACAATTCATTAATCTCATCAATGTTACTAGCATCTGGTGATAATACATAGAAATGTTTATCTTTGTTAGCAAAATTATGATAGGTTTTATTTTTAGAAAAAGTTGGACATATGAGAATAATGTATTCAAAAATTTTTCGGAATGGTCCTCGGAGCTGATCTATGAGGTACTTTGTCTTTCCACAATTTGTTGGACCGGTTATAATACAATGAAAAGGAACTTTATCTCGTAATTCTTCCATAATTTTGTATTATAACATCAGGTTTTTTAAGTTAAATTTCATGTAAACTAGTACTTTATCGAATGTAAGTTTGAATTCATAATCTCCATCATCGCATCAGCTACAACAAACATATAACAGGTTATAGTACCAGATCCACTTTGTTTTCTTTTAATTTCTATTTTTACACCATCTTGCGCATTATTTAAGGCTAGACCCCCTCCATGAATACCATTATCAGGGTGAGTTCTCATATCAATCCACAGAGCAAACTTATCAGCATAAAAATCCTTTTCCTTTACACCCTCTCTTCCGAAACGTTTCTTTACCGACTCCCAGAGGTCTGATGGTATCATTCCCTTAGAGTATAAACGATTTGGTACACCATCAACATCTATATTGATCGAGGTGATATTTGGATTGAAAAAAAACTCAGAGTTACGTGCTCCTGCAGCGCCAGCTATTGTAAACAAACATAATATCCCCGTCATTGATCTTCTAGGTAGATTAATATGCTGATTTATAACACTATCACCGCCCAAGGATATGGTAAAAGTTTTGTGTAGAGTGACATTTTCATAAAAGAATCCTTTACCAACCTGATAAGCCGCCTGAGCCTCGCGAGCTAAGTATTCGCTTGAAATACAAGAATATTCCAACTCAAGGTTTTTGATTGAATATGTCGGAGTCTTAGTCGTGTCAGAATAAATAACAATATCATTAACTGGAGCCAGTGTAATCTCAAAGATTAGTTGATGATCTAACCCCTTTGGATAGAAAACTCCGTGATCGTTTAGAATAGGATGGTTTAGTGGAATATGATACTTGGTGTTATGTACTGATGCAAGAGCCACTTCCTTTACATCTTGGGTTTTCTTATCACCTGCATTTGTCCTGAGCTTCCTCATGTTTTCAGAAGAAATACCTTGTTTTAATCTATCCTCACGATCTTCATCTGGTAAAAATAAATCATGATAGGTTTGAAATAGATCGTATCTTTGAGTATCCTGTAATGTTTCACCACCAAAAAGAACCCTAAGTCTAGATACAAGATTACTACCTACATTATTCACGAGTGTGTTATTAGCATGCCCATCAACATCCAAATCGAATGTTAGAGATAAACTTCCGGGTACAATCACTAAATTATCAGAAAGTTTTGGAATATTTATGTATAGTGTTTCTCCAGGATTAGCGGAGGATGGGTTGAGAGTAATTCGATTCAGTGTTGATTCTGCTTTCAAACCAAATGGCTCTCGTGGAATTCTGTTTGGATTAATTTTTTCAGACGTCATATTGATTTATAAGATACTTGGATTAATCTTTAAATGAGTTACTTATCAAAAATATATTATTCAACTTATGGATATTGGAAAGGATATTCTGCAATTCCTAAATTAGCTGAGAAAGCAAAAGTCAGTGAAGATGAGGCTAAACAATGGCTTAAGAAACAGGCGATGTGGCAAATCTATCTACCAGCTCCAAAATATATCCCTAGACCTCACTGGACTGTGGATAAACCTAATCAGATCCATCAAGCAGATTTATTATTTTTACCACATGATAGAGTTGGAAGAAAGACTTATCGATATGCTCTGGTTGTGATTGATATAGCTAGTCGATACAAAGATGCTGAACCATTAACCTCAAAAGAAAGTCATGAGATATCCAAAGCTTTTACAAAAATATATTCCAGAAATTTAAAATATCCTAAAACATTAATTGTTGATCCTGGAAGAGAATTTATGGGTGATGTGACAAAACTTATGAATATACATAATGTAACCATACAACGGTCTGAAGCTGGAAACCATAGAGCTCAAGCATTTGTTGAAAGAGCAAATAGAACATTAAGTGAACGATTATTTAGTCATCAATATGCACAAGAAATGATTAGTGATGATCGATCTAGAGCATGGGTAAAACGATTACCAGCTATTTTGAAAACTCTGAATAGTACAACAACGAGAATAACTGGTAAAGAGCCTGTGAAAGCTATAAAAATGAAAGAGGTTGATATTGATCCTAAAAAGTATAAGCGAGTTGTTGGACTTGATGAGGTTAGGCTACCGCTTGAGGTTAGGGTTAGATACTTACTCGCTCCTGGTGAACTTGAGGGTGGTGAACGAAGACGAGCTACAGATCCCATTTGGAGTATTAAGGTTTACAATCTTTCTAGAAGTGTTGTTTCACCAAATCAGCCAGTTTTGTATTATTTACTAGATGGACCCCGGCGTGGTTTTGTGAGGGAAGAACTTCAGGTTGTACCAGACGATACTGAGCTGCCGCCTAATTCTGTTTTGAAATGAGTTAATACAAAGGTTTTGTGTGAATTCCATCGTCTAAAACAATACGTTTATCATAGTAGGCGCTCAATCCTAATTTATTTTGAGTGTATGTTACAATTTGATTCTTGTTAACTCTAAAGCCGGTATTTTTTACTTTATCTATCGCCCCGTTCAAGGTTTCATGGTATCGATTCCATGTCATATCATTTTGCTTATTGTTGGTCCCTTTACAACTAAACTTTGTTTTTCCATTCCCATCTTCTGCGTAATAACATTTTGGTGAAAGAGCAATCATTCTAGTTCCTTCAAACTCCAACTTGAACAGTCCGGGGGTCCTATCGTGGTATTTTGAGGTTGATAGGAATTTTTCTTTCCCTCCACTAAAGTATTCTTTTTGTAGTTCAGGTTTTATAATATTATCTAAGTTTTCATCTGACAGTGAAATGTAGAAGCTATCGGTGTCCATTTGAATTAGTTCAAAATTACTTCGATCAACATATTTATCAAGGAAGTCGTAGTAAAATTCCAACATGCGAAGTTTAGCCAGTTGATATACAGCTATACCACACTGATAAGGACGAGTTATGTTTACCTGTCGTTTTCGATCTGTTAATTCATATGTTTCATTGATTACTTCTTGATCTTCATTGAAAGGACTTCTAAAAGCCTTATCAACCTCCTTCTCATCTTTAGTATATCTTATTTTTTTGTGTTTTTCGAGATCTTCGATCATTTTTCCATAGAATGAATTTCCTTTTAGTTTGTAAGTATCGCCCAGTTCTTTACAACCTTCATACTTAGAATTCAGTTTTTCAATCAACACTTGAATGTCTTTGTTCTCTTCAATCAATGGGACTACATCAGGGAATTGCTTCAAATAATTAATAGTAGTGTCGACATCATCTCTCTTGTTTTTATCAACAGCTTCACGTAACTTTTCGATCATAACCTCGATATCACCATCTCTTCGAGCGCTACTAACTTCATCTGGGAACCATCTAAAAGGTCTTCCTGCTTCATATTTTAAAATCTTGTGTATAGCTGTTACCTCTAAGCCATGATTAAGATACCATTTCAGTAGGGGTGTATATAGTAAGATCTTCTTTGCCTTGGTAACACCCAACAATTTTTTAGAGTCTTTTAGAGTTTTTCTGCCTGTAGCTTTTTGGTATTCTTTCATATGTTCGGGGACTAACTCTTCAGGAATAGTAGCTACAATGAACAAGGGTGAAAACTCTTCAAATTTTTCTTTGAGATTTTCAGGGACATGAATATCCACTTGACAAAAACCAAACACCTTGTCGGTAAGAATATCGTTACACATCTTCTTGATGTATTCAGGATCCGTTGGATTTTCAGCCTCAATGTATTCCTCTTTACCACATGGCATTTCTTGACCAGAGCAGTATAGATATAAACCGTTTGCATCATAACCAACTATATACCAACAAGTTTTTGGGTCTTTATATTTATGAGGGCGAATCTTTGTCTTGCCTATATCTGCATAGCGGATAAACACAATACTAGGCCCTCCAACCATACCTGTTTTCAAGAGTTCATAAGCCTTGTTTTTTAGGCATTTGGTACATTCTTTCCTTACATTGGAGCACTCTTTACAAGACTTTTTTCTACAATTCTTACCACATTTATGAAAGCATGGTTTACCAGGAGCATATAAGGCAGGCTCGTCTCTCTTCTTCATTTTTATGGCTTTGCATATGTCATTGATATACCAGGGATGGATACAGCATCTTTTAAAATATCAATTTCATCTAGGTAATATTGCTCCCGTGTCTTTTCTAAAGCTTCTACGAAAGGTACAACGTCAGCTAGGTTATACTCCCTCAACCAATCCATCATGGTAACACAACCCCTCTTTTGAAATTCGATCTTAAATTCTTCATATTCTTCAGGAGACACTGTTATTTCCTGTTTGAGGCTTGAGTAAAAGTCTTTATATTCCACAGGGCCTACGTGAGAAAGCTTCTCATAACTATCCAACCATTCGTAAGGAAAGACAAGTTTTTGTGTTTTACAGTTATTTGCTTTACACCACTTATCAAAAGATAGTCCGGGGGCTAAGTAGGATATTACATCTAAAAATTTAAAATGGGCAGTTGTCAGGAACATATACCTATTATCTTTCTTTGCAACAAAAATATCTCCTTCTTGCTCGGTCATTTGGTTTACAAAATATTCTTTAATCATATTGATATCATACTTACCACTATTAAAACCAAAAACAGGAACTTGATTACACCAATTTCTGTACTGCTCTAGCACGTTCTTGGGGATAGAATCTTCATCAGGTAATGGGTATTCTTTTGTAACTTTTTCAACAATTGCTTTCATACGGTTTTCTAAATCTGTAATAAAGTCTTTGATAAGCTCTTCAGGGTTTGAATTTACAAGAAAGGTAGGTTCGTTTGTAAAATTATCGTTGATAGCAATACTAACTGGAATATGTTTGTTACTGAAAGTTAGGTCGGCAGTCCTCTGTTGAGAAAGTTTGTATAACAACGCTTCAGAATCGTAAACAATAAAATATGGGTATGGGGTAAATTTCTTTTTTTCAAGTCTTATATCACTTAATTTAGGTTTTTCATGTTCCCAAACTGATACAACATTATAACCCAAGTCTTTGATCGTCTTTTCTTTTTCAAGGGTTTCATTGTATCTCTTTTCATCGTAACTTGAACAGGGGCAGCCGTGCCATTTACACCCATAGAATTGAAAAACAGTCTTAGTCTCCGGCTCGTATCCATCAACCAAAATCTCCTTTTTACCGTTCACACACCGCTCACCCCCATGCCTACAGAGAGCGTGATGAATATGTTTACCCATAATCTTTGACTGTGCTTCTATCCATCGGCACCCTACGTAACTAAATTGGGTATTACCCCCATAAAACACCTTTTCTGAACTGTTCATGATGTGTTTGAACTTTTCTCCATTACATATCAATTGCGTCTTTCCTCCTGAACATCTTTTTTCTGTAAAGTGTCTATTGTAATTGTCGTGTCTGTTAAATCTTTGCTGGCATCCAGAACATTCCCATAGTTTAGTTAACAGCTCTATATTCTTGATATAAAAACAGTGTCCATTATATAGTCCGATATCTACACATGGTAAATTCATTTTGAAGTGGTCTTTTCCAAAAACTAGTTTCCAAACATTTTTATTTTTTGGTTCATACAGACGAATGTTAACAGAAAACCACTTAGCAATACCCTCAAAATCAACAAGTTTCGTCTCCCTAACGTCTTCAACTCCCATTTTTTGATTATTGTAAAAATCTCGGGCCAGTTTTAGCGCCTTTCTGGTAGTGTCCTTAGCCGGTCTAGGATTCTTATCACGATAATCAAAGTGAATTGCAAGACATCTCCAAAAACATAGCTTGTCATCATAAGTATCAATGGAATGAATTGATTTCTTGTTACGTATCCAATCTGGTAAGGGGCCACATCCCATTAACGGTTCATTGCTGTGAATAACTTTTACCTGTATCTCAATAAACTCAACTCTGCCTTGATATACACCTGGGGTTTCAACGACCTCTGTTGCTGGTAGGTATGCTCTGTTCCACGCTTCAACATCCTCCAAATCTAACCTTTTCGTCTCACACCTTTCGATATAACCCTCGATTTCAGATAAACTTGTAAAAGTTCCCTCCCCGCGAAGTGTTTTTGGTGGGTAATCAGATATTTCTCCACTCCCACGATGAATTCTAGCCGAAAAACTGTAAACAATCCTTGAACGCATTTCTATGTACGGTTTTAGTTTGTTAAAAATCATGTTTGATAAGTCATTATTTAGATCAGCATTAACCACGTGGGTATTTTGGTTTGGCGGGGTTCCAGGTGGGGTTCCAGTTGGTGTTTCAGGTGGGGTTCCAGGCGGGGTTCCGGTTGGTGTTTCAGGTGGGGTTCCAGGTGGGGTTCCAGGTAGGGTTTCAGGTGGGGTTTCAGGTGGGGTTCTAGGTGGGGTTCCAGGTGGGGTTTCAGGTGGGGTTCCAGGTGGGGTTCCAGGTGGGGTTCCAGGTGGGGTTTGTTCCTCATCTTCTTCTGTTTCATTAAATACAAGTTTTATAATATTTTTGATAGGTTCTGGTAGATAAGTTATAATCAAATCTGAAAATTTTTTAATACCTTCCCTAACTGAATTGTTAGCTCCTCCTAATAAATCTTTGAATGATTCATATAACGATTTTCTAGGTTCTGTATTGGGTCTTTGCTGCTGGTTGTGGGTATTAGTTCTAGGGGTAGTAACTGGTGGTTTTAGTGGTCTGACTATAAGGGTTGTTGGAGGTTGTCGTTTTTGTTTTGGTGGTATTGTGATCCCGTTTTCACGTAACGTTTCGATTATTTCTGCCTTACGCATTTTAGGTCTTAATTCAATATTATGCTCTCTAGCAATAACCTTTAATTCTTCTACTGTTAACCGTTCCATTTTGATATTTCATGTTATATCTTTAAATCATTTTTAGAATTCATTTTTTTAATCTTGATAAAAATCTCTGATAAATCCTTGGTTAAATCTTGATTAAAAAAATCGATTTTGATATTTAAAGATATAATATAATATATTAAAAATCTTTTTTTGAATTCATTTTTTTAATCTTGATAAAAATCCCTGATAAATCCTTGGTTAAATCTTGATTAAAAAAATCCGGTATAATTAACAGAAATTATCAGAAATTATCAGAAATAGGATTATTTTTCCTCTAACATACTACTTACAATGAAAACTGAGCGCTCTCTGGTGTTCAGAAAATGGACATTTTCAGTTGCCTTTTACTGTTGTGTGGAGGTTGTTTCGTGTCTTCTTAAGAAAACCTTCACGCTTAGAATTAATAAATATTCATCGTTTTCTGTGTTGATTATGGCTGACTTATAGTACAGATTACGATGGACAAGGAGGGATCGTCGGGGTAAATTAATGATAAGCACTTTATTTTGCAACATCGGATAAAATCATCCCCATCAAAGTCATGAACAGTGGAAATTGAAATACGGGCTGAACGATCTTTAAGTTTCGGAAGCTATTCGGATTGAAGGTCATTCACTAAAGGAGTAACATACCGTATACGATAAAAACCTTGAGAGACAGTTTGAAAGAAAGTACCGACTTGCATTTTGACTCGCAAAGAATCTTCAATAAGCCTCTCACCCCCACCCCACTCCCCACCCCAACCTTATCCACTCCTTCCTCTCCTAAAACACACAACCTCTGTTTCTCGTGATCCCCTCGTCTGGAAGCTCCAGAAACTAAACATTGTTTACTGATATTCTTGTACTTCTATACACCAGACTGTCAATGACGAGTCAACTGTACTTTACAACTCCTTTTTTTTCTAAGTTCATGTTCACGTAATTACCATTGGTTGGTACTGACCGGAATAATCACAAATATACGTCATATCTATGAGTTTATTCATCGTTAAACAGTACATATATATCACAAATAGGCTCTGGGGGAAATGTCTCATTTTTTATAACACTTTGGATTTTATACCCGTTTTACTAGCCAGTTATTAATAATTGATTTAGTGTCCATTTAATGTTGCCATTTGACTTGGTGGATCCAACGAGGTTTACAAGATCAGCTCTACTACTCAAAAATAAAGTAACCAATAGAGGACCTCACAATTCCATCATAATGACCATCTACAAACTTCTCAAACAACGAGCTTCTACGATGATACACGAACACCCACTCGGCACAATGTGTGTAGATTCTCGGCACCGCCACGAAGAAGGCCATTTCCTTCAGTGGATACTTAACAGCTTCCTCTATATCAATACACTCTTCCGTTTTTTTCCTCTCATCTTCCTTCACGCGGCTTTCTACAAGACTTTTGAGAACTCCCATTGATAGATTGCGCACATCCTCCCCGAATTCTTTGTTAGAATGATATAGGCTCGTCAGGTACTGATACGCCTCAGTGTACACAGGACTGGTTTCCACTTCATTTTCCCAATCAATAAGGCCGTAGGACTTATCACAGAGACCTGTTTTGGCGGCAACTTCGTTGCATTTGTTCCGCAAACTATTTCCATCCAAACGCGCATCTCTGACGGCGTTTTTTTTACCAATAGCTCTAAAGTTGTGCTCAGCTAACTTGATAGGAATGAATAAGAATACCTGCATGGAGAACGAAAGACGATTAGGTTGGATTCAAAAGAGAATAGTTGGAGAAGGATGCCGAAAGGGACAATCATTTGCGACAATGTAGCGGGCTTGAACCCGGGCAAAATGTTAATGTCGTTTTCAAGTCAATTGCAAATTACTGAGAATAGGGAGACACAAAGGCACCTGTTAAAGCAAGGGGTGCAAGAAGAGTTCAAAGAATCTGCAGCTTCGCACCGACTTGTAGTTCTTATGAAAGACTCAGTGGACGGATTCCTTACGCGAGCCTATTGAAACAACAAAAAACCGGGATAAACAAACAAGTTGATAAACTAATTTATACCACTGTAAGGTAAATAAAGCACCTCTTTTTGCCTTACGGCGGTTTAAATTACTTTGTCAACTGGTTTGATTATCCATTTTTTTTGTTTCAATTCCCCATCGACGCAGCTCCAGTTTCTTTAGAAATTACACTCATGAAATTGAAACAGCAGACGAAACCCACCTCATTCAACACCGCTCAACACAGTACGGCACTGTTCAGTAGCCTCTGAAAGAATGGTCACGCTGCATGGTTTGATCCCCAAATGAAAAAGTTAGAACCACACTGTATAGTAACACAAACGGTACCACAGTACAGTAATGATCACTAGCTTTCTAAGGAATGGCAACGCTGCTTGGTTTGATCCACAGATGAAAAAGTTAGGACCATACTGTGCTATAAAAGAAACAGTACCACAGTAGTGTTCAGAAACTCTCTATGGAAATCAAACTTAAAGAAGTATGCTGTTTGTTAAAGTACAGACCTTATCGGAGTTATTTCTGCTGAAGTTAAAAAGCCGTTCCAGGGCATCGTGCCTGTGGTAATGTGGATTATTAGGACTTAATCCCAGGATCAAGGTTCGCCGCTTTTCGACAAAAGTCTTTCCTCTCAAAACAGCTTGTGAAATTTCCATCACGTACTCAACTTTTTCAACGTCCGTGCACCGTCAAACAGGGAAACTGAGGATTTTATTAGCTCGTTGAGTGCCTCGTATCAGTATCTGAAAACTGTGGCGAGTAGATCAACAGGAAAAAGTATTAAACTTCTGAACAACGCTTTTTAAATCATCGTATAATCTATGAATTTATTCACTGTTTCCATGGATCTCAAGCGCTTTGCGAGAAATATTAATTTGAGAAATTGCGTATTTGGGAGAATTTATCTCCAAACAAAACTTTAAAACTTGATAAACTTTCTTGCTTTGAAGAAACTGTCGTCGTTTGCCTTTTTATTGGCATCACGGTGGATGCCAATAAAAACACCAACATAGTGTGGTGTGTTTTCAAGATTATATTTTACATCGTTTTGAGAATGATACCTTTCGTGTTACCATAAACCCTTGCACACAGAAGTAATACATATTGGGCAACCCCTGTGTTGATTATGGTTCACATCTTAGATTATAGCTGAGAACTACATGAAATATATAGAATATCATGCAGAGAAGAGGAGAGGTAGATGTATAGATAAATCCTTTTGTTTTGGAACAATGCCACTATCTCGTTACTGATTCACAATTTTCAATTTGCAATATTTAGGGGTGGCGAATGGTAAATGCGAGACTTTGCGAGACTGCGAAACTAGCGTTTTTCTTTGTTAGCCCGAGATATTTTGACTTTTTAGATTGCTAGACCGAGACTTCCAAGTGCTTTGAGTTCGAGACTCTTTCGTATAAAAATTGAGACTGCGAGACGCACATAGCCGCTAAAAAACGAGACTGCGATACCCATGAAATTTGACTAAAAGTTTGCGGGTTTTTGAAGGACCATTCGCCACCGCTAGATTTCACTATCACTTCCACTATTGACAAGAACCGCTGAACTTTTTGAATAAATGTCGAAAAAGTAGCACTCTTGACCGCATCCATGGCCGGCTTAGCGTTTGAAAGCTTTTCGTAAATGCGAATCTCTAAGATCTTAAATGGAAAAAGGGCTTAAAAACTGAGGAAAATTCAATCAGATCGGGATTCGAGATAATAAAGAAAATATAGAAAAAGAATCGTGAGCATATACTTGAATGAGTCCCGCATTTTCGAGTACGATGCTATGAAGGTCAGGATTAATTAAAACCGTTTCTGTGCTCTCAATTCTTGTTAGTGTGGTTTCTAGGGATCAAACCTTCCTAAATTGTCTCCTTTCACCACTAAAGGGGAGGGGGGGGGGGCGGTAAGAATCCCATTTGCCAGCCCATTTGTTTTTTCGAAATCCCACTTATCAGTGCTCAAATCCCAACCACAGTGGCACAATTCGGAAAAAATTCCCAGTCCCACTCAGACTTAAATCTCATTTTCCCAGGGCAAAACTCGACCAATCCCAATTCTTATTTTACCCCTTCAGGGCCCTCACAATAGGTTAGTTGTGATTTCATCATAGAATCGTTTTTCTTAAATAGCCCTTACAGGCTGGACTCTAACTTAGTTCTTGACCCTAGAACAAAGATACCATCCAGGACTACTTGGGATGCTAGAAGTTCTATAAAGCAAAAGAAAATTAAATCTCTACAGACTTTCCTGTAACCTTTCAATCGTTCTGACAAACGTAAGCTAAGTAAGAAAGGAATGCTAACGAAATGGTATTATCATTTAATTTGAACGATATCAACGATCGAGCTCGCACTTCGACTGGTACTCAAAAACTCCGTTAGTTAACCCTGGTTAAATTTCTTTTTGTTTCAAAGGTATACTAAAACGGCTGAAAATGTAAAAATATCGTCACCCTTAAGAACTCAGTTCTTTGGACATCAAGTTGTGGCGATTGTAGACTTTAGTTTGCCGAGATGTACGTCGTTCCGATAGGGGCTTCGAGCCCCTTCCTGGTGTGGCTTTATGGAACAGATGCCTTTATCTTCAGAAAACAGGGTATATTTTTGAGGATGTCAGTAGGGAACTACAGAAATAAACGGGATCGGAATTATGATAACTAGACTAAGAACATCTTAGGGAACAAGTGGTTTTATTAACACGGATCAAGATTAAGGGAACATGGGACCATGCACACCAGCTATAAGGGGCTTCATTTTGTTTCAATTTGTAAGATGTATTATATTTTGTGTGACTGATATTTGACCGTTGCCGAGTTGACTGCGGATATTAAGGGCTTCACAATAACAAACCACTGTGCCGGCTATCTATAAACTGCAATCTATGCTATTATTTGTGCTTTACACGAAATCAGGGAATCTTGTGAGCTAGCAGGTGGGCGTTAACGGAATGATAACCTTATTTGAGATGTAAATAGGCAAAGAGATTAGTCCAAAGACGTTATCTGATCGATAGGCGAAGGTGTCGCTAAGAGGGAAAGTTGATGAGCTTTCATAAGTTGACAAGTTAATTGATAAATACATTTGCTTTTTATTTCTCGGTCATTCTTTATCTCGGGTATATCACTCAGATCAGTTCCTAACCCACGAAATGGCAAAACCGTAAAGCGTAAAGCGTGTAGGGAAATATCAGCGAGCGGTATCCTTGCAAGAATACCAACTATTTTGCTGATCGTCGAAGCAATATGATCAATATGAGGCTTCCAGGTCAAGTTCTCGTCAATTAGGACTCCTAAAAATTTTACATAATCTTTGCATTCAAGAAGTACGAATCCATTATTGTTATTAGGGACCGTTCATTTTTTAAAGGAGGGGGGGGGCTGGTGGGATTTAGGGGAGTGTCAGTGGGAAATTGATTGATCCCCCCCAGCTTGCCAATTTTTTCACATGACCCCCCCTCAAAAGGAATTTTCTTGGGATGACCCCCCCTTGGCCACCTCGAAAAAAAGTTACATCTGGTATTTTACAGATTAATACGTTCAAATGCCACTACACGTATCTTGATGTCATATTAACTGTTACATTTCACTTGACAAGTGAATATTTACAAATCTATAAAGAAAGCTGTTTTGCACACATCTGATCTAAATTTCTCAAAAGAATGAAAAGTCAGTTTCAGATCTCCTAGTTATTTCTCGTCCCGTGAGCGTGTTGTAACTGGCCGCTCGTTTGCAGCAATGAATGCCACGATGACATCATTGGAGTCATCTTCCTCAGGGTCAGCTAGTGTCATCACTCTCGTACTCTTCATTCGTACTATCACTTGCTTCACTGCTATCACCCCTGTTGTCATTTTGTTCTCTTACACCAGTTTGACCAGTTCTGAGAGGATTCCCCATGGGATGCAAACATGAATGTCTAGCAATGGCCTTCACTTTTTCATCCTTGCTGCTCTTGAAATGCTGCTTCAGTCCATGGTGCTTTAGATGCGTCTGTTTTTGTCGAGGTCTTAAAGCTATTCACGACAAAAGATTAGACAAAACAAAACAAAAAGAGGGCTTTGAGAAAGATCATGACTCCACGCTGTTCCAGGCCAATGGCATTACTCTGAAGCATGGCGAGAAATTCCAGCACGATTTCAATGTGAAGCACATCGCTAGCGTTGAGGCGAAGCAGTTAAAGGTTTCACGGGAAATAGAAACCCTCGAAGAAAAGAAGACGACCTTTGAACGGACCTTCACTGTAGGGTCTTCAAGGAAACTATGTATCAAAGAAAAGAAAATTAAAAGAAAACCGCTGGAAATCAAAGAACAGAAAACGCAAACGGGTAGAAAACAACATTCGTCGCGTGTATCACATTTGCGTTGCAAATCCCCTTGACAAACAGCCTCCAAATTGTCTTCTTTATCCCCCTTCCCTAACAATCCTTGAAGCGTGCATAAACGTTGAAGCTGTGGCAACAATGCTGTTTAGACGGGATGCAAAATTAATCGTTTACCTACTGCAAGCAAACTATTTTAGCAATGCGGCAGGAAGCAGGATGCTCACCAATCTTGAGCCGGAAGTTAGGAACAGGGTGTACTGCATCCTGCATCCTGAAGATTATCACACGGATGATACGAGTGAAGAGGAAGATGACGATGAAGAGGAGGGCGAGAACGACGAAGAGGAAGAGGAGAATGTCGAAGAGGAAGAGGAAGGAGACACCTTATTTCAGTGAACTGTACTCCATTGATTTCTTCACTGCGTATAATGTGCTACGGGCAATGTTTTTAAGAGTTTTATTCAGAACTATATTAAGGCATTACAAAGTACCGTATAGCACCAAATTTTTTTGGTAGTTTTCTTTTTTGCAACTAAAAGTAAGAAAACGATCTCAGCAGTTTAATAGTCGCTAGAACAACATTTCACCAATCAAAAACCTGTTGCTGTTGAAGCGCTGTTATTTGTAGTTAGTTTTATTGATATTAACTTTGCTAAGAATTTTTCTTCTTACTTTGAAACTGTTTCAGAATATTAAAGATGTTTATATTTCGTGAAAAAAGCAGGAGATTTTTTCATCAATTCATGAAAACTTCATATCACTTTTTCATCGCTTTTTTTTCGCTTGACCCCCCCCCCCCCCCTCCTTTTTCTTCAATTTTTTTGGGGGGCGGCCCCCCTTTTGAAGCCATTTTTTCGCGTGGCCCCCCCTTAAATCCCACCACCCCCTCCCCTATTCCTTAAAAAATCCTTATCCGGAATTCTCAGTGATACATACATATCTGATGATCAATTCTTTTTCGTCTTGGTCTAAAGACAACAAAGTTTGATTTTTAGCGTTAATGGTTAGTTTATTAGCATTAAGCCAGTTCCAAGCATTGTTTAGTTCAGCGTTAACTGTGGTTTTCAGGGATTTCAAGTCTTTGTCAGCATATAACAGGTTTGTATGGTCAGCAAATAAATAAAACCCAAGTTTATTACTACAGAGGTAGATACTCCTGATATAAATTAATATAAATTAAGAAAAGTAAGGGGCCTAAAACAGGCCCTTGCGGAACTCCCGTTACTGAGTTCTTCTTGGATGAAATGTGGTTATTGTCAATATGCGTTATTTGCGTTCGGTTTGCCAAATACGACGAAAACCACTCATGCATAATACCTCTGATACCATAATACTAAATAGTGCAATTTATCTAGAAAAATAGGGGGATATAGAGTATCAAACGCTTTTTTCAAATCGAGGAAAACGCCACATGTAAACATTTTCTTGTCCACATTTGTTTGTATGGTATCCACTATATCCAAAATTGCATGTTGAGTGGAGAGTTTTTCTCTAAAGCCATACTGAGCTTCATATAAAAGTTCATTATTTTCAATCGGTTATACATAGTTTTTTCAAAAATTCTATTGAAGACAGAGAGTAGCGAAATAGGACGGTAGTTGCTTGGGTCAGTCTCGTCGTCACCTTTGTACACTGGAATAACTTTTGCATGTTTTAACTTTCAAGGATATTTTCCAGTTTGAACAGAAAGATTAATATATAAGCTCAGCTAAGGGTGAAGAAAGTATGTTCTTTGCACATTTCAAAACGCGCACAGGACATGAATATAACCACATAGCTTCTAGTTTTTAACTCTGATTGGCTGGGAACTTCTGTCTCAGCCCAATGCAATCATAAGTGAATTGAAAAATGCTCTATTACGTTCACATAATTATTCTGTCCACTGTTACGTTGGTAAGCCGCATATCGGTGATTGACGTGATCGTTGGCGTCACTGTGAATTCTGCTGTCTCATCCTGTCGTCACACTCCACTCACGCCCACTGTAAAGGGTGCTTTTTTGGACTTCAGTTTGAGGTGATTTAGCTATAGAAAAGTTACAAACATGCCGTCTTACAAGTTATATTATGGCGAAGGCCGTGGAAGAGGGGAGGTTATCAGGCTTCTGTTCGCTGCAGCAGGTATCCAGTACGAAGATATTCGTATGAACTTGGAAGAGTGGTCGAAGATCAAAGCAAGTACGTGAGATATAAACTCATTTATTGACAGGTTCAACCGCATTTTTATCTCTGAAATAAATAATAAGTGGTACTGTGAATTTACGTCGAGAAACAATTTCATGTTTGATGGAGTTAAGATGATATTTTCAATCGCGTGCCTTTCCCTGCGAAAACTGCGAGCAGCATTGTTTAATTTATGCAAGTCATGATTATTTCTATAACATGTGCAAAGTACATGATTTATTTCACACTGGGTAGTTGGCATCATTCCTAACGTGGGTACAGTATATATGAACCCATAATTGACCCGCATACAGGGTAGAGAGCAGACTTTAACATTGCATCTATTCACGGGGTCGCAGGTTCGAATTCCCTCCATTAATATATATAATGCCGTTACTCAGGCTAAATCGCAATTGCTAAATAATGCAAGGGTCAGATTTTGCGTCACTGTCGAAGCAGAATTCTTGAAAAGCAACTTTATATAATTTGGGGTTTTGCAGGCTGTAATTGAATTAGAGCGTACGCGACAGAGTCAAAACTCCGCTTTGCATTCCTTATTCGTCTAGGTGCATTAACTAAAGGTTATTCGTTTCATTTATCGCAATCTTTTTGACCTATAATACTTCAATTGTGTGGTGGTTTTTCCCTTAAAAAGGATATTTTAGTGTCATTGTTTACGTTTGAAATTGTCCTCTTCTTTAGAGATTGAAATTTGATAGCTAGGATGGGATTTTATTCTTAATTACCCATGCCACTCACCTTTTCCGAACACTGAGTCAATGCTTTGTCAACCAAAAAGGTGACAAGCATTCTCATAATTCCCAACTCGAGTACGCTGTAGGGTTATAAGGCACTGAATATTTAATGAAGTTTGAAAGGATTGTCTAACTGGAGCACCTTTAAACATCAACATTTTCTTATCTTTTATAATAAACCAGAAATAGAGGGCACATCCCCGGGGAGGGGGGGGGGGGTACTCCCCTATATCAGGTATATAGGTATGTGCCGTCCCAAAGGGTATGATTTTTGAGCCGTTTTGGTCTGAAGACGGGTATAGATTTTGAACATTTTGGTCTGAAATTGGGTATGGTTAATGGGGGAACGTTCACGAAAGGTTATAAACTTATTTTTCTTCCCAGCAACCGGGGCGAGTAACTGGAGAGAGAGAAAGAGAAATGGATAAAATGTATCTTTCCAGCTAAATTTTACCTACTCATCTTTGTTACGTTGATTTCCGTTCAGCACTGATGCATATGCTATGCTTATCACGTACTACAAAGCCAGTGTGAAAATTTGTAACCGCAACGCTTTATTTGTTACAACTTGTGGTAGGTTGGTTACTAACCTACAAAGAAAGCGTTTCCTGTTTGCACAAACACTACAAACATTAGGCGATCAAAGGCAATCACCGGGTGCAATCAGGGGGATTACAATAAAAACCGACTTTGATCTGTCTTATGAACACTATATATTGAGTTCTTTTAATAGCATAAAGTTATATTTTCACTGTGTTCTATACTACATAATTAAAAAATATAATGCTTAAACAAAATATACTTTGTCGTGACTTCACTCGAATAAGGTAATAACGAGTTGTTAATAATGTAACGACTTTCTAAAGCCATGTCTGAAAACGGGTGTATATTTTCAATGTCAGGTCTGAAAACGGGTATGGATTTTTGTGGCCAGGTCTGAAAACGGGTGGGAAAAATGGCATGTTTTGGTCTGAAATTGGGTCTGGATTTGGAGATGCGGGCGGCACACCCCCACCAAAAATTCCAAATATTACCCCCCCCCCATCCTGCAGACTCAGAGAATTAACTAATTCCCCTCTTAAGATTAACTATTGACAGGAGCCTATCACCTGGAGTCTCCATCTCCCTTATAAACCCTAGGAGACAACCTTTGCCCGTATCTTTCTATTTTTAGTCATTCGAATTCCCTCGAATGCATTGTACCGTCCACTCAGAACAAAGTTATTCTTTTACGTCACATGCAGTCACAAACCAGTGATAGCGTCTCACAAAATATTCTCTTGAGACTGTTCTAAAAATAAAAAGATACGAGCAAAGGTTGACTAAAGGATATAGTGTGTATGGAGGCTCCGGGTGATGGGCTCCTGCTATTGATAAGTATGTTTAACTTTCATTATTATTGCTGTAATACTATACTGTCTGCATCTTTTCACTATTTCAGGTGGAAGATCACCATTTGGTCAAATGCCATTCCTTGAAGTTGATGGCAAAGTTCTTGGCCAAACTGGAGCAATTATAAGATATGTAGCTAAACAAGAAGGTAATGCTATCTTTGACTGCAATTTCTTTCCAAGATATTTCACCTTTTTAACACTATTCTTTGTAGTTTTATTAAGTAATTAATAAAACTGTTGTTGGATCAAAATGAGCAATGAAATTATTGTATGCTGATTTCCTTCTATTCTGAGGTTATATGTTCCCAATTTTCTTTCCAAATACAATGGAAATTGGAAACATTTACCTGAATTGTAAGCCTATAAAACAGTGCTACATTATTCTAGTTACATAATAAGATTCTTAAATATTCCAGCTTACACATAACATTATTTTCAGTTTTGCTTCTTGCTTTATCCATCACAAGTTATTTAGAATTACTCATTGTGCCTCCATTATTTCTCTAATATTTTGTGCACATTTTTTTTTTGAAGGGTTGTGTCCAGATGAGTGCTTTGAAGAGGCAAGAGCTAATATGATTGCAGATTCTGTTGTCGATCTTTTTAATGGTATGGTAAAAATCCATTTTGAGAAAGATGAAGCAAGAAAGGTTTGTACTAATTATTATTGTTACTGTTATTAGAAGGTATATATGTGTCCAGAGAAGTGTTGGAGATAACTGTCAGCCATCAGACATTGTCTGACCAAGACAGTTGACAATCATTGTTGACGAGACTTTGATATTGAAAAACAACATGCTGGAATCAAATAATAATATTAGTGTACATAGAGGGCTTTTTTTAGATAGTTTTAGATAGTTTTTATGTTGTTTTTATAGTCTTTCATATTAGATTTGGAATTTATTTAGATTTTTAACCTAAAAAATGACATTGTCGTTTCCCATGATTATAATGCATAGAATCGTTTAATTTTTGTATATTAGTTTATGGTTTTAAAGAAAATAAAGATTTATTTTAAAACAATTATTATTACTATTATTATCGTTTATTATTATTATAATTATTATTTTTAGCATTGTTGAAAACACCTGTTTGGTCCATTTAGTGTCCATTTAATGTTGCCATTTGACTTGGTGGATCCAACGAGGTTTACAAGATCAGCTCTACTACTCAAAAATAAAGTAACCAATAGAGGACCTCACAATTCCATCATAATGACCATCTACAAACTTCTCAAACAACGAGCTTCTACGATGATACACGAACACCCACTCGGCACAATGTGTGTAGATTCTCGGCACCGCCACGAAGAAGGCCATTTCCTTCAGTGGATACTTAACAGCTTCCTCTATATCAATACACTCTTCCGTTTTTTTCCTCTCATCTTCCTTCACGCGGCTTTCTACAAGACTTTTGAGAACTCCCATTGATAGATTGCGCACATCCTCCCCGAATTCTTTGTTAGAATGATATAGGCTCGTCAGGTACTGATACGCCTCAGTGTACACAGGACTGGTTTCCACTTCATTTTCCCAATCAATAAGGCCGTAGGACTTATCACAGAGACCTGTTTTGGCGGCAACTTCGTTGCATTTGTTCCGCAAACTATTTCCATCCAAACGCGCATCTCTGACGGCGTTTTTTTTACCAATAGCTCTAAAGTTGTGCTCAGCTAACTTGATAGGAATGAATAAGAATACCTGCATGGAGAACGAAAGACGATTAGGTTGGATTCAAAAGAGAATAGTTGGAGAAGGATGCCGAAAGGGACAATCATTTGCGACAATGTAGCGGGCTTGAACCCGGGCAAAATGTTAATGTCGTTTTCAAGTCAATTGCAAATTACTGAGAATAGGGAGACACAAAGGCACCTGTTAAAGCAAGGGGTGCAAGAAGAGTTCAAAGAATCTGCAGCTTCGCACCGACTTGTAGTTCTTATGAAAGACTCAGTGGACGGATTCCTTACGCGAGCCTATTGAAACAACAAAAAACCGGGATAAACAAACAAGTTGATAAACTAATTTATACCACTGTAAGGTAAATAAAGCACCTCTTTTTGCCTTACGGCGGTTTAAATTACTTTGTCAACTGGTTTGATTATCCATTTTTTTTGTTTCAATTCCCCATCGACGCAGCTCCAGTTTCTTTAGAAATTACACTCATGAAATTGAAACAGCAGACGAAACCCACCTCATTCAACACCGCTCAACACAGTACGGCACTGTTCAGTAGCCTCTGAAAGAATGGTCACGCTGCATGGTTTGATCCCCAAATGAAAAAGTTAGAACCACACTGTATAGTAACACAAACGGTACCACAGTACAGTAATGATCACTAGCTTTCTAAGGAATGGCAACGCTGCTTGGTTTGATCCACAGATGAAAAAGTTAGGACCATACTGTGCTATAAAAGAAACAGTACCACAGTAGTGTTCAGAAACTCTCTATGGAAATCAAACTTAAAGAAGTATGCTGTTTGTTAAAGTACAGACCTTATCGGAGTTATTTCTGCTGAAGTTAAAAAGCCGTTCCAGGGCATCGTGCCTGTGGTAATGTGGATTATTAGGACTTAATCCCAGGATCAAGGTTCGCCGCTTTTCGACAAAAGTCTTTCCTCTCAAAACAGCTTGTGAAATTTCCATCACGTACTCAACTTTTTCAACGTCCGTGCACCGTCAAACAGGGAAACTGAGGATTTTATTAGCTCGTTGAGTGCCTCGTATCAGTATCTGAAAACTGTGGCGAGTAGATCAACAGGAAAAAGTATTAAACTTCTGAACAACGCTTTTTAAATCATCGTATAATCTATGAATTTATTCACTGTTTCCATGGATCTCAAGCGCTTTGCGAGAAATATTAATTTGAGAAATTGCGTATTTGGGAGAATTTATCTCCAAACAAAACTTTAAAACTTGATAAACTTTCTTGCTTTGAAGAAACTGTCGTCGTTTGCCTTTTTATTGGCATCACGGTGGATGCCAATAAAAACACCAACATAGTGTGGTGTGTTTTCAAGATTATATTTTACATCGTTTTGAGAATGATACCTTTCGTGTTACCATAAACCCTTGCACACAGAAGTAATACATATTGGGCAACCCCTGTGTTGATTATGGTTCACATCTTAGATTATAGCTGAGAACTACATGAAATATATAGAATATCATGCAGAGAAGAGGAGAGGTAGATGTATAGATAAATCCTTTTGTTTTGGAACAATGCCACTATCTCGTTACTGATTCACAATTTTCAATTTGCAATATTTAGGGGTGGCGAATGGTAAATGCGAGACTTTGCGAGACTGCGAAACTAGCGTTTTTCTTTGTTAGCCCGAGATATTTTGACTTTTTAGATTGCTAGACCGAGACTTCCAAGTGCTTTGAGTTCGAGACTCTTTCGTATAAAAATTGAGACTGCGAGACGCACATAGCCGCTAAAAAACGAGACTGCGATACCCATGAAATTTGACTAAAAGTTTGCGGGTTTTTGAAGGACCATTCGCCACCGCTAGATTTCACTATCACTTCCACTATTGACAAGAACCGCTGAACTTTTTGAATAAATGTCGAAAAAGTAGCACTCTTGACCGCATCCATGGCCGGCTTAGCGTTTGAAAGCTTTTCGTAAATGCGAATCTCTAAGATCTTAAATGGAAAAAGGGCTTAAAAACTGAGGAAAATTCAATCAGATCGGGATTCGAGATAATAAAGAAAATATAGAAAAAGAATCGTGAGCATATACTTGAATGAGTCCCGCATTTTCGAGTACGATGCTATGAAGGTCAGGATTAATTAAAACCGTTTCTGTGCTCTCAATTCTTGTTAGTGTGGTTTCTAGGGATCAAACCTTCCTAAATTGTCTCCTTTCACCACTAAAGGGGAGGGGGGGGGGGCGGTAAGAATCCCATTTGCCAGCCCATTTGTTTTTTCGAAATCCCACTTATCAGTGCTCAAATCCCAACCACAGTGGCACAATTCGGAAAAAATTCCCAGTCCCACTCAGACTTAAATCTCATTTTCCCAGGGCAAAACTCGACCAATCCCAATTCTTATTTTACCCCTTCAGGGCCCTCACAATAGGTTAGTTGTGATTTCATCATAGAATCGTTTTTCTTAAATAGCCCTTACAGGCTGGACTCTAACTTAGTTCTTGACCCTAGAACAAAGATACCATCCAGGACTACTTGGGATGCTAGAAGTTCTATAAAGCAAAAGAAAATTAAATCTCTACAGACTTTCCTGTAACCTTTCAATCGTTCTGACAAACGTAAGCTAAGTAAGAAAGGAATGCTAACGAAATGGTATTATCATTTAATTTGAACGATATCAACGATCGAGCTCGCACTTCGACTGGTACTCAAAAACTCCGTTAGTTAACCCTGGTTAAATTTCTTTTTGTTTCAAAGGTATACTAAAACGGCTGAAAATGTAAAAATATCGTCACCCTTAAGAACTCAGTTCTTTGGACATCAAGTTGTGGCGATTGTAGACTTTAGTTTGCCGAGATGTACGTCGTTCCGATAGGGGCTTCGAGCCCCTTCCTGGTGTGGCTTTATGGAACAGATGCCTTTATCTTCAGAAAACAGGGTATATTTTTGAGGATGTCAGTAGGGAACTACAGAAATAAACGGGATCGGAATTATGATAACTAGACTAAGAACATCTTAGGGAACAAGTGGTTTTATTAACACGGATCAAGATTAAGGGAACATGGGACCATGCACACCAGCTATAAGGGGCTTCATTTTGTTTCAATTTGTAAGATGTATTATATTTTGTGTGACTGATATTTGACCGTTGCCGAGTTGACTGCGGATATTAAGGGCTTCACAATAACAAACCACTGTGCCGGCTATCTATAAACTGCAATCTATGCTATTATTTGTGCTTTACACGAAATCAGGGAATCTTGTGAGCTAGCAGGTGGGCGTTAACGGAATGATAACCTTATTTGAGATGTAAATAGGCAAAGAGATTAGTCCAAAGACGTTATCTGATCGATAGGCGAAGGTGTCGCTAAGAGGGAAAGTTGATGAGCTTTCATAAGTTGACAAGTTAATTGATAAATACATTTGCTTTTTATTTCTCGGTCATTCTTTATCTCGGGTATATCACTCAGATCAGTTCCTAACCCACGAAATGGCAAAACCGTAAAGCGTAAAGCGTGTAGGGAAATATCAGCGAGCGGTATCCTTGCAAGAATACCAACTATTTTGCTGATCGTCGAAGCAATATGATCAATATGAGGCTTCCAGGTCAAGTTCTCGTCAATTAGGACTCCTAAAAATTTTACATAATCTTTGCATTCAAGAAGTACGAATCCATTATTGTTATTAGGGACCGTTCATTTTTTAAAGGAGGGGGGGGGCTGGTGGGATTTAGGGGAGTGTCAGTGGGAAATTGATTGATCCCCCCCAGCTTGCCAATTTTTTCACATGACCCCCCCTCAAAAGGAATTTTCTTGGGATGACCCCCCCTTGGCCACCTCGAAAAAAAGTTACATCTGGTATTTTACAGATTAATACGTTCAAATGCCACTACACGTATCTTGATGTCATATTAACTGTTACATTTCACTTGACAAGTGAATATTTACAAATCTATAAAGAAAGCTGTTTTGCACACATCTGATCTAAATTTCTCAAAAGAATGAAAAGTCAGTTTCAGATCTCCTAGTTATTTCTCGTCCCGTGAGCGTGTTGTAACTGGCCGCTCGTTTGCAGCAATGAATGCCACGATGACATCATTGGAGTCATCTTCCTCAGGGTCAGCTAGTGTCATCACTCTCGTACTCTTCATTCGTACTATCACTTGCTTCACTGCTATCACCCCTGTTGTCATTTTGTTCTCTTACACCAGTTTGACCAGTTCTGAGAGGATTCCCCATGGGATGCAAACATGAATGTCTAGCAATGGCCTTCACTTTTTCATCCTTGCTGCTCTTGAAATGCTGCTTCAGTCCATGGTGCTTTAGATGCGTCTGTTTTTGTCGAGGTCTTAAAGCTATTCACGACAAAAGATTAGACAAAACAAAACAAAAAGAGGGCTTTGAGAAAGATCATGACTCCACGCTGTTCCAGGCCAATGGCATTACTCTGAAGCATGGCGAGAAATTCCAGCACGATTTCAATGTGAAGCACATCGCTAGCGTTGAGGCGAAGCAGTTAAAGGTTTCACGGGAAATAGAAACCCTCGAAGAAAAGAAGACGACCTTTGAACGGACCTTCACTGTAGGGTCTTCAAGGAAACTATGTATCAAAGAAAAGAAAATTAAAAGAAAACCGCTGGAAATCAAAGAACAGAAAACGCAAACGGGTAGAAAACAACATTCGTCGCGTGTATCACATTTGCGTTGCAAATCCCCTTGACAAACAGCCTCCAAATTGTCTTCTTTATCCCCCTTCCCTAACAATCCTTGAAGCGTGCATAAACGTTGAAGCTGTGGCAACAATGCTGTTTAGACGGGATGCAAAATTAATCGTTTACCTACTGCAAGCAAACTATTTTAGCAATGCGGCAGGAAGCAGGATGCTCACCAATCTTGAGCCGGAAGTTAGGAACAGGGTGTACTGCATCCTGCATCCTGAAGATTATCACACGGATGATACGAGTGAAGAGGAAGATGACGATGAAGAGGAGGGCGAGAACGACGAAGAGGAAGAGGAGAATGTCGAAGAGGAAGAGGAAGGAGACACCTTATTTCAGTGAACTGTACTCCATTGATTTCTTCACTGCGTATAATGTGCTACGGGCAATGTTTTTAAGAGTTTTATTCAGAACTATATTAAGGCATTACAAAGTACCGTATAGCACCAAATTTTTTTGGTAGTTTTCTTTTTTGCAACTAAAAGTAAGAAAACGATCTCAGCAGTTTAATAGTCGCTAGAACAACATTTCACCAATCAAAAACCTGTTGCTGTTGAAGCGCTGTTATTTGTAGTTAGTTTTATTGATATTAACTTTGCTAAGAATTTTTCTTCTTACTTTGAAACTGTTTCAGAATATTAAAGATGTTTATATTTCGTGAAAAAAGCAGGAGATTTTTTCATCAATTCATGAAAACTTCATATCACTTTTTCATCGCTTTTTTTTCGCTTGACCCCCCCCCCCCCCCTCCTTTTTCTTCAATTTTTTTGGGGGGCGGCCCCCCTTTTGAAGCCATTTTTTCGCGTGGCCCCCCCTTAAATCCCACCACCCCCTCCCCTATTCCTTAAAAAATCCTTATCCGGAATTCTCAGTGATACATACATATCTGATGATCAATTCTTTTTCGTCTTGGTCTAAAGACAACAAAGTTTGATTTTTAGCGTTAATGGTTAGTTTATTAGCATTAAGCCAGTTCCAAGCATTGTTTAGTTCAGCGTTAACTGTGGTTTTCAGGGATTTCAAGTCTTTGTCAGCATATAACAGGTTTGTATGGTCAGCAAATAAATAAAACCCAAGTTTATTACTACAGAGGTAGATACTCCTGATATAAATTAATATAAATTAAGAAAAGTAAGGGGCCTAAAACAGGCCCTTGCGGAACTCCCGTTACTGAGTTCTTCTTGGATGAAATGTGGTTATTGTCAATATGCGTTATTTGCGTTCGGTTTGCCAAATACGACGAAAACCACTCATGCATAATACCTCTGATACCATAATACTAAATAGTGCAATTTATCTAGAAAAATAGGGGGATATAGAGTATCAAACGCTTTTTTCAAATCGAGGAAAACGCCACATGTAAACATTTTCTTGTCCACATTTGTTTGTATGGTATCCACTATATCCAAAATTGCATGTTGAGTGGAGAGTTTTTCTCTAAAGCCATACTGAGCTTCATATAAAAGTTCATTATTTTCAATCGGTTATACATAGTTTTTTCAAAAATTCTATTGAAGACAGAGAGTAGCGAAATAGGACGGTAGTTGCTTGGGTCAGTCTCGTCGTCACCTTTGTACACTGGAATAACTTTTGCATGTTTTAACTTTCAAGGATATTTTCCAGTTTGAACAGAAAGATTAATATATAAGCTCAGCTAAGGGTGAAGAAAGTATGTTCTTTGCACATTTCAAAACGCGCACAGGACATGAATATAACCACATAGCTTCTAGTTTTTAACTCTGATTGGCTGGGAACTTCTGTCTCAGCCCAATGCAATCATAAGTGAATTGAAAAATGCTCTATTACGTTCACATAATTATTCTGTCCACTGTTACGTTGGTAAGCCGCATATCGGTGATTGACGTGATCGTTGGCGTCACTGTGAATTCTGCTGTCTCATCCTGTCGTCACACTCCACTCACGCCCACTGTAAAGGGTGCTTTTTTGGACTTCAGTTTGAGGTGATTTAGCTATAGAAAAGTTACAAACATGCCGTCTTACAAGTTATATTATGGCGAAGGCCGTGGAAGAGGGGAGGTTATCAGGCTTCTGTTCGCTGCAGCAGGTATCCAGTACGAAGATATTCGTATGAACTTGGAAGAGTGGTCGAAGATCAAAGCAAGTACGTGAGATATAAACTCATTTATTGACAGGTTCAACCGCATTTTTATCTCTGAAATAAATAATAAGTGGTACTGTGAATTTACGTCGAGAAACAATTTCATGTTTGATGGAGTTAAGATGATATTTTCAATCGCGTGCCTTTCCCTGCGAAAACTGCGAGCAGCATTGTTTAATTTATGCAAGTCATGATTATTTCTATAACATGTGCAAAGTACATGATTTATTTCACACTGGGTAGTTGGCATCATTCCTAACGTGGGTACAGTATATATGAACCCATAATTGACCCGCATACAGGGTAGAGAGCAGACTTTAACATTGCATCTATTCACGGGGTCGCAGGTTCGAATTCCCTCCATTAATATATATAATGCCGTTACTCAGGCTAAATCGCAATTGCTAAATAATGCAAGGGTCAGATTTTGCGTCACTGTCGAAGCAGAATTCTTGAAAAGCAACTTTATATAATTTGGGGTTTTGCAGGCTGTAATTGAATTAGAGCGTACGCGACAGAGTCAAAACTCCGCTTTGCATTCCTTATTCGTCTAGGTGCATTAACTAAAGGTTATTCGTTTCATTTATCGCAATCTTTTTGACCTATAATACTTCAATTGTGTGGTGGTTTTTCCCTTAAAAAGGATATTTTAGTGTCATTGTTTACGTTTGAAATTGTCCTCTTCTTTAGAGATTGAAATTTGATAGCTAGGATGGGATTTTATTCTTAATTACCCATGCCACTCACCTTTTCCGAACACTGAGTCAATGCTTTGTCAACCAAAAAGGTGACAAGCATTCTCATAATTCCCAACTCGAGTACGCTGTAGGGTTATAAGGCACTGAATATTTAATGAAGTTTGAAAGGATTGTCTAACTGGAGCACCTTTAAACATCAACATTTTCTTATCTTTTATAATAAACCAGAAATAGAGGGCACATCCCCGGGGAGGGGGGGGGGGGGTACTCCCCTATATCAGGTATATAGGTATGTGCCGTCCCAAAGGGTATGATTTTTGAGCCGTTTTGGTCTGAAGACGGGTATAGATTTTGAACATTTTGGTCTGAAATTGGGTATGGTTAATGGGGGAACGTTCACGAAAGGTTATAAACTTATTTTTCTTCCCAGCAACCGGGGCGAGTAACTGGAGAGAGAGAAAGAGAAATGGATAAAATGTATCTTTCCAGCTAAATTTTACCTACTCATCTTTGTTACGTTGATTTCCGTTCAGCACTGATGCATATGCTATGCTTATCACGTACTACAAAGCCAGTGTGAAAATTTGTAACCGCAACGCTTTATTTGTTACAACTTGTGGTAGGTTGGTTACTAACCTACAAAGAAAGCGTTTCCTGTTTGCACAAACACTACAAACATTAGGCGATCAAAGGCAATCACCGGGTGCAATCAGGGGGATTACAATAAAAACCGACTTTGATCTGTCTTATGAACACTATATATTGAGTTCTTTTAATAGCATAAAGTTATATTTTCACTGTGTTCTATACTACATAATTAAAAAATATAATGCTTAAACAAAATATACTTTGTCGTGACTTCACTCGAATAAGGTAATAACGAGTTGTTAATAATGTAACGACTTTCTAAAGCCATGTCTGAAAACGGGTGTATATTTTCAATGTCAGGTCTGAAAACGGGTATGGATTTTTGTGGCCAGGTCTGAAAACGGGTGGGAAAAATGGCATGTTTTGGTCTGAAATTGGGTCTGGATTTGGAGATGCGGGCGGCACACCCCCACCAAAAATTCCAAATATTACCCCCCCCCCCATCCTGCAGACTCAGAGAATTAACTAATTCCCCTCTTAAGATTAACTATTGACAGGAGCCTATCACCTGGAGTCTCCATCTCCCTTATAAACCCTAGGAGACAACCTTTGCCCGTATCTTTCTATTTTTAGTCATTCGAATTCCCTCGAATGCATTGTACCGTCCACTCAGAACAAAGTTATTCTTTTACGTCACATGCAGTCACAAACCAGTGATAGCGTCTCACAAAATATTCTCTTGAGACTGTTCTAAAAATAAAAAGATACGAGCAAAGGTTGACTAAAGGATATAGTGTGTATGGAGGCTCCGGGTGATGGGCTCCTGCTATTGATAAGTATGTTTAACTTTCATTATTATTGCTGTAATACTATACTGTCTGCATCTTTTCACTATTTCAGGTGGAAGATCACCATTTGGTCAAATGCCATTCCTTGAAGTTGATGGCAAAGTTCTTGGCCAAACTGGAGCAATTATAAGATATGTAGCTAAACAAGAAGGTAATGCTATCTTTGACTGCAATTTCTTTCCAAGATATTTCACCTTTTTAACACTATTCTTTGTAGTTTTATTAAGTAATTAATAAAACTGTTGTTGGATCAAAATGAGCAATGAAATTATTGTATGCTGATTTCCTTCTATTCTGAGGTTATATGTTCCCAATTTTCTTTCCAAATACAATGGAAATTGGAAACATTTACCTGAATTGTAAGCCTATAAAACAGTGCTACATTATTCTAGTTACATAATAAGATTCTTAAATATTCCAGCTTACACATAACATTATTTTCAGTTTTGCTTCTTGCTTTATCCATCACAAGTTATTTAGAATTACTCATTGTGCCTCCATTATTTCTCTAATATTTTGTGCACATTTTTTTTTTGAAGGGTTGTGTCCAGATGAGTGCTTTGAAGAGGCAAGAGCTAATATGATTGCAGATTCTGTTGTCGATCTTTTTAATGGTATGGTAAAAATCCATTTTGAGAAAGATGAAGCAAGAAAGGTTTGTACTAATTATTATTGTTACTGTTATTAGAAGGTATATATGTGTCCAGAGAAGTGTTGGAGATAACTGTCAGCCATCAGACATTGTCTGACCAAGACAGTTGACAATCATTGTTGACGAGACTTTGATATTGAAAAACAACATGCTGGAATCAAATAATAATATTAGTGTACATAGAGGGCTTTTTTTAGATAGTTTTAGATAGTTTTTATGTTGTTTTTATAGTCTTTCATATTAGATTTGGAATTTATTTAGATTTTTAACCTAAAAAATGACATTGTCGTTTCCCATGATTATAATGCATAGAATCGTTTAATTTTTGTATATTAGTTTATGGTTTTAAAGAAAATAAAGATTTATTTTAAAACAATTATTATTACTATTATTATCGTTTATTATTATTATAATTATTATTTTTAGCATTGTTGAAAACACCTGTTTGGTGCATTAATAGCAACTGTAACTATCCAAGTATATAGAAATACAAAATTACACTTGAGAAGAAAGTAGATTATAAAACAGTATTATAAAGTGAGATACCAAAGTAAATTAAGAAATGACTTTCTGAGAACTGGAACGTCTCTCATGAGGAAAGCCAGAGAAATACAGACAGATGTGTGTGGTGTTGGAGGGGCAAGTACAAACCAATTGTAAACATCACCTGGGACTCCTGGTAAAGCATCATTCCTCACTCTGACGAAAGAACTCAGGCTGGAAATGAATGTATGGTTTCAGATGTAAGCTGGATTCATGGTCTTTTTTGTCTGAGGAACTTTGACAGAGACTTCAACTCAATTCGATTTGAAGCCCGCACTTAACTTATGGCCCTTTGCTGTACTGAATGGTTCTTCCATTCCAGGTTTCTCCCGCAATCTCCCAAACCGAGAACAGGTGCAACAGCTATGAGCTACAGAAATAGGAATGTTAGTCTGTCACATTGTTAAGCAAAGAGATGACGAGATTAAAGAAAGCGTCTAATTCACGGATGTTTTGTAAACATAACTTAACATTTAAAATCAAATGTTTTCATAGCCAAGATTAAGGCAACTTACCAGATGGCACCTGGGATAGTAATTAATAAACTTGGAAAATGAACTCTGTCAAAAATGAAACGAAGTCTTACCCTGTGTCATTTAGTTGATATTATGCTTTTTAGTTCTTGTGCGAATGCCATGACTTAATTTACCTGTCTGTTCCTTTTTCATTCGTTTCCTCCTTTTAATTCTTATTTTTATTTTATTGTAGTTTTTGTGCCTACTTTTGTAAACAAAAAAAATCATCATAAAATACACACACACAAAAAAAACATTTTAAACCAGAGTCCCGATTTAGGCTCTCAACTTTAATGTGAGGAATTCTGTGGTAATTCACCCCAAGTCCCAATCAGATCATGGCGGTCGTACAGGCTTACATCTTTTCTTATTGCTTCTACTGTTGTTTATTTCAGAAAGAACTGAGAGATGAGTATGAACAGAAAACTCTACCAGCACGGTTGGAATCCTTTACTGCTCAACTTCAAGGCAAGGATTATTTTGCTGGCAACAAGGTATGGAAGTAAATTGGAACACAACATAACTATGATCTTGTACCTATCATCTAATTCAGGAACCCTCCAGTTTTCTTAAGACTTTCAAGAGATTGACTTTCCCTGTATGCAGGCAAGACATTGACTTTCACTGTACTTAAAATCATTGAGCTCTTAACAAGATTTAATTAATATCTGTTTACAGCAACATACAATGCATTTTAACATAGGAGCATTGTATTACCAGGTCTAGGTTTGGATCCATACTTTTCTACAATGGTGTTGTCCTTATGCTTTATTATTATTTATTTATTTATTATTATTTTGCCACACAGAATAAATTAAAAGTAGAATAGAAAAGATAAGAAATAAGATAATTACCTTTAAATTTAAAATAAGCATACAACTTGGAAAGAGTGACTGTGGTGGGGAATTCTCTTAGAAGCAGAGCTTAATGAGGAATAGAGATTTTCCCCCACGGGCAATTTGAATACTAGGAAGCATTTAGAAATAAAGAAAAAAGACAAGTATTTTAATTACATAAGTATGTTTTGAAAAAAAAAATTTAGATATAAAGTGTCAAGGTAATTAGATTGTATTCTGTCTGACCCTTAAAAGATTGGTTCGTTATATCCTTTTTTACCGAGCTCTTTGATCTCACATTTTAAGTAGGTCGATAAATTGAAAGTGGGACTTGTTTGTTACCTTTTTTTTTTTTTAATTCAGCTGACCTATGCCGACGTTACTTTTTTCGATCTGTGCAACAACTTTATGATGTTGGGAAAGCCTGGGGTACCTGAGCCACTGAAGAAGTTTCCTCTTTTGGTGGATCATTACAATCGTGTAATGGCTAATCCAGGGATCAAGGCGTGGCTACATGAACGCCCCCAGAGTGAGCATTAGTTACTCAGTAGAAGAAAAAGGACACTTGTGAAGTGTTTCCTTTGCACACAAAGGACACACTCTAAATCTTTCAAGTAAAAACTGCATACGTGGTAAAAACCAGGTATATATATGGTAAAGCTGTCCAATGTGACTTGACGTCTAAAACAAATTGGCTACAGGTGTAATAGATTCCTCGTTCCCAGTGTCTTCTTCTTCCCGTTCCCTGGAGCGAGAGGCAGAGGACCCTGGGAACGAGGTGGGAATGTGGGAACCCAGATCGAGCTCATCTGCTATCTGTGCCATGCTGACGAGACCTAACAAGACCGAAAAAGCTGCCCATGGCTGCTGGCTTTTGAGCTCAATTTTTCATTTCTTTTTTTTTTTTTTGGGGGGGGGGGGGTAGCAATAGGGTTTTATCCCTTCTACCACTGTAGCCTCGGTGCGCATGTGTAGCTTTAACATACCCTTACTACATTTTGACGTTGTCATTCCAAGCCACATCCCACAACCCTACCATTGTGTGATACAAATTCACCACGAATTTAGCTAAACCCCTCAATAACATGGAAATAAACAAGTACTAATAAACAGATGAACGTTTATTTGTTTTCCCATGCTATTTTTCCTCGTTTTGTGGGGATAGTTTCTAAAGAAACTGGTGCTGCGTCGGTGGGAAATTGAAACACAAGAAAATGGGTAAATCAAACGAGTTGATTAAGTAAGTTATACCACCGTAAGGTAAAAGGGAGGTGCTGACGTTTCGAGCGTTAGCCCTTCGTCGGAGCGAATGAGAGGATAGTGGGTTACGTTCAATTTATATAGAGAAGTTTGGAGCCATGCTATTGGTGAAACCATAGCATTGTGTGAATGGAAGTGAATAAATTAGATGAATGATTAAATGAATGAGAAACGTTCGCTGATACCGTGGGGATTAAGAGAACCGAGTTGGAAGATAAGCTTCTGTTCTAGGTTTTTACGGCTTTCCGTATTGCCCTGATGCACGGAAAGTCCACATACCGCCATGTTGTGAGTTGAGTGGTTAGGTCGTGCTACAGGTTTCGATGCATCTTTGTCATTTCGTTCGACGTCACGCAGATGTTCGCGGAAACGGTCACCTAATCTTCTTCCGGTCTCGCCGATGTATATCTTCTTGCATAAGGTGCATTTAGATAACATTGTAGATAGATAACATTGGCGGAAGTGCATGGGAAACGGTCGGTGATTTTAAGCGATCGTTTAGGTCCTGCTATTTTGTTTGTGTTGTGGACGAAAGGGCAAGTTCTGCATCTTTTGCGTGTGCAGTTGAAAGTGCCGGGTGATTCGTCTGATTTTAGTGTACTTCTAACTAAAAAATCGCTTACGTTTTTGTTACGTTTGAATGAAATGAGTGGTGGTAGTGAGAAGATGCTGCCTGTTTCGTTGTCATTCTGAAGTAACTTGAAGTTCTTCAGAATGATGTTCTTGACAGGTAGGTTGAGTGGGTGAAAAGTGAGTGTGAACGGTATTCTCTGGTTCTCTTCCTTTTGTGACGTTTGTGGTGCTGAGTGTTGGTCAGTTGTTTTAGCGCGTTGTTGAGCTGTCTTCACAACTGAGTCAGGGTAGCCACGGTTCTTGAAGAACTGAAGCATTTCTTCTGGTTTGCTGGAGAAGTCCAACTCATCACTACATAAACGTCGAAGTCTGAGGAATTGAGAATATGGAATGGAGTTTTTAACATGGGTGGGGTGAGAAGACGAGTGCAATAAGCACTGGAAGGAATATGCTCACGTTTTGTACTGAACGTCAAAATTGCCAAACCCACGTTCTCGACGCGACGTGATAGGGACTTTCAGATTCGAGACGCGACGGCTGTAAGACGCGGCCGGAAGTTAATTTTTAAAGAGCTGACATATTGCGCATGCTCACGCCGTCTTCCTGATGGTATCACGTCGCGTCGAGAACGTGGGTTTGGCAACTTTGACGTTCTGTACAAAACGTGAGCATATTCCTTCCAGTGCTTAACTTAAATAATGATATATTCCTCTAAACATGAAAAATTAGTAATCTAGGATCATTGGACGTAATTTCTGGTGACATTTTAGATCGTAGCTGTGGAAGGATTTTGAATTTTTACCTCCGCCAAGGAGGTTATGTTTTCACGCCTGTCTGTTAATCGTTTTACGCAAAAACTAATCAACGGATTTGCACCAAATTTGGTGGAAAGGTCGCAAATATACCCAGGATCAATCGATTAAAATTTGGGATTTATTCGGATTAAACTCCGGATCTCAGATCCAGACTAGACGCTCTCGGGAGCGTTCACTTGGGCTACACTTGATAGTACGGCTTCGAACAAACGTAAATGTCAGTTTACGCCTAACTTTTGTATATATTGTATACTATATGGCTGGTTCCACGCCCGCAAAAAACCTACCAGACTGTATATCGCACCGCAATTCTTGTCGTGTTTAAACTGAGCGATTTTATCACAAAGTTTTCTAAGGTTTTACAGAAATTTCAGTCATAATTGGGTTTGTTTACTAATCGAATTAATGTTGACCAATCAGCTTTCTTGGTTCCCACGGTAGAAAACAGTTGTGAAACTTGATGCCATTCATCTGATTCCAAGTTATCCGCCGAAGGCGAAGAAGGCGATATGTGGGAAAAACAACAATATTACTCCTTAATCGGATATACTTTTCTTCAAATAGCTTTTATTTGTGGATCCAAACTCTTAAGACAACAATATGTGGCGGGGCGGAGGTAAGCGCTCTACCGAGTGCCCTTCTTTCTAGTTTTAATTTCTTTCAGGTGTACTAAGCTTATAAAGTGGCAGTGTCTTCGAGCAAGGCTTGTTAGTAAGTCACGAGCTACAACTTCAAAAAGTGAATGCAGGAGTCTTCTGCATACTTTCCTCGTCTCTTGTACCGTTGCATTTCTCGATTTATTGCGTTCATCTGCCGCTTAACTAGCACATTTAAGCTTTGTGTGTTTTTATGATCTTTTCTAATAGACACAAACAGATCATTTCCGTGGCTATTTCTGCGAAAGAATTGCTGAAGAATCACACTGATAAAGAGCGTTTAGCAGCCGCGTCGTCTTGCATCGCGCTGGAGATCTTAACTTTACTTTTCCCGCGCAAACGGCGACGTTCTAGTTCCACTCCTTTAACAGCCACCGCGTTCTAGAAGCCGTCACGTCTCGGATCTTAAAGTCCCTATTTCCAAGCATGCGCACTGCGTCATTTCTGGGGATGTTTACTTCCGGCCGCCGTAGTAGAGGTCGCCGTAGTGATTTGCTTAAAGTCCCTATTATGCCGGCATAATTTGGAGCAAAATACTATATGTGGAGCATCGAGCATAATGCCGGCATACTAGTGCTTTTTTGGCGGCATAATAGTGCCATTTTGCAACATAACAGTTAGTTCCTTTTTTAGAGCTACAATTGTCCATCTATTAAGTTAAAATTACAAAATTTCAAGCTATTTTAATGTTCTACATGGTTTCCATTTCTATTATCGCACTTCACGGGGGTCCCGGAAAAAAAATTTTTTCGGCACAATTATGACTCACCGGGGTCCGGGAAAAATTTTTTACGGCATAATTATAACTCACCGGGGTCCGGGAAAAAAATTTTGCGGCATAATTACGATTACAATAGTTACAGTCGAGCATAATTTGGAGCATAATAGTCCGTTTTGGGGGCAGTGCCAAAAAGCATGGTGCTCGATTTTAAGAGCCTAATGTGTCAACCCCTACCGCACCGTGACGGACAAAAGGGAGCTTAAGCACGCGCATTTTTGAGACGCGGACGGCAACCGGAAGCTAGCTGTTTTCCCTTTTAATTTGTCTACACACAACCACATTTACATTGATTAGTATCTTTTCTTCATTAGAGATGATCACTATAAAAATCTGGGAGACACCACTGTCCTGGCATGCGTAATGTTCTCTTCCGGTTGCCGTCCGCGTCTCAAAAACTCACGTGCTTAAGCTCCCTAATAGTAAACATACCGCAATACCGAACCGTGACGGGCAAAAGTAAAGATACTGTAATGCCGCACCGTGACAAACAAAAGAAAAAATACCGTAACAGCAAATCGAGATTTGCCAAAATATCGAAACCGCTTGGTCTTGCAATACCTCAATACTGTACTTTCAAATAAAACTTACAGCAATACCGCACCAAAAATAACACAATACCGCATTATTACAAACCCGTACGTCCTCCTCCAGGAGGTACATATTTTCCACAATTACGATTTAAGAAAGTACCACTGTAGTTAGGCACCCAACGAGCAGATTGAACCAAAAGACTCTGAGAGACATTTCTAGGCTCCTTGTAATGTTCAGAGTCTGTCTTAATTTTCATCACCCAGAAGAATTTGATCTGTTCGGATATCTTGGCTGAAAATTGAAGTGTTCGAAAATTTTAGGGAATACATGTAATATATTCAGAAATTGCTGGCTTGACGGCCCCTTCTAAGAACGTTCCAACAACCATTTGCTCATCCGAAATTGCTAGATTACCTTATAAGTGCCAAAAATTGCAAAAATAGCCTCTCCGAAAACGTAAGCCTTTTCGTTTGGACCCCTTGTTGCGAATCTTTTGGGTGGTGTTTTAGGGACTGCATGAAAATCTATTCAGATACACGGTCCGAAAATCAGAAGGCCTGTGTGTTCGATATCCGAAAATTCTAGTTCACCTTGCTTGCCAACAGATTTTTACCTTAAATAGTCGTTGGGTGCCCTTGTAGTTAAACCTGGCAAAGTGATGCATGGTTTGGTAACTGCTGAGTCATCATGATGACCTTAGGGGGAATCTATGATCATATTAACAATTCTCCCAAGCCGCATGTTAAGAATTCAGCTTGTATTCTCTGGCTCCAAAACCTTCCGTTTACTCTTAGCGCTTCACAGTAAAAGCTAAATTCAGCTGTACACTCATTGAAAAATGCCTTCTTACAAGCTTAATTACTTTAACACCCGGGGAAGAGCTGAGATTTGTAGGCTGGCATTTGCTGCTGCCCACAATGAATTCGAGGATATTAGCTTGAGCTCCGACCCGGGGCGTTTTCTAGAACGGGGTATAATATTTCGAACGCACGAAAGCTCCAGTTTTGTAAACAACCATTTGAAATTATTCAAGGACAGATTGCTTTTAAAAATACGGTTCAATGCGTTAACAAGCAAACTGTTGTACCCTCACCCTGTGTTTTAGCGTGCAGGGTGGGCGTATTTTTGCGCGAGCCGCGAGCGCTCACTCCGCCATCTTGGATAAATAGGCGCGCGGAAGTCTGGAACGAGTCCATAATGTACCCGCGTTACAAACTTTCTAGAACGAAGTACAAAAAATTTCTAGAACGGGGTATCAGTTTTAGGGCGAATTCTAGAAAGGGGTATTAAAAATTGGCCCATTTCTACAACGGGATATCAATTTTAGGGGAATTTTTTTTTAAAACGGGGTGCTTATTTGGAGTCCTAGGCGGCAGCTACCCACCCAAAAAATACCCAAGTACCCCTCCCCCCCGGGAGTTCCGAAGAGTGGTCTGAAATGAAGAGATGCGAGTATTTAGTATCTACATATGAAATCGGTACTCTAGCATTCAAAAAACCTTCCGTTTAGTGTCCATCTTTTGTTTGCTCTTTTCCTTTTTAAGCTTGCGACAAACTTAGAAAAACTGCCTTTGGTACACGCGGTTATCTAACAGAAACAACTTGATATTCAGAACTAAGGTCATCCAAAGGATGGACCATGTTATATTTGAGGGGGGTGGTGGGGGTTGGGCAATTTTATTTTTGTTACAATTTTTTTTTTTCCCTCTTTTAGCTGTTTTTTTAGGACCTTAACAATCAAATGTTCGTCGACTAGTGTCAAACGTCCTCTGGAAAATACTGCGCCTCTATATCTTAGCGTGGCGAGTTATTCTGCAATTGCTTCTATAGGCTTTGTTTGTATATAGGCACCGTTTATTACAAAATGCAGATTGCAGAAACACAGCACAAATATTTTAAAACCTGTTCTACCGTCTATTTATCACGCAATCACCTCTCCTACATCACTTTTTTCCGAGGTCATCTTCCACGAAAATTCGTACTATTCTTGGCACATCTCTGGAAATATATCATTTTGAAAGGATAAATTCGCCCCTTTAAACTGTGTCCCAAGTCTTCAATGCAATGTATAGCCGATTCTGACAAAAAAAAAAAAAAACAAATAACACCTGCGGAAATTGCTTGACCCTCTCCCACAAGTCTGAAGTTTCTATAGACTAGCTAATATCCGACGTCAAACACTGCCACGTCTTGCCACTGGTCGTGAGATGGTCTTGCCTCTGGCCAAGGCTGACAACCTAGCACTACAAAAACTGACGAGAAAAAGTAACATCTCTAAGAATACACAGATCGAAACGAGTGAATGCCGATGAGAAATCAAAGCGCTTTAACCTTGACATTTCAGGCAAATTAGGTACCCCGGCCATAAACCACCCCCTCCAGGCCCCTCTACTTCCCTCAACCGATGCAACAAGTCTTGCACTAGAAACCTTGACAGCCGCCGAGCGCAACAGGCGTTAGTCCATTGTACATAGTCTTAAGTACATAAGACCAGCTGATAAACTGTTTCATCAAAATCTTTATTTATGAAACTTATTAACAATTATAGATTATGAGCTCGAGATTAGTTGATGAGGCCGAAGTCCGAATAAACTGTCACCCCATAGAAATCGAGAACGAATAATCTAATTCTTTTTCTTTTAGTAAAAATCATAATAAACAAATCATGAGTCGGTGAAAAAAAAAACACAAAAATACTCAATCTTCCTACGAAACTTCGCTAAAAGCGCCCGTACGTCGCCATTTTGAAAACGATCTTCAAGCAAGTGCTGCCTAATGGCTGATAGTCTGCAGTAGCTCAGCCAACCAGATTGCCGCATTTGCATTAGTCTACACAGGAGCCCATCACCAGGAGCTTTCCTATTTTTAGAACTCATATTTCCCGCGAAAAAGTCAGTTTCGCACGATCCGTCCCTATCCTTCGCCATTATAAAGCGACAGTAGAAATTCGCATCAGAAATGAACATGTACGTAGCGCAATTTGATTGGTCATTAGTAATAATATATTTGTTTTCTTTGCCACGAAATAGAAGTTAAAAATAGCACCATGTACTACTGTGCTGGGACAAAGGGCTGATATGGGAGAGGAACGCTCCTGGTCTATAAGTAGATTTTTACTAATGGCTGATAGTCTGCAGTAGCTCAGCCAATCAGATTGCCGCATTTGCGTTGGTCTAGATTTTTACTAATTGCGTATAGGATGAGCTGTTGGGCAGCTGAGAAGAAAAATAGGTTTTGGTAAGATTAGGAAATTTGGATTGTCGTGACTCCTTGTCAGCCATGTCATCTCACAAAATTAATATCCCATTTTGCTTTAATATGGAGGAAAACAGACAATGAACAAACTGTCTATTGATTTTTGTAGCACTCTTGTTATTTCGTCAATGTAAACAGTGCTTTGGTAGATCAAAGGTGGATTCGAGGGCGGATAGTGAGTCCATAACAATAGATTCCAGTGGTAGATCAAAGTTGGAAATTGGGCGCAAAAAAAAAACAAACAATACATTCCAGAGGTGGATCTGAGGGAGGATAGGGCGGACATAACAATAGATGGATGGGGCGGAAAAAATCCCAGAAAATCCGTCGAAATCCCGATCCAGTACCAGTTACCAACTCAATGATATTGAATTAGCCGTTCAACCCACCTTTCCCCTTACAACCGGAACAAGGGTTTTGAGTTGTTTCAAAGGTAGTGAAAAACGTTTATTAAAAGCTGGCCAACTGAGAGGTGAACAGCAGCTTCATAGAAACAAAGAACAATGACTCTAATAAATAATGACTCTTATAAATACTCATGTCCTTAAAGAACATATATCAAAATTCTACTACCTTGTTTATCTTGAGTTATAGCAATTGTGCTGCAGACAGTCTATTGCCGATAAATATCACTTACGAATTTATAATTTTTCCTCTGGTAGTCCATCGCTGGCAAAAAAAAATCTCAAGTTTTTCAAAGTTTTAAACCGGAAATGACCCCGAGATGCAGACTTTTAAGGACATTTGTACACGAACGCTCAACCTGTATTAATTTAAATCAACGAAATCTTCCAAATGCATATTGTCTTTGCTAAAAGTGATTCTGAATCACAAATAAATAACCTTTGGCCTTAACATTAAATAATTTTCATCATCGTCATCAAAACGTCACCTAATACCTCTCAACTAAAAAGCGCCTTTTGGCTGCGCGTTGCATTTGAAAACAAAACAAGAACGTTGCCTTAAACGTCTGTAAATAAATAAAAGCACTTTCAGCAAGACGATGATTTATGAAAACAAAATAAAGAAAACTCATGAGTGTACAAATCATAACGCTTTTAGTAATTAACAATTATTCGTCGAAGGCGAAGTGAATATTCACCGATTATCACTGAGCCTGAGACGAATACTTGTTTTAGTATAAATACACAGGTGATTATTTCACAAAAAGGAAAAGTATCGTACAACACGAAAAAGAATTATTTCATCAAAAGCGCGCGAGCGACTGGCAGCCATTTCGTTCGTCGAGGTGATTATCGGCTGCTAATCCGAGATAGCGAACCAATCAGAGCGCGCGATTTTGTATAATCACCTGAGTATTTATACTAACTGCAGTTATGAAAACGTGCAAAAGGTTCCTGTTACAGCTTCTGGTTACGGTAACAGCAAGATCATTCAGATACTGGCTGTTGCATTTACTTTACGATCGTTAAATGCATAGAAAAACAACCTGCGTTATCCTATGCTACCCAAACTTTTAAGGTGCAAATACCTGCAGAGAGTATAGGTAAGTAGGAGTATGTCTTCCCTCGTCCCAGCTCGCCACCTGCACAATTAATAACACGTGCATGCAAGGTAGTACGGCACCAAAACGAATCAGTATCAGATTACTGAGTAAACAACGCAACAATGGAAGAACACTCCAGGGAGGACCTCATCCGGGGATCATTGTTATCAGGCCTCCTGTCCAATAAAAATTTGCATGCGCATGCACTACGCAGTCAAAAATTATGATCCATTGTTATATACCTAGACTCTCACTCAACAAAACGAGCACTGTGATTGGTTGATCTTTGGTCTCGTACCCCTGATCAAATTCAAATGTATACCGACCGGGATACAACTGCGCAGTTGCTGCCCGCGCGCCAGTTGTGCCGTCTTTGTTTGTTTTTACTGTATGGTTGTTTAAGGAAAAGTCTAAATATATAACAAAGCACTTAATGTATCGTCCCGCGGGAAACTATTATTTTTCTTTTCTCTCGAGTACTCATGTTTCCCGAGACGAAGTCGAGGGAAACATCAGGACTCTCGGGAAAGCAAACCAAACTGTTTCCTTCGGGAAAGTAAGTGTTTGTTGTTTTTCTTACAGGTCAGGGACCCGTCTGGAACCGATATTTTTGTACTTCGATGCGCCTTTAAAGTACGTGTCTTCTTGTTAAAGAATGAAATATTACATGTAGATTAACCAAAACAACACATTCTGCTCAAGACGCGACGCAGAATTGCATGATATGAGCAACAGGAACATATTGCATACAGAAAACGTTAACCTTTTTGACCAAAGACGTATGACCATCTCTTGGGAAGATGCTGAACATCATTCCTACGGTAATTCGACTTTTTAATATTGAATTGACACGAATTTTCCCACTTTCCTCCACTGTGGAATATTTTTTGTGATAAGGTTACAATCTGTTCAACTCTGGATCTGAATGAGCCAAGACAAACACTAAATCAGTTGGTTGTAGCACAAAGTCATATGGCGGGCAGCAAATGACGTATCGCTTGGCTGACGGAGTTCCAAGAGTCGGCTTGTTGCTGTCTCTGAATCGATACAAACCCAAGCAAATCATGGAACTACACCGCAGCGCGTGTAAAAACATCTCTCCAAAGGAACCGCCCCCCTGAGGAAGAACAAAGGACAAACACGATGGTATGCATGTTGATCAAACGCAAACATTCTTACTCAGGAATAGTCATTAGTGCAAACGTTTGGTCATTCTTCTTTCGAAAGGTCTGGGTGGTAAATTCTTGTTTTTTAAGTGGCTGAAAACAGGCTGCAGAGTATAATTATTTCTTTATGTTATAAACCCTAGCTGGAATCTAACAAGTGGAACACTTGTATCGTTAACAAAAACAAATTTCAGTATTTCATTTGCTATGTGTGTAGATGCGAGTCACCCCTCCCTCCTTTTTTCATATTTTTGCATGCTTATTGTTTTCCATATTTGGGCATGCCATGTGCTTTTGACACATAATAGTGGTTGTTAGTGGGAAATTGCCAAGTTGGTAAGTCAGGCCTGGACAATGCACTATCCAAGTAAGTTTCTATTTCATACACCTTTAATGACCGTTGTAGTTTCACCGTACTTAGCATTTCTATATTTGATTGCTCTGTAGAAACCGTCGTCTTTGTCGTGTACAAGTCTTGTGGAAGAATTCTGGAAGAATTGTAATTGTCTATGACGCGTTTTTGGTTGTGAATTAAATAACTGTCACATATAATCCAGTAGCAGTGGTTGTTGCGATTATAATGTGTGTTCTTGCGTTTATAATACTTAATTGTTTATTTACTTGCAAAATGTCATGGGGAAATTTCTTACCAAGTTGACAAAACAACTTCACTATTTCATAATCTGCATTTGTGATAACGACATTGACGTCATAAATCTCACATCTGAGCTTAGCAGAATAAATTTACGTAGTATTTAAAAGAGCGATTAGAGACACAAAACGGTTTCAACATTTGACCAACATTCGTTCAACAAAAGTTGAAAGGATTTTGGGCAAATGTTGGACGGAAAACCAAGTTGTGCGGAGGCCGTTCAAAGAGTTCCAACATTGCGCCAAAAAAAGAACCAACACTTTCTCGACATTTGATTGCGAGGAACTAAGAACTGGTTCAACAAGACTGTTTCGTCTTGATAGTAGATAAACTACGAGCCACCATATTGATTTGTCGATCACTGATGAGGCGCCGAGCGACTCATACATGTTTGGCAGGGCTAATTGCCGAGTTTTGTCGTAGTAGTCGTGATTAAAATTGAAACATCCCACAAACAGGGACGCTGCTTTCACACTCATCAATTAGGTCACTTATTTCTTTGCAGCTCCATTTTCTGGAAAACTTAAAAGCTCAACAACTTTTCCCACCTTATTTTCGTTTCGTGTTCGGGAGCTTTGGATTTGATTCCATTTGGCTTCCATCTTCGGGAGAATCTTCACAGTTTACGTGAACAATTCACGCCATATTGACTTTTGCAGCCTGATGTGAGCATGCTGTGTTCTACAGTTGTTGAACCGAGTATTCAAACGGCTTCAAAACCATTCGACATTTTTGAGAACAAAGGAAAAGTTGAATCAATGTTGAATGAAAGTTTAAACCGATTTAAACTTGATTCAATACGCTTTCGACACGCTTTCAACATTTTTTACGCTTTCAACAATGTTGGACGACCTGTTCAAACGCACAGAACACTTGGTTCAACAAAGTATTGGATGCATGTTGAAGCAAATGTTGAAACCGTTTAGACGGGACTTTACGCATCGGAGTCAACCCTCTCAACTGAAAGGCTCAGGCAACTTCGTAATGTTTAAAAAAAATTAATTATACTAATCTCTTAAAATGTACACTGACGACACCAATTAACTCACCCCAAACTGGGAAAGCGGTCCGTCGAACAGGGAGATTTGTATGATTTTACAACGACTCCGTGTTTCTGCAGTCTGCGCAGAGTCCAGTCCTCCGCGTAACTCATCGCCCTCAGCAATGTGCTCTTCAAGGAACTGGTTCACACCACCCGTCACCAGGTTCCTAACCAGCGTTAGGATGTCTGGGTTGAAATATGTCTGTGGATTTAATAACAAAAACACAACAGTCAAAAGAGAGAAATGAATTTAGGAAAAAGGCTTCAAGAAATAACAATAACAATGGCAATAACAAACACAAAGAGTCACTGATCACAGATGACGCACTAAACTTCTAAGAAAAAGCAACACCAACAATTCTGCATAAATGCTGTCGCGCATCACACGAGACTACGTAATGCAATAGAATTTACATAAGAGCCACAACCCGTCCCACCCACGGGTCTACGTTAAATCCAGTAACAATTCCTTCACTTACCTCACCGCACTCACAAGCGAGACAAAGGATTCTGTCGCACGTTGCATAAGGCTACTTGACACACTGGAGATAACCTGAATGCCGCCACCCCTCCCTCCACGGGTCTACATTAAAACCAGTCAGAACTCTATCACGTTACTCACCGCACTCATAAGTGAGTCCAACATAGAGACAGTAAACGCTGTTCCACATGCAAAAGGCTGCATGACATAAAGTTCAAGATCCTCATCATCATCGTCATCAATATCCAGGTACTGAACATTCTGATCAAACACTATGGAGCAAGTAAAGTGAAGGTCAAATCTCTGTAGCAAAAGGAATGGTTCGGCCGAACACTAACCGAGCACCTATAATGACATCTGTAATCAAAGTCGAACGTACACCGAATAAGCTTCCGAGCTCTGCAATCAAAAGGATTTTACACTCGTACGCTAACCGAGCTCAGTAATCATGGGGATGTTACACCCCTACACTAACCGAACACCTACCGAGCTCTGTGATCATGGGGGTGTTAAACCCGCACACTAACCGAACACCTACCGAGCTCAGTAATCATGGGGATGTTACACCCCTACACTAACCGAACACCTACCGAGCTCTGTAATCATAGGGATGTTACACCCCTACACTAACCGAACACCTACCGAGCTCAGTAATCATGCGGATGTTACACCCGTACACTAACCGAACACCAACCGAGCTCTGTAATCATAGGGATGTTGCACCCCTTCACTAACCGAACACCTACCGAGCTCTGTGATCGTGAGGATGTTGCACCCCTACACTAACCGAACACCTACCGAGCTCTGTGATCGTGGGGGTGTTAAACCCGTACACTAACCGAACACCTACCGAGCTCTGTAATCATAGGGATGTTACACCCCTACACTAACCGAACACTTACCGAGCTCTGTGATCGTGAGGATGTTACAGCCCTACACTAACCGAACACCTACCCCGCTCTGTAATCATAGGGATGTTGCACCCCTACACTAACCGAACACCTACCGAGCTCAGTAATCATGGGGATGTTACACCCCTACACTAACCGAATGTTCGGGAATATCCAAATTCACAACGTTCACACTTAGAGGACTGTATGTTTTATTCCCAACTTTTCACCTTCGACGTACACGTTCTACAATCAATGTACACTCAACGACAACATTCCACAATCTGCCCTTTCTTCTACTATCACTTATCCTAAATACCGCAAATACAGTTCTAAGGTTTCAGCAACACGCGATACATACGAGAAACAATGACTGTTATATAACAATAATAATAATAATAATAATAATAATAATAATAATAATAATAATAATAATACTTTATTCAAATACAGAATACAAAGGGAGTATTTGAAAAGGAGGACCATGAGGTTAGCCCTATTTAGGTCCCCTAACTAAAATTATAATCTAAAATCTAAAATTTTAAAATATGTATTACAAAATTTAAGATCTAAAATATCTATGATATTTATAATATTAAGTACTGTGGCATATAATTAATGAATATTCATCCACTTTTTAAGGCTTGACTTGAACCTGTTTACATTGGTGTCGTGTCCGAACAAGTGGTTTGGCAAATTATTCCATTCCTTAATAATTCTAACTAAGCATTTATATATCAATATCAATCATGTCAAGCAGTCATTGATATCCGATTTAATCCATCGCGTGCAAACTCTAGCGATAATTACAATTTCGTGTCATTTCCCTTACAATCACGCAATGGAGTGCTCGTCGCGTTATAAGACGCGTACTATTTCCGACACCGAACACCTACCGAGCTCAGTAATCATGGGGATGTTACACCCCTACACTAACCGAACACCTACCGAGCTCAGTAATCATGGGGATGTTACACCCGTACACTAACCGAACACCTACCGAGCTCAGCAATCATGCGGATGTTACACCCGTACACTAACCGAACACCTACCGAGCTCTGTAATCATAGGGATGTTACACCCCTACACTAACCGAACACCTACCGAGCTCTGTGATCATGGGGGTGTTGCACCCGTAGGCTGAGCCTCTGCGCTCTACTTTAGGATTTCCATCAAATTCAAGCCCTGCAAACGCTTGTCGTGTATTCTCATTAAGTAATCCCACAGCATCGTCAAATGACATCGCTTTAAGGTTCAACGAAGCTAAAATCGATTCCTTATCGGCTAATTTCGGATCATCAGCTTTGCTGGCTGTTGCAGGTGACAGAAAAACAGCCATGTCGGCCAAGTTAGCATTCACTGCGCGGAGGTCCGCTCGGCAATATGGGGAACCCTGTGATTAAAGGAAAACAACACTTAAAAAACGAAGGTCACATCAGTTTTTCACAAGTAGACACGATATGGCGTATTTTTTTGGGGGAAGGGGGGCCGGGGAAAGGGAGGGAAGAAGGCGAAGGCACAGAAGTTTGCGGACGGGGAGAAAGGGAAAAAAAAAACAACTGAACGAGTTTACTTACCGGAAGAATGTAAATATCCTTAAAATTACACAGCTGATGCCACTTAAGTCAAAGAAAAAAAAGTTAATTCCAGTCGTACAAATAATTGCCAAAGTGATTTTATACAAGCCAAGTTAAGACGACATATAGTAACACTACATCAGCCACTGCATACAAAGAAAGACTACTCATGAATAGAATTACATTATAAAATGCTATGGAGAAACATCGCACCTTTTCGAAGTAAAAATTAAACTTTTTACAGAACTCAGTTTCAACCTAGGAATGAATTATTCCGTCAGATTATCAATCACCCAGTGAAGAAATGACTAAAACTCGCAGTTCTCAAAGGAGGTAATTATTCATGCTATACCACGATAAGACAGGCAGACATTACGATCAGTTGAATAATCCAATTTTTGAGCTGCAGTTCCGTCACCGAAATAGCATCATTGATTGGATATACGCTAAAACAGAATGATCAATCAGATTGCAAGATTCTTCACAGCATATGTCAGGTGACTACTAAGCTATTACTTCATATAAGCACGCTTGAACGGTACCTCTTTTTCCATATACTCTTGGTTTCCCAGAAACACGACAGTCTTCAGTTCACTTTTTAAAAGATTGCTGGCTCGCAATGGAATCACCTGAATTAAACATCAGCAAAGTTAACTTGGCTGTATTCTCACAGGGTCCGAAATTGCGCTTTCCTGGTCGCCAATGCGACTAAAAATTTTGCACTGGCGACCAGAATTTCACAACCGGTCGCCAGCGGGCGATTAACTATTTTATAGCGATGTGTCGATCGTCTTGACAGAACGCGAAAGGTAAGAACATAGAGCAAAGAACCAAAAGGCAATTTTTCAGTCGCGTACACTTCTTCTCCAAAACGTAGAGACAAGAGAAGGTATAAAGTTGACTTGAAACATTTGGCAGTCGCACGAAACTGCGTATATGGCCGGCATTTGATTCGTTCGTGGTGGTTTTTCAGTGGTAGGTGTATAAATAATCAGCATGTTTGTATTTAATCTTATTCGTTAGCGAAAAAATCGTCATTGCGGCCCCAAACACGTTCTCTTCGTTCTGATTCTTAAAAGAAAAATTGGCGACCAAAAATTGTGGCTTGTGTTTCGCTGGAAAGGAAAAATGTTATTGTCGCTTTTTGGCGACCACATTTTTCCATATGGCGACTGAAAAAAAAATTCCAGTCGCCAGTTGGCGCCAACCTAAAAAAGTTAATTTCGGACCCTGTCTCAGCTTTCTCTTTGTATAATAGACAGGAGGTTACACAATATGCGACATTCTTACCAGAGTTCTCAGTCCCAGTAGAGGTGCGTCTTTATCATTGAACAGACAGACAAGAATGTGGTGAGAAAACGTTTTCTTCATTGCTTCATCACGTGTCTATAGATTAAAAGATACGTCAAATGAACCCTGGCATTTCTAGTAGATATCATACAGTGAAACTCACTGAAATACATAATTTCGTACTTTTGTATAACAGACAGTATTCAAGTTAACGACAAAAAAGGGCTGGTGTTCAAGTTGACAAACATTTTATGAATATATAAACAGATATAGCTGAGGCTAATCTAGGCCGGTAGTGAGCGAGCCTATTTAGCTTCACATCGTACAAAAAAAAAAAAACAAACAAACCAATATCGGTAGTGAGTATTAAATGCAAGACCAAAAAAAAAGGAAGAACGAAAGCGGTGTTAGTGAGCAGATAAATAACAATTATTCATCTCAGGTTCAGTGATTATCGGTGAATATTCACCGAGACGAAATCGAGGTGAATATTCACCGATAATCACTGAACCTGAGGTTAGGGTTAATAATTGTTTTAGTATAAATACACATGTGATTATCTCAAAAAAAGAAAAGGAAAAGCATTGTACAACACGAAAAAGTTTTATTTCATCAAAAGCGCGCAAACGACTGGCAGCCATTTTGTTCGTCAAGGTGATAATCGGCTGATAATCCGAGACAGCGAACCAATCAGGGCGCGCGATTTTGTAGAATCACCTGGGTATTTATACTAAACATAAATATGCAAATAAAATGCTCAAGAATGACACTATAGTCAGTCAGATAAGTCTTTAACTAGCTAAGATCACTTGTCATGTACGTACCAACAATGCGTCCTCAAAGCAAGTTGGTTCACACCAGTAGAACGTTCCTGAGATGTCAAAACGAGGTTCTTTCGTGGAATCCTCAGACGCCTGCTGCTCCTTCAATCTGAATTGAAGAAAATAAACATAATTTTTATCATTCTTCCACGGCAGTTACCAGAACCACCAAACAACTACCAATGCTCCATATTTCATATTTTCTTGTTTTTACTGTTTTCATCCGCACGTTCCTGGATCTGATCTGAAAACAAGAGTATTTTTTGTCAAGATCCACACTCCGTATGGTCTGTACATTGCCAGGGAATTTCTCTGATCTTGTTACATTTCATATTGCACTTTTTATGCATAAATTTCATAACAAGCTATTACCTTCCAGTTTTGATACCTTCTTTAATTCAGTGCTTAATATCCATAACTACAATACACGAAGTGCAGCAAATCAATATTACCTGCCTCGAGCTAGAACAAATTGTGCAATAATCGCTTTCAAGGAGCAAAGGTATGTAACTCTCTTGGGAAATATAAAAAGTCAACCCCTTTAATAAATTGAAAACAAATAAAAAAAAATGAATTGCTGTGCCAATATTAATGTCACTTTGGTTTCTATTTTCCCTGTGGTAATGAGTTTCTATCCAGCTTTTCCTGTGATTCATTTGCTGCGTTAAGTTTGATTTTTCGTTTATCATATTTAGGATTTCATTCCTAGTATACCTGTCTTTCTCTCCATAGCTTGTAAATTTTGTCGGTCTCATTTATAGTTCAATGTGTGTGTGTGTGTGTGTGTGTGTGTGTGTGTGTGTGTGTGTGTGTGTGTGTGTGTGTGTGTGTGTGTGTGTGTGTGTGTCATTCCGACCCAAATATTGTAATTTATTCGATGTAGTTTGGCTTCCTAGCGTTGTTATTGTTTCTTGTTATTTTAGGAACACCCTTTTTAGCTTTAATTTTTACTTCATGTAAATTTAATTTTTCAAGCAAAAGGGGTCAATAAAAGTTGTTGTTGTTGGTGGTGGTCACCCCAGTAAACAAGAACTGATACTAAACTGCATGTAGAATACAAGAACTGATAGTAAACTGCATGTAGAATGAATATCCTTTAACTGATGCCAGTACTGCGTTATCTCCACATCAGAAAAACGGACTTGAAAGCGGGCCACTTAGAAATTACGCTCAGCCAATCACAGATATAGGAAAAAGCATCTTTTGATTTACTCCACTAAACCTCAACTCCGCCGAAGTTTAAGAGCAATGGTGTTTAATTCAGTTTAACACTAACCGATGGACAAATCGATCGAATGCGATACGACTGGCAAACCATGTTTTAGCCGCAATATTAACAAGGTTATAGAACAAATGATCATCAGCCAATAAAATCACGTATTAACCAAACAAACTAAGAGACCAACAGAGACAATATCACCAGTTCAGGACAAAACACTCACTGCACTCTGACAATGACTTCGGTTACCCACAAATGTTTCGAATTACGTACACCAAGATGTTCCAACTCGACAATCAAATCATTGGGCTTCACACTTTGTATTGCCATGCTGTACATGATTAAATTCACCAATGGCTGGACCATTACAGTAGTAACTACATCCAGTAATTATTTGCAGTCATTTGTTAAAAGTGATACTTACGCTTTGAGCTTGCTCAATACTTTGTATGGGCCGTGTTTTCCTTCCCCACTCTTTCCAGGAAGAGGGAAATAATGCTTAGATTCTGAAGCTCTCTCTGCAAAATACGACAACACTGCTGTTAAATACGCTTTTGCTTCTTCCATTCAACCTATGATCCTCGTTCACACTGGTTCAAGATACAATAGAATAAACAATCGGAGAACGTGTGAATGCACGATGACGATAACATCAGTCACGTAAAAATGAACGTACATACGACGAATACTCATGGCAACATTCAAGTCTGGTTAATAAGATATTTACGACTGAGAAAAGGAAGCTGAGCAACCCTTATAGTAGTCGCACATAAAGCCGCTAGATAACTGCGGTTTGTATCAGAAGAAAGGTAGGTACAAGTTGAACAAGTTTGGAAGCTGTAGTTAACAGTAAGGTTGGTTATCAAGGAAAAAGCATACAATGCGATGCGAAACCGTGATATAATATGCGATGGGAAACGAATGAAACGATACGATATGATGTACGGTGGTCATGAAATGATGGGATATTTAGCTATAGACTTTCTTGTCTATAAGGCAAAAAAAGAATTTGACTTAAAACGTTGAATGTACTGTAGGTCACAGCTCCGCCGATTAGCGGTGTCAAACTAGGGATGACGCAGTAACTGACAATCAACGCACAACTACGCATGCCTGGACTAGCGCTCATCGGCTTCCTGGATACCCAGCCCAGGACTGTCAGATCCATCATGCAATTCACTCAGCACATTTAGGTGACGTCATCAACTACGTAGATCTCGAAAACCAACCAACTGCTCGTGGTTACAAATCCTACTCCACCAACTAGACAAGTCACGTTACTAAAAACAAATGAATCGGTGATGAGGTATTGTTCAAACTGTGTCATCAGCAGCCTCCCGGGAAGGGGAAGGGGAAGGGGGAAGCTGTTTGACCCATGTTTGGGTAAAAAGGTGATGCCGAGGGTTTGAAATCCTGAACCTGTTTAGGACAAAATACTCTAAAAAGCCTACGCTGTGTAGGACAACACCCTCTCTTTTTATACCTTGTTCAGGACAAGAGACAAAATGCACACTCTCGTTTTACAGGAATTCAAACTGTTTAATAACCTATTCCAATCAGAGAAATCATGTTTGATGCGTCTTAAACCCAGTTACTGAGTCTCTACACTTGAACTAAACAAAAGGCCATCAAGCATTAAGCTCTAAGTTACTTAGTGTAGCAAAATGCCCTCAATCTGATGTTGATTGATGACCTTGTAATGGCTCGTAGTAACATACCCTGTTCAGGACAGGTTCTGACCTTGTTTAGGAGAGAGGCGAGTAAAATTGTATACCCTAGTCAGGAAAACCATACCCTGTCGAACGGCACGTTCTCGTATCGCCCAAATAAGGGAGTATCTTCCCCCACCCCCATCCCCCCCCCCACCCCCAGGCTCAGGTAAATGCATTCTCACTGAAATAAGTCAAAGAATAATTTGTGCAAATAGATTGTAAGAAAAAAAAAACACCGCAGAAACTTTAATCAAAGGCATCCTATGGTAAGCTCATGGAGAAAAAATGGCTTCGTGCCATGTCCCGCTGAACGTTTCTGAACTTGAGCCGAACACGCAAAGATCACGTGGAATATTCCAAATTTTGTGGGGATAGTTTCTTAAGAAACTGGTGCTGCGTCGATAGGGAATTGAAATTGCTGCACCAGCACCTCCCTTTTACCTTATGGTGGTATAACTTACTTAATCAATTCGTTTGATTTACCCAATTTCTTATATTCCAAATTTTGATTGGCCGCCGAATAAGAACCTTTTGACGATCTTGGGACGATTGGGTTCCGAATATTCTATTGTTTACGCGTGACATCCCGATTCCCCCACAGACCATAATAGCTCTTGAGCTAAAGCTCCACGAGCTAAAATGCAACTGAGAAAACGCAAACAGAAATTTAGCAAAGAATAATTATTCACAGGGAAGCGGCACCCAAAGAACAGCTCTAATGCATAGTTTGATCACAATAAAAAAACTTGCAGGACTTCCTGCATGAGTCTGAGGAAAGACATTGCTGGCAACTGAAAGGTGCATGTGCCTTTTACATTACTGCGATTTACTGGTGCATGTGACAAGACGTAGACCTTACACATCCATTAAGAATTATCCAAATATGAGTTCATGGCCTGCTGTTACAAGGCAGATCACCACCCCTAACTGAACGTTTATCCCAAACTGATTCTGATTGCAGGAAAAGTAAGTTCTAGTTGTAGGTAAAATAGAGGGATAAGGAATTAGAAAACCAAAGCACAACTGAACTGAAGGGATGAATTAAAAATAACTGAAAAGTCAATTATGGCTTAACACTTGACAATCACCACTTGACCACTTAAAACCAAACACAAACAATCATACTACCTGTATATCAACAAAATGAAATCACTCTAAACAAAATAAAGCCAACGGATGACAAATGAATAAACAAAATGAAAAATGAAAAACAAAAAAAAAGTGAAGAGAAAGAAACCATGACAAATTAATCAGTAAAATAAAAAATTAATTACACAGAAAATAGGACCTGCATAAGGATCACATAGTTATTATGATTTTAACCCGAGTCTTGTCAGTCTCAGGGTGGAATTAAAACATTCCCTTTTCCTACACTTGCCTGATGCCCTCCCATTATGTTTATTGTTCTCTGGTGCAAATGACAAATACGTTGAATCGTGATCAAGCGACAGCTTTTCAATGCTCTTTAGATGCACATCAGGGTGAAATGCTTCTATTCAATGAACAAATTAACAAAAACATTTAGTTATGCTTGTAAACTGTTCATAGTCACGAAATTGTGCCATATTTGGATTAAATTTAGGGTGCATACTCAATACACAATAACGTTTTTATCCTGGAATAAGTACAAAACATAGTGAGCAATTAAGGCTTTAGATGAGAAGTGCAAGCCACCATGTATATTATACGAAGTGCTCAAGACAAATGACTTAAATGATGTATTAATAAGTGATTAGATAAATTATAAATATTTGAATGCAGCACCAGCAATGAAAAACATGCAGCACCTACTGTTTTACATACCTAACATATAAATATACATATATGTCATTTACTGGGTGGGAGGTCTGTATGGGAAAAAACTAGACTCGAGGTCTTGAGAATGGCCGTAGTCAAGACCAAGGGTACAGTTTTTTCCCATATGGACCAACATAGCCCGGTAAATAACTGTCTTCTTTTTAAAGTGGGAAAAGAGAGCCATAATCGCTACAGCAGGAAAAAATCTGGCAAGTGGGCCGTATCGTAAAAGGCTGGACCAATCACACGGGCATGATTAGCCAATCAAATTTGAGGATTAGGATTCCAGCCCACTCACATGCTTGAGAAACAAAATAAATGTATGTATTGATCAGGTCTGAAGAGTGTGATTTACTGCTTTGAATTAGTAAAAATCTAATAGCAGCAATCTGACTGGCTGAGCTACTGCAGACTATCAGACATAAGACAGCACATGGTTGAAGATCATAATTTTCAAAATGGTGACATATGGGCACTTTTAGCAAAGTTTTGCTGGAAGATTTAGTATATTGTTTTTTTGTTTTGTTTTTTTTACCGACACACGATTTGTTTATTATGTTTTTACTAAAGCAATTAGATTATTCGAAAAGACTCGCGTTGCCCTAGGATGAGCAAACAAATACAAATTTTATAGCGCCGCTTAGAAGGCATTTGTCGAGATCTGAAAGTACTGTGGATGGCCTAAGAAGTGTTTTCAATGCATTTAGGAGGAAACAATTATTGGGTGCCCCTGGATGGCAGCCAAATGGGAATTTCAAATCAAAGGCAATAATATAATTATTACGCGGGATGACGCAGTCAGCCAGCGTATAAAATTTGGTAGCGCATTCCTTTCATAGTCTTGGGAGTCAAAAATTGCCTTGTTTTTTTAACTTTCCCGTATCCTGAGCCCGTCCCGAAAAAAATTGTGTGATTTTTATTGGCTGTAACTCCGAATCACGTGCAAGTCAGGTTGGATTGCACCATCAATATCCATGATCGCACAATCAGCAAAAAAACATACTGCGTCAGCAATTTTAAACCAACACATCCCGCGTAAACGCCTTCAGGCGTCTTCTTGTTGTCTGTAAAAGTACAGGTTACATGGTACAGGGCGTCAAATTGTGCCTAATACAGGCGCCAATGTGACTAAATTTTTCACTTTGGCGATCAAATCCTGAAAGTTAGTCGCCAAATTGGCGACCAGAATTTCTAATCATATCCTACCTATAACAGATCTAGTGATTGTTGAAGATTTGTAAAGATAAATCTACAGCAAAGTTCCTCATTAAACTCATTTCCAAAACACAGCACATGTAAGAATGTATTTAAATAGGTAACCTTTCACGCTGTACATGAACCATTCTAGTGTCTTCTTTGTGGCACGTGCAAATTGCAGGCTCATTTTTCATCGCGTTTGACAACATGTCGACCATGTGAACTCATAAACATCATGCATGGCCACCAACTTTTTGGAATTGGCCACCACTTTAAAATAATTAGGAGCCAAGTGGCTACCAGAAAAAAATGTTTATTTATGTGGTGCACTGACATCTCACTATCTTTCCATACTGGCAGTAATTACATGGTTATCAGGGGATGTAGTGTTAGCATAAACAGACGAGATATCAAAAAGGGAAATAGACGAGAAATAGAGAAATACTAACGTAATCTGTTGCTGGTAGCAGTCATGATGATGGCTTTACTTAATCCACGGAATGTTACAGATTTTCCTTGAGATTAGAAGTGGTCAAAATATTAGCTTGTTATCTGAAAGAGGTAGGCTTCTGCTAGGCAGGCAAGTTATTTGTGCTTTGATCAAACAAGCTTATTAACTAATGAACAACAGAGAAGACCTGTGTGAGTATAACTTCAGTGGTGGTTAACATGCAATCAGTTACTACAGGTAATAGGTTATTGCACTTTAGATCCGGGAACCGCAGCAATTACCATTCCATAAAACGAATATTCATTCATCTTTAACTCCACCTGGGGAGACTCCCATACAAAAATGGTTTGAAAGTCCTACATTTTGAGAAGAACCCTTTTTATGCAACCGAGAGTCTGTTAATTTAACACTATACAATGTTTTATGAACTCATAAGAATTAAAACTGAATTAATTGCAGCAATAATTAATTTTAAGTAGGTTTTCACAGAGCTCAAAGTTTACTGATGTTATACCATAACTCTTTTACAATTGTAGTTATTTGCATTGACCAAGAAATGTAATTTACGGGTATGCACCATACTTTACACAATACAGGTCCAAAGAAGATTACCTTTGTCACAGCCACATTCTTTAATATGCTCGGGGTTTCTGATATCTGCATGGCATGACACGCAGTAGATGAAAGCCCTACACAACCAGAGAATAGAAGAACCAATAGAAAGTTGAATAAAGGAATGAAGCAAAAGCATTGACCAGCCACCTAATATACAGAGAGGCTGGACTACAATACATACAGGATTTATTAAACAGGACATCTTACAGAGTGGCTCCAACTTACCAACCACTGGTAGCCAATCATAATCACAGAGCCTAGTAACATATCACTAAAAACCTACCTTCTAACCTCACTTGCAGATCCAGTTATGAAGTAGCCTGTTGTCCCTTTCTCTACAGTCATGTTCTTATCCAGAGGGTTAATAGCAAAAATTTTCACCCCATCAGGTTTGACTGTTTCTATTGCAATTAACAGAAGTCCCAGCTTTTCAAAACAAATCCTGATCAAAATGCAAAAATACGCTGAGTTTCACACAAGATGTCACTTAGCAGTCAGGCTTTGAATTAATGCACAAGTATCAGAACATTTTTTTCTGGTTAACAAATTTGTGCAGTCTGTACTGGAAAACTATTATTATTAATAATTATTAAAATAATTACATTATATTGTACTGTAACTACAGCATAATTAACAATTAGTAAGAATCTACTTGTAGACAAATGCAAATGCAGCAATCTGATTGGCTGAGCTACTACAAACTATCAGCCAATAGACAGCACCTGGTTGAAGATCGTTTTCAAAATGTCTATGTCTTTTTGCATTAGCAAAGTTTCACAGGAAGATTTAGTATTTTGGTATTTTTTTTTCACCGACACATGACTCGTTTATTATGATTTTTACTAAAACAATTAGATTATTCACTCTTGATTTCTATGAAGTGATAGTTGGTTTGGCGTTCGGCCTTCAGCCTCATAAACTATCACTCCAGAGAAATCTTGAGCTCATTATCTAATTGTTTATTAGAAGAATGTATTATAACAATTACTATACTAACTTATCACCAGACATTCTACTTGCCAGATGTCATTTCTTACCACTGGACTACACTCATTTTTTATGGCTGTCATTGGAATGAGCTAAATGTTATAAATCAGTGAAATGACTGGACTGACTCACTCAGCAGCCTGTTGAAATGCCATTCCTTTAAATGCCATAGAAAGTGTTTCAGTGTACATTTCTTGACTTGCGCCTTGAATGTAGTATGTCATCCAGTGATCTGTGTTTTGTCCGGTTGCCTGAGTTCAAGTGGGGGAATATTTACGTATCAATTAATTAGCTAATTAGTTAAATGACATTTAGCATCAAACTTACAAAAATTAAATATACATTAATTATTATAGACTTACCATTTCGTTTGTTCTCATGGAAAAAATGTTGGCCAAAAGTGTAGAGAAACCAGGAGACAAACAGCTTTGGGCAATAAAACCTAATTTGAGCTGTTAAAATAAATATTAAAGAGCAAATTTGTTAGTGTTTGTTGTGTATATAGCTCTTTTTGAACAATTGAATCCACGATTCACAACTCTAGCAAAATAGTAATCAAACAAATCAAAAAGTAGATGATAAAGCCTCTTTACCTCGCTTATACAGACTACATCATCACCAAGTTTAGCATTCCAGGATGGGATATTAAGGAGATATGCCTGAAAAAGATAATTTATGTAAGTCAAAATATCATTTTTGTAATTATTATTAAAAAAATATCAACTAAGGACTTCTGTAGTACTGACCATGGAAAAAAGAAACCAAATATTAACTTTGCAAAAGTTTGAACAAACAAAATTGTGAAACATTTCAGCATTATTTGGAAAGGGTTTCAGCATAAACAATCTAGGTAACAATGGAATTCAACAACAAAATGTAACGATTTGGCCTTTAACAGTAGCTGGACAGCGTGCAACTGATTTTGCAAAACATGTACTGACAGAGCTCTAATAAAGTGATTTTTTTCATAATTTGAAGAAATAATATTATAGTGTTCTAACCTTAAGCTTTTTAATATTAAATGGAATTATAGTAAAATCCTCCTACAGCTGTTAACTAACCTTATTCTGATACTGAAGGAGTTGCATTATGACTCGTATTCCTGGACAGTAATTCTTTATGGCAACCACTCTAATTAAAACGCCAACAAAAGATCATCATTAAAGATTAAACTCAATACTGTTAATTCAACAACTAGCAAGGCTCCTAGATTCAAAACAATGAATTCACTTTGTAATATAAGGAGACTTGATCCATATTTAATAGTAGAGTTACATAATGTCAATCTAAACAATCAGCAAATTATACAAAGGATAGTGTATTATGTATACAAGTCTACAATTTAATTTGAGTATAAATTCATAAGGTCTTATGAGTTAAAATGTATTAAGATATCACCTCATGATATTTTCAGCATCTTCTGTGCCTGGATCTACACATTCTCTGTTACATAAAACAATGCAAGCATCTGCTCTTTTCATCTAAAATGAACAGAAGAATGGTTGATTCCCAAAACTGTGTTCTTTTATCAGTGCTTTCAATTCAAATTATGACTGACTCTAAAATCAGTCTCAAAACCAATACAGCAAACTTCCAACTGATGGAATCTTGACTACATTTTTTTCTGCATGAATATTCATGATGACCTTGTTGACAATGATGCATGTAACATTGGGTTTAGATAAAAATATTATTGCAAGCCTACATTCACCAACCTTGACACGTCTACAGTCCTCTCCGCTTAACACTGTGCCTTTGAAGTATGAGACTTGAACAAAGTGTTTCTTTATTAGTGATTCCAACTCTGCACCTGGCAAGAAGCTGAAACAATTAACAACTTTATTAGGTGAAAAACTACCTCAAAGATGTTACACCTGTTGTTGTCTATCATCATGTGACAGTCACCAGGCTAATTCTTAAAATAAAAATTATAATGCATAATGGCTGTATTCCATACAGACACTTACTTGCCCATGATCACAATGTTGACAGTTCGATCAGAGCGGTCTTCATGGAGAAAATCTCTCAGAAACACTTCAACACTGTGCTTTGTAATATATCCACAAAGAATAATGTGCCTAAGGAATGTATCAATCAGACAGACAGTAGAATATTACATTTACTTTAATACATACTGGTATAAAGTATTATTCCATAATAATGGTAATATAGCTTTTAACAGATTGTACTTCAACACTTTATTTTTAATTAATTATTCTTAGAGGAATAGTTAAGCTGAAAATTATGTTCCAAAACTTAATAACTAGATGTAACTAAACTGGTAGTGATATGTAGTTATCGATCATTAGATGTGTTACAAAGAGAACTTTCTAGAATCTGTTAATATTCAAACATTTGATGACTCATGCAACATTCCTTCTGGGGAGTTCTGGAACACACTAAACATGATGTAATCCAGCTAGGTAATCCTACTATCAATAGTTATTGTAATCTTGCAAATGTTCTAGAATTCTCTGTAACTGTATAGGAGGAATGTTACCACACAGCTCTATGACGTTTGGTCAGTCATAGTCTGATGTTTACCCAGGGGTTCCCTTGTGTATATATATGCTCGGAAGTAGGCTGCCTGGAGTTGTATGGAGATCGCATTTGCCGCAAAGTTTTCTGGGGAAGCTATCCGAAGGAGACTATTCAAGAGTTGTTTGCCCTTGAGTGGATATTTCGAAGGACCTTGTGAGTTGTAGTGTCGTGGTGTTTAAAGTTATTTAGTTTCAGATGTAGTTAAGAGATAGCTAGCTTATTAGCGCTCCTTTTGTAGACTACTTCAATTTCAATTGTCTGTTTGAAACAAATAGTTGAGTTCATAGTGGAAGTACATTTGTCTTTTCTGTGCGGACTGAGAATAGGTGTCTCTGTCTATATAATTAGTGCACTCTCACTTTCTCCCATCTGGTAACTTGTATGATCCATGGTATATTGTATGAGAACCTAAATACTCAAGAATTGCTGGGATGTAAGTTGCAAACATTCCCTAGAAAGAAAAATGAGAAAATCAAGACAATTGTGGAAAATGGTACAAGCTAACAGAAAACAATGACATAGTAGGCAACAAATCAAAGTGCAAACTAACTGTTATTTTCAGTGCTTCACAATAACTGCAAATGCCAAGTTGGAAACAAACTGCGAAATACATAATAGTGGTAGCACTAATATTGTCCTGACGTAACTTACCAAGCCAATCGAGATAAAAATCATCATAAAGATTCTACCAAAATATGTTTCAGCATAAATATCCCCAAAGCCAACCGTGGACATCGTGACCTGTCAATCGCAGGAAATACAGTAATTATTATTATTTTAATTGGGATTCACAATGATATTCATGATGAGATTAGAGGTAGGCAGGCTTGAAAGGGTTCAATAGGTACATGTATGGAGCCCAAGTTCCAGTAATTTATGTCAGAAGGACACAATAGTTGTTTGCAAATGGCCCTTTACCCATGTTTTCTACAGTGAAATTTTTACTGTTGACAGGTAACCGGCAGTGAGATGGAAATTTAACCTTTTACCTACCAGAAATACATCAACATGCAACACTTAACTTACAACAGGCCATCTGATATTATGCAATGGTGCAATTTTGCACAACTCACCTCAAATCGCATTCAATTGTGCAATTCACAGTTCTGAAAAGTTCTATGGTTTTCACTAACAATCGAAGTTCAAGGCATAATTTTAGTTTTTGGCACGTCCAGGACCTGATGCTAGTTTTTCCATAAATAAAGAATTGCCTATTAGTGCAATGCAAACAATGCTTTTCTTTGAGTTAGCCTATCAGGATTACTGATATAAATCCATGACATGTGATCCTTCCACATCATGAGTAATTAGAAAAAACAAAGTTTTACAGAGAGGTGCTATTAACCTAGACTGCAGGCAGACTCTTTCTTTTCCCAGCTTGTGACGGGAAAAAAAGAAAGCGAGTGGCAAAGCCATGAGCCTCAAAAAATGTCTTGCCCCATTTCCTTCTCATTTCTTTCCCTAATTTGCATAATAACAAAGTAACTTTACCTGTTGTCCGGATTTCAGACACAAAAACAGGCTACTCGTAGTCTACTGTTAAGCTGTTTGTCAAGAAAATGTAAGCTTAAGTTATGTTCTTTCACATACATCACCGTCATCCTCATGGACAAGTTTACAAGTGAAAATGCCCGTTGTTCCTTCGTGTTCAACTACTGGGAAAACCCAATCGCACCTTCTTTCAAATATGACATACAAAGCAGAAAAATACTGCAACGATACCTTCCACATGGATGATGGACTGTTGTTTTGTTTGTTGTGTAACATAGTAATCGATCATCTAACAAAATCCATGGTACTGGACAAGTATATATATAATCAAATTAAAGTTTTATCCCAATTCACGCATAATTGCTTTTTTGTTCCTTTATGAAAAAAAAAACGTTGCTAGAAGAGCACAAAAGTGGTTTTCTTTCTCACAATTCTGGTAAAAAAGCTTAAAATAGTTGAGGAAAAAATCGCAAAATTTTCATAATTTACAGCACAATAGTCCTTTCTTCTCGCACAATCTACACTGAAAATGTCACACAATTTCTGATTTTTTTAGCACACCCTAACAGATGGCCTGTTACAATAAAACCAATAAGATTTATTATAAGTGCTTTGGTTGATTTTCATAAAAGAAAAGTGGTGACTGCACATTCAATTTGCAGTACGATCGCAATGGACCAAAATTAAAAGAAGTTCAAACAAACATGAATGCTACATGTACTTACAACCAGAAAATAGAGACACTCAAAGTAGTTCAGTTCTCTGCTATTGTCATACTTAACCCAAGGGTCCCCAGTATTTTCAACCTGTCAAAGAAGCAATTCTCAAAATGTCATTTGTAAACAAAAGTGGATCAATGTCAGTATCTGGGCAACTGTGCACCTACCCCTCCCCTAATCCCCTAATATAAAAAAACTTACATATAGCAAGTGAAATCCCCTCGTTAATAACATAATCATAACTATAACAAAATTCTCAAATCTGATTGGCTTTCAACTGCCCTGATTTCAGCCTTAGACAGTTAAATAGGACAGTACGCGTCATGCCTGAGTAATTGGACAGTACGCGCCATCACGTGTGCACTTAAATGGCTTTTTTTTCACTGCTAGCAAAACAAATCTTGGAATTTCATGTGTTTTGATTAAGAAAAAATAAGTTTATATATCAAAAATTTTGTTAAAGTTATGATTAATTGGTAATAAGACTTCGTGTCGTCCAATTCGGTCTGCAATCATACTCATGATTAAACAAATCGGACTCCCGCTACGCGGTCGTCTGATTTGTTAATCACTCGTATGATTACAGACCGAATTGGACTCCACTCAGTCCTATTACCATTACTCACAGTCATTTTGATGATTGATATCACAAACTTTGCATAAGACTGACATACAACTTAAGATCAGGGTTCTCCAGAAGATATGAACACAGGCCTAGTAATCACCAACATGCCACCTACTCAAAGAGAGGAGTTCCTCACAGGGATCTTAAAAATAAATCCAGCATAGTTTGTCCCAAATGCATAACAACAAATCCTTGAAAGTGGCAAATTAAAAAATCAAATAAAATGAAAACAGACTGATATCTTCAGGCGACGAGATGCACTTGAATAATTTTGGCTCTTGATTAGTGGTAATAAATTGTGACCGTGAAAGGCAAAACGCATACAAACAGAAGTCCGTTCGAATGGCAAAAATGCACGGATTACGAACGGCTAACGAACTGCTCTTGAAGCTTTCAAACGGTGAATAAATCATTTGAACCGTTTGGTCAGCCTATTAAGTACATATTATTTTTAGTTCTTGTCTGAAACTATTGAATATCTGCAACAACGAGCGCTATTTTGTTCCTTCGAACAGATTAAGAGAACAGCAAATTAACAAACTTACTTTCCGTTCTTCTCCTCTTTTGTTTAAACAATATTGTAAAATCGTTATAAGTTTATGTACATAATATTCTGTGTATTAAAGTTAAATAAAAATTGACGTGATGTCATACTGTTCAAATGGATATCGCAGCTCTTCGAACGCATACTTCAAGTTCGCAAACAGATGTTGCAATACTTCGAACGGATGCTAATAGGTTTTGAACGGATATGGAAACCGTTCTAACACTTTGTCAAATGCTTTGAACTGACTTTCTTAAGGGTTTGAACAGATAACAAATGGATGACAAACGGTTAACCTGTTGAAACGGATAACTGTTAGTGTCCATTTTGCCTTTCATGGTCACATACTGTTTATTTAGTGCCAAATTAAAATTTTCTCTGGGAAGACCCCTCCACCCCTCCCCTCCCCCATGGGAGGTGGACAACCATACCTGCACTGGGTGAAAGGCATTCTGCACCTTTAAACCCACTGCCGTGTAATTTCATTTCCTCTCCTTCTACTAAAAGTATTCTGGAGAACCCTGTAAGATTTAAAATGGAAATAAAAACACATCCAATTTATAAAATAACAATGCCAAGTTCCTTACTAGATGAAGAATTCCGCCAGATGTGAACAACAGAGCAAAAAGATTTCCCACCATCACAGTCAGTGTAATGACACCACTGAAAGATAATTAGTAAGTTGACAATGTCTTCTTATAAGATATTATTAGTACACTGTTCACAGTGTAGTACATATTGTATAAAGAAAGCTCCAAATGAAAGAATACAGAGAAGTGAGCATTACCTCCATGTGAATTTTTGTCTTACCAGGCAAACACGATAAAGCAATATGTATGCTATGTTTGAAAAGGAAGCCCTTGATAAAGATCACTGTTTGGTGAAGTAATATATGCACTAGACTCCATGCATGTAGAAGAAACATACAAGGAATACCATGACTACCAAAACGATGCCTATAGAGCTGAGAAACCAAATTGATGATTCAAAAACCCTCTTGTAATAATTACAATAGCATTTATACTACTAATCTAAAAACCTGCAAACCTGGAATGTATGATGCCTAAAAGTTGTAGAATATCTGCCAGTCTAATAAAATGCATTGCACGGAGAAACCGCAACCCTGAAAATGATTATCGACAATGAGTATGTATCATCACAGTGGTCAAAATGTTGTGGACTCACAAGGCACAGCCAAGTGAGTCCACAACAAATCATGACATAACAGATTGTGACACAAAGAAAGAGCAAGCACTGTCTATAACTTTCTCACAATCTCATTGGTTTATTGGCAAAATGAGCATTTCTGATTGGTTGTAAGGTTAGTAGCAATTGTGGTAAAATAAAAAATGTTCTTCAAGCCAGGTTTAAATGACATCTTCATTGAAATACAGCCAATTGGGTGACTTGAACTAGCAAATAAAGTTACATTTTTTATACACACCTAGCCAGTTCTGTCGAACAACAATGGAGACAAAAACTTCTGGGATAGTGAAACAGTCCACAATAGAGAGAGTTTCAAACCAAAACAACAGTTTATCATTTGCTGCAAGAAACTAAGAAAATGCTATTTATAATTTCAAGTAAAAATGAAAATAATTCAAATCATGTTACATACATACATACATATACATACATAAACTTTATTTAAGCTCGAATTTCAGAGTAGCTTAACAAGCTAATATTTCCGAGAACAAAATATTTGATAACAAAAAATTAAAATAGAAATTGCTATTTACATATTTACAATTGACTTATGTTAACTAATTATAAAATTTAAAAGAAAAAATGCACAATTAATGGTTACAAAATAGCACTAAACAAAACTTGCATATGCAACATATAGCAATTAGTTTTACTCTGTTACATCTTACCCGAAGGCAAAAGTGAACCAGGAAAAATACATTAAAACCGACATCGAAGATCCATAGCCTCTGGTTTTCCAAGTCAAGGCAATGCTCGACAGGGCTAAAAAAAACATATGTAGTTCAGCTCATGAATGATTAGTCAGCTTTACAAGTAACAAAACTATAGCTGAAAGAATTTGCTATTATACATTCTCTTTTAAAAAATACAGCCAGTTGCAAAATCTGCTAGATACAAATAAAGTACTTTTCCTAGATCTTCAGTTAGGTGCAACTTTTGACCATGAATTGATGAAACCTGGCAGGAAATTCAACAAATAAACACTGACTGCACTTCCAAAAGAGGGACTTTTCTTCCAGAATAATTTTAAATCAGGAGCAATCAAATAATAATAATAATAATAATAATAATAATAATAATAACCTTTATTGAGTGTCAACCAGTGTTGCATCCAGGTTTTACTGGGTAGGGGTCCTCTGGACCCCTTGGACAAATATTTGGGGGTCCAGACCAGAATTTTGGGGGTCCTATCATAAATATTGATTTCAATCACCTCTTAATTTGATGATGAAGACAAGTGAAAAATCGCATTGTCGGTGTCCGCCATTTTGAAGACTGCGATTACTGGGCCGAGTAAATGTTTCTTCGTTTACCTCCGCGTGATGCTACAGCTCCCTCAAACTAAAAAGATTTTATGAGAAGTCAGAACTCAAAAAAGACGGAGCAAATGAACGCGAAAATCCGTCATCGGTAGCAATTGTGTATCAGAAGGCATGACGCTCCAGTGTTCATCTTCGGAAGTTTGTTGTTTCGCATGTGCCAAGCGGATTGTTTTTCTTCGCGTTGATACAAGTGGACCAAACATTTTACCCTCTTTGACCTTGAGCCATTTGAAATTGCTGAGTTATTGGCGTCAAAAGGACTTGCAGACTTTGATTTCAGGGATCAATTTGGAACTTAATTCATTGGCTTTTCGCTTTACGCTAGTTTGTTTACAGGACAACGTTGACTCCGTCAACATCAGGATTTGAAAATTCCACGAAAACGTTTTTCCTTTCAAGTTATGCTGATGCAAAAAAAAATATGCCAACCAGAATTCTATCTTTGTTATGCATTTTCTTGTTGGATCAATCAACGTCGAGTATGTGAAAAATAGTGGCATTGTTAAGATAAATATAATAAGCGTATGGTTTATATGCTTTCAATTTAGAAATGTGCATATATTTCAAGCATGATATTTGTGCGTCCACAGGAACCCCTTCTCAGTATTTTAGGGGGTCCAAATGCAAAATGTTGCGTCCCAGGACGCAATGACGCGCTCTGGATGCAACACTGGTGTCAACTGTATCTAGCACTGACGTATTAATTGGGGACACTGCAAAGCACAAATTAAATCAAATCAAATCATATTAAATTAAATTAAATCAATCAATTCAAATCAACTGTTGGTTTTTGTGAAGAGGGCAAAACTGGAGTACCCGGAGAAAAACCTCTCAGAGCAGAGCAGCTGAGAACCAACAAACTCAGCCCACGTATGACGCCGGGGCTGGGAATCGAGCCCAGGCCACATTGGTGGAAGACGAACGCTCTCACCACTGTGCCAACCCTGCTCCCCTATTAATAATAATAATAATAATAATAATAAGAAGAAGAAGAAGAAGAATAAGAATAATCATAATTTTTATAATATAATAATCTTTATTAACATACTCCAGACAAGTTGCCATTTACAAGGTAAAAATTCCAATATTAAAATATCCAAGGCACAAAAAGTTATTATTATCATCATTATCATCATCGTCATATCATATATGTCATGGTTACTACAACTAGTACTAAAACTACTATCATCATCATAACATTAATTAACATATTCCATACAAATTGGTATATACAAGGTAAAAGAAAGTAAAAGAAATAAACTATTAAAACCTATTTGAACAGTGTTTACATGATGGCTCCCTCCTGGGTTTCAATGTCAATATCAATGTTCTTAAAGTCACAATAATCATAATCATAATAATAATATTAATAATAATAAATAACTGTCAATATTTACTTACAAGGTTGCCTCCACAATGTACAGAACTATGTAAAGCATACTTAGAAGAAAAGATAGGATAACCTGAAAACAAAAAAATATCCAGCAATTTTTCTAAGCTACACTTTCTGACACAAATATCCATTGTAGTAGTAGTCACATGCACTCATATGATACATATGAATGTGTATTTGGTGACTATAACTTAATTATCGTTCGCGTCCTATCTGAGTAGATTTGGCGAAAGAAATTGCATAAGTTCTTTAAAATCCATGTGGATAAATTTCAGTGTCCATACCGACAATAACCAAATAAATCAAAGGATTTGCTTCATCCCGTTTGTATTTACTCGTGGTTCAGCTGAATTACAAATCGCATTTAAAATTTTGTTTGCTGTAAGTTCATTCCAAACCGTTCATCGCCACAATCCTGCGCGCGCATTTCCTACAAAGAAAATCCACTTTTGTTTCGTGCTCTTCATGCGCAACAATATGTTTTCCGTCGGATGTCATCGTCAACTGGCGAACTGACGATAACTTCAGCCGATGATCATGAACCGTTGATCTCAGTGGGAGGGCACAGGTTTCACTCGAAGAGGAATAACAAAAGAGATTGATTTAAATTGTCAAAACATTTTCGTTTCTGGAATCGAAGACATGAAAGCAGTTAAGGCAAAAAAACACACATTTAATCTAAACAAAACCCCCAAAATTCGTTCCGTTATAATTTTAATCAAGTTACTAACCACGAGAGAAAATTGTTTTAGTGAGTAAAAGATCGTTAAAATTCTTCCTTCCGCGGATCAAATATGGGAAATTTCATACATTCACATTTAGAGACAATTGTATAAAAGGGCAATAATTTGTTCTTGTTGATAGTTAACAAGTTGTCTCCTGGGCAAACGTTGTGGGAATTACGGCAGTGTCATCGTCTTTACCAGGGGTAAATTTAATTCGATAAGCTTAGTATTAAAGACAAAGACTTTTCTGAGCTAAAAGAGCGGTTAAAAATAGCAAGAATACATCAGGTAAATAGCATCACGTCCTTGAAGTATACATAAGTTGGATTAAAAGACATTTGAAGACAGATCATACTGGGCTTTTTAGGGTCGTAGACCGAAAAACAACTAGATTTGTCGAAGCAAAAACTTAGATGTCTCTCCCAAGTGCTTCACCGGCTACAAGCGAAATAGAATGGATTGGAATTCTCAGTGATGTAAAGTAACAAAATAGGAATCTGTCCATCAAGGTATCACTTGACGGTTTATATGCTACTCGGTTGGATGACATGTTCTTGTGCTAATTTGTTGAGTGTTTTGGGGAATTCAGAAAATAAAATCGCGATTGAAAATAACGCTACATCGAGAACATTCGAAATTCGTTTTTTTGTTAACACTGATATTTTATGTTTTTATTTAAAAATTTGGCGCGTGCAATGTAAACGAGCTTAATTACAACAACATAAAAAGCACTCGGGAAAACATACTTCCACACCACTTCCTCTGCCTTAGACAAAAAAATATGTTACAATATGTTTCTTCCTGTTAACTAGCCAGGTTCTATCCTGTGTTCTACTTACCAAGAATCGCCCCTTGAAAGTCTGAGCCGTAATTAATGTAGCCGCTTGCTCTTTGAGTCGCACATAAACTCCAGGACGTGGATCCTCAAATGCCGGTGAAAGTTTTCTTTCGCATCCTTCTTTCTTTGTCGGGTTTAGTCTCGTTCGCTTTGAGTTACATATTCTAATAATTAATCTTGAGATGAGAATGACCAAAAGTCCACCGACAAATATAACTCCGCTGGTAGAGACAAAGTACCACCATCTTCTATCCTCGACGGCGACAAGGCAGTTTGTGTCACACTTGACGGATAATTCAGCCCGAGTGCAAGTCTTGGTCATACTTTAAAATACACAAAAACGGTCATGTTTGATATATCTTTGTTTGTTACCGCACTTCGAGCATGGTAATATGTGCATACTTCGTGTTTGGGCATCAGAAGTAAATAATAAATTATTTCTTTCCTGCGTCTGGTTTAAAAACGAAGATCTTGTAGGGAGAATATGAAACGCGATCGAGTCAGCTGAGCTCATTAGCGACTAAAAGAAACGTCCAAAGAATACGCGTTCGGAAAGGAATATGTCAAATCTTGGAAATTTTAGTTTTAAGTTTTGTGTACTCACTTACCTTTATCATTTAAGCGACGTTAATGCATTACTGGGGATGAAAACTGATCACATCAGAAATTCTTATGCGGTTTTTGCAGATGTGAAACCTATTTTGTACGCTTAGCAACACAGTGCCTTCCAACAGAGTATTTGCACACGGGATTAACAACTACGTATTGTGATGATTTTGAATACTTGCTGTGTGGCAATGATCAAGGTGCACAGCTTTTTGCCTAGTGTCAAAACCAAACATTATTCGGTACAACATCTTTCAAAACTTGAACTCGAAAGAGCAATTACCTTTACATAATTATATTACAGAAGTGTCAATGGCAAACTCATGCAGGTAAAACACGCGAGAGAAAAAAAAATCCAGAATTTCCAACAGCTGTTGTTTGCTTTAGCTTAAATTTGACGAGAAATTTATCTCCAGTTTCCGAAGGTGTGTTTTAGGCCCGTTTAAGTAAGAGTAAAGAAAATAGGGTAAAAACTAGGAGGCCAACTGGCCAGGCTATCAGTGTCAGGCTCTCGTCTGTATCGATATCCTGAGAGGGTGATCAAGAACTGATATCTTGTAGACACTACAGCGCAGTGAGGAGCCCAAAATGATACTCATGATTAGGCAAAGATGTCCGCAGCTTGGTATCATTACACTAAATCAATAGGAAATTTCCAGTGATAAGAGAATTGAGAGCCTTCCCACGCAAAAGATATTTGCTACTGCATCGATCAGCAATGCCAAAATACAATAGCTAAAACATCACAAAATTTTCGCCTCAATTTTAGGCGATAATAGTATTCCCTGACAAAAAAAGTTAATGTCGAAATGCGTTACTGGCTCCACCGACCTTTAACGCACACAGTAAACAAAAGGATATTTGGCCACCTTGGGACTGAACGAATATTTTTTTTTTTTTTTTTTTTTGGAATCACCAATTTTTACCCGAGAAAGTGCCTGTTGACAGCCTTTTGCGAGAGATCATACCATCACGAAGTTTAAATTAAATTGTTTCGCAAATGTTAGATTTTACTACACAACAAAACTGGCTGTGTGAAGCATATTATAAATGCTACATATAGTTTACTTGGAATCTCCCCGCCGTAATTTAGAGTTGAATACTTATTCCTTGTCATGAAAGAAATTGCAATTTTCCGGCAACGTACACCCGGCTACGGCATATTTGACGACGTCCTCGTTTTTGGTTGAAGTCTCCAATGCACTATAATGGATAAAATGGTAAAAAAAGTTTTCAGGAGTGCTAGTACATATTCTTATGGAAGGGACCGTTCATTATCTTACTGGGGGAGGGGGCTGGGTGAGAAAGGGGGGAGGGGACGGGCGAAATCGTTTCATGCAAAAAGGGAGGGGCCCTGGAATTTTGTTTCTGATTCAAGGTCTGGAAAGTTCTAGATAGTGAAATATGTAACAGTCATTTTTGCCAAAAGATTGCGAATCACCAGTGTTTCCTCCCTCAGCAAAGCTCAACATGTATAATAATTGCCAAAATGTGTTGGCACAGGTGAGATTATATTGACTTTTTGAATCTTTGGAATAGAAGGGTAGCTGTCATTCCCTCTCCCCACTCCTGGTACAAAGTTGGGGTCCCTAAAGGTGAGCTAGGACACCATCACTGACAAAAGCAGGAACAATTACCAACAGTGGGGTGGCATTGAAACACTTGCTTGGATCTGAAGCAGGAGTCCCCAAGTACTCAGATTATTAGAAAAGGAGTACTTGAAAAAAAAAATCAAGTTTTGAACAATTTCTCACTCAGTCCCCTCCCCCAGTTAAATAATGAACAGTCCCTTAGGGTAATTTACCAACTAAATCTAGAAAAGGTTGGAAGTCAACATAATACTGAATTTGTGCATGAAACTAGGTATGTTGGTAGGATTGCACCTGAGTTCAAGTAGGATAATTTAAACTATCACTAAGACCAACCACCAAGAGCCGTGGATACGCTTATCCTAAAAGCATTCAGTATTAGAGTGGAGAAATGTTAGAATGTTATACTTAGCAGGCCAAGATCCCTATATTTTTCTTTCCAACCTGGAAAAATGCCTGAAGTGTAGGAAAGAAAAAGGAACAAAATGTGACACAGAAGAGGGGTGGCTGGGAAGAGGTAGCACAGTTCTTTAGGTAGGTGTCAATGTTAAGCCCAAGGAGGAAGGGTTTGGGATTTCGACATTTTCTTTAAAAAAAGTAAAATTCCCCATCCTAGAGACAAAATAATTGGTTAAAATGTCCACCCAAAAGAAAAAACATAGTATGTGTTCTAAAGTGTTTAAAAAGATAGATACCTGGTAAGGCCGATAAAAACGATATTTGCTTTAGTAGCAACAAAATTCTGCACATATATCACTCACCTGCCATTCAGCCATTGCTCTGACAATAGTAGGTCATCTAAATGCCTTCTGGGTATTCCCCAAGATGGCATAAAAATCATTTTCAAGCCAATATGGCAATCATGTCAAATTTCCCCACAGGTCATCAAAATCCCAACCCTTGGGACATACTACACTATCAAATTACCAAGGTTTGGCTGAACACACCTTCCCACTCACGCTTAACATTGATAGGTGCATTACTAGAAAACCTTAATGACATTCACAACTGGCATATAGAAGGTGGCAAGGCACTACACACATTGTAAGTGCCCATTTGAAGCTTGAAGAAAAGCTACCTCAAAATAACACTGCCAAAACTTTTGGTGACTGAGGCACTTAAGGCAGTAGATCATTTATTACAACTAACAATTGCAAACATCAAGTATACATGTAGTGGTGAGAACTAGCAACAGGGTTCGTACGCTTTTTTGGAATAAAAATTCAAGGACTTTTCAAATACATATTTTCCATTTTTCAAGGACTCCACGCACTGCAAATTCAAAGGATGTTCAGCTTCTCACAGTGGCGATTGTGCCCAGCTAACAGACTGCTAAAAGTCTATGTCTTTTTGAGTTCATCCACAACATATTACGTGTTGCTGCATTTCTGCCATTAGAATATATTTTCATACAAGGCACTCTAGAATCTATAAAGTTGGATGAAATTAGCTACAAATTTCAAGGACTTTCCAGCACTGACTGCAATTTTCAAGGACTTGAATTTTTATCTTGAGATTCAAGGACTTTCAAGGCGCGTGTGAACCCTGTACCAAGAGTTGGACTAACTGTCGTGGGTCGTGGGTAGTAAGTCGTGTGTCGTGGGTCGTGGTCGTGGGTAAAGTCGTGGGTTGAAAAAATACCGGTGACGAAAAGTAGTTTAACAACGGGAAACATCAACAACTTTCCAAAAAGGATTTCGAAAAATAATGAATTAAAAAACAAACAAACAAAAACAAAATTGAACCATGGAATTTAGACCCAGACAAGAGATGAAGGCGTGACGGCGTGACGCGTGACGCGTGGCGGCGCGGCGGACGAGACCATCAAAGGGAAGACCTGACAGTTGAGAACTAGCAGACCTCGTGGAAAATTGCCAGCGCAGCCTTATTAAAAATACACATACCGTACAATTCCGCTAATAAGCCCTCCCGAAAATAAGGCCCCCAAATCTCAGACGCAAATATCCTTCCTTCCTTCAGTTCAAGTGTAGGGGTATCGAATGGTCTTTGCGAGCATTTGCAAGCACGCGAGCACTGCGTCTTTTTTTGCGAGCACGAGCAGTGATCAAATTTATCTTGCGAGCAGCGAGCACTTTAGAAAATACAACTGGCGAACAGCGAACACTTCGATAAATTTTCCGCTCATTTTACGTTTCGATTTATTAGAGTGCGCCTAGTACCGTAACTTTGCGATCATTTCACGTCCCGGAAAATTTGAATTTGAGGAAGTAACAATATTTTGTGTGCTCATGGCGAACGTAGCAGCTTTTACATGATTTACGGAATTTTAAGAAATCGAGCAAATTTTAACGAGAATCCGAGCAATTGCAAAAATTTTGCGAGCACGAGCAAGCGAACACTCATCTGAATTTTGCGAGCAAATCGAGCAAAGGCCAAATTTTGCGAGCAGTTGAAAATTTTTATGACCATTCGACACCCCTAAGTGTAATACCAGACGAGTGCAAAGAGTGTAAAACCAGTGCAAATTACAACGAAGATTTCCGAAGTTATTTTTCGAAATCCTTTTTGGAAAGTTGTTGATGTTTACCGTTCCTAAACTATTTTTCGTCACCGGTATTTTTTCCACCCACGACTTTACCCACGACCCACGACCCACGACACACGACTTACTACCCACGACCCACGACAGTTAGTCCAACTCTGTACCAACCAATTAGTAAATTCAACCTTTTGGATAATTACCGTATTTATTCGCCTATAAGCCGATCCCGGCTATAAGCCGAGACCCCAAACTTGAGAGAAACGACGATGGGCTTAAGTTTGTCAAAAAAAATTGGAAAACTCTCGGCTATAAGCCGACACCAAATTTTCGCAGAAAAATTTCCCCTTTGAAGGCTCCTTCTCAGGAAACATATGTTGATTGTTGAACGAATAAACACAACCAAATGAATATTCAAAAGTTTATTGTAAACAGTTAGTTTACATATCGTCCGTGATCGTATTCATCATTCCAAAAGTTCGCCGTACTTCTTACAACATGGCTTTTAAGCTCAAAGTTGTTGCTGAAGCCGAGGCTGTTGAAAACAACTCAGAGATCGCCCAAGATTACGGGATTAGCGAGTCGATGGAGAAGAGATGAGGCGAAGCTTTTCAACGGCGAGCTGAAGATCTCTGCGAAACGAACAACGTTGGGCCGCTTTATTCCAAAGTATCCAGAGCTAGACCAGCAGATGTTGGAATGGTTTTCAGACCAAAGAGATCAAGGTGAGTACTCATCGCTTCATGTGAAATCGGATAAACATTTCTTGTTTATTATCAAAATCAATCAAAAAGTTTTCCCTCGATCTCTTCGCACGAGCGAGTGCACGTGAGTTTGTTTGTCAACCCGTGGGAACCAACGCTTGTGATTGGCCAGATTTAGAAAGCATGGCAAGAGATTCTAGAGGAGATGGTAAAGAAGTCTTTTCAGAGCTGTGGAATTTCCAATGCCATGGACGGAACGGAAGACGACGCAATCTACTCCGAGGACTCACAGGAACTCGATGATGATGAAGAAACGGAGGATGAGTTCGAGATGCACAGCGAATATGAGACTGATGGCGAGTGAATTTTTAGTTGAAAGCTAATAACTATCACACACAAACGGTTCCTTTAGGAGCCACCAATTATATTAAAGTTCAATGACCAACATTTTGCGACTTGTTTTTGTTGTGCTTTACTATAATTTCATGAAACTGAGTTGGCTATTAGCCGAATCAGAAATGTCCATGATGATTTTCACTTTGGTGATGACGCTTCGAAGAAAAAAATTATTCAAAACTCTCGACTATAAGCCGAACCCCCCTTTTCTGAAACGAATTCCCGAAACTGAGTAAATTTTTTTGCAAAAATCGCTCGGCTTATAGGCGAATAAATACGGTATGTTAAAAAAGGGGAATGCCAAGAACTGACATCAAGTTATAGAACTTTATGAATGCTCACAACTAGGACCAACATCAAAATAAAAATAGCACCACAACTACCTTAGTATGTGGAAAATGGTGTTCTGACACACACCCCTACACCAATCAATCCACACCTAAAAACTGCTCAAAACCAATAAAATCAAACTGAACCCCAAAAGTCGGATCAAAAACCCTAAAAATCAGATCAAAAAAATCCCAAAAATCAAAATCAAAAAATCAGATCATAAGAAAACTCAACAACTTCAAGCAAATAACACAGAGCAAAATCAAAATCCCAAAAATGAAAATCAAAAACACAAAATCCAATTAAAATCTATCAGGACAGGGCTTGAAAACTACCCGGCCAACAGTTTCAGCTAATCTCCTAACAAATTGCAAGCAAAATGCCAACAGATTATCAATAAATAAACCCAGAATAGTCAATCTTTTACTGATAATAAAGCATCCGCTAGCAAATACATGACACGTTATCTGTCCACAACCCGTTTGATTTCGATGGATTATAATGTTAATGCCGTCACTTTCATTCACTAATGACCAACCTGAACCATGAATATTATCAAAATGAGACAGACCTACCCACAATGCAAATTTATCTGAATAAAAATCACTTTCACTTAAATTATTGGTATCATACCGCTGTTGACTAGAATGCCAGAAGTCAGTTGGAACCATACCTTTTGAACATAATCGGTTTGGGACTCCAATCTTAATCTAGACAGATGTAATATCCAGATTCAAAAATTGCGGATCTTCTCGGAATGTTAAAATGTTTGGAGATTACTTCATCTCTGTACTGGTTAATAATGGTAGGTTCAGTTGGATAAATATTTTCATAAATATCCCTTCCTATCTTTGTAGACCTGTTCAACACCACTAGATAAAAAATCACTATGAATGGTACAGTATTCTAATTCAATGTTTGGTAATTGATAATTTGGTGGTTTAACAGAATAAGTGTAGTAAACTATATCTTTCACAGGTGCTAGAGTTAACTCAAATTTCAAAGAATCTTTTAAAGCATATGGATAAAATACTCCACCATTGTTGATCACTGGATTATCTAAGGTAATGCAAAATTTCCTTCCATGGATCTTAGATAAAACATCTTTTAATTTTATAGTATATTTACTTGTGTTCGTCCCTAATCTTCGGCTATTTTCGTTTGAGGTACTCTCTCTCAATACCACGTCTTGCTTTTTTGGATAAGAAAAGGTCATTGTAGGTCATAAATAAATCACATCAATCAACCTCCTGACATAAAACATTACCAAAGCTAACTTTCAATCGTTTAACAATGTTTCTACCAAGATTATTGACTATTGTATTGTTTTCATGACCGGACACGGTTAGATCAAAGATCAGAAATACACTATTCGAAACGATATCCATACCCTTATTTAAACGGGGAATATCAACCACTATTCTATCTCCCAAATTAGCAATAGACGGATTAAATGTTAGCCGGTTTAGGGTGTTACCTGCTATTAATCCATGCCGTCCTAGAAAAATGGTTGGGTTCCAGCATTTCATTGACTACGTAATCCATATAAAATTGAAAAGTGTATCAATTTTAATGATATTTGAAGCAGTTAAGTCATACCAAACCAACAGTTTAGTTGGATGAATGAATTGATAAGAGCAAAATTTTGAAATGTTTATATGCCCTCCATGGATATTAAATGAAAATTAGCTTAACTGTTGGCTAGGTGGTTTTCAAGCCCCATCCTGATAGATTTTAATCAGATTTTGATTTTTGGGATTTCAATTTTCACTCTGCTCTGTGTGTTTTGCTTGAAGTTTTTGAATTTTCTTATGATCTGATTTTGGGATTTTTTTTCCCGATTTTTACTGGTTTTGTGCAGTTTTTAGGTGTGGATTGATTGGTTTAGGGGTGTGTGCCAGAACACCCATTTTCTACCTACTACCTTAGAATGCTCTAGTGCCGTTTACAAATTAGCTTACAGTGACCTTGTTTTAACTCCTGCCCATAACAAGCCAATGCAAGACACAACAAGCACAAGGGGAGGCTGGCATTCAATTACACGTGCCTCTAATAATAGAATGGTGCATTTGACAACAGGCACAGATAGAATATGAAACACCTTAAATACTTCAATAATAGCATGATCAGTGCTTCAGTCAAGTCTACATCATCAGCACTGAATGTGAGTGACAATCTGTCCCTTTTTCCCCCTGGCACCAAGAGTGCTGCAAGGAAGATCTGCAGGCTCATGAAAACACAAGAAAATAAAATGATACAGTTATAATTTCAATCAGACAAATGCAGAATGTCAACTTTATTCAGAGTTAAAATCCAATATTAGAATACCGGAGCACATCTACATGTTTGATTTTGGTGAAAGAGGAACAAAATGGATCAAAATGTTTATGAATCATCCTTTTCAGCAAAGCTATAAGTGCACTGGATTGCCAAGTTTACACAAGTACAAGTTACAAACAACTTAACATACAACAGCCAACATTGGGTAAAAAGTGAACAGCACTGATTTATTGAAAGAGATAACTAAAGACAATTGTACATTAAATGTATAAATACAGATAAAACTCAACTTCTTGCCCTATAAGAAAGCTGTGGTATAGTCTGAGCTTCGAGTATGTAAGCAAAAATGTCTGAAGACGAGGTCCCAATGAAACTGTACAAAGGATATTAGGGAAAAGAAAATGAACTAAAACCTATGTTGGTTTGTTGGCTCCTTTCTTTCCAATTAAACTCTTGTGGATATGTGGGATTACACCTAAAGGACAGAAAAGATTCATAATAAACAATAGTAAAGTGCAAATTGATAAGTCAACTGACAGAAAAAAATAACAATCTTATGGCACAGAATGTTTCAAACAATTTGAGATAAAATTAAAATTATTAGAATCCAAATTTCACACCTATTTGCAAGGTTGTAATGCTTATGTAATAGCAGCCCGCATAGGGCACAACAACATTTTCAAAGAATTCAGTCATTCCGAAATAACGTTCAGTTGCAAAATGGCTGTTACAAAGATTTTTTGGCAATAATGCAAAGTTCAAATGAAGAAATAAAAACTAAGAGTTCAGCGTGAAAAGAAACTTTAGAGAGAAGGACAGACTCAACAAAAGGATTAAACAACTCGTTACCCTGATTTAAAAAGCATAATAACCTACCTCCGCCAGCGATGGTAGCTTTGATGAGTGAATCGAGTTCTTCGTCGCCACGGATAGCAAGTTGAAGATGTCGTGGGGTGATACGTTTCACTTTCAGATCTTTAGATGCATTTCCAGCTAATTCTAGTACCTATCAAAGCACTAACAGTCAATTAAAAACTCGGGTCTAAACTATTCGATTGAAACATCACGGTACTTTTGGTTAAAAGCGGAAAGTGCCACCCATTTCGGGGGAGTTCTTTAATTTAGTTGCTTTTCGTGACATTAAGTACCGCAGTTATACGAAACGAGGAGACTCGCATGAACTAGCTCACTGATTAGCTTCCACCGACAAATTGGAAATGCCCCTCGTAAAATACAGAAAATATCTCAAAGTCGAATCTGAAACATGAGCTTAACAAAGAACTAATACTTAACTAGTCTTCAGAAAAAAAGATCCAGAAATTGAGCCGTATGAAACGCAGCAAGTGCTAGTAAATTTCGTTTCTGAAACACGCCATAGCTGATTTCAAATATGGCGGGAATTGTTGTTACTACCGCAACGGCCACTCGTACAAATGTCCTCCTCGTTTATATCGCTACAACATTTCTATTATTTCTAGACTCTAATCTGGAAAATAAGGCACTAGTTTGTTTACAGAGTGTGTTAGGCATAAGATATCCTTAAAGAAAAACTTTAAACGGTGACAGAGTGGAAGCTAATCAATTCACAAACATTTGACCGCCCAAACAAATAACGAAGTGCTTGCAATATTTTCACAACATTTTCTCTTGATTTACCGAAACAACGTATTCGACCGCATGGACATTCACATAAAGCAACTTTAGCGGTTACAACAAATGAGTTTGGTATTCACCTCGGCTGTTAGATACTCAAGAATGGCAGCACTGTATACCGCGGCTGTAGCTCCAACACGGCCATGACTCGTTGTTCGGTTCTTCAAATGTCTGTGAATACGGCCGACAGGGAACTGCAAAATTAAACACAAGCCGTGTAAAACAGAGCCACTGCCACGAAATCTTGAAAGCAAAAAATGCTTGCTTCTCAACACTGAAAATGCGAAACAAACCTGTAGCCCAGCCCTGGCTGAACGTGAAACGGCCTTAGCCTTGGCTTTGGAGTCTTTACCAGCTTTACCACCAGCCTATCGACCAAACGTCGAGACGTTAGCGAGAAAAATAGGAAGAATGCGCCCATTAGAACATATAAGAATTGCATTCTGTATGAAGATTCCAATGCTATGGATTCTGAAATCTCATAAAAACGCTTATTTCGCCCAGCAAGATGCGGATGGAAGTGGATATAAAATCCTATGTTACTCACCATCTCTACTCTGCGTAATTTTGTGAGGCGCCAACAAACGACAACTGAGCTACGCCAAAAATTAGCCTTCTTTTTGAAAAAGGACAAACCAATCAAAACCCGGTATTTTGTCTCCAACCAATAAGAATTTGATATCTTCCCGCCGTGGACGTTCTCCATATAAGGAAAGTGAATAAACAGATGGAAATTTTACTAGCAAAAGATTGTGACTTGCAGAATCAAGGAGACAAAAGTATCCCCTCATTTTCTGAATTCTTGCTTGGCATCAGTGTTTATTGTAGGTACATTACCCAGTCATAACTATGACCCAGTGTGCAAATGGCCGGTTTCACAGGCACTCAAGGCGCTTGAGATTAATTACAACAATGATAATACAATGAATAAAAGTTAATTGGGCTTCCGACATAAAGATGTTTTGTAGAGAATAAATTTTTTCAAGAAAAACATAAGAAGCGTTCTCCATGGAACGCTCCAATTTGCACAATTAGTGGCAGATTAAAAAGAATTCTACAAAAATGTGTCTTCGACATTTTCGCCCCCACAGGGTATTACAGTGCCATAACTCGAACAAAAACCACCGAAACAAATTTTCACACAAATCACGATCGAGTATCTAAACCTGGATAGAATCTCTACAAATGTTTTGTATTTCGCTTTAAATGCATTTAGTAAATGCTCAGGTGATTGTACAAAACCGCGCCCTCTGATTGGATCTCGTATTATCAGCCGATAATCACCACGACGAACAAAATGGCTGCCAGTCGCTCGCGCGCTTTTGATGAAATAAATTTTTATCGTGTTGTACAATGCTTTTCTTTCTTTTTTTGAAATAATCACCTGTTTATTTATACTAAAACAATTATTCGCCTCAGGCTCAGTGATTCTCGGTGAACATTCACCTCGACTTCGTCTCGATGAATATTCACCGAGAACAGGAGCCCATTACCAATGGGCTCCTGCCGAGAATCACTTCGTCTTCGGCGAATAATTGTTAAATAATTTGTTTCACGACTACATATCAAAATTGAGCTGAATCTTCTTCGTCCGTCGGTAGAAACTCGCCACAAATCTGTTGTTCAGCGTCACATGGAACAGACTGAAATTCAAAATTTGCATGAAAATTTATTTAAGTGGACTTGGTTCGAGTAGTCACACTGCGAAGGCTCCGTAGCTCCCACGTCAGTTTAAAATGACGCCTGCCTTTTCATATTTTACGTAAGAAATCAGCAGCAGCTGCACTGAAAAAGTTGTTTCGCGATAAATCCCACCCAATCAATAACTTTTTCAGACCAATAAAGCCAACTAATACCATCATGATGTATCGTCTATATTTGTTGGATTTCTTCCTAAAATGCTTATCGTTCAAGACCTATCCGTACCCGTTACCAATTCTCCATTTCTCGATATCGACCATGTGAAATACATAAAGAGCAAGAATCTTTTGATACAACAAAAATCTTTAAAATGAATATTTAGATCAACGGATTAATAGAATCTCATCTAAATTGAAAATGCCACGAGTAAAATTAGACTCTATACGCAGAGTAATCAAAAACAAAAAGAAACCTATTTTTTTTTTTTATTAACAATAAAATTTCTAATAAATCTGCCATCTTCCTTTCTAGTTCTTGACAGAAAATCAAAACCTAACCTAAAAATCATGATAAAAAACCAAATTAAAAAATGTCCGCATTTCCTTGAATAAACACTAAAGTCATCTAAAAAGTCAGCATTCCTGTGAAAAGGGGTTCTAGAGCCTCTCATCATGTGTGGACTGTCTTAAAATATCAAAAGAAATGCGTGTTCCAAACCAAGATATGGCACTGGCATACGACTCGCCGTTCTTACGGGAAAGTTTGTCCGAACATGTGAAATTAAAGCTAACCTCACTACATGTTAAACATACGCAGCACATAGTGAACTCCTGACAGACGCTAAGGAAAAAGAAGGCATGTTATGTTCTAGAAAGTTTTAATTTTGTCAGTGTTTTCTACTATGTTGCCATATATTTCCATTCCCATCAGGCCCAATGTGCTTGCACTTTTAATTAATTAAGACCCAATTTGGGACTCTTTACATTTGTGTCCAAGTTCGACAAAGTTCAGGAAAACAAAGACAGTTTTTAGCGTCTGCTAAAATTATTAGGAAATATTCAAGAACCTGATTCAAAATATTGTGTACAAAGGCCTGTCCTAATTCAGAGCCATACTACCTAAGTCGATATCCTACCTGGATATGTAACACGGTAATCCCGAGTTTCACAACCTTCATACATGATCCTCGGCCACGCTTGTCAATAGCCAACTGGTCTGCCTCCCGCCAGTTGGGATACTTAGCAAAAAAAGTTTATGCTGTATAATGCAGAAGACTGACTCTGAAAAGCCCCGTAGGGACGAGCCAATAAAGTATGTATCACTATGTATGTATGTATGTATGTATGTATGTATGTATGTACACTAATCAAGCAATTCGGCTTCCTTGCTTTCTGTATGTTCTTGATGTGATGTTGTTGGCTGGCATTTGGTCTTTAAGGCGATGATTTAATTGGCTATAAGGACGCAAATGTTATTGTCCAGCCTTTGTCATTTTAAATGATGATTATTCTTTGTCGATAAGTCATATGCATCAGTTCGATGGGGCTTCATTCTAAATAACAGGGCAGCAATTGCCGGCAGAGTCCCAGTGATGCGACCAATCGACTCTGTGGTCAGTTAGTACTGACGAAGTGATGTTCAGCTATATTGCTGAACATTGTTTGCAGGTACCACCGTTTCTGGTCGTTCATCTGTGGTCAGTCACTCTTAATTTGAGGATTCTGCCAGTTTTACCAATAAACTTGGCTTGACTGTTGCAGGATTTGATTTCATATATTGCCCCACTATCTCAGTGTTCTTTGCTTTTTATTTGTATTTTACGAAGTCCCTAAGTACGTTTTACAAGATGTAAATTTATGGTGGCAATCAAGAACGTTTAAGGTCAATCATATTGTCCTTCACATTGCAACCGTACATGCACAACAGAAAGCCTGAATGCCGCATATGATGTGATGCTTGCATATGTGATAACTATGACTATGACTATGGCTGATGTACCACTATCTGGCCGAAGCCAACATTTCATTGGCAGATACTCATATGCCGTACTTTCATACGGAGATAGAGAGGAACAATCATTCAAAACGCGCAATCCTTAGAAAATTTCTGGTGGTAGATATTACCCCACCTTTGCAGCGAGTCTTACCTAACTGTGATGCGCCTGGTGCCCGCTGTACGTGTTGTGCGCGTTTCAACCCCACCACAATCCACCACAAAAATATGTGAACCAGAACAACCAGGTTATTTGGAGGGGACATCAAACGGGCATGCTGTGATTTGCATAGCGGCGTGGCGTGATAAAATGTTTTATATGCAAACATACGGAAAAGATTCCCAATTTTTAATGCCTGATATGTCAATGTCTTCTCCTCCTGGTGTCAATGCCAAACTGGTTGAAAGTATGATCGGAGGACAAAGTAAGGGGGGAAACGACATAATCCATGAAGTTTACCACGCGTGTTGATAGCAACGGTCCAGTATATTCCGTATACCTCGTTGCTACTTGTAGGGCTGAACCGTCCTCTCTTAGTAACAAGTACCAATTTTTCCGATGTAGTCAGCATCATCAAGTTATACAAGCCCCATGTTTACCATGCTCCATGTCTTGGAATGTACGTCCTTTTTTGACTAATCCAGTTTTTACGAATGTTGCCTGTTTGTAAGAGGCACAAAAACTATTTACCTAGAGACTAGCTATAGCGGAATGAAATACAACCAAGACCGCTATAGGCTAGGTGATTACGCTACAGCTGTACTTGATTGAACTTGATTGTTTTTCTGACACTGCGCCGGTACCTGAAGAAGCACCACCAGTTTCCAATACTTTGGCTGATGATCAGGGACGGATTTGTAGCTTTAGAATTTACACTCGGAGTAAATTCTCTGTTTCCTTAGTTAAGCTACTTGATGTGCTACACATTTAGGCCCAGTTCAGACGCCGTACTTTAGCCGCTCCGAATCGAATCGAAATTTAGGCCGACCTAAATTAATTGATCCCAGCTGAATTGATTCAGACGCCGAATTTAATGTGGCCGAAACGAATTCAGTGAGGAGAGAATTGAGACGCGGTTAATGATTGATTAAATACTGATTAAATATGGACGCCTAGAGGTCTGGCAGAAACCACCAAACAAGAACCTTTACCAGTGTAGCTTTATACGCACTTCTCCTCCGCTTTCGTAGCATCTTTTCCTGTCACTTCTGGATGTGGCTCACAAAACACAGCGCTTTTATCAGCGACCCATCCCTGGTAATACTCGTATTCTTCAAAAATGAAACCGTTATTGCATACGGGAATTTCACATTTGAACCAAATATACTTGATCGTGGTGAACGGCACGGTGTCGCATTCATATTGGGACTTTGGAGTCGCACGAAACTATGCAAAGTTTACCTGCCATTTTTCGTACTCCGATAACCTGCGCATGCTCTCAGGTACAGTGGACCCAAGAAATGTTGCAATATCGAAAAGCATCTGCCAATCAGAAAATCAAGCTGATCCCTTGGAATTGAATATCTTGGACTTCCACGTTGCCCAGTAAAGACAGTAGCTGGTGATGAAACACCAAAAATATCCTGGCTTCCAATAAGGCAATCCCGTGCACCCCTAATTAGGTAAACAATTTGTCCATCCGGATTCCATACAAATGAACAAGACGAGCTATTAAACCTTGCAGCCAATCCAACCTAAAGTGTAAGGCGTCCACTGTATTTGGGGCAAGGCCTCCTCTTTCAATTCCCCGTAAGTAAAAGCTCTCGCAAATATCTGTACGATTGTAGCTCTTCTTGAGAAGGCGCCATTACTCTATCCGCCATCTTGGATCAACACGGCGGGAAATAAATTACCTCGATCTGGTGTATCGTAGTCACCAGGCCAACGCGAGAAAATGTAGCAGAAGAAAATTCAATGTGTCCGAAAATTAGAGACACTGTCAGGAAATACACTAGAAACGAATCGGAGATGAAAGGCGATGAAAACCAGTCTGAAATTCGAAAAGCTCCCCGAAACCTGACACAACCCGAAAATTCAAATCAACAGAAAGTTCAAGGTTATCCGAAAATTTGATTAGACGAAAATTTCTGAATTCTGTCAGAAAATTGATAAAACTACCATAAAATTAAAAAAACTCATTGCAATACAAAATCCAACAACATGTCACAAAATCAAAAATTGAATTATGACGGTAATCACCCACCAAATAAAACTTTGCACAGTTTCGTGCGAGTCTCCAAAGTCCCAATATGTAATGAACTTTAAGGTTTAAATAACAAGGACGACAGCTTTGTAAAGGTTCTGTAATTCCTGGCTCAACAGGTCAACACAATTTAACTCGTGGTCGATTCTGACTAAAAGCGCTGGGCGACCAGGCCGTATTACATAATATCGTTACATCCTCCTCTTTCTTAAATACAACATGACACAAACTCCAAGTGGCAACAAATAAAACAGTATCACGATTAAGTCTGTAAAATAAAGAATGAAAGATGTCCACAAAGGCAAATTTAAATGCCCTGCACAAAGTCCATCCTAACATAGTTCAAATGGAAAACACAACAAAGTTACAGTTCTGCTTGACTGCACCCCTCAGGGTGGGCAGTAGTCTTTGAAACGGATTGGGGTCCTAATTAAACGCCCTCTGGTGGATCTTCTTTCAGATGGCTGTGGGATCTCTGGCGGCCTTTGAGGGATCCCTGGTTGCTCTGGAGTTGTGTGGGCAGGTAAAGGCGTGCCTGGCTGAACTGGGTCAATGACTCTCTGAGACTGGTCGTCCGACGGGAGTGGCTCATCTGGTTCCTCTACGTGGCTATCGATTGCAGGACTCTCTTGTGTCGCTATCAAATCCTTTCTGTTTCTCCTGTATCTCTTCCCTTCGATGACTACTTCATAGGATCTTGGCGCAACTTCCTGGAGACATGTTGCTTTCTTCCACAGCTTTGTTCGATCTTTTGGATCTGGCTTCATTCTTACTATATCTCCAGGTTTGAGCTCTTTTAGTAGTTTGGCCCCTCTGTTGTAGTAATGTGCTTGTTTCTGCCTTTTCTTTGTTATGAGTTTCTTGACAGGCTTTGGAAGTTTGGGTTTCAATAATCTTGCTGAAGTTGGGAGGAGAGTCCTGGTTCTCCTTCCCATCAGCCTCTGTACTGGGGAGGAATCGAGCCCTTCGGTTGGAGTGTTCCTCCAGTCGAGAAGAGCCAGGTAGGGATCTTTGTGGTCTAGCTTTGCTTTCTTGAGGATTCGTTTGGCCGTGTTAACTGCATTCTCGACTTTGCCGTTTGATCGAGCATGGTATGGAGAGGAAGTGATATGCTCAAAGTCCCATTCTCGAGAAAATGTTTTGAAATCTGATGAGGAGAATTGAGAACCATTATCACTTCTGACTGTGTTGGGGATGCCATGCCTGGCAAACTGCGATTTCAGACTTGTAACTACTGACGAAGCTCTCGTATCGGACAGGGCTCGTAACTCAAAGAAGTTGGAGTAGTCATCCACTATAATGACATACTCTGTCTTATCCAGTGTAAACAGATCCACCGCAACCTTTGACCAGGGCCTGTCGGGTACTTTCTGTGGCATGAGGGGCTCTTTGGGTTGTTCCATGCGAAGTGAATTGCATGTCCCGCAGGAAGAGACACAGTCGTTGATGGCTGAAGTCATTCCAGGCCAATACAGGATTTCCCTTGCTCGCCGAAGGCAGCCCTCAATGCCAATGTGGCTTGTATGGATTTTCTTTAGCATCTCAGATCTCATAGCTGCTGGCACTACGACTCTGTTCCCTCTGAAGAGTATTTCATCTTGTACTGTCAGTTCATCTCGGTAAGAGTAATATGCACGGATTTCTGAAGGGACTGCTTCTCTTCTCTCTGGCCACCCCAGCTCAATAGTCTGCTTCAGCTGCTGCAGGACTGCATCATCCTTTGTTTTCTGTTGAAATTCTGCGAGACACTCTCTGGTCACTGCAAGATGTTTGGTCATGTCGACTTCCTCTACAGATCGAATGAATTCTAGTTCATTTTGTGAGATATGGTTTGGTAAGGGTAGGTATGCCCTGCTCAAGGTGTCTGCGATGTACATCTCTTGGCCTTTTTTGTAGACAACTTTAAGCTGGTAGTTCTGCAAGTGCAGCATCATTCGCTGGAGTCTCTTTGGGGCTGTGAGTAGTGGTTTCTTTAGTATAGCCTCCAGGGGCTTGTGGTCAGTCTCGACGGTGACCTCTCGGCCGAACAGGTACTGATCAAACCGCTCGCACGCGTGTACAATCGCGAGAAGTTCCTTCTCAATCTGAGCATAATTTCTCTCTGAGGTTGTTAGCGCCCTTGATGTGAAAGCTACTGGCTGGCCTTCCTGCAACAGAGCGGCCCCAAGACCTGATTGAGATGCGTCGCACTGCAGGGTGACCTCTTTTGACACATCATAGTAGCGTAGCACGGGATGATTAGTGATGAGTTGCTTTACGTCTGTGAAGGCTCTTTCGTGGACTTCATTCCAGTGCCATTCAACATGTTTGTCTTCTAGTCGCCTCAGTGGTTCCGTGACTGTGGACAAATGCGGCAAGAACTTTGAGAGGTAATTTGCCATTCCCAGGAACCTCTTTACTGACTTTACATCAGTGGGCTTTGGCATCATCAGGATTGCCTCTACTTTCTTTGGGTCTGGTTTCAGTCCATCGGCTGTGAGCAAATGGCCGATGTAAGGTACTTCAGTAAGTCTCAAGCGGACTTTGTCTTTGTTGAGGGTGAGATTTCTCTCTCTGGCTCTTTCAAGGACGATCCTTAGGTTCTTGTCATGATCTGAGGTGGCAGTCTCCATGTCGTCACCTTCTCCGTACACCAAAAGGTCATCAGCAATCACTGCAGTGCCTTTAATATCTCCAAAGGTATCATTCATCCTTTTCTGGAATTCCTCGGGTGCTGAGGAGATGCCAAAGGGCATGCGCAACCAGCGGTACCGACCAAATGGGGTATTAAAGGTCGTAAGTCTGCTGGAAGCGTTGTCTAGCGGCACCTGCCAGAACCCACTTTTGGCATCAAGTACAGAGAACACCTTTGCTTTGCTTAGACTGGTGGCAACTTCTTCAACAGTAGGGAGAGGGTAGTGAGGCCGCTTGATGGCTCTGTTTAGATCTTTAGGATCGATACATATTCTGAGCTTGTTGGGCTTGACCACTGTAACCATACTTGATACCCAATCTGTTGCTTCGCTCACTGGGGCCAGGATGTTCTCATTTACCATCCTTTCCAATTCCAGTCTTAATGGCTCTCTTAGGGTAACAGGTACCTTGCGGGGTGGGTGTATCACTGGTTGTGCTGTTGGGTCGATCTCTATGTGGTAAGGGTCTGCGAGGCATCCAAGGCCTTCAAAAACATCTGCATACTCTGTCAAGAGGTCATCATCAATGACTGTCTTCAATGTTGATGGTGTAAACTGGCTGTCTTGAGTCACTGTATCCACATGATGGAAGGAGTCTTTCACCAGCACTTTTAAGAAATTCAACCTTTGGCATGTTTCTGCACTCAGAAGTGGTCTCACATCTCCGTCAACAACTTGGAACTCAAGGACATGGGACGAGCCATCTCTCGTGCACTTGAGCTTGCACTTCCCCACTGGGTACATAACGGCTCCATTGTACATGGTTAACTTGGCCTTGCTTTTTTCAATATAGAGGTCATCAGGATCTCCCATAACTTTTGCATAGTCCTTCAGTGGTAGAAGGTTACAGGTTGCTCCACAGTCAAGCTGGAATTTGACATATGCATTGTCGTTTACCATCATCGTCACAAACAACTGACTTGCAACTTTATCATTACTCTCGGTGTGCAGTGCTCCGATTTTGTGAGTGACCATCTCGATAGCGAATTCGTCTTCAGTATCATCTTCTATTTCAACCAGGTGGAGTCGTTTGCCTGTTTTCGGTGGTCTTGTTTCCCTTGTTTTGCACTTTATTGCAAAATGGTTTGCTAGACCACACTTCTGGCACTTTGAACCATATGCAGGGCAAAGATTCTTGTTTCTTGGATGTCTTCTGCCACAAAATTTGCAATCAATCACAGGTAATTTACTAGGCTGTTTTTCAGGCGGTTTCTCAGTGTTAATGGCACTAATTGATTCATCGGTTGTTTTGTCTGCTGCCATTTGCTTCAGTTGGATTTGAGTGAGCTCGGCTGACCTGACTTTCTCGGTTGCACTTTCCAAGGTTAGCTTTGCATCTCTCAGGAGTCGTTCTCTTACTGAGGAGTCTCGTATTCCAAAAACGATCCGATCGCGGATAAGTGACTCTTTGAGTGCTCCAAATTCACAAGTGTCCGCTAAGTTCTTCAATACAGTCACGTAGTGGTCGATGGACTCACCATTGTCTTGATTTCTCGAGAAAAAAACATAGCGTTCATAGATAGTGTTCTTCCTCGGGTTGCAAAACAGCTCGAACTTCTCCAAGACTTTTTCAATTTTGAGCTCGTCGCCTTCTTCATCCCACGTGAGCGTGTTGTAAACATCGACAGCCTCTTCGCCGATTACGGTAAGTAGAGTCGCGACACGTGTTGGTTCATCTTTCTGTGCTACGCCGGTTGCTATTTCATAATTGCTCCATTTCTGTCTGAATTTCTTCCACTTCTGGGCTGTGTTCCTTTGCTGGAGTTGTAGAGGCTCCGGTGGAGGCAAACCAAATGAAGCGGCGGCCATGTTGGTTTTCTAGGTAAGTTTGTTCGGTTTTGTTAGTTCGTGGCGTTCACGAGTTCACGCGAATCTTTGTGTGTAAATCCAAGGTAACCCCACTCCTGACACCATGTAATGAACTTTAAGGTTTAAATAACAAGGACGACAGCTTTGTAAAGGTTCTGTAATTCCTGGCTCAACAGGTCAACACAATTTAACTCGTGGTCGATTCTGACTAAAAGCGCTGGGCGACCAGGCCGTATTACATAATATCGTTACAATGCGACACTGCACTGTGCCGTTCACCACGATCGAGTATATTTGGTTCAAATGTGAAACGTTACGTTTCCACATCCAGAAGTGACAGGAAAACATGCTACGAAAGCGGAGGAGAAGTGCGTATATATAAAGCTACACTGATAAAGGTGGTTTCTGCCAGACCTCTAGGCGTCCATATTTAATCAGTATTTAATCAATCATTAACCACATCTCAATTCTCTCCTCACTGAATTCGTTTCGGCAACATTAAGTTCGGCGTCTGAATCAATTCAGCTGGGATCAATTAATTTTATAGGTCGGCCTAAATTTCAATTCGATTCGGAGCGGCTGAAGTACGGCCTCAGAACTGGGCCTTATATGGTGTGAGTTGTGGTGCTTTGGAGAGCAAAAATTTGCCTATTAAGGTCCAACATAGTTAGTAGAGGAGAGGTAGAGATCATTCATACTGTCCGCCATCTTGTTTTGAGTGTGCAGGGTCAGTATCACGTGACGGGTCAGTTCAACATCAGAGAGCCACTATTGTTTAGTTCCTTTGAAGTTCGCCGAGTTTCCCAACCAGTCTCCTCTACTAACTATGGGTCCAATAATATATTTTTGGCAACAACTGTAGGTCTGACGGTCTCTTCCTGTCAAGGTCAAAGAAATTTCTCCTAGCCTTGAAAATATACTTTTAAAAATACATACTCATATGGAATAAGATGGAAAGTTAACTTGTTCTGAAATTCTTATCAGTTTTGTTATTTTTTGTTGAATCTATCGAAATCTGAATCGCAGCAATTCGTTAACATGCTTTTGACGGATATTAACCTTGCTGCTGAACGGTTCAGGAAACAAGGAATGGTTTTCATTTTGTGATGATATCCCGAGATATTGATCAAATTTTTGGTGGATTGTTTTGGTTCCATTCAGAAATTTCCAGGAAAAAGCTTTGCACTTCAGTAGATTTCCCTAATTAAGCCTTTGGTCCTGTCCAATGGAAACCCGAAAGACTGAACTCCAGCAGGATTTCATCAAAATCAGGGTAGCCAGGTGAATGGAACAATTTGGTCACGTGATTTATTTGTTGTGATTGTTTTATGTCACATTATTTTCCAGCAGTTGATTCAAATGGTCCTTGCATGCTTATATATACTTGCTTTTTCATAACGGCAAGCACCCTGAGGACTAGCTAGGGATGATTGATTCGCCTGTATTATTCTTACGCCAATAACAGCTTCGTAAGCAATTTCTTAGATTTCAAAATCTTTTCTCTAGATTGTAAATATAGAAATTACATATACTTGTATAGAAGGTTGAATTCTTATCCAAGTACATCCAGATAATAATTTTAGTAGCTAGGGTGGGTGTTACAGTATTCCAGAGCAGCTTTAGGCTGTGCAATTAGCTGGAAGAGGAATTGTAGAGAGTGGCAGAGCATTGTGAGTAACTGGCAACCAATACTTAACAAAAATGCTATTATAGTGTCAGTAGGATAGTTTGTGACAATAAAGAAGTAAAAAAACTCCCAAAACAATCCCTCACCATGATTGCTGTAACAAGAGAGCTGACATAAGAAAGAGATGTTCCAAAAGCTCATGACACACAAATTCCATTTTATATTCTCATAAAATTGCAACATTCAATTGAAAGTTGCATACAACATGTTCTTTTGACAAAAAAAAATCCACCACCCAGGCTTCTCCCTTCACACAATTCCTGGTTTATTAAGATTATTAACTGGCAAAATGTTGAGGATTTTTCCATTGGCTACCATACTGGTAATGTTTCACTGTACCATTCTAAATATATTACTAACTACCTCCCAGATGAAAGTGCAAGTAAGGCAAACTTGAGATACAGGGAAGATAACACAGATAAAAATTAACACAAGTTAAAGAGCCAATCACCAACATGATAATTTGCAAAGCCTTTAGCAAACTGCTGATTAAGATCTAATCAAAGATAACCATAGCATTATATGATAGGAAGGTTAGCAAATCCCAGGAAAACAGCTTGTTGAGGACCATCCATATTAAAAAGGTAAATTGATGGTTAAAGTCTAGTACTGGCTATAAATTCAAGGCCTTACTTAAATATTTAATCATAATTTTGATATCCAATGAAGTACATATGTACAATTTTTACTGTTAGCATTCTCTATGTGTGCATTATCAAACTATGGGCTCTTCACCCTAAATACAATTAATTCTCATATTCTTTAACAAACTGTACTGCTTAGAAACTTGCCAAGACTGGCTCTTGAACCATGATTTTAAAGGAATCACAATGGCTGTGGCATTATCCTCTGATCCATACTGGACTGCCCAAGATGTTAAAATGTCAGCAGCATTTTTAGCATCAGGGCAGATTATTACAAGCTCAGCAATCTCCTGATCTGACATCACATGTGATAAACCATCTGTATAAAGCACAATGAATTCATCCTTACAGTAGTCTATTGTAAGTGTGCTTGTTTCAGGAGTTGCTAGGACTCCATAGGGTTTTAAGTCAAAGTCACCAATTGATCGAGTCATGGCCAGTCTACCATTCACTCTTGGAGCAAAATCCCAGTCAATCCAGCCATTAAATGACCGTATTCTTTCCTGCTCATCATCTCTAAACGGCTGATGGGGGTTTGTTAATGGGATGGCCACTCCTTCTTGGCAGATTAGGGCTCCACTGTCCCCAACACTTGCCACTGCAAGATCAGTCCCATCCCGTAAAAGTACAACTGTTGCTGTTGTGCCACTACGGAAACGATTATATTGGCCATCTGAGTGCAGAAAATAGTATTACTATAGGCACATAGCCTTATCACTCTACCTTGAATTCACCCCCCAACCCTCCCGTCCCTCTATGGTCCTACCTGCTCCTTTCTGTAAACAAACAAAAGAAAATTCTAATGCAGAATTACTTGACCAAATAGATACAACTTAACTATGAATGCGCTGTCGTGCGTATCAAATGTCGGTAACTATATATGCATATATATCCCTTCTACCGTGATGGCCAGCTGTCACAGTGTTGTGGATGACCTCAATAAGTTGTGTGTGTACCGAAACTGAAGCGCGAACGCGGTAGGCGGAAAAATGCATGACACGGAACAGTCATTTTCTTCTTGTTCTGACGAGTTTCCGCAAAATTTAGTAGAAGTGCAGTCGTATACGATTCATAATTAAACGCTACTATAGAGTGGTCTTAACAACATAAATACTTAGAATCTACCGTGACACATTCATGAATCAGTCAAACTATGGGTTATCGAGTTTCAAAACATTACACGAACGATCATTAGGAATTTTTCAGCACGTGACTAGTGGCAAAAACCCACACATACCAACTCAAGACAAGATAACTAGTTTTACTTTGAAAATGATAACATACTAACAAAAGAATACTATCTTGCGCTTTGAAATCTCCATAAGTAACAATTCTGAGTACAACGAAGCGAGGATAACTACGGCAGGAATTCTAATTATACACGCTGAATTGTGTATACTAATAAACAAACGTTAAGTTCACAAGAAACGCGCCAGAAATGAGACTTACCCCTGACGGATAACCATTTACAGCAGTTCTCCAAGTCACTATTGCACTTCACAAAGGCCTTTGACAATACACTGGTGAGGTTTTTATCTTCAGTGTAAAAATGTTTAATGCATTTGTGAAGGTTTCTGCTTACGAAATCAACTGCCATAGAGCCACCGTGGCCATCAAACACGGCAAAGTAGTAAAAATCGTGTTCAAGTTCTAGAAGTTTGTGACGATCTTCATTTACTTCTCGGTGCCCTAAAGACGTGCTTTTCCCTATTAAGTCCACCGAAACTTTGCGAAGGAATGATTTTGCTTCGGCGTCATGCCAAGCGCCTAAGTTATCGAAAGGATTAGCAACGATATCTGTTCCACCACTATCGCTCCATAGCCGAGGAGTCACCCCGGCACTTGCCGCTTTGCTCGTTAAAAGTCGAGAACATTGCCCGAAAATCTCGGCACAGCACAGTTTTTGGGTTCTCAGGATTACTCCTGATGTGGAAATTCCAGTACGGGCAAAAGCTGAAAGATGTCGGCAAAACATTTAGTTGACTTGTAGTGCCGAATGTAAATCTCAATGACGAGACGAAGCTGTTATTCATGCCTAGAACTCGTTTCCAGTAGCGTTTATGATTGGCCAACTTGTGAGAGAAAATAGAAAAGGATTTGTGATTGGTTAGGAAAAAGACAGCGCCCCCTTCGTGCCTCCTTTCACGCTCAGCTGAACAAAGATTTGTTGCGATTCTCTAGAAAGTAGGAGTTTAGCGATGATTATCGATTTGCTTACAACATAAGTCGCAAGACAAGTTCTGTTTATAATTTTAAAGCTTTCTGTGGAGTCACACCCAATCTGGAATAATTTTGTTTTGATATTATGTTGCTAACATGGGCTGATGCAATAGTTTTGTGAAACAATGAAAGTGCCACAATGACGTGTTGTATAACATGATTAACGCGGTTTGTTTTGATAAAAGCCACAGCAACTGGAATTTTAATTTTATCTGCCTATTGTCTAGAAAATTGTAATAGGACCGGAGCCCGTGATGGGCGACTGACTATGACAAAATCGATAGGACATATATAGTCGGTTCTTCTAGATCTCCATGGAAAAACAAAACTACCTACTGATGTTTCTAAAGAGAGAGCGTAGTGATGCTCAGTGGTCAGGCTTTCTTTGTGTAATCAAGAGACACTCGAGGACAGACGAATCGAACTATGTAATAAATTTTTTTATTCAATTATGTCTATTAAAGCTATGACAGAAGCTAAGCCATCTTTTACCAGTCCTAAATGAACCGCACTATTGTCTCCATAAGCAGCGGCAGTTTAAGCGCTCTGTCATCTGTACAAAACGTAGAAGGTACAAGGGTACGAAATATCGGACTTAGACGCGCCCTTTGACTGGGTAAATATATTAGAATGGGCGTGAAACGTTAATGCCTCCGGAGGATATGCAAAGTGAAAAGCGCCACAATCTAGCGTTGGTAAATCATGGAAATCAGTTCAAGTTTTTTCTCCTAAATGGCAGAAAAAATTATCACTCAGCTACTGCATGTCCATTTATAGTAAGTGTCCCATGGAACCTATGGGGATCTTACTGTTTCTCTGTGCCCCCTCACCCCTCCCTCCGTAGTAGGTACCCATACAACGCTATAGCAGCCCCAAGGAAAGAAGTCTTACAATTTTTGAAATGAGCTTACAATTGGTTGATATCTACACAACGCTCAAACATGCCACTCTCAAGTGCATGCAAACTAATGGTACAGCGGTTTGGCACGTATCCGTGGCAACATTTGAAAAATTACCGACAAAAGTGAAATAGTTTGGTTTAAAATACACATCTAAAGGGAGCAATGGATTCAGAATATCTTAAAAAGCACGTTGGGAGTGCCCTTTCATGTGGCTTGGCGGAAATAGCTGAAAAAAGACCCACAGATCCTATTGAATACCTCGCTCATTGGCTTAGGAAATACGTTGAAAACGAAGAGTTTAAGAAAGTGGTAAGCAGGAACTAGAATGTATATATTCCCGTCTTCTTATCTAGTAAAGGAAACGTCACATATGTAGTTACCTTAACGTAAATTATGTGTCTGGGGAATTTTTCTTTTGTTGTATATTTATCAAACTGCATGCACCACGTTTTTGAGGTTGTAGAATTTGTTTTGGTTAACAGTGAGAACATAGCTCGATCAGTCTCCTCTTTAGCCTTAGATTTTTGGTTGAATTTCGAATAGTCCTTGGACAGTGTTTATTTAGTATATATTCTATCATGCTCCACCGACAGTAAACTAAAATTCTTTTTCCCCCATGCACGTAAATATCTTGATAGAAACAAGAGGAACAGAAGGCTCTGGAGAAAGAGAGAGACTTAGCTCAAAAGGAGCTCTTGAGACAGCAGAAAATGCAAGAGGAAGCAGAGGCTATTGCCCGACAAGAAGCATACGAGAAAGCAGCCACTGAGGAAGTTGTAATAGACCAAACACCGCGGCCAATTCCACCTGAAGTAACGGGTTCTTTAGCCCCTGTAGCAGAGGGTGATGAGGTGGAAGGTATGATTGTAACATAACACATGTATGCAGAATACCATTGATAACTGTGTTTGTTGGGCAAGGATTAAACCAATGGAGTTCTTGAATATGAAAACTAGAAACTCACAGCTGTAAAATATTCCGTTATTTAAAACCACAACTGGCCAAAGAACTTTTTACCATCGTATTGTATCTCTCTGGAAAACTCGGTAAGATTTCCGCACAGGTCCCTACTTCATTATACATGCAGCAGATGAATTGTTTAGAATAATGCACATGTAAACATTTCTTGTTATTGTAAAATGAAACAGTATGGCTACAGCATGCATAATGAAGCAGGGACCTGCGGGGAAATCATTCCAAAGACTCTTAATGGATAGCTAACTGACTTTTTCTAGTACAGAATACTTTACATGTAAATCCTCTAATTTTTTAGCTTCTATTACTAGATTCAAATTTTAAATAATAGAATTAATTTTATAATTTGTTGTTTGTTACATATTTCACTGAAAAGTCCCTTGGGGACGAGTGATAAACGTATGTATGTATGTATGTAATATGGAAAAATTAATATTAAAATTTAGAGCATACAGTATGACATTTTCTGCATAAATCAACACTGGAATAACAGATTGGTCTTATCAACATGTAACCTTTAAAACCCAAGCATTCATATACTGTGTTATGTAATATAATGTATAAATACAACTTTGAATTTAAGCACAGCAGGGGAGAAGGTGTAAGGGCCTATAAGGGAAGGAAGGGGTTGACCAGTAACTGTAATATTTTGTTTTAGTTTCTCGTGTTTGTTGTATTGTTTTGTTGAACGTCTTTTTTATTCTATAATTCAGCTCAAGAATGTTAAATTCAACTGAACAATGATCCAGGATGTAACGATACAAGTGCATGAATGTATTACAGATCCTTCATCATAGCTGCAGAGGATGTGATCTGAAGCTGTAGCTGTTGCAGTATAGGGTAATACTCAGGGTTGAATGTGACATCAAGGAGCAAAGCATTTACTCCTATAAATTTTGGCCTTAGAACAATCAATTAAGCTAGCATAAGATTTCTAGTGTGCTTGCTAAACATTTATTTTTCCTTCTCTGAGGTACAGTCCAAAGATGCAATGATGGTTCAAAACTTTTCGTGACTCGTCTCAAGTCAGAGTAATTTGGTTTTCACTTATACATCCTGGTATTGTCACATGATACATTGAGTTATCCTTGGGAACTGCTGTATATTATAAGCAATGCCAAAGAAAAATATTGGATTCAAGTTAAAGATGACAAAAATTGATAGATATGATAAAGATGAATATTAAAAAAAATATAAGTCAAGTTTAAAAACAAATGTAATTCTTTATTATCCATGAGTTAACAGTTAATTTGAAGCTTGGATTAAATTAAGATTCTTGGAGTAGACAAATATATAATTGCATAATCATGATCAAAGTTACATAAATGTTATCATTGAATTTGTATTGTGAAGTTTGCAGTTTGAACTTGCTGTAATGGGTATCAACAATTGAAATAAATAAAAACAGATGACTGTCTTTGTCATGTGTTGATAACAATGTTTATCAGGAGGTAGATTGATTTAAGAGATACCTGTTTTTATTGTAGCGATAAATGTGATTTAATGGTTAAATTAAAGGTTTTATTATCAACATGAAAAATTGTGACATAAAAATAATACAATTAACTTTTTTCACCGCCTTATTTCTAACATAAAGATAATTTTCAGTATGTGAAATATTGTTGCAGTTATGTGGGCAAATTAAGGAGTTTCAAAGATAAGACCTGAAGAAAATTCAAACCCATGGCCAATGCCATACCAGTGCACTCTATTCAACAGAGCTATCAGCCAACTGGGAGCTGGCTTATGAAGATAATTCTTTTTAATAACTAATCTTATAAACTTCTCAACAGCAATATAATGCTTTCTCAACAAAAATAAACATGTAGTAATTATGGCATTACATAGTAACTATTTATTATGAATTGTGCTGCTGATTAAGGCATTTTAGGCCAGCCCTTTATCTTAGACAATGCTTCTCTTTGACACTGCTTTTAATACTTTATGGCGTTCTGTCCTCGTATACTGGTACACAAGGGAATAACCATTGTATTCTCTTTGTTTAGGAGACATTGATTAGCTGTAATGTATTATTTGGTCTATTGTATCAGCTCTTGTGTAACAGTACATGAGGACAGCTAGAATCCTTTATGGAGATGTACAGGTAATGGATAACATTTAATTCAACATTCTTCTTGATATCTTTTTTTCCACTTGTGCTTGTGTTCCTAAGGTCTTGGTCTTGGTCTTGTGTCACAACCTTTCGGCAATCCTGCCCTCCTCAGGCGACTGTACTGTAGTGATAACGTTTTGTTTCGGTCTTATGTCTATTGGTATGACTTTTTCCCCGGGGGCGGTACTCCCGTAAATTTCAGATGGGTGTGTGTGCTGCGAAGAAAATTGATACCCTATTTAAGGCCAAAACCCAAAAAATGACACCCTGTGCAAGGGAGAAACAAAAACTAAAAATAGCTTGAACGGAAAAAAAACAATCTTTATAAAATCGCTAATACTTCATTTGATCATTTGTTTTCCACTTAACTTGGTACATTTACGCACCGCTATGTTAGCTGATACAATTTAGGTACCTTGTCTAAGGTCTGGGAACACTATGCCAACATGGGCAAAATTGATACCCTATTTAAGGATTGAGAACCTCAAAAACCATACCCTATCCTTCGGCACCTACCTATATAGCCCATATATGGAAGTACCCCCCGGGACTTTGTCCCACATGTGGGAGCCTATTTTTTTTTTTTTTTTGTTTTTGCCAAGATTCTAAGGGAGTTCTCAGTCTCTAAGTCCTCTCATGATCTCCACTCAGGGGACAGATCCTTGCATGCATTCTGCTCTTGAGTTCATTAGAGTACACCCACTCTCACTCAAACTTTGGTTAATTCGGACACCCTCGTTCACTTGTCTTGTTAGTGGGTCACGGAAAAGCCCCATCGGTTCAAAGCTGTATGCTGCTGTATTCCCGTTGTGAGCCGCCTGATCATGCTTGTAGAGTGCGTTCCCCTCCTGCTTCCTCTAAAGACCTTTCATATGCTCTGTGAGCCGGCTGTATAGGACGTATGTATGAAGACCAAAACAAAGATCCACGGAGAAGAGAAGCGGCTGTGTATGGAAACGTTGAGATTGGAGAGGCAACCATGAAGTTGCTGAAGAACCAACCGAAGCTTGCCGTGTGGCCAAAATTGGATATAACAAACATTATGACTGAAGTGGAGAAAGGATGTGCCAAGAGAAGATGGGGCGAAATGAGCAGGAGACAAAACGAAGGATATGAAATGAATAAAGAGGAGATAGATGAAGATGTAGACGGTACATGGGTGTATGACAACAGAAAATGTAAAAATTACCTACGGAAGATGAGGGTAACACAACTACCTACCAATAAGCGCGTAATAGTCCGCGAACAGCAAGGGCCAGAACTTGAAGAACACCTACGACACCTAAAGGCCAGACTTGAGAAGGCGACCAAGTCATACATGGCTACAGAATGCGACGATCGAGGAAATGTGAAACAAAAGGTTCTGGATGAAGAAGGGAGGGAAGGAATGAGACAAGCGATAAAACTAACAAAGGAAGGGAGAGCAGTTATTTTCCCAACGGACAAGTCAGGAAGATTCTCCATTGACTCATACGAGAATTACATCGAATGTATGGAAGAACATGTAGAGAGTGATGAGGTAATAACAGAGAAAGAGAAAGAGAGAATAGTTAGACAATTGAATGGGTACAGCAGCATCCTAGGAAGAGTCCTTGGGCTGTGCACAAACCACTGCCCTGCAGATGACGAGAGGCTTTTGTCAGCACTGAAACAAGATGTGAATATGCTACCGCCTACCATGAGCGGGTTGCGAAAAGATCACAAAGACGTCCAGAAAGGACAAGAGGAGAAAGGTCCCTCACTGAGACCAGTCTGCCATGCATCATCAGCACCAAACGTCTTATCATCGATCGTTGCTCCCATCATCAGGGCAGTAGCTGAGGAATCAGAGAATAGAGCCATCCCTTCAACAGAAGACATGATGGCAAACCTCAAGACGGTCAATGAAAGGGTGAGAGAGAAAGGGGAAGCAACAAAGAGAAAGATAGGAATTGGTTCTATGGATTGTAAGGCATTGTACCCATCACTTTCAAAGGAATGGGTAAAGAAAATACTCTTCAAGATGACAGAAGAAACCAAAGTGAAAGTGGAAGTTGTGAATTGGAATGAGCTAGCGTTGTACATAGCACTCACCCACAAACAGGAAGATATAAACGAAGTAAGACTAGGAGATATGGTCCACAAGAGAAGATTTGACGCAGGACCACGACCAGGCATTACGACAACCAATGAGTGTGGGGAAGCAGATTCCCCAGTATGTCTAAGTGGAAAATCGAGGATGAAGAATTGCTTGAAGGTAACCAAAGGCGGTGCTGGATATATCATTAGGTGCATAACGTGTAAGGACAGACAGGTCAAATCGGTGTACCACGGCGAGACAGGGAGGACACTATACAGCCGGCTCACAGAGCATATGAAAGGTCACCAGAGGAAGCAGGAGGGGAACGCACTCTACAAGCATGATCAGGCGGCTCACAACAGAGATACAGCAGCACACAGCTTTGAACCGATGGGGCTTTTCCGTGACCCACTAACAAGACAAGTGAACGAGGGTGTCCGAATTAACCAAAGTTTGAGTGAGAGTGGGTGTACTCTAATGAATTCAAGAGCAGAATGCATGCAAGGATCTGTCCCCCGAGTGAAGATCATGAGAGGACTTAGAGACTGAGAACTCCCTTAGAATCTTGGCAAAAACAAAAACAAAACAAAAAAAATTAGGCTCCCACATGTGGGACAAAGTCGGTTCCCACATGTGTGAAAAAGTCATACCTATAGACATAAAACCGAAACAAAACGTTATCACTACAATCACCTGAGGAGGGCAGGATTGCCGAAATGTTGTGACACAAGACCAAGACCAAGAACTTAGGAACACAAGCACAAGTGGAAAAGAAGATGCCGAGAAGAATGTTGATGCAGAATACCACGTGCGCCCAACTCAAGAGTCTATCAAGATAACATTTGATTTCATATTAAATTGGCTGGGAAACATAGAATTCATTGGAACAGAACAGTTTCATACAGCTGGACTCACTTTTATCACCTTTCCACTTTATTTTTTCTGGAACAACAAATGCCTGGCTACCAAGAGAGAAGGCCTGGCCACAATACCAGATTGAACTACCGCATGTTTATATTAATTTTTTCACTTTTTTGGGTTTCTTTTTTGTTATCTTTGCGTTTGTCACAGTCGTTAGAAGACAGGATACATGTGCTTCAAACAGGACATTAAACACTTGATGAAAAAATGTGAAAGATACTACTTAGTGTACTGAAGTGCTATTATGGGAAGGGTGGAGGGCAGGTTAATCACTGGCTGTGTTGCATGGCATGGGAGGTATGGGTTCTGGACTGAAAGTGCTAGTAATGGGACATGTTTGATACCAGCTATTGCAATAATTCAATAGAACAGGACCATAAGCCAGAAGAGCCTGTGAAAACCGGTGAAGAAAAACCAGCTGCTGAAGGACCTGAAGTAGACAGTGCACAAAAGCCAGCCGCTGAAGGAGACAGTACACAAAAATATGCAGAGGAAGGAGGCAGTGAAGAAAAACCAGCAGACAGGGGAGATGCAGGGACAGAAGGAAGCACAAAGGAAACTGCAGAAAAAACAGTGGAAGAACCGGCCCAGCCAGAAGCATCAGCGGCTCCCCCAGATGGGGAGGGTAAGTGATTATTCTACAACTGTAAACATGTGTATAGCACCCTGAGAGATGGGGGGGGGGGGGGGGCAGGAACGGGGGTGGTTTTTGTAGCATCAGACTGTAGATGTTTAGGTGCCTTAATCTCTCTGTTGATCATTTGTAGAAACCAGGGGATTGTTGATCCACAATAGCTGAACGTTAAAAAGTTACAGTGTACTATCGTCGATCTTAGCAGCTCTAAGGCTCTATCTTTTCGTTTGTAACAGAAGCTGCTTCCGAACAGCAGCAACAACAGCCACTGGAGGCAAACGAGGCAACACCCGCGGGTGAACCCGAACAAAAAGAGCAGCTGACGGGAGATGTCACACAGGAATAACTGTTATGATTTGTTTCTATCGGACATCGTTCGGACATCTGGTACTGAGATTCTTCTACCATCACTGAGTGAGTTCTATCGGCGCGTTAACGTTCTAGTTCGAGACCGTGTCTAGGGCTCTTAAAGCGCAGTCTAGATCTGTTACGCATACCTGTACAGTATATTTCACCATAAGATTATGCTTTGTCTCCGCGATGTTAGCTGTCTGCATGTACATAACATAGAGAAATCCCTTTCATTCTACCGGTCGCAAGAGAAGAACTCAATTTTACTGATCCATGCCCCTCTACTTCTCAATCTTTGAACAAAATGTTTAAATGTTTTTAGGTCCCCTGTTTTGCTCTTTTGTCAATTTCATTGCCTTGAAATTCTTCAGTTTTAATGCTGGTTTCTTTGTAAACAGCTCCTGTAACAGTGAGTTTTTAACGCGGTCAGATTCATTACATATCAGGTGGGACTCCTGATCATGTGTTGTACTTATAGAGTCCTGATGTGAACTTGAAATAAACAAAATTGTTCACCCAACAGTTGTGACGTGTTTCTAGTGAAGCCGACACGGCAAACATTTTTTGTACTGATCTACTTGCTACCAGTGGAACGCATAATGCCATGCTGTTGTCAAGGACACCCAACGACTATTTTCGGTAAGAATCTGTTCGGAAGCAAGGTGAGCTAGAATTTTCGAATATCGAACACACAGGCCTTCTGATTTTCGAACCACGTATCTGGATAGATTTTCAGTCCCTAATCATCACCTAAAAGATTGGCAACAAGAGAAAAGTAGTCCCTTACGTTTTCGAAAAGGATATTTTTGCAATTTCTGGCACTCCAAAAGTTCACCTTGCAATTTCGGATGAGTAAATAGCAATTTCGGAAATGAGGATATGATTCCCTAACCCTAGAAGTGCCATTTTTCTTGGTAACTTTACGCAAATTCTACCAAATCACGATTTGTTATTTCTCAAGGCCACTCGGATTGGCCCTGTCACTTCTAGGTGTTTACGCCTGGGCCACTTTGAGTGGCCAGTGGCACTCAGTTCAGGGCTAAACTTTTCGAAGACTTCAATTTTCAGCTAAGGTATCCGAACAGATCAAGTTCTTCTACGTGATAAAAACATCTCTTCAGACAGTTTTTAAAAACACTACAAGGAGCCTAGAAATGTCTCTCAGAAGCCTTTGGCTCAATCTGCTAGTTGGGTGCCCCTGTGTCGTGTGTGTAAGTCCGTAGAAAACACTTTTCCCTGCTTGTATTCTATTTCTTAGCCCATATCTTTATGGAATTTCCCCGAAACTGGAAGTGTTTGACTTGTAATGATACGGTGACGCAAAAAGACGAACTTTGTTTTTGATCGAGTGATTGAGACAACATTTTACAGACGAGCGCATTGATAGAATAAATTTTAAAACGAGAAAAAAGCTTATTTCTAATCCACTATGTTGTATCCTACTCATGGTATGAGAAATAAGGCAGAGAATATACTATACTATACTAGTGATACGACTTTTTATGTAGACCGCGAACGGTACACTTTGTGTGCGGAGCTTGATGCGCAAACTCTTCCGTGAACTCCGCGAACTCACAGTGCGAACGGCGAGCGGTAAAGCCGCAAGGCATGAGAAACGCGGGCGCGCGCAAAGGAGAGCTCTCCCATTCCTTCCTCGATTCAACCTCATTTGCATAATTCGCTAAGTTCGGCGCGGCTGAGGGTAGTGAATCATGTAAGCCTTTATAAAATATCCTGAGATCTTCTGATTACCCCCCGGAGGAGATCTCGGGATATTTTGTAAAGGCTTACATGATTCACTTGATTCTGATATGAGGCAGAAAAACAGACAACTCGCAGTCTAATTTTTCTGTTACTAGTTTCATGAGTTTGGCTTCCACTTCATGAAGGGCTTCTTTCAACGTTAATACAGGCTTAGAACTAATGTGTTATGACTACAACAGAATCACGGAAAATGCATAATAATTTGCTGGGGCAGGCTTATTGATGCCACCAGCTGTAATGGCTGCTGGTAAAGGATTTGTATAAGGCAAGTGGATTCTGATGACATGCAAGCTGCAAATGTTATAGATCGGCTGATAGTTAAAAGGCCATGCTGTAGGCTCGATTAACTACCCTAAAATCACAGGCACTACATCTTATTTGATTTTTATCGCACTCGTCAGAAGCACATTATATAAAAGGTTTACACAGAAATAAAGTAGAGGTTAAAAATAAATCGAACAGTATTTGACTTTGTAACCAGGCTAGAAGCGTTCTTTACAGCTTGCATATTCGTACAAGTGAGTTACTTCTATACCGCTATTTGATTGGTTGATAAATTAAAGTTTCCATAATAAGCGAGGTCACGAATTTACACTTGAACGACATTTAACCTGACAAAAATACCTGGCTAGGCTGCAGTCCTTGTATGATCGGTTGCTGTTTGTTCGCAACCCAAGCTACAAACAATAGAACAAGAAAAACGAAGAATTCTCCTAGCTCTAAAAACAAGGGAGCTTCTCACTTAGCGAAACCAGTCGAATAAGAGGCTCAGCAATGAATAGAACTGTGCAAAACAAGCAAAGAACCATACTGCTGAAACTGAATGATTATGCTACATGTAGAGACTCAGTCCTCAAGCAGGGTGACGTAAGGCGGTCTAAATACCACAATGCCGCACGGACAAAATTCCCCATCGCCTGGTCTTGTAATACCGCAATGCCGTACTTTCAAGTAACAATTACCGCAATACCGCACCCAAAATAACGGAAAACCACATTAGTGCAAACCCTTGAGTCCTCCTCCTTAAGTGCTTACAAGAACTGCAACCCTGAACTTCCGAAAGTGCAAATAATGATATTTCAATAGAATCAACACTGATTTGAGCTTCTTGCAAATATAAGGCTATTCTCCGTCTCTTTCTCATCGTCATAAACAAGTGTAATAATCTCGTTGTACCAAGTAATGCATTAACGGATCAACCTACTCGTTTATATGTCGTATAAACTACTGGAATCACGTTTTGCGGCATAACAGACTGATAAATTCTTTACGCATCGCTCTATTCATAACTCCGTATACAATGGGGTTTATTAGAATGCTAGAAAGAGCAGTAATGGCATATAAGGTGGCGGCAAAATCAGGTACTGAAACTTGCAGAATATCTCTTAGAAAGACGACCAAGTTTAATGGCAGCCAGCAAAGAGTGAATGTTACCACTGTGATAAAAAGGAGTCGTGTCATGCGCAGTTCCTCCGCGCTGACTAATGACTCATTACCGCTCCCTCCTTTGAGTGTTGGCGCCACCGCTGCATTGTGGCGCTTTACGGCTGAGAAAACCTTGGCGTAACAAAAAATGAAAATGGCAGTTGGTGAAAGAAGAAACAATAGCAGAAACGCAATAGTGATCAGTCGTTTTGTACTCTGGTTGTGGTAGGTTGGAATGCAGTAGCAACTTGGAGGATCATACTTGAAGGTGATAGGCGCACCATGACAGATCAATGCACCAAATCCTATTGTTGCCACCCAGACTATCAGTACAGCTATCAAAGTATTTCTCTTGGTAAACAGTATTTTATAACGCTGCGGTTTTGTCACACACATGAAACGGTTTATGGCTGTTAGATTCATTGTGTTAATCGAGACCGCTGCCCAGAGATGAACAATTATTCCAAAAAACTGAGACGAGGTGTAGTCGTAAATCCAATCTCTATATATGAGGACTGGTATAATGGCTGGCTTCTCTACACAGGCAATCATTAGATCGGCAATACATAGCGCCAGAACAAGTAAGTTGGTGGCAGTTCTTAGTCGCTTGTTTGTCCATAAAGCCAAGCAGATAAGGGAGTTTCCCACAATACCAAGAAAATCAACACAGATAAACAGAAAAACCAGGACACCGTTGGTTAAATTACTTCTCAGATCATCCTGGGTCTGGTATTCCTTCATAGTTCAGATTTCAGCTTAATATCAGTTGCGCTGGCTTTGGAGATTGTTTCTTGTTCAAACTTTCTTTCCCGTCTGCTTGTAACATTCTGTTCAATATTCAGTTTTATTAGTAACTTCGTCTGAGAAACCAGCTGCCACTCTGCCTTTTGTTTTACTGATAAATGACAAAAGAAATATGCCCAGGTAGCCGCTCTAATAGGAAAAAGTCTTCTGTCTACAGTCTCAAAACAGTTGTAAAAGATATTGCCGTTAGCTAATAAGTCACTGGCTAGAAATGGACGGGAAAGTTTACGCGGCCCATTTTTTATCTTTTCAGTCTACATTTGTAATCTTCAGCCAACAAAATTGACGCGTTAGGTTTGAATATGCAAGAAATTTTAATCGTAAGTCAAACTCAAGAAACACTCAAGGCGAAATAGTATGAGTAATGTACATAACATGTTACAAAAACAATTGAATTAAGAATCAGTATTGGGACAACTAATTACCATAAAAATTTGATAGCAAAACCAAATCTTTAACAGGTTTTTTCAGTAGATCAGACAATAATCATAAGCTTTATTCATCGTGTGCGGTCAAATCATGGAGATTATAAGAAATCTTTGTTGAAGTAATCGGTTAGTAAGTAAGTCGTATTTCCATGTCAGACTCAGTTCTGATATTAGTCCTGGTACCTGTTGTGATGCAAAAGAGAGAGCAATCGGATGATTACAGTGCCATCTTAGAGCAGTTTTTATACTTCTTGCTTTAGCCAGACACACTGAATAGCCGCGCGCAATACGATCAACTAATCACACGTCGTATCATTTTTAAAAAAATACATGTGTTGATCAGCACAATGCGGGAGAAAACCCAAGGCCACCTACTGACTGGTTTCAGTTTTATTTTTGATGGATATTTAGACTGACGAGATTCTCTTAGCGATGAAAACCAACTGAGCATTTGCAACATCAATTTTTGACGATGGATTGAAGCCCGCCCTCGTCATAGGCGGATAATTTGCTTATAACTGTCACAGGAGGACATCTCTCATAAAGGGACCAACTCATTTGCACGAAAAAATGAGTTTACAACTGTATAAAGAATCCTAAAGAAACTGTTTGTTTTCACAACACAGTCCTCTTAAGAGATTAGAAATGTCTGAATGCACACGAACCAAACTGGAATCTTGACCGCAGTGGAACTGTCTCTGTTAACACACAGTTGTTGCTCAAAACTAAATGATAACAATAGGGTCTTGGTGGCTGTTGGCCATGTGGCTAATTTCAGTGTCATTTTACCAACAGGATGATTTGGCTTGAGCCCGGCTCAGACAGGGATCAAAGAATCAGTGAAACAAATGTGCCGATTTGCGCAACCAATTCAAATTGTTTCAATATCGAAGGAGATTGTTTGAGTTCGGACACAATCATAAGGGATTTGTTTGTCTTATAGAACACATACTTTTCTGGGTATGAGGAGCAATAAATGAAACGTGTAGTTCTCAGTGGATAGCCAAAATTAAAAATACTTTCAATAAAGTCTGCTGGTCTTTCCATAAATCCCCTTACATAAACTGTCACTGTATGGTCTCTTCCCGAAAACCTTCACCGTAAGAAGATATCTAGTCAAGGCGTCGCCGCTCGTTGCCCCCTGCCACCCCCTCCTCCATCCCCTTTGCGCTTGCTACGCAGGCTAGAAGATATCCAGTTTCACTTGGGACTCTTTTGAAGTTTGTCACTTATTGACCTCCGGGGGAGGGGGTTACTGCCATATATGGTCTATATAGGTATGTGCCGCTGTGAAGGGTATGGTTTTCAAGCAGTTTACTCCAGCATAGGGTATATAAATCAGAGCGTTTGGGTCTAGAATAGGCTATCATTTTTCACGAAACTGACCAGTTGGTCGAAGATTTTATCTAGACTAAGGAAATCAGGAATTGCCACTCAAAACTATAAAAAATGAAATCGGCAAGTTCAAATTTTTGCACATTGTATTGTCCTGATAATGGGTACGTGAGTGCTTGGCATTGCTCAGCATGTAACCAGCGACCCCGTCCAGCGACGCGACCAGGATACGGGGTTGAAAATCGAAAACCCGTGTCCAAAATTAGGACTCACTTACTGACTGTTTATTGTGACTGCAAGAAAGAAGGTGGACGGTGTTGTTACTACGAAGAAGGAGGTGGGCTGGTTTTTTTGTGACTTAGAGAAAGAACGTAAGTGTTTTTTTTTACGAAAGGAAAAGTTTCGGGCTCAACTTCCACGGAAGGTGAGGTCATTGAAGACTGTTGTTGAGAAAAACTTATTGTCTGCTTTTCTGAGTGTCGTGTTTCCTACCCATCACAAAATGATTGTTGTTTGTGACCACAATAATATAACTTCACTCAATGACTATCTGTTTTCCTTAATTTTTCTGTTCAGTTGTTATTACCAGTAAGCTCATGTCGTTTTAGGGGTCCGTGTTTTTTAAATCAACACCGTTCCCGGGTAACAAGTCGTCCAGTGATCACAGGGGCACCCAACGACTGTTTTCTGTAAAATATCTGTTTGGAGAAGCAAAAATTGCCTAGGATTTTCTACAGCATGAGTAAGTTAAGGCTAAACATTTCTAGCTGACCGTTCCATTCATCTACAGTTTCGTAGCATGTCTAATCTGAAATTCCCTCTATTTTCTCTCAAGTTTCATTTTTCGCACTTCAGTCCTCAAGTTAGACTATTTTTCGTAGAAAAAGAAAACCTAGAATTTTCGGATTCAAAAATGCGGTGGAGAAAGGAATCAGAAAATTTCTCACTTTTTAGTAAAACTAAAAATTTCATATAAAATTTTCGGGAAAATAATACTTCGGCCCTTCTAACAGTTGTAATTTCGAAAAGACTCAAGTTGCCCTAGGACGACCGATTAGATACAAATTTTGTAGCGCCGCTTAGAATGCATTTCTAGAGATCTGAAAGTACTGTGGATAGCCTAAAAAGTGTTTTCAATGCATTTAGGTTGAAACCGTCGCTGGGTGCCCTGTGATCAAAGGTCTTAGGGGCAAGATGTCATGTATATACCCACCACGAGTCCCCAACTACGTAATACACCAATACACCATTCAATTACGTCAACGTATCATTCAATTGCGTACAGGGGACTCGTGGTGGGTATGTATGTCGTAGTTCAATTTTTCCTTGGTTCAAATTTTATTTCTGGTATGGTAATGTATGATAATGAGTTTGAAACAAAGGAAAATAAAATTTGAACCAAGGAAAAAATTGAACTTCAACATATATATGAGATCTCTGCCTGTAAAGTACGGTGGCCCACAAGGGCAAAACACAACTCAATATTGAGTTGGATACACAACAATCTTTCGTGATACAAAACAATTTTTCACGGTGCACAACAATCTTTCGTGATACAAAACAATTTTTCATGGTGCACAACAATCTTTCGTGATACAAAACAATTTTTCATGGTGCACAACAATCTTTCGTGATACAAAACAATTTTTCATGGTGCACAACAATCTTTCGTGATACAAAACAATTTTTCATGGTGCACAACAATCTTTCGTGATACAAAACAATTTTTCACGGTACACAACAATCTTTCGTGATACAAAATTGTTACGTAGAACAGAACAGCGCTTCACGATGCAAAATTAAATTTCACGATGCACAACAAAAAATTTGGAAGACTGGTAACAAGCACGGCCAACTTCCTATCACGTGATCATAAACCTCGTGCTCTTTGCCGCCATGTTTTGTGAAAACTGTGGTGCATGGTTGCGGAGTGATGATAAGTATTGCCCTAAATGCGGCAAAACGTGTGGTGAAAACACAAAGGTTGCGTCTGCAAGTTCAACGATCAGCTTTCACGAATTTAAGGCTAAAAAGTCTACGGAAAGAGGTAAATTCCTTGATAACAAAAGCAAGAAGAGAAAAACCGCGGATGAAACCCCTGTCATTATCACAGTTGGTATCGCTTGCAGCAAGAAAGGCATACTCAAACTCATTCGAGGAAAGTCCTTACCTCTAAAGGTCAGCAAATCTGCATCAGCAGAAACTGTGCGAGAAGAAGCTTTGAAGAAAAGAGCGGCTTACGATAGGTCTTTTAGAAGTGACCAAACTTACAAGCTGTGCTATCCAGATGGGAGTGAGGTTGTGAATCTGCCGGGAAGTGATGAGCCATTTACTTTAGAGAAATACAAAGATGACTTAGGAAAAGCCTACAGCCGCATAACACTTCTTCTTTGTCCACTCCAAGAAATGGACATTCATGATGAACAAGAACATGTCAACATTAAAACAAGAGACCACGACGAAGAAAGTGAGTTTATGTCGCTTTCATAAATAACATCTTTTGGCATGTGTCGGGGGCTTTTGAAGAACGAGGTATATCACAATGGACTCTTTTGTTATTCATCAGTATGTAAATAAGTGGACGGGTATTCTGAAGTCTAGCCCATCTTTTTAACACTAATGATGATAAAATATGCAAGGAGTGTAAGTTATTTTGTGAATTTTGTGTTCTTAAGTTCTCCTCGGTTTTAATGGCTATTTGCAGTTGTCGTAGATAATTTAATCATATTAAACTTGTAAATTTCACTGGTAGTACTTCAATTGACCAAAATTGTCTGCTTCACTCTGATGGTTGATCCTTTTTTTAGGTACTTCAAGTGCTAGTTTTGATGACACCTTTGGTGATATTTGTGGTGAGAACATGAAAAATTTGTGTCTAAAATCTGAGTAGTTTGTCCATTTTTTTATTCTAAACTTTGTGCACTTGCAATAAATGAAAGTATTGTCTTTATCCTAACCCAGATAACTATGATAGTGATGTGCAAGAATTAGAGGCTTATTATCTGGAAAACCAGTCTGCTAGTAAAGGTACGTTCAATATAAACAATATTGTTATTATTTAGCTCATATACTTATGTCACCATGCATGAAGAGATTAACTTTTATACTTGTAGGTAATAGTTCCACCTTGGACTTGATTCATCAAGGTGGTAGTGTTGCTATGGATCTTCAAGGTAACATGTCTGTCGTGGAATCCCTTCCCCAAGCCAACAGGGCTGTCTTAGACCTTGATCAACAAGACAACAGTAGAAACTTGCTTTCTGCTCCTCATGGTGATAGAGCTACCTTACAACCAGTCCAATCTCAGCCAGTGGATGAAGGTACAAATAAACTTACCATCATGAGACTTGATGACCTAAACTGCTACCTTGATAAGGTTCCCTTGCTGACCACAGCAATGTCGAGAACAAAGTGGCAGCTGGGGTCTTATAGTAGCTGGCCTACAGATACCCTCAGAGTGAACACCTTAATAGTTTTTCAATTGACGTCTAGTGGAGAATATCCAATTCCCTTATTTGTTTATTTATTTTAGCAGCAACCACATTGCTTTCAAAAGCAAGAAATTAAGTGATGACATATCTTACTCAATGATAGACTGTGAAACCACCTGTTTGTTACTTGCCACCAAAAGCTCATATGCTCCTTTTGAGGAGAAGAAAGTCCTTCCTGCCAAGGGGTATGTCAAACAAGGGCTTTCACTGTTCCTATTAATGCATTGAAATACGTAAGATATTATAATGGAATGGTGCCAAGTACAGTCTTTTAGACTGTGGAAGTTGGAAGCTAAGGAAAAACTGCCTTTACATTGACCTCAAGACCATGTGATTTCTAGCTCAAAGTAATAATAATAGTTACACATCGTGTATGTTTTGTTGATAAGACTGTTGTTACAGCTTTCATCACTTTGTTTTCTGTTAGGCTCTGTTTCAAGCACGTTGACACATTCTGCGTGCATTCCAGGGAGACGGTCTACCATGGAGATTAAAGTCCATAGATCCAACATCAGGAGTGACATGCTGACCATATTTTCTGATCCATGCATACTTGATGAATATATCACCTTAGATGTAGTTTTTATAAATCGTAGAGGTGAAGAGGAAGCTGGAAGAGGGAGTGGATTACTGAGAGATTTGTTTAGCCTCTTCTGGAAAGATATCTATCAATCTCTGATGGTCGGTGAAATTGAACGAGTACCAAGTATCAGACATGACTTCCAACGACCACAGTGGGAAGCCATTGGAAGAATCCTTATGAAGGGCTTTAGTTCTTGTCAGTACTTTCCCTTGATGTTATCGAAGACATTTTTTATTAGCTGTCTTTATGGAGAGTCTGCAGTAAGTGATGAGTTGCTTATGCAGTCATTCATGAACTTTGTGTCTGAGAGTGAGAAAAAACTCATTCAGAGTTGCCTTGATGGCCAAATTGATCCACTTGATGAAGAATTGTGTGATTTTCTGTCCACTTTTGATTGCAAAAAGGTTGTAAATGCAACTAACATTAAAGGAATTCTGGTGGAATTGGCCCATAAAGAGCTTATTCAGAAGCCTCAGTATGTTGCAGAATGCTGGAAAAGTGTAATTCCTTGGCTTTGCGAGTGCTTCCCCCAGAAAGAAAAAATTGATAACCTCTATGAGAAACTTTGTCCAACGGTTTCGAGAGTTATTTCTTGTTTTGAAGCTGAAGAAAACAATGAAGCAGCGAGAGATACAATGAAACACCTTAAGAGATTTGTTCGTATGCTTGACACAACAAAACTTGGCAAGTTTTTGCAATTTGTCACAGGCTCAGATGTAATGCTCTGTGATCATATTTATGTGTCATTTACAAGGTTAGATGGTTTACAAAGACCAGTTGCACACACGTGCACTTTCACTCTTGAGATTCCGTGCACGTATCAGTCTTTTCCAGAATTCCGTGAGGAATTCAATTCCATTTTGGAAGCAAACACATGGGAAGTGGATATTGTTTAGAACTTCACAAGTTTTGAGTACAATGCATAAATCAAATGGTTGTCTTTTTATATTTTGTTGAAACATTTTCCTGCTATCCATAATCGGTTGGAGTAACTATGAAAACGTTGTCGTTAAAATGATGTTGTGTTTATCCTTGCCACTTGTATTATAGCTTAGAAAGAGAACAGTGGAACTGAACGTCCCAAAAACTATGTTTATAAAGCAGTTTGTTCAGTCATTATTGTTGTACGCATGGGGGTGCATTCATTTGCTAAAGGAAGATATAACTGGAGTATCTTGGAATGGAATATCATTCTTTTAAATCCACACAGCGTCTTTTTCATGTTTATTGGTGCATATACTAGTTGAGTTTTGGTTGGCCAATCATGGTTGTGTTGACCTTCCAAGAGAATTAAATTAAAACGACCTGTTATTTTATGGCAAACGAGGTGTTAAAAGTTTTTATTAGAGTCGAAGAAATAAACAACATGTTCTTATTTGTTCAGAGGGATTTAGTGTCATGACACATACACAACATCATGGTCCTTGAAATGAACAACATTAGTACAAGTATTATAACTTTGTCGCGTGGCCAACGATTCACAGCGATCTCTGGTAAAGACCAGTTTGAAATGGGATTTTTGCATAAAGTAGGACGGTATCTCCTTTCTTGACAGATGTTTGCACATTCCAAGGAACGTGGCAAACGGTAAATGGTGGCAGCTACGCATTTTCTGAGTAAGGAAAAGTTTAAAATTTTTAGGTAAGTGAAGGTGTATTGAACAGTGTCGAGTTGGATTGTTCAACCTTTACCCATATTTATTGAATGATCATTCCGTTAGAATATATAGGAGACACTGCGATCTCCTTGATAGTCAAAACTGAAAGGTTAGGTGCTTAATCCTTTAACGCAAAATCATCCATTAACTCCAGCAATATCCAGTAGAGTTTGGTACAGCTGAATTCCTTCCTCGCAAGTGTTTGGCATTTCCAACTGTGTGTTTGCCATGACGTATTCGAAGTACTCTTGTTGTACAGACCTCTCCTCTACATAAGTCAAGTTTTCTCTCAAGGACGCCACCGAACCGTGACACACATTGCAAAGCAAGTTGTCTGCACCGCCGTGAAGCTCGGGAAGAAAAAATAGTTCGTCGGGTCGGCCGCTTACAGTGTCGTACCTAGAATGCCTTATCCGGTGCGTATTCCAATGATCTTTAACAGCGTCCAAATCGTCTTGAAGTAGTTTGTTAAAGCAAAACCATATGCATTCCTGTTGAAGTTCGTTACCCGGACTAAAAATGTCTTGTTCTATCAGGTTCTTAAAAAACTCGATCCACCAGCTCGACCTGTTCCTTCGGTAAACTGCCCACCAACTTTCGATTCGCTGGTTTGCTGGAGATGATCCGTATTTATGGGCTTCAATATCTTGTCTCAGTGTGCACTGCATGGCTGCCATAACACCATTTTCTGTCCCACAATCTGTTCGCAGTTTAACGGGGCACCCACCAACTTTTGAGACAGTGTCTAGGTAAAAATTTGCAACAACCTCTGGGTGATTGTTGGATCTTGTTTGTTTGAGCCACATTATTCGTCTGCTCCACCCGTCAATACAGCCGTGGACGGGAAACCCAAAAGGTTTTAATTTATCATACCTGTCCACGTGCCATGTATGGTTTGGTCCAGGAGAGGAGTACCGTCGCCTTTGCAACGCACGTGACCTTCTTTGTTCGCAACCGTCTGGGTCAAGTTCCCTCATAAGGTTCTCCACAACGTGCCGTGGTACTTGCATGTTCTGTAAGCGGAGAGTATGCCACATACTCCTGTAACCACCACTGCAACCAGGACCACTCAGCTCCCTCAAAATTGCCTCGCGTACCAAGTTTAAATCGTATGTTGGTGTTCTTCTTCGTAGCTGATACTGTCGCAGTCTGTTCTTAAGTGTCCGGATGCTCATCGTTATATTGTGAAACTTGGCCAAAAAGTGCACTATCGCATCATATTCGTATCCTCTGCTAAAATAATACGTTATAATCTCCTTTTCATCTCCAGTGGGTATGAGTGACGCAGCCATTGCTAACTTGATAACCCGAGTGTTCTCAAAATATGGCGGCAAAGAGCACGAGGTTTTATGATCACGTGATATGAAGTTGGCCGTGCTTGTTACCAGTCTTCCAAATTTTTGTTGTGCATCGTGAAATTTAATTTTGCATCGTGAAACGCTGTTCTGTTCTACGTAACAATTTTGTATCACGTAAGATTGTTGTGTACCGTGAAAAATTGTTTTGTATCACGAAAGATTGTTGTGCACCATGAAAAATTGTTTTGTATCACGAAAGATTGTTGTGCACCATGAAAAATTGTTTTGTATCACGAAAGATTGTTGTGTACCGTGAAAAATTGTTTTGTATCACGAAAGATTTTTGTGTATCCAACTCAATATTGAGTTGTGTTTTGCCCTTGTGGGCCACCGTAGTAAAGGGAAAGAATTAATTACGTACAATAGGAGTCGTGGTGGGTATATACATGGGATACTGCCAGAAAAGGGAAACAATTACATGCAATGGGACTCAGTCGTGGTGGGTATATACATGAGATCTCTGCCGGTCTTATATAGGGAAAGTTGACTTGCCACGTAGTTAGGGGCAAAACAGAAAAATAATAAAACCGTCTTCGTCTTTTTTCTTTTTTGAAAGAAATGGAGCTGCTTGTCTTTCCTTGGATGAAATCTGGATTCACTGAATAGGGCTTTCTTTGAGGTAAGGGATGGACCATTTTATTTTTGAGGGGGGAAGGGTTGGGCAGTTACCAAAAACATGCCTGAACAGCTAAAGTATGGAAAAAAAATTCATGCGCAGTGGGCCAAGGAAAAAAAAGGTGCTAAAAAGGCCAAGGTGCTAAAAACATTATTGCACAGCCCAAGGAAAAAAAACTTCTTGACACGACAAAATTGCCCAGCCCCCCCACCCTCCTCAAAAACAAAATGGTCTATCCCTAAGAGAAGAAATTGGGTAAATCATACGAGTTGATTAAGTAAGTTATAACACCGTAAGATAAAAGGGAGGTGCTGACGTTTCGAGCGTTAGCCCTTCCTGCATGTTTAAGGCGATGCTGCTCCCGAAGTCCCCGTAGGTACTCATCTGTCCAGCGCCGCCACATCACATCCTTGCATCGCTTAAGGTACTTGGCGCGTTTCCGCAGGTCTGGAGTCTCCAAATGATGGGGCTCTAACTCCGGAAGAAAATTGGGTTGTCCGAACAGCAACGAGTTAGGGGTAAGGACTGGTAGTTGTGGATCATCTTCAACGTAGCTAAGGGGGCGGTTGTTAAATGCCACTTCAATGTCCAATATGACATCCTGTAGTTCCCCCCATGTCAGCAACCCTCCACCGATGGTCTTATGCAGTGCTCTCTTGATCAGCCCAATTAGACGCTCAAATTGCCCTCCCCACCAAGGGGCTCTACTTCGGTTGAATTGCCACTTAATGTCGTGTTGCGCTAGGTAGTCGTGAAGTCTCTCGTCTCCCATTATGATCTTGAGTAGGTTGGCAGCACCAGCAAAGGTTCTTCCCTTGTCTGAATAAATCCTGTCCGGTCGTCCACGGCGGGCGATAAGCCTCTTCAAACTGGTCATGAATTCAGAGGTCTCCATGTTTGGGAGCAATTCTAAGTAGATTCCGCGAATAAGGCTACACGCGTAGAGTACTATGTAAGCCTTGCCTTCACTCTTCTTTCCCTTCCGATACTTAAGAGGTCCGGCGAAATCGACGCCGACCACTTGGAACGCTGATTTTCCCTCGATTCTGTTTCTTGGTAAATTTTCAGGAGGTGGGTTTCTCAGTGCTGCTGCCTGGAATCTCCTGCATCCAAAACATCCCTTGATGACCTTTTTCACCAGTCGCCTCAATCTTGGTACCCAGTAGTGCTCTCGCACTTTAGTCAATGTAAGCCCCACTCCCCCATGGAGTGTGACCAAATGGGACACCATTATCAGCTTTTCAGTATAGAGGTGCGTATCGGGAAGATAAACAGGATAATATCCTTGGACTCTCCCACGGCACTCCAGCAGCCCGTCCCGTCTCTCCTGTAGGTTCAGCTGTAGACGGTCTTCTTCAAACTTCCCGGATCCCTTAACACTGTCCTGAGCACATGCCACCCAGAATAGTTTTCTTCTCTCTATCTCTTCGGTCGTGAGCGGTCCTTTGGTTCTTTCTTCCTTGGGCTTGCGAGAGTTGCACACGAAACGTGAGATCCAGCCACAAATTTTCAATACTTTCCACACGGCGAACTTCTCTAGTAGCATATCGAACTCGTCTGTTACATCACGTGCTCCAGCAAACATCTCTCGTGTCACTTTCGCCTCTGCTTGGCTCTCAGGAGTACTGTTTGTCACGATATCACTGGGCCACCCTTCTCTATCCGCTAGCCATTTGGGTCGTTTCCACCACTGCTCCTCTCCTTGCACGCTTCCGCCTCGACTTCCTAGGTCCGCGGGATTTTCCTGGCTTGCAACGTGTCGCCATTTTACGTCTAAATGTCGTTGGATCTTGCTAACCCGGTTGCTAACGAACTGCTTATAATCGCCAGCTCCTCTTATCCAATGCAAAGCCACGGTACTGTCAAGCCAACAGGTAAGCTCGCCCACAGGAAAACCCTCCAGCACGTCTCTCGCGTTAGTAATCAGATTTGTCGCCATGTGTGCCGAGACCAGTTCCAGTCGGGGAATGGTCAATCCCTGCTTGGTTAGTCTTGCCTTTGCAGTCACGAGCCCCACACTGACTCCGGATGGTTGGGCGACTACAGCATACAAAGCAGCTGAAACCCCTCTACCACTCGCGTCACCAAAGCAGTGCAGGTCGATGTTAGTGATATTCTCTCTACACGCCGTGAGGGGCCTGGGCACAGTTATGCCCGAAGGTAACCATTCCTCCCACCGTGATAGCTCATTGATTAATTCTTCTGGAAGCTCTGCGTCCCATGCTATTTTCAGATCACAGGCCTTGCGGTAGAGCAATTTTCCGCTCAGCGTCGTGGGTGAGGCCAAACCCAGTGGGTCGTAAACTTTGGACAACTTTCCCAGTAGGTTTCTCTTCGTAGGCTGGGTACGTTCAGGAGGGAACTTGACTTCCATGGTGTCTTTCTCCATGTCCCAAGAAACTCCAAGAAGCGCCCCCTTCCCTCTTAAGGGAACTGCTGCTTTGCGTAGGTCTCCTGCGTCTCACTGTTCTGTTTCGCACTGACCGCGTCTAGTTCAGCAGCGTTTGAATGCCATTTGTTGAAGGGTGAATCCGCCTTGAGCGAATATCTCGGTAGAGGTCTCCTTGACTTGCCTAGCAGCCTCCACAGTAGGACCGCCATTGATCAAATCGTCAACATACAGACTCTTCTCTATCTCGTTCACGATTTCTGGGTACGTTGCGCGACAATTCTCTAAGTGTTGTCGAATAACTCCCCCTAGCAAGAACGGTGAGGAGGAAAGACCGAACAATGCTCTCGTAAACCGCAAAGTTTGCACTCGTCTCGTCTCATGGTCAGCAATCCAGTGGAATCTCATAGCGTCACGGTCCTCTTCGCGGATCCTGACTTGTAAGAAGGCTTGCTTCATGTCTCCTGTTGTTAGAACTGGGTGAAATCGTGCTCGGACCAGTACTGCCCATAGTTGATTTTGTAGAGGTGGACCCACATGGAGGCAATCATTGAGTGAGGGTGCTTTGTCATGCGCCCGAGCTGAGGCATCGTAGACAATGCGAAGTTTTGTGCTTTCAGCGGTCTCCCTAATCACGGGTTTGTGAGGTATGTAAAACTGTCGCCCCACCACTAGCTCTCCGGCTGGCTCTACAATTCCCTCCGCCAGCTTTTTCTCTTCGATCTTCACCTTAATTTCGTCCACCTCTTTGGCCATCGCCGCCAATGTGTCCACATGCCTCTCGAGAGTTGCAGTGATCCCCTTCTCAACAATGTCCTTTCCTTTGCTTTGTTTAAATTGGAGAAGCTGAAGTTTCGTCTTGATTTCTTTAAGAAGCTTCGCCAGATCCATCTCTTCACGTGTAAGTCTCGTCGGAGGTGCCACTTAGTGTTGGAAACGCGGACTCAACACTAGTCACTCTCAATCTCGTAAGGTGGTTTTTTAATGATTACAGTAAAATCACTCCCTATCCCGAAAAACGACTTCTCTAACCCCTCACAAAAGCATGGTTATTTCCTATACTAGCACCTTGATTTGGTTGCTACGGTAATGCGATTGACGTCATTGCTAAATCATCAGGTGTAACGCTAACTGGTTTCCACGTACTAAATAATAAGTGTCACGCTCTTAACATTTCCAACACTTTGTTAAAATAAAGCTAACGAATAAAATTTAAAAGAAAGCATAGCAACAAAGAAATATTTAATTAGAGGGATACGCGAAAAACATAGAAGTGACACCGAAAACATACAAAAAGGCAATAAAAAATACGGAACAAAAATGTAACAGACACAATACTTGGGACATTTCTTTGAGTATTAATAATTGGGAGGGCGTGCAAATATCTACAGCATTCACTCTTGTGCCCGCGAAAACGGGAGTGCTGTCTAGCGGTTTCATCCTGCCTCGCCGACATCCCATAATTCTCTACGCTCCTGGCCTTGTTCGAGTTGAGCGGAGTCCGGGAATAGTGCGGAAGGAAACATGGTGAAGTGAATAAGAAGAGGCATTTCGTGTATGGAGAGGTGATATTGCATGGTTAGTGCGAAGAAATCGTGGTAAAAAGCGATGGAAGGTGACGAAGAAAAGTTCGTTCTCAGTGGATCTCAGGTATAAACCGCATTTATGCCCAATAAGTGTGTCGTCAGCTGAACGGACGCTTGCTATGTTACTTGATATAACTTGCCCTTGGTAGTGCGGTACATAGTCTTTGAGTCATATGATGTGCAAAATGAATATGGAAGCTTTGAAGTTAAAGTTTTCGTGTTTTTGAATGGAGGTTTTGCTCAAAGCCCTATTCATTAGAAGGATACATCAGTGGCTTTCTTCTTTCACATGAAACCAAATGTTAAAATACTATAATCTTTAATTTTCGGGTGAAATAAGTTCCAATCTTTGTCAGCACCCATTCTTTTTTTTCGATGACTTATTCATTTTAAGTCGTCACTATATTTTAGACAGTGCCAATTGTTTTTTCACTTTGCGATCCCTTTAATTGAGGTTTTAAATGACTGTAATATATAAGTTAAATTTTTCCTTTCTATCAAATGCAGCATGTATATATATTATTTTGTTGTATTATTTTCAGGTTATGTCGCACTCAAGTTGAGTAAATTGCATCATTAGGCAATGAGTTTTTAGTCTTTTCTTTTTAGTTCATTTCATATGTTTGCCAGGACAGAAAACTTAAATCCACAGGCATTGATTGGTATTATCTCCATTGTTATATATACCGGGATATAATTGCGCAGTTGTTGCCCGCGCGCCAATTGTGCCGTCTTTGTTTATTTGTTTTTGCTATATTTTGTTTAAGGGAAAGTCGAAATATATAACAAAGCACTTAATGTATGGTCCCTCGGGAAACTAGTTAGTCTTGTTTTCCCTCGAGTTCTGATGTTTCTTCGTCTTGGGAAACATCAGGACTCTTGGGAAAACAAAACTAACTGTTTCCCTCGGGACCATACATTAAGTGTATTAAATAGATTTAGGCAAGCCTAAAAGCGGAGCTCCTCACACAGACCCTCACATATTGAAAATGCTGTCACTTAAGTTATTAAATACGCCTGGTGTACGCAACTACTTAAAGAAGATTCGATAGCTGAAATAAATCATCAAAAAAAAAACATCTAGCTTGCGACTCAACGGAAGAGCCATTGTGCGAAAAACAAGGCCTTGTTTCGGTTTAAGACCTTCTAAATATCCTGAATGACTATGGCCGCCATGTTTGGGCAATGTTGTCGTCGTCGCTAGGCGCACTCGCCCGCAAGCCATGCTGCTAGCCACGATGACCATGAAAACTCAAACGCATGGTTTTCTCAATTTCTATCCTCGCACGGTAGTTATGGGGCTCAGCTCTGTGGCTCTTCGAGCTGCTGTGGAGCTCCGCTATAATGACATACACTGAATACAACAAGTGCATTGCAAAACACATACATGAAGCTTAGTTAACTAGGCATGACGTAATGAAAAACATACCCCAATGCGGATACCAAATAGGAATACAGTGTGTGATAAAATTTGCTTGCATTGTTGTTCACTCTAGTTATCTTATGTGGGCCAAGAGGCTGAAAGCATCCCAGGAATTGTCGGCACAAAATATGGAAAAGTTGTCAAGATCTTAGACTTGAGTTATAATCAGTTGAGGTATGTACCATCATACGTGTAAAATTTAATGATAGTTCTTGTCTCAGAATTTCAGTTAACAACTTAACCGTTACAGTAACTTGTTCTCAGTTTCTATGAGTTAAAAAAGTATCTATTGGCTCTTCGAAAAGCTTGTGTGAACTTGAAGTCTTCCCCAAAATAAACAATCATGCATCTTTTTATTTTTTGTAGGGATCCCTGTGATGCTAAGCTGAGTCTTGCAGAAGCAATCCATATGACACATTACTTACCTTTTTGAAATTCTCTGAATTTTTCAAATTTTCTTTTTTGTTGTCATAAAATCATTGTAAATAGATAGTGTGTGTTTATTGTAAATGATATATTTATTTCATATTAGCATGTTGAGGTCATATACCCTTAACCTATATTGTTTAATCACAGAAAACTGAATGGCCTGTGCTGTTTTGAGAACCTAGAAGAACTTATTCTCGACAACAACCAGCTGGAAGATGATCTGGAAATCCCTGAATTACCACAGCTTCACACATTAACCCTGAACAACAACAAAATATCCTTTTCTTTTCAAATTTGAAGGTTTTTATGATTAAGAGATAGGTTGGAGCTCTTGGCATCATTTAACCTGTGCTTTGAATTAGTAAGTCTTGTATCTCAGTTGATAAGAAGTAGAATAATACAGACCTCTAACAGGTGGTGCTGCAAGGGAAGTACAAATAGGTAACCAGTCATCAGCAAAAATGGTACATGTGCAATTTGTCTGTTTCCATGCTTGTTTGCACTTTATTGTTGCTTTTTCTGGTGAGGGGACAAGTAATATAATTATAGTCAGGAGCAGGAGCCGACAACAAACTCAGCCCATTGATGAGGGAATAGATGGCGACCTGAGGGAAGAGATGGTGACCCACAGCTTTACATGTATACATGATACCACCATTTATGCGTTGGCTCTGACTTATTATCCCGTGGTTTTAGAGTTACCGGTAAATGAAGTCTGTATACATGGTGTTGTCATCGTACCAAGATGGAATATACGCTGTTCATCAGAAGCCATTAAGATGGGTGACTATGTTATTGAAGAGGTTGTTTCTACAAGATGCTTAGGTGTCCAGATATACAATGCTCTTTAATAATAGATGAGATTATCATGTATCGGAACAAGCAAACTTGTTTACACAGAAGTTGAACTTACTTAAATCACCGCACTTACTGCCTAGACAGACAAGAACTGATTTCTATTTTGGGGTTCATTTTGCCCTCTGTTACATATTGTACGTTGTTTTGGAGCTCTTGTGGTCAATTACTTTTCTCAAACCTGGAATCTATAGATAACAGAGCAGCAAAAATAATATTTGACTTAGATTGGTGTACGCCAGGCAAGGAGGTTTTTGTCACAGTAAAATGGAAAACTTTAGAGATTATGTATAAGAAACGATGACTAATTTTAGCTCATCAGACTTATTACCACCTTTTACAGTGCTCGAAATTAGCGGTTGCCTGGTTGCCCGAGACAACTAAAACTTCGTTCGGGCAACCATTTTTTAGGGAAAATAGAGGGCTAGTTGCCCGAGAAGAATTCGTCGCACTCAAGTTGAGAATAAAGAACAGTAGCTATGAACTTGAGACACGAAAACAGCTGCCCAAATGCGAGGTTTATCTCCTGATACTGATAAATGGATGAGGATCCATGACAATTTGTAAAACAAAGGAAACGGACGGTTGTAACCGTTAATTGAATGCCGTTCGTTCGATTCAATAGGCCACGATAAGCTTGTCGTGTTCTCTTCAAACCCATACCTCCTCCAAATATTTCTTATTCGCAGCACTTCGATCATGATAACTATGAAAACAGAGGCATAATGATAGGGGTATTATTTCTCTGGTCAAACCCTCTAACTAGGCAAAAATCATAGAACATGTTAAGGGCAACAAAGTCCTTATCAGGGCAACCAAAGTCAAGGGCCAGGTTGTCTGGCATTTGCCATAAGGACAACCTGGATTTTTTTCTAATTTCGAGCACTGTTTTACCATATGCTTGTCCTATGAATTGTCTTTTTGAAAAAATTATATGTAAGTAGCAATTACCTCAGAAGGAAAATGACCTTTAGGTTATCCAGGTCTAAGACCAATATGGTCAGGAAATCATGTTCATATAAGTCAGTTATTCTCTGGAATGCCCTGGAAAACCAAATGAGTTCAATTCATGACATCGAGGGTGTGTTTTTTTGGTATGATCCAGATTTGGATTTGTGATCCAAAGGGACCGATGAATCCTTGTCCAGCATGGATTCATCGGTTTCTTTGATGTGCCATTATCCATGTGATCTCATATCACAAATCCAAATCTGGATCATACCAAAAAAAACGCACCCTGTCTTACTTTAAAAAGTCATTCAAGTGTAGTTTTAAGCCAAATATATGTATTGTATAGAATTCCTTATAAGTTATTGTTGTAAGTATGTATAAGTTTTATATTAGTATTATAGTAATCAGTTAGAAAGTCGTTAATTTCATGGCTATGTATACAACCACCTCAGCTTGGCTGAATTCTTAATCGTGTTTAAAAAATTGCTGTTATTATTATTGATTGGGGCAACCTGAGCGACATCCCTTTGCCATTCCAGCTCCTTCCAGTTTGTGCAATGTGTTTGCTCTCCTTGATTTGCACACATATGCAATCTTGACATTCTTTTGGAAAAGATTGGAAAGAGCTTACCTTCTCTAAGGTACCTGAGTCTGCTTAGAAACCAAGCCTGTCCAAATGAGCTGTCATTCAAGCATAGAGATGACGAGGATTACCAAAGATACAGGTGAGATAACGTAAAAGTCCCTCAGAAATAATTATGTTCAAATTTTGAATATAAATGAGATAATCCTTATATTGTCGGACTTCGAGCAGAACGTGTTTACTTCAAGCCCTGCTGCTGGCACTGTGTTGTTTCCTTTACTGCACACTGTCTCTCTCCACCCAGGTGTATAAATGGGTACCAGCAATACAATGCTGTGGCTAGCCCTGCAATGGACTAGCATCCCATCTTGGGAGGCCAGTTGGAAAGTTCTCTTTAATACCGTCCCTCACGCTGTGATTCCGTCGTAATTCCTAGCGGAGAGTTTCACTGTGGGTGAAGATGTCACACCCAAAACACAGACTCCGCAACTACTTTTAATGTTACACAAAATCATGACCTGTGAAACATGACCGGCCAATTTTAAAGATCTGTGAACATTGACTTTGAGTCTCGTTCCCAATATACCCTGTGTGACAGTGATCTGTCTTTGACACTTTTAAACTCTCCGCTAGGAATTACGATGGAAAGCACAGCATGAGGGATGGTATTAAGGAGAACTTTCTTAGTATGTGTAGCGAAGCTTGTAAATACTCGCTTAAAACATTAGCACAGATTAAAGACAAATGGCGCCAAATACTGCAGTGTTAACAATTAACCTCGGGTGATTATTTGTAATACTAGAAACAGTAACCCCCCCCCCCTCCCCCCTGTCTAGTCCAGTCCAGTCTAGAGTCCAGTCTAGAGTCCAGTCCAGTCCATAGTCCAGTCCATATTTTCCAACTGGCCATCGAGGGGGGAGTAATAATACTCGCACATGCTTCACGCTATTGAAACTGGGATAAGCTCCAGCCTTGTGGGCCTTAAGGCCCATGTGCGCCTTTATTTATTTAAATGGATATTGAGATCTGTAATAATTACATTTATTTTTTTCTGAAGCATCTCAGCGGGCCGGAATCCCAAATCCTCGAATCTCATTGGCTAATCGTGCGCTCGTAACCAGTCCAGCTTTTTACGATACGGACCACGGTCCGGATTTTTATCCGCGCTATTCGCGGTAAATTGAAAAAAAAAGCAAACAAACAGAAAAAATAAATAAGTTATTTACCGGTCTAGGTCGGTCCATATGGGAAAAAACTGTGCCCTTGGTCTTGAGTACAGACCTCGGCCTTCGGCCTCGGGCCGTACGCAAGACCTCGGGCACAGTTTTTTCCCATACGGACCTCCCGCCCGGTAAATAACATATATGTATAACTGATAATGTATAACTGATAATAATGAAATAGAGTTACCTTTAAGACCTTTTGATTCATGGTGTACATCTACTTTAATGATTGTACAGGTATTATGTTGTCTATCGACTGCCCAACTTACAATTCCTTGACTCCAGACCTGTGACAAAATGTGAAAGGCAAGAATCAGAGCGAGTGGGAGAATATATGAGGATTGCTGCACCTTCTGGAGATGACTTGGTATATATTAATATAGAGACAGTGGAATTAGATTTATTATGTCTCTTAGTATGTGCGTTGTGATTGGTCAGTTTAGCAGGCCATACTCCATACCACTAAATTCAAAAGTTTGTTTTGGTTGCCAAAATGTCTCCAGAGATATAATATTATTATATCTTACAAACCTCGTTTTCTCGGTCCGTACTGTAAGCGATGGATCCTCTTTTTTTCCTCTCAGATTTATGGGCCATAAGTCCAAGCAGAAAAAATTTGGTCCGTAACTTACAGTACGGATCAAGAACTCGGTTAGTAAGAGGTATTTACTGGTATTTGGGTACTTTGAGATCTCACTCAGCATATCCAATGATTAAGATTAAGCGACAGCAATGGAACCGCAAGTTGGAGTCATATCCCTCTTTCCTATCTACAACCAGTCGGTGGTCTGTTTCTTCTGCAGTGTAATTTTGACTTAAAGCGACTTAAAGTTGATATACCGATTGATTTCTACAATGAAGCTCTGTGCGCCTGGCAAAAAATTAACTGCAGTACTCCTAATACCAAAAAGCAGGTACTGAATGAAATAGTTTGGAACAATCATAACATAAAGATAGAAGGATACTCCATTTGTTACAAAAAATGGCACGATGCTGGATTAACTAAAATTGAAGACATTTTTCAAGGTAACAGATTCCTAACTTTTGAGGAATTCCGTAGCAAGTTCAAAATTAACACAAACTTCTTAAACTATTTCGGTCTATGCCACGCAGTCCCTCAAAAATGGATCAATATTCTCAAAGGAAATGTTACTGAACCCGTGGAAAAACATTCTGAGAAGGATAAGATATCTTTAGATAAACTCTCTTGCAGATCAGCAACTAAATTCTTTGTTAAGAGTAAATTCGTTACGCCTACAGCTGAACGAAGGATGAAAGAAGCCGGTCTAAAAGAACACACATTACAACTCATTTATAGCCTTCCTTTTAATGTTACAAAAGACACTAGACTCGCCATTTTCCAATACAAAATAATTCATCACATTCTACCCACAAATTCGACACTTTTTAGAGATTCATTAAAGGAACATGATAAATGTCACCTCTGTGGAGAAAGACAAACGTTAACTCACCTTTTCGTTACCTGTTCTGAAGCTCAGCATTTTTGGTCTCTCTTTACTAATTGGTGGAGCTCCAAAAAGGGGGATAGGATCGCTCTCGATAAAAATGAAATAATATATGGCGTGACAGACAACTTCGCTCGTCGTCTTGGCTTAAACCTCTGTATCATTATAGCCAAATATTTTTTATATACTGCCTCAAGAAAAGAAGAAGAGTTTTATTTCGATGCTTGCTTGGTGATGTTGACAAACAAAATTAAAATTGAGAAACATAAATCTGAGTCACAAATTAATATGTGAGAAAGTCTCCTATTGTAGCTAACCTCTTACATAAAGGATATTAACAAATTGTAATGTAAGATATTATTGTAATGTAAGTTATCAATGTAATGTAATGTTAGTATTGTAAGTTTTATTATCGTTAAATTGTAAGTTACGTTAATATTGTAACTAGTAGGTAATTTTTGTATGTAATGTAATATATTGCAAAAAAAAATAAAAAATAAAAAAGAATAATAAAACCGCACCAGAAAATGTGTTATACATACTTTGGTAAAAAAAAAAAAAAAAAATATCCAATGATTCCACTGGTTCCCAGGATTTACCCATTAAAAGGGCTGCATCAGGCTCTGACTTTTTTTTTTTGAAATACAGACACCAGGCAACTTTACCAATTTATTGCATTTTTGAGACTTGGTAGTGCATTATCTGGCTGGTACAATGTACTCTTGGTTACAGTATGTTCATTTATATCTTTCAAGTTTGTAATTTAATAATAGTTATTGTTCAAATTGATTGACATGTAATCGTCATCTGATTAGCCACGTCTACATTGTAATCCTATATATAGGGGCGTAGCTAGGATTTTTCAAAGGGGGGGCAGCACTGTGTCACACCCAGGGTACTTGCCAGATGAGCACATTGACATCCGTGTCGTGTTTTACTAAATGTAACTATCTAGCACTGGAAAAGATTAATTTGTTGCCTGTTGATTCTTTGCATATCTGTTATAACTGTTGTGGTTAATTTTTTCCATGGGTTAAATTTTATTTTCCTTTGTTTTTTGCTATGGTAATGTACTGTACATGTGTGATAATAAAAATGGAAAATAAAATTCAAACCAATGATAAAATTGAACTACTACGTAGCCATCCTCTACAACCCAATATCTAAGCAAGGTGGTTCATTACAAAGTTTGCATAGTATTTTTCCAGCATGGTGGTGTTGTCAGCATTTGCAGTTAATCACCTTTAAACTCTCTGAGTGTAAGGATAAAGAAAACACATTAATTTAATTGTTGTGTAACAATTTATCTTGGAGTCTTTTCATGTTAGGAATAACTGTTGTTTAATCCAATTTAATTGAACAGGGTGTTTCATCCAGCATTTTTTTTAGTAACTAACATTTTAATATCCTCTGCATTACTTTCAGTTGTCAAGTGATAGCACTGAAGTTCCAAGTTATACTCCTCTACCCAGTGGTTCAATAACACCTGGTGTTCACAAAGGGACCTTTGGACGATGTCGCTACATTTATTATGGAAAGCACTCAGAGGGAAACAGATTTATTAGAAATAACGAACTATAGTTTGATTTGTTTATATACTTATGAAATAACTAATATGAATAATTAATTTGTGATTTGGTTAAAGTCAATTGTAACTGAGTTTCAATAAGAAATGTGCTGTTTTTTGTCAGAGGGGTCAAAATGTTTTGTTTACCCTTCTAGCCAAAAAGTTAAAAAAATAATTGGTTCGTTTAATTATCAGTAATAGTATTGTCAAATGTTATATATATGCATCATACAAGAAAGATAGCAGCAGTTTTCATCTGTCATAAGTGGAAGAAGTGGAAAAGAACATTTTACCCTCTTTGAACTCAAGCCATTTGAAATCGCTGAGCCATTGGCGGCAAAATGACTTGCAGACTTTGATTACAGGGATCAATTCAAAACTTACTTCATTGGCTTTTCCCCTTACACTAGTTTGTTTACTGAACAAAGTTGACTCTGTCATCTTCAGGATTTAAAAATTACGCGAAAACGTTTTTCTTTCAAGTTACCGGTATCCTGATACTAAAAATAAAAATACACCAACCAGAATTCTCTCTTTGTTATGCATTTTCTTGATGGATAAATCAATGTTGAGTACATGAAAAATAGTGGCATTGTTAAGATAAATATAATAAGCGCATGGTTTATATGCTTTCAATTTAGCAATGTGCATATATTTCAAGCATGATATTTGTGCATCCGCAGGGACCCCTTCTTGGTATTTTAGGGGTCCAAATGCAAAATATTGCATCCCAGGATGCAATGACGCACTCTGGATGCAACACTGAAAGTGGAACGTTTATAAATCAATCACTCTGGCCAATAGTTCCAGATGCACACTGTACAACAAATCAATCAGAACAAATATAGCCAGCACCAACTGCACTTTGGAAAAACACATACGAGTGTTTACCAGACTGGTGTTCTTATTTTAAAATGTGGTGAAATTATTTTTAGTCAATCACATATTTTTGAATTGTAATTTCTAGCAGTGTCTTAAGAATTGCACCCCTGGACCAACCCTTGTACACAACATTTTTGTGACAGTGAGAAACAGAACTGGGTCTGCGGAGTGTCAACTGGGGAGCGATGACGGCTGTGAGTGGCCTTGGAATAATTGGAGTTTGGCATTGAAGTTGTCATTTCTTGCCAGCTTTTGCAATGAATTATTTATTGCATTTATTTAGTTACTGCTTTCTTGTTACTTTATTAAAATAAAATTATTTTGTTTCAACTATTGTTGTTTGGAGATGCTGTTGTGAAAGAGCGTTATGCCTTTAGTCTTCAAGTGCCACGGGCCACTCGTAGTGACCCAGGCGTAAACACCTAGAAGTGCCAGGGCCACTCTGAGTGGCCTTGAAAAATAAAATAGGTATGATTTGGTAGAATTTGGCTAACATTACCAAGAGAAAATGGCCCCTTCTAAGGTTCAAAAGTTTGATTTGCAGTTATGCAATGGATGTGTTATTGCAGGTTTAAATGAAACACTGGACACAAGATTTAAAATACAGTTAATAGTAAATGGCACTTATGTGTGGTTTAACCAGCAACAGGCTCACTATCAACACAAAGATCGCATCAGAAATATGAAGGATTTTTCAATGTCTATTTCATAACAAGATTCCGCTCCAGATCTCCTCGTCCTTTGTCGCCATATTAGATGAGCCCTTCAACAAAATGGTTACAATTATAAATGGAGAAATTGTTCAAGATGACGATCCGCGTGCACAAGAATTCCGGCAGCGTGGCAGAAGACAGGAGCAACAGCGTGAACAGCGCCAGCAGTGGTCACATGGTTCACAGGGACAGAATCCTCTAATAGGAGAAGGTTCCGTGTTTGATCAACTGAACAATAGTCTCATTTCTGCAGGTTTTCCTCGCTGGAGTCTCGGACAGAACGTCATTGAACCCATTGTTTCTGTCGCGCTGATTATAGCTCTTGTTCTGTTTGGAATCCGAGGCGTACTGCTTGTCGGTTTGGCGTGGTTTCTCTTCCGGCAAAGTCAGCAGCGGTGAAGTTTGACAAGCTGTTATTCACGAAACATCGAAGACAATTAGAAAGGACGTGATGTGCAGTCATAAGGATTCAACAAACCGAGTACACAGTAGCAAGTAAATTAATTTATGGCCCATCATCAGTGCGAAACTCACCGGTGATGTATCAAAAAGAATTAAAAAAGTTAATAGAGAAACAACAGCCGAAAATGAAGAGAATCTTAATAGTGTTTTTTTCGTCAATTTATTATGCAGAGGAATGTCTGTATTTTCCATAGATACCCATACTAGTGACATCCAGTTTATCATCAGAGGGCACTGCCATAAATTAAATTGGTTATTTGATATTTTTGTATGCCTTGTTGTAAGTCTTTACCTGACCATCACTAACCACAGAAGGAAACAAGGACGGGGTCAAGGCCGTAGTTTGCGTGACATCCATCATCGGTTGCATCTTTTTCTTTTTTTACACTGCCTCCATACCAAATACTGCAGCCTCTATGTTTTTACTGCTGTGCATCAAACTTTGAACTTAAGTTGAAAAAATTGACAACTAATAAACATTACTCCCCTAACATTTAGCAATATTTTGGAATTATATGATTCCTTGTCAATGGCTGTCCCCAGTGTATTTACTGTAAAAAATAATATCATTCTTTCATAAACGTAGGCCAGTATTTATTATTTACATAATTGTAAGTTTGCAAACTCTAAAAAAAAACTCCCATTTGGAAACAAATTCTTCACAGTTCATGAAAACAGTACACAGCAGTTTATTTTGTCATTCATTCAATGTTATTCTAATCAATATTTTGGTCAGAATGCACATGTATCTTTCTTCCCAGAAATAGACTGCTCACATTCCTACATATGACAGTAAAAAGTTGTAAGAAAATTGGATGTACAGGACAAAAAATAATTAAAAATGGAAACACAGTAAATGACTTTATAACTTATTTATTATAAATGAGAATACCCTATACAACGAAAAAGAGTGCTAGCTTTTTTAAAAGCTAAGATTCCTTCCATGTGCTATGCTACAGATTACAAATACAGATGGTACTCAGGGGGGAGAGGAAAGGAATAGAAATGTCAGAAGAACAACCGACCCCTTTGCTGCAACCTCTGCAGCTCCTTTGCAGGGTTTACTAAAGATTTACAGTGCAACTTGCAAACTTCACAAGTGACTCAACAAAAATCACGTTAAACTTTTCAGCAGCTCAATAGCTATATGAGCACAGCCTTGAAGAACAGTTCACTGTAGCACAGGAATGCAGCAATATCAACATTCCAAGGGATTGTTCAGTCTTCAAAATTCGAGGGTATTAAAGTGACTTTCTCTAACCTGGAATGCAAAACTATGGGTCTAGTAGTCACAAACAATATTATTATTTATGTACATCGTCAAAATAGCCCAAACCACTCTATGAGTAGAGGATAGAAGTCTTCAAGTTATATTCTGAGGGAACATTGGATTATCATCCCATGTTTACAATGGTCATATATCAAGAGGGAATCCATCTGTGAAAACACAGTTAAAATTCTGAAAACATCGTGTGGAAGATGCCACTTATTTTTGTGAAATTTGACACATATTCTCAGGCTCCCATAACAAATTTTCTTTGGTGTTATTACAGATAACAAATTACATCTATAGCCCGTGCAAAATGTAAAAAAAATATCCTTCATTGTTTAAATCATTCTGGCACAAGGTTTTTGGCCACTGAAAATATTGAAATTACTCAATTTCCTGATGGATTCCCTTTCAACATTATTTTCAAAAACTAGTAGAACTTATGTCCAGTCTAAACATGAGTCTGTCACGAGGTACATATTAAATCAGGCACTGGAAGTAGAATCAGAGATCATACATTCATTACTCTAATAGATTTTGAGTCAAACCACAAGGCACTTGTTTAGCTACTGACAACTTTCCAGTATTCGCATGATCTTCTCCACAGCGTGTCCACTGGTGCCGCTCTGTAAACAAATCCACATGGTTACAAAATCAACCTAGATCATATTTGGTTCTTATGTTTCATTTTATTATTTATAATGTTACTATAATATTTTTATTAATAAAATGTACTGTTCTTTTGAACATACCATCACATCATTTTGCAGCCATAATCTTCACCTCAGAAAATGTAAAAAAAATGTTATAGCAATCCTGCCTATATCTGCCCAAACATATGTGAATTGGAAAAAAAATATACAGAGCACAATTTTAAACAACATTTTTAACAGGAAATGACCTACAGTTTGACCCTTGCATCTTGAGTCACTCAAGTTCTTGTGAAACAATACAACATACACTGTACATTGCACTTACTGTGAGTTTCATGAATCCCAGGAATTTTCTCACAACATTTACAAGCAGTGAGAAATCTCCTTCAGGGAGTAAACTCCCAACAATGGCCTGGTTTGCCTGAAAGCATCATGATAACAGTCATTGACAAATAGAATAATAAAGCAAAGGGACTGGACTAGTGCCATTTACCATTGAAGAACTGACCTAACCCTAACCCTAAATATGTGTACTGTACGTGGTGTGTGTGCTTTTCTATGATATGTACACCTGTTACATACATGTGTGTGTACCTGATTATCCTGTATTATACATCCCAGTAGAAGTGCAACATATGCAGCAACTACACTGTCTTCCATGTGTTTTCCAGCTTTTTGAAGAGCTGTAATTATGGAGCAAAAAAGGACAGAACTAATAAAGCAAAACTGCAATGTATAGATGACTGTTACAATTTTCTTTGAGATAAGGCTTTCAAGTTTTGTACAGTAGCTGAATATAACATTTGTATAATTCACCCACTGGTGTTATTAGGTAATCTTTAATAGGTAGGGTAGGGTTTCACATAGAGAGTATAACAGAGGAACTGAAGTCATTTGAAGCAAGTTATTCAACCAGGATTGCACTGTTGGTACCTTTTCCAAGCTGAACCTCAAGTGAAATGTCTTGTCCTGGTTGTACATCTACAGCAGAGACTGGACTGGACTCTGATTTGAATTCTTCATCTATAGAAGCATCAATATCTTCCCCACAAATCCAACCCATTCCATCTTTTGTAGGTTTTAATGATTCTTGACTGCTTTCCTCTAATTTACAAGTAACAAATGCATGATCTCATTAACTCTTCACAACTGAAGTCACATGACTGAAGTGTCATACAGAATTATAAAAAATGATCAATGATAGTTTTACCAGCACAAACATTACAACTTACTAAGCACTGTACATAGTGCACACCTTCAGTTGATAAACCCGAAGTCATTTCATCTGTATTTCGTGCAGCTTGCTCCCTTAAAAGAAAAAGCTGTACAAGAGCTTCTATTGAGGTGAGCTTTTCTCCCTGCTCTTGTGGTTCTTGACTTTCATGGCAGGTGGGGCAATGCAGCTGCACCAGGGAGGAAATGTTCTGTTTGCTATCTTCCACAAGGTTAATCAAAAGTCCCAAACTCTGAGAAACAGAAAATATTGAACTATAAATAAACAAAACTTTCCATTGAATAATGATAATATGTTATAATCTCATTACTTCAAACTACTAAAATAATCCTTCAGTAAAGGAGATTGTTTTTGTGGTGCTGATTATATTGGCGAGACTATGAGAAATTTAGCAGTACGAATTGTGGAACATTCAAATCCTGCTCACATCTCTGAATCTGCAAAACACCTGCGAGAAAATCCTTCACATTCTTTCACCTGGCATGTTCTCTCCTCAGCACAGACATTCCACAAGTGTAGGATCGTTGAGGGGCTAATGATCCAACAATTCTGCCCCAGTTTAAACAAACAAGTAATTTCTCATGTATCAAAACTTTTCCCAACGGGAATGACATAAGATATATATACATGCGTGCGGATGGTCATGTTTTAACCCTGATGATGGCAAACAGCCGAAAACGTTTGGTTTTTACTTTTTAAACTTTACACAAATCTTTTTAACATGTTTAGCCTTGTACATAAGATACTTTTTTATCAAGCTAACATTATGGACAATCCTTCAGTAAGTTTCTCTTTTTGTTGCATAAACAAAGACTAAAGCAATGGAAATAATATTATGGATTAGACACACAGCTTTACAAATTTAAGACTGACCAGCACAAGAACATCAAATCTCTTGCCCTCTGAAACAAACTGTGGCAGCTGAAACAAAGAAAAGACTCTTGAAAAGACTCAATGTTACTGTGGACCAACTAGAAATACAATTACAGTACTTAAGATGAATAATCCACTTTAATTTGCCATGAGTGTTACAAGAGGGACGCCAGCTTTAAACATAACTGAGTTAACTGTATAAGTGAGAGTGACAGGGTGTTCATTAGGTATCAGAGATCGGAGAATTTTCTGGCTACTACGAAGAATGCTCCGGCTACTACAAAGAATTCTCCAGCCAAATTTATGTGGCCTGAGCTACAGTACATGTAGTTTTAAATTCAGACGTGGACCGCTTTCAGAATATTCTCCTGTTGCTTTACACAATCCTCCTGCTACTAAAATTCTTAATGAAAGCCCTGGATTGAAGAAAATTAAAGTGAGTTTTGTCTTAAATACCACTGACCTGTGTCACAGTTAACAGCAGTGACAATAAAAGTCCATCTTGCTGACCAACACAAGAACTCCCTGCCTCTGAATAAACATTAATTAATATCATCAAATAAGTCCAAAAGTAACTAGTCAATGGAGTATTTAGCATGCTTTGCATGTACCACATGCCTTTGGTCTGTTTTTTTTTTTATTTCTCTATACTATAACCTCAATTAGCTATTTTTCTTCTTTTTTGACCTTTGTTGTCACTGTATTTCTTAGTTGTGTACGTCATGTAACTGTACTTGTTAGTATTGTAAATAAAAATATATATATATATAAATATATACAAAAAAAGGTTGGCACAAAAAAAAATGTTAATATGTAACACAGATGGTGAACCATTATAGGTACAACATTATTGTACATCAAGGACTTAAGAGAATCAATGGGTCAATTACTGCTGGTAATTTAGGTCTATTTGTGTTCTGTAATTTGAGTACTATACAGTACTTATATATTATATCTAGATACCATACCACTTACCATAGTTATGAGTAAGATTCAGGAATACTTTAAGAATGTTCAGGAAACAGTCCTCAAACGCTTCATCTGATCGTCTGGACTTGAGCAGGGTAAGGCACAGATGTAATAACCTGAAACAGTTCAGAAAACATATCACATATCAAAATGATAAAAGAACTGTAGAAAATGCAATGCAACCTTAATTGGACAACAGAGGTGCCCATATTTACGCAGCATTTTAAAAATTGTATTAAAGCTGTTAACACAAAGTTTTCTTGTACATCAATAACAGTTACAGTAGACTATCCCTGTCCTGGATTCTATCTGTTGCAAAGCAAACAGTAGGACAATACACAAGTCTAAAATTGTGCAGTGTGACAAGACTTTCCCAATTCCATCTTATGGATTTGCTGCTGCATGTTACTTTCAACTCTGTCCGTACAGTTGCAGTTGATCCTTGTGCAACAGAAAATCACTATTGAAGCATGCCTATTTCATTAATATTGTGATTTCACGACAGTTACCTTGCCAAAGCTGTCACAACAGATCCTTTGATGTAGGTGACCAAGTAGACTTGATTAGCAGGATTCTGTGTTGTGACCTTTAGTTGAAAACAGTTCATGATTCAAACTTGAAAGTTAAAGTTTTACTGTAACTCAAGAACTGTATCATGGCCTGAGATAGAGATTATTATTATTGCAGGGTAATTAATTAGGCATCTGAGATCGGACAATTCTCCAGCTACTACGAAGAATTCTCCGGCTACTACAAAGAATTCTCCAGTCAAATTTAGATGGCCTGAGCTAGTTTTAAATTCAGACATGGAATACTTTCAGAATATTCTCCTGTTAGTTTACACAATTCTCCTGCTGCTACAATTCTAATTGAAAACCCTGTTGTTATTATTATTACTAGTAATAGTACTCACTAAAGCTTTTTTGTGTTAGGGAGTGTAGAATATCTTCTGAAGTGAAGCTTTGTACAGGGAATGACCATTTATTTTCCAAACCTTTTTTTTGTTACCAGACAGGCTTGGTTATTTTGAAGAAATCTTCAACCGGTTTTATATCATCATGCAATGGGTCTGCAATCTCTTGCCAAAAAAGATGGTCATTGTTGTCTTAATAAGCCCAAAGAGATTTCTTGATTTCTTCCAATTTACTGTTTTTTGATGAATCAATATATCTTGAGCATGTGTTAAAAGGAAGTTCTGTGAATTCGTTTCTCACAGTCAAAGTTGATAAATGTGGCAAAAACAAACAATGCTATTTCTACCACATCCTCTCTTGCACAAACTACCTAAGGCACAACAAAATGTTCAAAGAATGCTTAAACCTGATTTCATGAAGTGGCTTTTTCATTTCAGCATTATTAAGTTTACGTTTCAACTGAGGTATGACCGTATGAACAACAATTCAAAATGCAATGTAAGCTTTTCTGTGTTGACACGTGACATGCTGTTTTGCACTCCGTTGACAGATATAATTAATTTTGAGTCACCGTATCTTTTTTGATTGTTTTTATTAGTGATAAAACCGGACACACAAGATTATTACTCTTTCTTAGAATCTAGCCAATCAGTTTTCAGCTCGATTGTGGGACTAGCGTGATTAGAGAAATTGAGGGATCAGTGAGAAAGAATCCTGTTACTGAAAACAGTGTCTTGTACCTTTTCTTCACATAAGATAGGAAAATAGCCATGTCATCACGGGATAACGCCTTACAGAATTGTTAGTATGTTCACGTTTGTTGAAGAAAGTTTGCTGATTCCATTTTCAGTTAGATTCAATTTATCAAGCTTTTATAGTCGATTCACAAGTAAGCAATGCAATGTATACCTTTATTTTCAGTTGACTACGCATATACACATGTAGCTAGCTGTCGCGAGATTGAAAACTGATGACATTAAAGTAGTACAAAAACAACTGGTAGATCCCGTTGACATTATTTTCCTGGCGAGTCTTCAACCCGAGTAGTACCCAAAACCGAGGTGCGAAACACATGCTACACAAAACAATACTTTTCAAGGCGAACTCTGGACCTCTAGAACTCTGAAAATATTATGCCAATATCACATCCCACGAATCACTAACCCAGTTCTTTGTCTTTTTCTTAATCACTGAATATACTTTTGGATTGTGGTGTGAGTCTTTCGCGCCCAGTTAGGTTTGATTTGTGTCTGACAAATCCAAGTGTGACCGAGTCTTTTGGTCAAAGACACTGATGAGCAATGAGCAATTAACTCTAGGTCGAACAGACTTTGATACAATTTTTCAACTACATACAGAAAGCTATACAGCTTTAATCAGCATAATAACACCTTTGGACTTCAGAACCTGGTGGCAAAGACTAACTGGAAATTGTTAAAACAGGTACTTATATGGTCTTTCATATATTCATTTGCATCATTCTTCTCCATCTACAGACTCACAATACGACCAGCTCCCAGTAGGCTTGATAGCTCAGTTGGTAGAGCACTGCTCCGGTATCACAGAGGTCATGGGTTTGAATCCCGTTCAGGCCGAGTTTTTTTTTTTCAGGCTTTAATTTCACAGCTGCTTAAGTTGTGTACATAACCAGGGGTTTCAATAAGTTCTAAAGTAGACGGCTGACCATATTAAAGTAGGCGGCTGTAACAGGTAAGAAATTCTGTGACTCAAGAAACTCAAGGGACCAAAAAGAAATTTAATGTTAGAAAGTAGGGGGAGATGATTTGGGAAGTAGGTGGCAAAATTCACTGGTTGCCGGCTTCTACTGAAACCCCTGCATAACTGCAATGATCAATCAATGTCATTACATAATTCTCTGCAGTTCAAATATAGGGCCTTTCATATATTCATTTGCATCACAGGTACTTATGATAAACAATTTACACTGAGAAGTACTGACAAGCAAAAAAAAACTTACATTTTCAAGAAGCCTCATACATCTTGTCACTTTTCTAAGTTTGGCTATTGCTGTTGCACCATATAATGTCTTGTCTTTCTGTCTTGTTAATAAATGATCAACTGTTTGTGTTACTAAGAAAAGTACACAAAGAGTCAGTATGTATAAATTTCAGTCATGCAACTTCATGTAACTGTATGCTTGGCTCTGCAATGAATGGATTATGCATGTATTTACCTGTATCCATAATGTGATCCAGTCCGTGAAGGCTTCTTATTCCTTCACTGAACCACTCGCCAGTCCGGTGAGATGTTAAGCACACAAGTGATTCACAAACAAGTGAGGCAGGCTGCAATGGTTAATGGTTGTACATGTACCATTTATCTATAGTAACTGGCAAAGAACGGAGTTTACTGTTGGTCTAAAACATGTGCTTCCCCCATCAACATGACAGTAAAATCACCTCTTTAAATATTTCCTATCTGTATCCATAAAGTAAAGACTTGAGCTGACTTAAGCAAGGATAAAGAAAGAATGTTGGACACAATCAGTCAAGGAAGTACCAGTTATCATTACAATGCAAGTAACACTTTGCAAGACTTACCGAAATATCATCTTCATCAACAACACAAGGCTGAACAGTTCCATTCTGTTTCTCAACTAGAGACCTACAGAGTAAAAAGACAGCTTAGAACTAAGTATTATCTGTATTATTACCAAGCTTCACTAATTTCACTAATAAGAAGGAACTGTGCTTCAAATTCCCAAATGAAACAGCATACAGTAAAGTAGTGAGAAAGCCAGTGATTAGAACTTCAGAACTTGAGGTTTGGGATTTTCATTTATTCCCAAGTTATCGCACTGCGTTTCTTTCCACATGGGTCTTATGCTGCTACAGTGATGCATACTGACTTTACCTTACTAAGTTATATTAGACAACAAACCTGATTTTGCAGACACATTTATTATAATCTTTTGATGACTTTGTTTGGACACTACTGTTGTCTATGGCTAACAACTTCATCACGAGCTCTGAACAAAAGAACACAAAACATTACCAAGGTATCCACTATTGCTCTTAAAGGGTTTATTTGCAAGACCTCCACAAGTAAGCAAAGGCCAATTTCTCAAGGACTGAGAGTGCTGAAGCAATAATCTTTACCAAGAACAAACTTGTCTAAATCCACATTTTGACGGTCTTGAGTCAGCATTAACACAATAGCAGCTGTACAGAGTGCAAGACACTAAAGGAATGAAAATAGAAAACAAAAGGCAGTACACCACCACACATAATAAACCACATGTTATATATTATATTTATGCAATTGTTAGATTATTATTTGCTGGACAATACTACTAGTGTAGTTTACTAGTTCTTTGCACAAACAAACCAGTTTGTAAATATATATAAAAAAGCATGAACTTCACAAAATGTTACTTGCTATGCACGTCCATAAAATAATATAGGCCAGATGAGAAATGGTAAAGTTGTGGGATGTGGCTTAAAATGACAATGTCAAAATGTAGCAAGGGTATGTTAAAGCCACACATATGCACACTGAGACAACAGTGGTAGAAGGGATAAAACCCTATTGCTACCAAAAAATTGAACTTAAAAGCCAGCAGCCATAGATAGCTGTTTCAGCCTTGTTAGGTCTCATCAGCATGGCACACCTAGAAGATGAGCTCTGGGTTCCCACATGATGAATGTCAAGGCGATGAAAAATGGTTGTGGGATGTGCCTTAAAATGACAACGTCAAAATGTAGTGAGGTTATGTTAAAGCCACACATATGTACATGTTGTAGTTCAATTTTTTCCTTGGTTCAAATTTTATTTTCCTTTGTTTTCTGGTATGGAAATGTATCATAATGAGTTTGAAACAAAGGAAAATAAAATTTGAACCAAGGATAAAACTGAACTACAACATACACACATATCTACATGTACCTGTGGTTCAATTTTTTCTTGGGTTTAAAATTTTTCAAACCAGTTGAATTTTTATTTGACAGTGTATTTGTCTTAAACCAACTACCATAATCTAAGATGAAGAAAAACAAAAATGAAACTGGTTTGAAAAATTTTAAACCATGGAAAAATTTGAATCATAACAGAATAATTATCTATGTTTCTTTTTTGTAGCTAATAGGTGAAGTTTATATTCACCTTGTCATGTGGTGCATCCTGAAGAAAAGAAAATACCTTTGGTACAACACCATGGGCCCTGAGGCTCACTCTGAAGGAGGGCTGACAACAATGGGATGCAAACTCTAGGGCACTGAGGCACCGTGTTGCTATAGAGCGGGTCTGTTTAAGTCCATCCAGGAGATATTCAACATCATCAAAGAACTGAAGTAGGAAAATTACCAACAAACAAACCACTTAAAAATTGTTTCCTCTAAATCCAACATTATACATAATCAGATGACTGAACAGCTTAAATATTACCCTTATCAGACCAAAACTTAAATCTGCAGCATGTGTCTTTATTTTTTCTATGACAGCCTTATCTTGACAAAGAGAATAATTTGAAAAGGTAACATAGGGAGCAAATGAAATGTGCTGAGTTCCAAAAAACCCTGTAGTAAAAATCTGAATCTTGAACTTGAAATTTCTGGTTAACTTTTTCCAGTGGTTGAAAATAGCATACATGGCATCCTTTCATAATGTACCTGTTGGTCTTCCCCTGACTCTAAACACTCATGAACTTGTTTCACATTTTGAACAACAGTGAAGAGCTGTTACAGAAGGAAAATTGTAATTGGCACATCAGTACAAAAGGCATGATACAGCTCATGAAAACAAAAGAAGGTTCTTCCTACTGAGCTAAGGTTCAAGAGAACATCATAAATATTAACTCATGTGAAAATAAACAATTGATCAACTGATCTTCTCCTTTGTGAACAGTCAAGCAAACAGTAACTTAACAAAAGTGGAGTATAAACATGTAGATAACAGATAAGTAAATAGATAAACAGATGCATACTGGTTTCTCTTTCCTTTTTACTCTGACTGCACCAGTCGTGTCATCCTTCTTGCGGCGAGGCCATGATGAAGAGCGAATTATACTGGGGACTTCTGCACGGGTTTCTTCTTGAGAGTCTTCACAAAACTCTGCATTAGTTGGCTAAGAAATAAAATAATAAGAAATTATAAATAGTAATGATACCTTCACAAATGGAGTCTTTCAAGTAATAGTCAAGTAGAGGACAATTTGCCTCAATGATTTTTCTCTGTAAATCATATCATTTGAGATGATAAACCCAACACTCCATACATGTATTTCATCATTTATTACATCCACTTTGAAATCACAGGTGATCCCTGCAATTTGATTGGCCCATAGCAGTGTGATTTATTCATGAATTGCACTAAGGCTCTAAATGGCATCTTTTTTTCAGCCAATGAGAATAACCACAAAAATAAAATCAAATCAAATTTACACTAAAATATTGGCAGTTGACCAACAAAAATCTTGTAATAGGACTATTAAATTGTGCGATTTCAAAACTGGATGTAATAAAGTGGTAAAATCATTGAACTTCATGTCGTGCATTTTGGTCTGAAATGATTATTGTGATTTCAAATTAAACTTGTGCTGTGAGCTCATTCGATATTTGAAATCATGCATACGATTTCACACCAAACTACACTCCACTCAGTTCAATTACCATTATATATTATTAACACGATTCATCATAGCCTTGATGAACGATGTCCTCAAGACTCTCGCCTCTACGAGGATACACCAGTGTGTTCCTGCAGTCTCGATCATTTTGCTGATGTGCCTATTGATGACTTGTTTTCCATATCTCGACCGATCGCGAGGAAGGCTTGTGATCTCGATCCCATTCCTAGAAGTCTTCTTATTACAAATCTTGATGTTTTAATGCCCGTCATCACTGGAATTGTTAATTTGTCATTGAACTCTGGATCTATGCCGGCAAAACTTAAAGAGGCCGTTTTAAAGCCATTATTAAAGAAACCAAATCTTGGTCAGACGGAGTTTGAGAACTACCGCCCTGTCTCCAATTTGAGTTTTCTGTCAAAAGTAATTGAGAAAGCTGTGGCTCTTCAATTAACCAGCTATCTTGAAGATAATCACCTTTATGAACCCTTACAGTCTGCCTACAAGAAATTCCATAGCACTGAGACCGCATTAATAAAAGTTCATAATGATATTGCTACCGCGATTGACAGTGGTCATTCAGTCATCCTTGTTCTTCTTGATTTATCTGCAGCATTTGACACTGTAGACCATACGATTTTAATACGGAGGCTTTCTACTTGTTTTGGGATTCGTGGTAGAGCGCTAGACTGGTTTGTCTCATATTTGTCTGACCGCAAACAATATGTGAAAGTTAATAACACCTCATCGAATTCACTATGCGTCACTCAAGGTGTCCCTCAGGGTTCAGTTTTAGGACCCATTTTGTATTCTTTATACACTTCTTTACTGGGTGACATAGCCAAACAACATCAAATGAATTACCATTTTTATGCTGATGACTCGCAATTGTATATATCATTTAAATCATCTTGTACAAATGATGCGGATCGGGGCAAGACATCGATGGAGGCCTGTGTATGTGATATTGATCTTTGGATGGTGCATAATCGACTCAAGCTAAACCAGGATAAAACGGAGGTGCTGGTCTTTTCCTCTTGTTATCGTCCAAGACCAAACATTGGTAATCTGACCATTGTTGATAAGATGGTTAACTGCTCCTCCACTGCAAAAGACATTGGTGTCACTCTCGATAATTCTCTGTCAATGGTTCCCCACATAACAGCGGTGTGTAAATCTGCCTTCTTTCATCTGCGTAACATCTCCAAGATTAGGGGGTTTCTCAACACCGAAACTACGAAGACCCTCGTACATGCCTTTGTTACTTCAAAGGTTGATTATTGCAACTCCTTGCTGTATGGCGTTCCGAAATATTTACTGCAAAGGCTTCAACGAGTACTAAACTGTGCTGCGAGGATAGTGTTTAAATCTAATAAATATGATCACATAACGCCTCTCCTCAGGGAACTCCATTGGCTACCCATCCAACAGCGGATAGAATTTAAGATTCTTCTAATTACATTTAAAGCACTCAACAAGCAGGCTCCAACTTATTTAACAGATCTCCTTATCTCCTATACGCCCTCAAGATCACTTCGTTCTTCCTCCAAAAATCTCTTGAAAACACCGGGGTACAATCTCAAGTCTTATGGTGGTCGGTCGTTTGCCCTGGCTTCAGCAGTGTTGTGGAACTCCCTTCCTCAGTCATTGAGAGACTTGCAATCAGTCGAAACTTTTAAACCGAAACTTAAGAAACATTTATTTTTACGGGCTTACATGAAACATTGAATTTAAATTGTTGTTGTACTTTTTTTATGAATTATATCTTATTTCTTTCTTATTTCTTATTTTAATTTGACATAGTTAGGCAATTTGTAATGATAATTTTCCTTCAATTTGTGAAGCGTCTTTGGACCACTGGGAAAAGACGCTATATAAATGTATTATATTATTATTATTATTATTATTATTATTATATATCAAACACCAAATTTTTCCAAAAATACTCCACTGTACATAGCATTTCCAGCTATTAATATTTTATATATTTTTCCTTAAAATATTAACACTCATGACACACCAGAGCTGATAACCTCCTTGATGAGTGGCCTTTCTTTGGTGACAATGACTTGTCATTGTTCTTCAGAAAACTTTTAAATGGAGACTGTCAAAACAGAAAACACCATTGCATAGTCACAAGACAATGTTGTTACCATTACAATACCTGATATAATCTAAAAATACAGATATTAAACTTGCAATATTTGAACTGATAACTTAGCAACTGGTTGACAAAACCAATACGGCACTTAAGTGATCATATTTCGATGATATGAGAATTGCTTAGGATTTAATTCTTCCTTCTTTTACCAAAACATGGTAAAGAGTGCACGTATTGAGAATATAAAGAAACGATCATAAATCGTACTGCAAATGCACTGATATTCCTAACACCTAACAAACTCGTCTTGATGATACTGTATGAGATACATGGAAACCAAAAAGGATAATTTGTATCTTGATATCAAGGATCGAAGGGTAAAAGATAAAACATACAAATCAAATCAACAGACCAGCGCACTTAAAACGGTGGCTTGCTAATAGGATTTCTCACCGCAGTAGACTTCTTGTAACTACATGTACTCCCGGAACTACTATAGCTCTTGTTAACATCACTTCCTTGTGACGAAGTCTCGCTGCATTCCTGGGAGCTACTGTAAGCTTCATCATCAGTGCTTTTATCAGTGAGTTCAGTGGAGGATGCTTTAACTGGCTGTGTCGACCTATTCCTAAAAAATCTTCTTTTCGCTACATCAATTCCAGTCACGTCATCCTCACTGAATGCAAAGGGGTCGGTTTCGTCGATAACTGTTAACTTTCGGCGTTTGTTCGTTTTCAGAATATCCGTGGAAGTTTCCTTCACCAAGCTAGCATTGTTATTTACTGTTCGGCTCGTCCTTGCCCAGGGAGACTTTCTCGAAAGGTTCCTGTTGAAGTTGGTTTCAGATGAGACGTTTGGCTTCGAATAATTTAGCTCGTCAAATGCTGTTGAACTTTTTGTCTCTTTAAAGCGACTTCGGCCATAAGTCTTTGTACTGTATTTTTGCATGAGTTCGGCTTTGTGAAAAGAGATATTGGAAACCAATCGGGCTTTCCTAAGAAGAATTATTAGCCCTAAAACATGGTGCTATTCCTTAGGCACTGCAAACGACGTATGAATTCGTAATTTGCCGGGAATAACGCACGCATATTTCTAGTTGCGAATGCCGCTGCATTGCTGAGCCATCGCGAGCATCGCGGAAAAATGGCGCCAAAATGAAAGCACAATTTCTTTAATAAAACATAGGACCAAATATAGGGCGAGTTCTTGGCGAGTTCTTTTTCCACTGACGATAGGATGTCTAATTTGTAGGAGGGAGAAACTCAAGTGACTGCCCCAGTGTTTCAAGAGTCATCTCAGGCTCAAGGTTTGTAGTTACTGTGGCTAATCATAGATAAAAATGGATTCTTTATTTTCCATAGTTATATCCTGTTTGGAAGGTTTTCAGCTGTCATATAAAATACTAGAAATACCACTCCCACAAAACCTAGCTAAGCTAGTTTTTGAAGAACCCATAATGGTTTTTCCTATCAGGGTTTTTTATTGTATTCATCTTATCTTTATATCATCATTATACATTTGTACTATTATTACTATCATTATCAATGCTATTATTAGTATTATTATTGTTATTATTACTCGGATTAATATAATTGTTAATATAATTTATTTTTACGGGGGTGAGGTTGAGTCAGAATCTGGGAATAGGTACTGTACCTCTGCTGTCTGCGCATACAATAAGATACGATACAGTTTTCTCCTGATGATAATTTCAGAACAGCTTTAAACAACACCATTTCTCCTTTGAGACTTTGAATCTTGCCGGTGCAGGCATTCTCCTATACAGTTGGCAGTGTAGAAAATCATGATTGAGTGCACTGGGCATCTAGAAAACTTGAAAGACTACTTCAGTATTACGTACAGCACAGTTTTCGTGGAAAACCAGAATTTAGAAATAGACACTTTTGCTTATGTCAGTGCTGATGGAAGGATTTGGATCGCTTCTAACTCATGGTTTGCATTGTCCATAACTGAATCGCAATCTGTTGTCGACGTAGGCATAATTTCTTAACATGGTCGAGGAAGTAATAAGCTTCGGCTTCAATATTCACGGAAACCTTAAAGAGCGACTACTCGAACAAACGGGCCACCTTAACACATTTTCACACAATTTATACCATCACGATCGAGTATCTAAACAATAGAATCTCTATAAATGTTTTATTATTCGCTTAGTATGTGTAATCGCATGGGCCCGAGGGCAATTAAGGATTAATTTCACGCGTATTTTCAAAGTTTTCCCAAAATTGCCCGAGTCGCTTCGCGACTCGGGCAATTTTGGGAAAACTTTGAAAATACAAGTGAAATTAATCCTTAATTGTCCGAGGGCACTTGCGATTACTTGTTTATCACATAAAAGGGCAAAATTTTTTTGGGAATTGCATTCTCGCACGATGTCCGCGCGATGAAGCCCTTTCAATGCCGCCACAAATGTCAAAACAAACGTAACTGACCAATAGATTCAATGAACATTTTATTCTCAAAATACAGTTAACAACGTTACACGGTTTCATTCAGTTATATTGCAATCAACAGTGAACAGCAAAAAGGCTCAAAATGTATTTATGTGAACATTACACCTTAATCGGAGTCAGATTCTGGGAGAAAAATTCTTTTGTAACCTCGCTTGCTCTGGCTGAGACTTGCTTGGGAAGAATGATTTCCAGCTATGTTGAGAGTGACACTGCAATGGCTGAAATTGTAGATTTGACTCGAAGCTGAGTCGGGCTGTGTTTGCACTGAGGACAGTGGTTGAAGTACTTGTCTTGTCGTGGCATTATTTGTGAGATTGTCGATGATGTTGGACATCACTCTTTGCTCGTTTTCATCACCGGAGTCGTAGTCATTCAAACCTTGCTCGGAACTCTGTGACCAGTAATGTTTTTAATCTTGCATTTCGGAATGCCGGAGCTCTTCAATTTCTTGACAACCGTTTTTCTGGCGCTGTGGTTAGTAACCTTCTTGTCTGGGCAGGTAATATAACTTTCAGAGGTGAGTTTTCAGCTCTGCGAAAAATTGGGCGAGCGCTTCGTTCAGCTGTGACACTTCGTAGCTCTCAATTTCTTCCTTTTTCCCCCTTGTTACAGCCCATTGTTTGAAAACGCCGGTCCAATAGACAGTACTTAGTTTTGTGTTTTTGCTCTCGCTACCGTGCTTTAGTTCCTCAATTAAGGTTCCGTCGGCTTCCACGAAACGGGAAGCCATTGTTGCAAAAAAAAAATTCATCAGCAATAACGCTTCGTTGCCAAGCAACTTATGACCAATCAGCAGCAAGTAATCATGCCCTCTTGATTACCTAAAGTGCCCTCGTGATTAAAAAAAAATGCCCTCTGTCTAAGCCAATCAGCGTTCAGTAATTTTGCCCTGCATGTGATAAGTCGGTAAAAACTCGCCATCTGAATCTGTTGTAAACCTCAAAAACAGAGATTCAAAATTTGGATGAACATTTACTTGAATGGCCTTGGCTTGAGTCGTCCCACTGTATATTTCTTCCGGGTTTTTGGAGACAAGAAAATTAAAATATTGCTTTGCGAATTTGGAAAAGAAATCGAATTCAAATAAATTTCTTGTTGTACTTTTCTGAAGTGTTCTTATCAGTAAGGATGTGTCAGCTGCCGACAAGAAACTCAGTTTGGTAATGGCCCTCCAAAAATTGTCGCTTGCACTTTGTTGGTATATGCTGAAAACACAGAAGTTCTCTAGAAAGGACGGGAACAATATCTACGCCGTATTTCAGAAATCCATTCCAATGTGCTCTCGGATAGGCCGGACACTTTTGAAGAGTGACAGCTTGTTTTCCAGTGTTATGTGTTCTTTGCTTTAGTTCTCTCTGTTGTCGACCTGCTGCTAGCTCGCCTAATATAAACTTTGAATATCTGTTTTTGACTCTCGCCTGACAACCACTCGCTCGAACTCTGATTGCTTTTCGTTGATTCCTTTCAACAATACGGTAGCTTGATGACGCAGATGGAGCAACTGACCTAAGTTATCGCAGACTCTAGATCTAATTTTTCAGGCAAGTTTCGGTGTGAAGGGCAAAGACCATTAAGGAATAACTAGTAATCTGTTCTTATTTTAAGTGCTGAATGAGGAAGATAGAGGGGCAAGAGACCAAGCTACTTGTTCAGTGACAGCACTACAATTTTGCTTGGCCAGGGCCGCGTTGGATTGGAGGATTTTTGTTATTGTCGCGTGTGATATAACAAACAGTTGTTTGTCACTCCAAATGCCATGAATATGTGACAGGAAAATACACATAAACAAAGCATAACATTTAACTCGATAACTGGGATTTTCTGTTGGCTATGCAACACTCTATTAGAAACACACGGGGTGGGGGGGGGGGGTACTCCCATATATGGGCTTTGTACGGTATGTGCCGCGGGATAGGGTAAGGTTTTTGAGGTTCTCGATCTTTAAATTGGGTATCATTTTTGCCGACGGTTGGCATAGTGTGATCCTTATATCCTTATTTTATCTGATGTTTAATCCTTATAGGGTGGCTAGTTGTACCAGCTAAAATAGCAGTGCGTAAGTACCCAGTTAGGCGTAAAGCAAATGATCTGGTTAAAGTATTGAAGGGATTTTATAAAGATTGTGTTTTTCCGCTCAAGATATTATTAGTTTTAGTTTTTCCCTTACATAGGGTGTCATTATTCGGGTTTGGGTCTTCAATAGGGTATCAATTTTGGTTTGCTCCATCCTTAAATAGGGTCACCTATCCGAAATTTATGGGAGTATCCCCCCCCCCCCCCCCCCCAGGAAACACATTGCATATGATAATCGGCAAGACCCTGGCTATCAGTACCAACTTTGCTAATAAACTACTTTTTCCTATAAAACGTTAATCGAAGACTACATTAAAATCTTTTGGTGGGAGCACTTTTTGTTTTATCCGCAATAATCTATTAAGTCCTCCCGAAAAACTCCCGGAATTGGTAATCGGGCGAGGTGGGCGCGTGATGACGAAACATTTCGCGCGTTTCGTGATGTGATAAAGTTATACCCTCTTACGAGGCGGACCCTGGGGGGGTACTCCCGCGAATTTTGAATAGGGATGTGCCGCGAAGGTTCGTGAACCCTAACCCTATTTAAGGACTAAGAAAGCGAAAACTGATACCCGTTTTAAGGCCCAAAGCCAAAAAATGACACCCTATTCAAGGAAAAAACAAAATTATTAATAGCATGAAAAGGAAAACTTTATTTCTTCTTTGTAACATTGGATGTATACATCAAGCATAATATAGATATCACACTCCAGTATTAGATAATACAATTAAGCTACCCTATCTAAGGACCACACCAGGGACACAGAAACAAAAGGGTCAAAAAAGATACCCTATTTAAGGACCGAGAACCTCAAAACCATACCCTATTCCGCGGCACGTACCTATATAGCCCATATATGGGAGTACCCCCCCCCCCCCACCCCCCGGGAGGCGTACTTGGTTTTTTGCCTTGATGTTGTATGAAACTCTCAACAGATGCACCGGAAAACTCCCATAACTGGCGGAAGACTTGTATTCAGCAAACGGAGCCATTAAGTCTTGACACAAGATGGTTTTTCCCATACTTAAAGTTATCACAACCTTTCGTGCAGTAATCTGACTCGTACCGTGATATCATCGCGTTTAGAAGTCTGTTTCATTATAGACGGACTCTATCATGACGATCCACTTTTAAAGTGATCTGTTGGTTAACGTTGTCTGTCAAGCTGTCGCCAAATGGTCTGTAGATTACGTTATCTGTTGATTGCACAGTGCTGCCTGTCGCCAAAATGCTGTAAGATTTATTTCACTATATCGCCACATTGCGCTTGGGATTAAATCGCGTTCCATTCCTCAGAAAACATTTTCTGTCTGGAATAAAGACAAAGTCATGACGCCATGAAGCCGAATTATAAACAGATAACATGACACCGTTTGCTCATTTTTTGTCAACGGTTCAACTTTGTCCTCACCAAAGGAGAAAAAATTCTTTGTTACTGATTTCTTATGAACTTTTAATAATAGGTGACCGGCACATTGTACTTTGATCCCAGTAATGTAAACAACCCCTTACTTATGTCTTCAACATATGCTGAACTTTGAGCACAGTCAGTCTATCATTTCTCCGAACTCTCAGAGAGTTTCCATTATATCGTAAGCCAATAAAATGGTGGTTAACAAGTGGTTGGGAACCTAAATTTCTCATTTCGAATAATATACTGTTGCCTCCTTTTGCCCCATTTTCACTCCTTCATAATCTGCAAGTTACAGAGTTTCTAAGTGAGTGACTATATTTTCCTATTTCATCGAATGTCCTCTCTCAGGTAATACTTCATCTGCTCTTTAACCTCTCACAATTTCGCTTTGAATCCTCTCTCTTCTAGCTTTTAACGAAGAAGCTGTTTGTTTACCAAATTTCAAATATCAGACTTTTGGCTAATATCAAGCGCTGCAAGTTCATGGCAAGCGGTAACGTAATAAATAAGAGAGTGAGATTTTTAACGGATTGTGCTGCCTGACGCCAAGCCAAGAAGTAGGAGGATAAGGTATTGAAAACGAACATAAAGAATGCCATATCGTGTAAAAGGAGCAGTCCGGCTGGGCGTGAATTAAGAAGGATATCCGTGAGAAGAGGAGTGAAAATTGGACTGAACGGAAATATAAGTGGGTGTCAAAACAGAGGAATACAAAGACGAGAAAAAACAGTTTGAGATTAACACAATCGATCGCACTGCAGATTGCTTCAGAAAAACCATGTACAATTGTTATATGTGGGTAAGGACGGCGAAATATCAAGACATGAAATAGCTCTGGCTTGACTGCTGTAGCTTGACCAACATGAAATTTTCTCCAGAGCTATCGATCTATTCAACTTAATAACACGATTTTCTGTATTTACACATTAACAGTTCCCTCTGTCCCATGCCAATAACAAGTCGGACCAAAATTAACATTTAGAACAAACACTGTAGCAGCTGAATCTCCTTTTTAAACAAATTTGTCTTTGTGCAATGTATCACAAAGAAAAACGGTTTGTTTTTTTCTACAGACACTGTCACAGACAATTGTCGTTTTCCGCCACTGGCAGTAAGAAAGATAAAGAAAAGTTTCTCTAAATCATATTTCTAGAACGTTCATGAAAGCTAAATAGTATCAAAAATCAAAAGAAATGCTTCTTAGTACTGCAGTGAATTAAGGAAATCATGCAGCGGATCAAAGCTTCGTGGGCACAATTAGTTCTTGTCCTATTTTCATTACTTTCCATTTGAGGCTGTCAAGATCAAATCAACCTCTTCGAAGCTCAATAATCTTGTCCGCGTTGAAAGACGGCGCAACTTGATCAAACATGTCCGACCACCGCAAGCTTTAGGTTTGCCTGTCAAAATGTCGCTGGTTGCCAGGTAAGACCAATAACACTCATTCACACCGATTCTAGCTATTAGCACAACCTGACATTATCTGCGCTCAGCTGTCCTGTATCTTTAAATTGCATTTATAAAATATGTGCAAAATTCGAGCAATTTCGGCGATATTGTCAAAGCAATTTCGTCCGACCACATTTTCATCCTACATTATCGAGATGTGATAATTTACCCAGAACTTAAGCCATATCAGAGTGGCAGTGTGTGATAAAGATCTATGCTTTCGAACGTGTTCAAAAGATTGATAGCACTTTAGTGAGACATTCGGCACTCGCCGGCATGTCCTCAGAGAGCAATTTTCATTTTTCATTTCGCTCCTATCACTATAACCTGCCAAAAGTTTGACGAGCTTTTTGTAGCTGTAAGACAGTCTTGACAAGCGGTCTTGTTTTAAGTAAAAATGATTTACGGTTGTTAATGTTATCTCATCAAGATAGATCAACTTGAAAATATTCATTTAAATTTTAGTTAGGATTCTTATTTTGACAGTTCATTTCCTCGCGAGGACAGCGCTAGATTGGTTTTCGCAGCAGGCGAGCGGTGATGAGACGTTTTGATTGACAGTTCGTAATCGATCGTGTGCGAAACGTGTGCAAAGATACGCGAAAATAAATAAATAAATGTTAATCACCGTTTTCGTCTACAACCTGAAAATTGAACTCTCTTGTGAAAACTGTTTGGACATGTGGCAAAACTCATGAAAATGTCTTTTAAGATACCGCTTCCTTTTGAGCTGTCAGATGTGTCATTTTCAAGTTGTAAGGATAGATCACTTGCTAATGACGGCAACTTACTGCTGTCCATCAAACCCTGAAACTCGAAAAGGTTGTTCACAAATAAAGAAAGTCTGCTCTCATACGCCATTTTCGTTTCCTTTGAATGCCCTGCAGCGAAAAACCGCTATCTTGAAATTGCCACGCACATGATGACTATTTATCATTGGTAATCTTCTAGCATCTTCGTGAGAGAGATCTCTGTTTCCATTAAAGTTTTAATTTCGAAGATAAAGTCTTAGTCGCATTTTGTACTTCTATCACGCATACAGAAACTGGCAAAGCGGTAGTAGAAAAAGATCCCGAAAAAAGATAAGTCGACTTCTGGTTTCCCAAATAAAACAAACGCTTTTGCTTTTAACCTAAAATAGCATGTTTTATTCATCATACAAGATGTTCTTTATCTGACAAACCCAACACTTTATAGCCAAGCTAGTTTCCCTCAAATCGCAATACATGATTAACGAAGTGCAAAAATTTATTTGCCACTAAAAGACCAGCGTAGAACGGGAGAAACCGCGTTCTATTTTAATCTTATTTACACCCCAAACCAGCCATTTCCATATTAGAACGGCCGTCGTCGAGTGGACTGTTTCACTATTGTTAAGAACTTTACTGCTGTCACTAAGAAAGTTTCCGCCGCGTACCATTTTTGTTGTGTAATACTGTCATCGAAGACCTCACTTTACACGAATAAAGAGGGTAAATTTTACTAGCTATAATGCTATTCAAATTTTCGCTACAGCAGTAATCACGGGCTATTGTTTCTACTTGAAAAGCCGATGTGCGTCGTAACTATGAAGAGGATACGGCGAATAGCAACCTGCTGGCGTTTGCGGGAACGCCGTTGGCTTGTAGTAATATGGTCGATATCTGGCCGAGTTGATGCTTGACTGTATTGGGCTGGTTCTCATCTTACAGGGGCATCCATGTATGTTGCATGCAGTTGGAGCGTACGATGTGCCAACTTGGCTTCCAACTTGAGTGTGGGTGCGAAGGTGCTGGAATAGGTCCTCTGAAGTAGAGAATGATTTTCCGCAGTGCTTGCTACCAGAAACCCAGTTACAAACATACGGGTGAGACTCGTCCTGGGCGCCCGGTTTGTACATTGCTTTGTTGTGGGGGTAGAAACAAGGGAACGGTGACTGCGGGCTTGGTTCTGTTTTTTCGCACTGGATGCAGTGAGGTCCGCACTGTGATGCCGAACCAAGGAAACCGTACGGCGAAAATTGCGGTTTACAGTTCGTGCAGTTAACATCGCGACAAACGGTCCTCTGAAGGTAGTCCATGTATGGTGTACTGGCTGGGTTATGAAGGTGTAAAGGACGAGCTCCAAGGCTGTTTAGCGCTAAACTTGGCGAGGCAGCAGTATCAAAGGCGTGCGGTGTGCAAAAACCGCAGCCACATTGTGGAAAACTTGTTGGGAAGCTCATCGGTAGAGCAGTTGGAAGTCCATGTGTTTTAAGTGGGGATGAGTCTTGACTAAGCGGTAAAGGGTATGGCTGTATACCACTTTTGAAAGGAAGAATGGAGTTGGGATGAGTACATCCAGTAGCACAGTCCTTATGCAGTGAATGAGCCCCGAGAGGTGTTTGTTGAGTCGCGTCTAAAAACATCCCACACGCTCGGTTCTGCGAGCGGCCACAATGTGTGTCTTCTCCCAGCGGGTATTGTAACACTGAATTTTTCGATCGCTCTTCCTTGCTACTTGCCAAAGGCGACAAAGAAGTATTATTCTCTTTACTCGGAGCCCGAAATCCAGCTTTTTCTGAGTTCATCTCTTCTCTTTTCTCGCCGGCGGTATGTTTGTACGGTTTGAAAGAAGATCTAGTTTCGTCCTCGCTTATCTTGCCTGCGTGAGATGCGTTATCTTCTTCGGGTTCGGCTGTCTCCTTTGAAGATTCAGTTTTACCGATGCTGCTACAGGTAGCCGCGAGAAGTGCGAGAGGGGATTTCTTTTGCTCGTCCTCCTGTAAGAAGAAAACAAACGTAAAATTAAGTAAAAAATCGTCCCCTTGTAAATCCTGTGGGCCTGTGTGAGGCGGAAACTAAAGGTTTGTCTCTATAGCTATTGAATCTTCGCGAGACATTTATAAAATATCTGTCCTCTCCGTTCAGTACCTTGAAGGGAAGTGGTTGTATATAGTCTTGATTACACTTGGACACACTTTGAGTCAACATTTGCAGTGCTTCGAGTGGAACACGGTTCGTAGAGCGAGAAACGTGATTGGGATTCTCTGTTGCTTTGATACCGAGAGTCCGCGTAGGCATATCTGGTTAGTCTGTGTGCGGTAGGCCTTCTGAAATATTAAATACTACACAATGAAAGGTGTAGATACAGAAGAAACAAGCCGACTTCAGACAAAGCTAGCGCGCTCTTCTGTCGTAAATGAATTGGCTAGATTAGAGAACATTTGCCGCCTTCCAATCAAATGGCGTCTTTAGCGATATTTCACTCCTTGATTGGATAATCAAAGTGACAAAGTTGTCATCCCTGGACATCAAAGTAATTGGCTATATAAGATATTGATTGATGATTTGCTGTTCAACCAATGGCAGCACAGAACTTAATTAAGTAGCGGATCACCTATGGTGTCACCGTACGGCTCATCATCAATCAACCTGTCCATCTTCGTCAATTATTTTTGTCACATATTGTTTGAAGGTATGTGTTGAAGTGAGTAGTGTAAAACTTGTCAATTTCGAGCCTGGTGTTCCTTGTATGTTTAAAATCACGCCCTTGTGTCCTTTGTTTTGCTCAAAGAGGTAAGAAGAATAGGCCGGTCTGTGGGGTACTCGAGCAGTGCATCGTTTCTTGGCGTCGGAGTGGCGTTCAAAAGGCGTGTGAACAGGGTTGAGATGCCATGTTTACTGTTCGGCGCTGTTTGATCCGATGACACATCTTAGCGTTATCTTATCAGTCCATCAATCACAGCTACAGGCGTTCTGGTATTATGAATGAGATTAGATAATGTGTTGACACGTCTAATAGCTTTGACAGCCCTGTCAAATAACGCCAAATGCTTCAGTGAACATTTAGAATCTATTAGCTGTAGCCGAAGGACCGCCATGACATGCAATAAAAAAGGCTTCAAGAAAGCTAGGTTGATCGTGACTCAAAGTCCTTAACTACTCAAAGCCATTTAAAAAAAAAAAAACTATTGCCACTATGTAGGACAAAACAACAAGGGAAACAGCTCAATTCGAACAACTTTATTTGCATAATTAATTCTGAAACTAATAAAGCAATTACAAGAAGCGATAACAGATCTTAAAGCGCCTTGAATAACGAAAAAAGAACTTCTTAGGCGAAAGAAGGTATCTGAATTACAATATTAATTTTCATTTTTTTCTAAGATGAGCTTGGCAGTTTGTGTTTGTTTAGCTTTCCTGCGACTCCAAGTAAATAGACGGCTTAATGGCAGGCTGAACAGGCCCGAGACAGCTGTATAAGCCGCGTGACAATACCATCCATAAACAGAGTGTACGAGTGTTTGTACGAATCCAGAATAGGAGCAGATGATTACAGGAGATAACAACTGAAAACGCTGCCCGCGAAGTTATTAACCGATACTATCTGCTTTGGTCTGAGGGGAGAGAAGCGAGGAGAACGAAAATGGATCTCTGGCTAAAATAAGCCTTAAATCCAACAATAAAGTGAGAAGGCAGATTTATGAAAAACAAGTTCTTGTCTTATCTGCGCTATGGGTATTTTTCATCAAATATTCCATTTAAAAAGCCACCAAATCCCCATGACAAAAGCTAGTTGCGGGTAGCTTTGACAAAACAGATATTATTGTGGAGTAATACACAGAAGTGTTGAAAGGCTTTACAATGCAAACAAAGACGCCACATAATTTGTTTTTCACGGCCACGACTCATTCCGTTTTGACAGGTAATCTGCAGTTATCAAAAATAAACAATTGGTTGCCGCCACATATGTCAAACACCCATCCGCCTGTCAGAGGCAATCATGTCACTTGCTTTCATTATCACTAAAAATACTCTCTGTTTACCGGCAAAAGGAACACTGCAATTAATAATTTTAATATAACGTCAAACAAACATGTATGAGCCGCTCTCAGTCATAATCCATGGCTCGGAGATTTCGCACCTTTTCTTTCTAGACAATCTTCACTTGTTTTCTCAATAATTCATAGGGTTGAAAACATGGTCTTCCAAAGCAGTATCACCTTGGTCTGAGTATAAATAGCTCATTAGCGCCCAAAGCTGTCAGTTTTTGAGATTTTGGAACTTTTGTAATATGAGTGATCGCCGCCGCTCGAGATGAAAGAGTGCCGAACCAAAGAACTTGTCATTGTGCGGAAATGTCAGCCGTTTCTCAAGAGCCCTGTCGAACTTGTCTGCATTTCAACAAACCAGAGCTAATGCGCTCTAGGTTGTTTGGCGCCACAGAGGCTCCTCTTAGCCACGCCCATGTGCCTGTGTGCCCTCGCCTCCACAGTTTTGTGGAATAAAGTCTCAATCAAAGCTCTGGAACCTTTCAGACCTTTTCTAGAACCTTTCATTGCGTTTGTAGGCAAATCGAGACGGTGGGTCTGAGATCGTTTGTGAACCTCTCACCATATTCCTCCCCTTAACTGTCTGAGAAACGCTAAAGTGCTTTCACACGTGTGAACTTCTTGGCGGCTTCCAGATGAAGCACCGATAGGGCAAAATACTTAATCTACCTTTTGACAATGTATCTTTAAAACTGATCTTTTAGTGGTTCACCTCTTGAATCACCTCTTTCGCTCTTTAATTAAACCCTTGTTATCTTAGAAATTCATCCTACTGGCATGGCCCAAAATGACTCGATAATCTAGTCCAGCGTGGTTTACATAGTTCGCTACCTGTGTTATACTGTGCGCACTGTTTCTCTATAATAAGCCACGGAATAAGTCAAAGCCATGAAAGCAATATAGCCTTTCACTAGGTGTTTTTTAACTGGTCATAAATCACAGCTGAAGTTAAAAAATCGAACCGGTGAAATATGAATTCAATTTGGTGGACAGAGAATGAAAAATGAGACTGAATCGGCAAATCTGCGAATGGCCTGCTCTCAACGGTTCGGGGGGTTTGCTCCAAACTCTGCATGCCGCAGTCTGTCGATTCATCATGTGTAGGGTTGGTATTTTCAAGAAACTGAACTTGATTGGCTATGCAACACATTAACTCGCTTGAATGGGGCAAAAACATCCTAATCAAGCTATAAGGTAGACTGAGTTTTGGGTTTTGACGTTCTTTATATTTCACAGTGTGAAAATGTTGGTAATCCCTGTTCCGTTTTAGTTTGTGAGTTACTTGTCGCCTGGTCAATGCCGATGTTATTGCGCGGCTGACAGCACTGAATTATTGTATTGACCAGCCTCATTTCTTGATGATATCCTGTGGTAAAAGCATCCAGAGTGCTTTCTTTGTGTCAACAAATCCTAATGGAAAATTAAAATTAATTTCGGAAGTAGCTAGAACACGCCTTTTCAGCAAAGAGGCGAAGCTCAGTCTTTGTGGCTGTAGTGGTTTTCAAGCTGAGAGTGAAAAGAGGTTACCAAAAATCATGCCATGACACGCGCGAATTGGTCCTAAGAGGACAGACGTGCGTGGGTAGTCTCTATAGTGGGCGGCTGCGTTATTATTTTACAGAAAATTGATCGATGTCCAACTGAGGTTTAATGATTCTCTTGACAAGGTGTTTGTATAAGTTATTGTGTTCAGTTGATAGGTGACTGGAGCAAGGGAACGGAGGTTGGTTCTAATGTTGATCCGCTCAACACGCGATCAGCGCTCCTGGTTCAAGTTGCGGTTCACTAATCCTAAAATGCGCTACAACTATTCACTCCATAAAAACGCTGCTGTCCTACTTGTATAGCGTTGTTTCTTTTTTCCAGCTAACATCGAAGTTAATTTGTCAATTTTCTTTTCAACATAAAGCGCACGAAACTAAAATACTTCAGGAAACAAATAATGTGATTCTGGTGCAGTCAGTAGCTAGCTATTTAAATTAATAATTTGTTATTTACGCAGTTTCAAGCGTGCGTTTACGAAGCGCGTCAGTAACAAGCAACTGTTGCTCATTGTTTCAATTCACACTCACAATGATCCACATTTGTCTAGCACTGATACATGCTTACTGATGAGAAACGGCGGCCAGCGAACGTGACAGAATTATGGTTCCGTGAGTTTTGTCTGTTACGCCCGCTTAACTGTTAAAATCAGGAAGACAATTCAAAGTGATATTCACCACAAATGGGAAAAAGCTTACAATCAAGTGATTAATGCTTCGTATTGCCGTTTTCCGCGACGTTTTAACCAAGATGTTTTATGCTACTGAGAATTTTTTTGGTTCCTTCCTCTCCCAATATCATTCAATGATACTGAGTATAGTGTGCCAATAGCCTGATGGAGTTTTCTCAAGGGGGAAGGGAAGAGTCGTAAGTAGGGTGCAGCTGATATATGTTTTACTGACAGCTGTCATTTAAAATGATATAAAGTTGTTGACAGCCAACATCGATATTATAGCATAAACTTCTTGTATCCTATCCTCAAACACAAACACAAGGCTCCGACAACGCAACTGGCCTATTAACAGTGCCAGGCAGACATAGTGTCTCCGAGTTGCAGCTTATCATGTAGAGAAGCATGACAAAGGAAAAATTTTTGACTTAAACAGCTGCTGCTTCCTTGCACACAAACGAGTGCCGGACTGAAACTGTTTTCAGAGTATTAAGTTGTATTCGCACAAACTATAAACTAAATACTCGGTTTTCAACTATAATCTGCATGGAAGAATGAAATTTTAATCGAATATTAAAGGAAGTAGCTGACAAACAGTTTAGATGTTTGTCTACCACACGTCACAGCACATGTATTTTTGTAACAGGGTCTGTCGTACCGCGGCTCAATTCTCATCGCGTGTAGTTTTCTGTTTCTTTCAAAACTGTACAATGTACACATTTCCACTATTATTTTGAATCGTGCTTCCTTTCTGTTCTTTTGAATTAAATTATTGTAGTACTAACATGTCATGATTTCTCAGTAATAGTGATATGGCAGTGTAGAATAATTTTCTGTTTTCATTTCAGTTTTAACCAAATCGATAGACGTCGAGGTCTTTTGTGCGCCCGTTATCACCCCGAGATACTGACTCCGGACCTCTGTATCGAAGACATATTTGATGGAATATCTCGTGTGAGAGGTCAAAATAAACGAGGTAGCGTGCAATAAGCATCACACAATGATAATTGAGGATTTGAACTGGCTTCACATCAAGCTAAGCCTTGTCAGTTTAAACACGGAACACAGTAAGTTGCCATCTCGATAAAGTGCCGATCTTTTTTTCTGAGAGTAGCCGTTTGTCAAGTAACACTTCGCTTCCTCAACTACTATTTGCGAATCCATTATCTCACTTTAGCCTTCTTTTTATTTCGGGTTCTTTTACGTTATATATCGAAAATCCGACTTTATGTATCACCAAATGACAGGTAATGTTCAGCCTCTGTTTTGGGGAAAAAGCGATTTCAAAAACGTTAGGTCTAGCAATATGGTATTGCTGCCGTGACGTGATCAGGGTGGCTTGGAGTGTTTCCTCGCCTCGTGCGAGCAGCACTCGACCCACGAGTTATACTTTGATAATTTGGCGCTAACTAAAAACTCCATTACAAAGATCGCACCAGATGAAAAGACTTTTAAGGTGCTTTTTGATTCGCACAGGTAAGACGCTGTGTCACCAGGGTTGAAAATACAGGTGGCACCATTTGAGAATACTACAAATTTGTTCCATGTTTACCTAAAAGTTTATTCTCGTACTTTTTTTTTACAATTATGATTCCAAACTTCTTAGTCTACCAAGACTTTCTGCAATGTTGAAGTTTTAGGGGCTCTTAGAATAAAACTTGAACGGTGTTCCACCGCCAATAAGCGGACAATGGCTCGATGACGACGTGTCAAGGAAGCTTGCCACTGATAGATAACACGAGTCGGAATGCTCTTAACAATCAGATATGTACGCTTAAAAAGCCTCGCGTTACTCTAAACTTATTGGGTTGATTCTTTTTTGTAATCCTTTTCTTTTTTGGTTGATCAGCACACCTTTGCTATGTTTGTAGCTGTCAGCCATTCTATATCACCTCACTGTTGAGTTTCACGCAAATAGGCTAGGAAGTTTTTATCCTTTCTGTATGAATGTATGAATGACAGTGCATGGTCATTAACAAGAGTTAAACAAAATGTGGTGCTGTCAATGGCCATCGTAATTGTGAGTGAATAGTCTTCATTCAGCTATATAGTTATTACTAACCATACGTTATAAGGCCATCTATGCTGTTTATGATAATTTCTGAGTTCGCTCTGTTACTGAGTCATCAGCCAATCTGAAACTGGCGTCACATAACTGTTAACATTACGGCATGGTTTAAAAGGGGCAAATCAATTTACAGACCAAGAATCAGTCATTAAACAAAAACCCCTTTTACAAGCCTGTGAATGCTATTACGCCTATGATAATTTGACAGCTTTACAGTCTTCATTGAAATCTGTTTTTTTTTTCTGTTGAATATAATTAGCTTTGACAGGTGCGAGAATAAAATTGCCTCATTCTGGTGTGGGCGGCAGCTTGCTTCGAGAAAATTGCACTTTTGTTTTATGCTACAAAGAGCAATACAGCAAATCACTGTCTGTCAAGGAGGATCACTTATTATATACATAGCATCTCGAGACAATTTGTTTCGAGTCAACAATAACCTACTGTGAAAGGGAAAAACAGAACCAATTAAGTTTCTTCTACAGCGCGAACAGGCTCGTATTGAATCCGACCCACAGGCAATGTACCCATGCATTAGCCTTGATTTTCACAAGAATTATTTCTTCATCACAACTACTCGTGTATACAGTTATAATTCAGAAGAATTAGACTGACAGACTTCAACAATATATAGCTACTGTAATGGAGACGTGGACAAACAACTGCCATATCCATCTTACCTTACCACAATTTTAGTACAACACACCTCCAGGCAAAGTCAAGTAAACTGACGGCGCCTGTCATTGCAAATCCTACAGAGAGAGGCCTGCCCACTATGATTTACCGCTAATCACGTGACCTTACCATGTTTCTGTGGCATATTTTTTCCCTGCAGACTACTACGCCAGTTTTACCATCAGCCTTTTGTCGACATGTTTAACCACACTCAAGCGGTCTGATTCTGGTCGAATCTCATCATATGAAAAGCGTTTTAAAACATACACACGGCACGACTGTGATCCTGAGCGCTATATTTTGTCTGGCTGTTGATTAAACTTTCATTTAAATGAAAGCTTTTGGACACTATAGTAAGCCTATTAGGTCTGTAACCAGCAAGAGCTTAGTCATTGGCACATATAACAGATATCTCTCTTGTTTAATTTAACTAGAACGTTCTTTCTTTCCTTACTCTCTGCGGACTGATTAAGAGCTTACTAAAAGGTTCCCTCTTGCCTATGCTGCATGTCACAAATGAGTGGTGCTCAACCTTCTCACGTCCAAAATACACCAAGTGTGATAAATACGCGATAAAAGAATCAAGGAGGTATCTCCCTAAATGATGCTTACAATAGCCGGCCTCTTCAAACAAGATGGGCTAGGATTGCTATCTTCACACAGGAAAAAAATACTGAAAAAGCGAACATCTCTCATCAGAGTTAGAGCTTTATTTGATTAAAAAAAAAAACAGACACAACGCTACGGTAGAACACACCCACACATTATCTTGTACTGGCACCATGCATCAAGTTAGTATCGTCTTACATAACGTTGTCCGCACAGTTCTGCTAGTTCGCTTGCCGTCAGCAGACCTAAAATAGAAAAATGATAATTCAGAACAAATATCAGATGTGAAACCACTGCGGCCAGATTAGGGATCCATGGTCCGAGCCCAGGCGATGGCAGAGTGAAAGCAGAGCAACGAGACACTAGTGCTAAGTAACGCACGTAACCACAGTAACCACAGTTTAAAGTTTCACTCACTTTGTTCTCAAAAGAACTTTACCACTCACTACTGACGCTTTATGGGAATCATGCCACGTCTGTCCATCGTCCTTGCTAAATTCTACCTTCAGACCAGGAAATGCAACATTGGTTCTCATGACACCATCAACTAACCTACAAGGAAAACAAACTGCTGTTATTTAATTGAAGTAAAGACAAATAGGTACGTAAAATATTTATTTTTAAATAATGACAGTAAGTCACCTGGCCCCAGGAAGTGGAATGCGGTATGTAATGCCTAGCTTATCCAGCCGTGCAAGCTCCTTATAACCCAGGCTGTTAGCAAACTTTTGCCAGCTTTCCCTTTTCAATCTATCACGTTTCTCTTTATTTCGGACATTTTCCCAGGCGTCCTGGTGCCAGGCCCTTTCGGCGGTAGCCAGCATTCTCGGAAAAATCATATAGTGGAACTGGTTCGGAGTTCTTATTGTCTCTGACCAGATGGCCGCCTCCAAACCTGAGGAAGAGAACATAATTATACGATAGTTTAGAGTCCTCGGTTTTGTTCTCTTTTTCTACGTTTCAGGTTTCTTCCAGCAGAAGATTTTTTGGGTATTAGATGGGCCAAAGCAAGCAAATACAAGCAAACGAGGTCTTCTTGTTTGTTTACTGAGACGCGTGTGGTACTGAGAAACCAAGTTGCTTCCCACTGAAGCAAACTTGAATATTACTGAAGCGGTGAGAATATGTCATACCGTCAGAGACCCACAAGTGAGACACGTTCATCCGTGATAGCTTGCCCCTGAGATCCAGTAATTCTTTAGTACCATACTTGGAAACTGTTCGCCCCAGTCTTTGCGCTTTTTGGCACTGTTCCGCTTCCATGGCGCGTCGTAAACAACTTGCATTTGCAACAATGACGTGTCCGTCATGTTTTGAGAAGAGGCGCGTATTTTCCAGTAAGTACATCACACTACCGAAACCAGTTTGATTGGCTAATTAGGTTTTTAATTCCTTCCAAATGTGGTATTTGGTACATTGAATGTGGACAAGCTCATGAGTTCTGGTCATACCAACCTAAAATGTTCTCAAGTTTGCTAAGCTTCACACAGTCACCAGCTGTTTGGCAGTAGTTCCTAACTGGCACACCATTTCCATCTGTCTCTAAGCTGTCGTACAGATGGTCCGGCATGAACCCGAACGTCTTCCGGGTATCGGTGTATCGTGTGGCCCAGTATGTGCCCCTCTCAAGCGGGTCAGGTTCATAAGGATGATCGAAGTACAGATGACTGGCTTGTGCCATTACTACCTGCAGCACGAAAACCAAAATGAAAAACATTTTCAAATATTATACGCGCTCCAGACCTGTTCTCAATTAGGCTTGTTCATTTTAAATGGTTACTTATAGGTCTTAATATGAGCTTTACTACTATGTAAGCGGGTTTATGCTCACGTTTTTAGGTTATTTTCAAATTTGACTGAAAATCTCTGTCCTTTTTAGCTTATAGGTTATTTTCAAATTTGACTGAAAATCTTGTCTTTTTTTAGCTTAAGGCTCATAAGCACGTTTTAGGTTTGGGAGGTCTCCAAGTCTCTGTAAAGCTTATAAGTACGTTTTAGGTTTAATAGGGATCAAGTCTCTGAAAAGTTCATAAGTACGTTTTAGGTTTGGGAGTTTCTGCAAAATTCATAAACACGTTTTAGGTTTGGGAGGGTCTCTCTGCGAAAAAATTTGAAAATAATTACGGTTTAAAAGAAAAATCATTGAAATACAATACTAAATGGATCAAAAATTACAAAGTTTGAATATTCTGCAACTAAAATTTATTGCAAGGCAGTTGGAAATTAAGGGTCGCCATAAAATGATTAAAGCTGATTTAATTAATGAGTTGAAAAAATTTCCAGATGAGGATGTTGATAAGTTATTTTTAAAAGCTATTTTAATGTATAATTATTATTATTATTGTGAACATAGAATTAAAAAATATTCTTGCAAAGTGTGCGGCGGATCACAAATATGTGTTCATGGGAAAAGAAAGTCTTACTGCATATTATGTGATGGTTCAGAAATATGCGTTCATAACAAGCAAAAAAGTTTTTGTAAAGAATGCGGTGGATCACAAATATGTGAACATAATAAACAAAAGTATCATTGCAAGGAATGTTGAATATTATGTTATATAACCCAATGAATGGTTACATAACAAAAATTTATCTAAATCTTAAACTAAAAGTTATTGGCAATCCTCTTAAATCAAGTTTTTTCCATTCATTGTCTAAGATAGTTAAATCAAAGTGGTTTATGGGGTTCTCATATTTTTGAACTGGAATTGTCGGGTAATCCTTTGAGGGTATGTTTGCAAGTAGGTTTGATGGCATAAGTTTTACAAGTTCTCCATATTTGGTTTTATTCATATATGATGACTTATTATCCACTATACTACACATAAGTCTCAACGGCTCCTTAATCTGTATATTTATGGGGTATAATTTACCAGGATTTATAATTTCAGGTACGCCCAAACCAAAGGCCAACCCTCTCGTAAGTTTAACTTTGAAGTTCTTATTGGAATAAAGATAGTCAACAGCGTCTGTCTCAATGATTGTTATCTTTTCCCTATTAGTATCATTAAGAAAGATTGATTGAATATCACGCAAAGAATATGTACCAGGTTGTATTATTATTAGGGGTTGATTATTATCATTGAATATTGTCTGCCGGTCCTTGAAATTAATAAATCTTTTAGTTTGCATATTACAATCCAGGAGCTGTATCTCCCGAATATTTTTCAGCGGTGGATCTAAATAAAACCGGGTTTCAGAATCATACATTGTAATACTCAGCATTTTGTTTTGATTACACCATGTTCATCTTTAGATTTATATAATCAAAACATTAACGAAACAAAAACCAGGATAATAATGCCCCGCCAATCGCAAAAACGAAAAGATTATTTTGGTGAGTAGTTGTTTCTATATTACCAACTTTTTCTTCTTCCTGTTTTTCTGGCTTATCTTTTTCATTTACTTTAGGCGCCATTGGTTGCGGTTTGGTATTTAATAAAACCTTTGTTGCTCCCAGACTGCCCGGGATTCCAACAGCCTTTGTTTCTGCATTTACAGAATTATTTTTCCCGAATTTCATATCACCAGTCGCTTTCATAAGTTTGTTATTATAACCAACCACGCTTTCAGTATTGATTAACATATTACTTGGCATCAACCACACACCAGGAGCGACAGCTAAATCAAGTCGCAATTTTGCTTCTTGTACAGATAATTGATATCTTTGGATAGAGCTAGAAATATCATTCACTTTAACAGAACTTTCAAATAAATACAAGAATTCTTGTTGCGTCTCGATTGCTCCCCCACCGCTTCCATAAATGGGGTTTCTTGTGTTAACTTGAGCTCCCAGTATGCAGTAAACAAAAGCTTCAACGGATCGATTTAATCTTCCGAGCCCGGCTTTAGTGAGCCCCTGTCCACTTGTTGGAATAAACCAAGCATATCTGAAATCACCAAAGATATCGTTACGAATAAATGAAACTAATTTAACGTGATCATAATCTGCTCCCTTTTTAAAAAATTTTTCTAATCCTTTGGCAACAGTTTTTTCTCTCTCTGTTAGGTCATCTGAAAATTTATTATCACCTCCGGGATAATGTTCTTTTTTGGGAGAACTTTCATCGTATTTATAAAATATTTCCCCCAATCCATTATTTGTTCCAATTTTGAACCTAAAATCTTCTGTGTTACTAATCCCAAATTCTGAGCACAATCGTTTATATGCTGTTTTATTGCATTGATTATTATTTATTACAAATGAGTCCTCATCGGGAGTAGTAACATCTAATTCATATATTATCCGCCGTATTGTGAAATATATATGAAACTTAATGAAGCTATTTATTACTTTGGGGTAATTTAGGCTTTCAAAAGGACTAATTCCGCAACCAGATGTTGCGCACCAAACTGCAAAGTTAAGTTGTTGTGGCCAATAATTGAAATCTTGTGAGTTCAACCATTTCCTGCTTTGTTTTCCAGATTTGAAAGTTACAATTTGATTTGTAAATATGTTTCTCATTGGGGCTGTGAATTTCTTTGTATCTGAAACATATATATCTAGCGAGGTTAGCATTTTTGTTATGTCACTTGTAAAATCATCAAAGTTAATGGCTGGTATAGGGTAAATTTGAGTAGTCATGGTTAAACTCTTTGGAAATGAACTCAGATTATTTGATTCACTCAATCCTAAATCTTGCGATAATAGTGTTTTTAAATCATTAGAAAGATTTTCTGTCCAGGTTTTCCCAGAAGGGTCATCCATTGACATAATTGTTGTACCATTAACTTTCCATTCAATGTATCCTCCGAATGAGTCATCCACAAATGTAAATTTTTCCAAGTTGGCTTTTGGGTACTTTGTTTTGAAATCGTTCAGTAACATCTTATTCTTTTGTTTCAAAATTTATCTGATCTTTAGATCTTTTAAGAATAAGATGTAAATTTAATTAACCTCTCTATTAACCCCCGCGAAACAATTGCACCCAACTTCAGTTTTCTCAAAAGAAATTTTTAACCAGCCGGATTTGTTAATTCTTTTAATAGATCTTCTCGAACTTTCTTCCTTATTATACTCATGTCGAAGTTTTTTTCTGAATCTTTTCTGAATTTTTGTCGTATTTCTTGTTTCAGTTTTTGAAACTTTTCCAATTCAGCCAAAATTATGGAGAATTCTTTATCGGATATCTCATTATCCCTAAGAGCTTTTGAGACCAAATCATTAATGGTGTTTAATTTTGATTTTGCAATGGCTACGGTTTGCTCGTGTTTACTAACTTTCCCAGAAAGATTTTTGGTTGCAAAACCAAATACGATTGAGAAAACACCAAAAATTCCACCAACAACTCCTAAAGGAACTCCAACTATAGCTCCAAAACCTGTGAGAGAAGTTCCCAAACCGCTTGCTGATAGAAGAACTGAAACAAATCCGCCAGAAACACTAATTTTTGTACATATTCCTCTTGCTCTATTATATTTTTTCCTTACTTCTTCGTAATGTCTAATTTCCTTTTCGAGATTTTGCAAAACTTCACTTGATTTCTGTAATCTGAAATTGATTGTGCTTTCTCCCTTTTGCGTTTGGGCATTATTATTAGGTAACTGAGGATAAAGATCTCCATTGTAGTCTCCCATATTGTATTTTACTGAACGGCATGTTATCTTTAAATTGTTACTTTGTCTTCCTTTTTATACTTTCCACAAAATATAGAACAACGGCCATTATCAAAAGCCAAGCATTCTCACCTAAAAATCCAATAACCTGACCCGCGGTCTTGAAAAGAAAGCTAACTATTGCACCAACCATCCCCGGCAATATTTCACCCAGTTTTTTACCAAGAGTTTTCAAACCATTTCCCACTCCTTTCCCCAAAGCAGATAAACCCTTTGAAAGATTAGAAACTATAACTCCAATTACCGCACCAACCGCGCTTAGAACAGCAAAAACTGTAAAACCATATTTTTTGAATATATATTTTAGTTTCTCCCGTAACGGCAAATTTTTAAATATTTCATCTTTTCGGTCCTCAATATCTGATAATCGTTCTGCGTTTGAAATTTCTTTATTTCTAAGCTGTTCTCTTAATTTATCAGCCTCAGATTTTAATCGTTCATTGCTTTGTTTTAATTTTGATTCATTTGATTTACCCTTCTCGTATTTATCTATTTCTTCTTTGTGTAATTTTACCTCTTCCAAAAGTTTTTCCGCTTGTATTTTTAATTCTATATTCTGTTTGATGGTTTGATCGAAAAGGCTTTTAGTCTCTGCTTTTTGTGCCTGTTGTCTCTCAATGAATTCCCTAAGTTCTTTTTCTCTTTCCGCATATCTTTCAATCTCTAGGGGATATACTTCTACCGTTGCTTTAAATCCTTGCAATACATTATCTAATTCCTTAATTTTTTCTTCGGTCTGTTTTAATTCTGAAGTGGCATTATTATATTTTTCAAACATTGTTTCATAATCAGCACCCAGAGCTTTTCTAAATGTTTTTGGTAAATTTTCTATATTAAGATCCCCATTTTCATCAACTATTGTGTGCCAAACATTATTTCTGGATGTACTTAATTGCCCTTCTATGATATTATTTTCTCCAAATCGAACATTAAATGGGCTTTCATTTGGCTCGTAATCTGGGAAATATCTTTTGAGTTCTTGCCTAGCTTCTCTCATTTTATCATATCCCAAATCTCTTTCCTCCGGGGTAATTCTTTCAGATGGTATATCCCATTCTTCTCGTCTTCTTACTTCATCCTCTCCATAACCGGGATATTCTATGGGGTTTGTAGATGTGTTTGTGGGTTGGAAAGTTGTATCATCCCAATCCCAGTCATCATTATCATCATCCTCATCAACATCATCGTCATCATTATCTCCTGGTAAATCTTTTAATGGTATATATTCCGCCATGATTTTTACTCAACAGTAAGAAATCTTTAGACTAACTTGAGTCGGAAAATAAAAGAAAAATTGATTTAAAAGAAAAGAGGAGTAAATAAAAAAGAAATAAAATGTCGAACGAAACTACCGAATTAATAGATATTAATACTTATAAACCCAAAGAAAGAATGATCTTTTCTAAACCAATTATTGGCCAAATTCCTGGGAAAATCCCCAAAGTTGAATTCAAAAGAATTAAAATCTTTACGGAAAATGATGATGGAACAAAAGGAGAACTTGTTATTAAAACTGGTAATTTATTTTCTTATGGTGTTTCCACAAATACAAGTCCAGAAACGGGTGCAATTACGGGATATGTGTTTCCATTATGTTTATGGGGTGGGAGCAGCCCAACCCCCGAAGAAGAAAAATGGATTGATTTATTCAATAAAATTGTCGACAATTGCGTTGATCATTTACTTATGAATAGAGACAAAATTGGAAAATTTGAGTTAGAAAGAAATGAGCTTGAAAAACAAAAAGGAGGTTTAAATCCTCTATACTGGAAGACGGAAAAAAATTCGATCGATAGAGTTCCAGATAAAGGACCAACCTTGTATGCAAAATTATTTTGGAAAAAAAGAGAAGACAAAATTACAACCAAGTTTTATGACTCAAAAAATAATGAGGAAATTGATCCATTAAAATTATTAGGCACAGGGTGTCAGGTTGAAGAAGGTGTAATACAAATTGAATCAATATTTATTAGTGGTACTTGTATTGCCCTTCAAGTAAAACTTTATGAAGCAGTTATAAAACCAAAAAAAGAAAGGAAAAGATTAACTAAAGTTAGATGCTCAAATAGTAAATCTGCGGCTGAAGAAATGGAAAAATATGATGATGATGATGATGAAATTATCCTTCCTCCCCCCATGGGGTTTTAATTTGGTGTTCAACTTATGTTATATAACCCAATTACTGGTTACATAACATTATAATATTTTACTTGCCGCATATCCCAAACCCAGCATCCCCGCTCCGACATATACCATTTCCCCAGTCTTTTGATCATCGCTTGGTTTGTAATAATCAGAGAATTTAGGTTCAGTCATTTGCCCGTACAATTCAAAAGCCTGATTTGTAGCCGAAATATTTTTTGATGCTTGATATTTTTCATCTTTTTTCTTCATTTTCCAATCAAGCATTTTTTGTCTTTTTTCCTGATATTCTGCGTAATCTCTTTGATATTTTTCCATTGCTTTATCGTGTCGTATTTTTTCTGTATCAACACTGCGTCCAGATAAATATTTTGCAAGATAATTTCCTCCGGTAAATGCTGTTGCATTCAATATTGCCCCGCCAATCATCATCGCTATTGTTGCCATTTTATTTTGGTAAAATCTTTTGATCCTCTAAATATGTTTTAAGATACATGCTTCCGGATAGTGCTGCAACCCATTTTGCGTAATTTGTAATACTCGAGGAAGGGTCACTCAAAAATGATTCTTTCATCATCTTTTTTGCGACATACCCAACTCCAGCTCCTAATCCGATAAGCACGGCTGAATCAGTTACAGTTTTCACAAGTTTGTTTTCTGTCGACATAATTTTTACTGTACCATTGAGAAACTTTTAAATAACTTTATTCAGTTATTCCATTCCCAAAGATTTTGGGGTTGCAGAAAATGGTATCTTTTTTGGTTGCGGTAATTGAGGAACTTGGGATAAATCAGCTATCCTATTTGAATATTCAGTCCGAGCTTTTTCCTTATATCTCATAAAAAGATCAATTGCTGTAAACCCCAATCCGACAACGGATAAAACAGTAGTAAAAGATAACTCTGGAAGCCACGATTTTGCTTCACTATATGTATTTTCATTTGGCTCTTCTTCCTGTTTTATTTTTTCCTCTCGTTTCATCTCCCTGGCTAATGCTTCTTTTGCTTTTTTATTATATTCAGCTAATTTCTTGCCAGCTGCTACTTTTTTTGGATCTTTCTCCCTCTTTTTAGTTTCGTTATTTTCTGTTTTTGATTCAGCAGTAATTTGCTCCTCTTCTGACATTGTTATTTGGATGCTACTGATAAGTTTTTAGATCTGTTTAATACACAGTATCAACACCTTCAGCAGATTGCTTAGTTTCCTGGTCAGTTGTGTTATAATTTACTGATTCTTGTTGATTTTTGTTGAATTTTATGTGTTTAGCAACCTGAAATACCCCGCTAGCAAGTGCTGTCAGTCTTCCTCCTTTTAATGCCAAGAGACCTACAAAGTTTGTTAATTCACGATTAACCAAATTATCTTTCTTCAAATCATCGCAAAGAGCATCTATGTCATCTACCGGAACTAAATAAGAAATAAGTTTGGAAACTAATTCTAGGGAAGAATCCACCAATCCTCCGTTAATTTTCTTACCCATTACCGATTGATAACGATTAAAATATTTTTCTACATCTTTTTCCGATAATTTTTTTACATCGCCCAGACTCATATCAGCCCCTAAATATTCCTTTGTTGTCCCGAGAACAGCGAGAATTGCGAGAGATTCTTGTTTTATTTCAAGATCCTCACTTTGATTAGTATCATTTTTCACCTCAGTTTTTTCTGTCGGTTGGTCAATGTAATCTTCCGGCTTTGTCATCTTTTTTGTTAAATCACTTCGGGTATCTCTAAATAGCAATTAAATGGGTAACGCAAAGATAAACATAACCTAGAATATTTTTCGGTTTTCAGGAGTTGTACAAACTTTTTCCCCAATTCATAATCCATATCGCCGCCGTAATCTTCGAAAAACATTTTCATCCCTTTCTGCGACGGATTATGAAAAGTAACAACGCAGGCAACATTTTCTCGAAATGGTTTTGCAATAGATGTTAATTGCTGAGTTAGAACCCAAACTGATAAACCATGATGTCTTCCGGAGAATGCCAAATCTATGAACTTATTTGATCTTTTCTTCAGATCGTTTGAAACGGCGCAATCATCCAAAATTATTAAAGCATTTGTTCCGGAGAATAAAGTTTGACAATCAGTTAGTAACTCATTAATCTCCTCTACGTTACTTGCATCTGGAGATAATACATAAAAACGCTCATCCTTTTTAGCAAAATTATGATAAGTTTTATTTTTAGAATAAGTCGGACAAATTAGAACAATATATTCAAAAACTTTCCGGAAAGGACCTCGGAGCTGTTCAATTAAGTACTTTGTTTTTCCGCAATTTGTCGGTCCAGTTATAATACAATGAAATGGTATTTTATCGCGCAAATCTTCCATGATTTTTGTATCATAACTAAATGTTTTTTAAATTTAGGTTCTTCCCTTCGGTTAGTACTTAATTGATCTCAAACTTGAATTCATAATCTCCAGCATTGCGTCAGCCACGACAAACATATGACAAGTTATGGTTCCAGTTCCTCCTTGTTTCCTCTTAATTTCTATTTTTACACCATCGTGCGTATTATTTAGAGCAAGTCCGCCGCCATGAATACCATTATCTGGATGAGTTCTAGTATCAACCCAAAGCGCAAACTTATCCGCGTAAAATTCTTTTTCTTTCAAAGAAATTTGCAAACCGTCATCCCGACGAAATCTTTTCTTCACGGATTCCCAAAGATCGGAAGGAATCATCCCCCTAGAGTATATTCTATTTGGTACGCCATCAACATCAATTTCAACGGAAGATATACCCGGGTTATAAAAGTTTTCTGAATCCCTTGCTCCTGGGGATTGTGGTGATAAAAACAAAAACAATATTCCTGTCATTGATCTTCTCGGTAAATTAATATGCTGATTAATAACGCCATCTCCAGCAATGGAAAATGTAAAAGTTTTGTGTAAAGTAACATTTTCATAAAAAAATCCTTTGCCGACTTGATAAGCGGCCTGAGCCTCGCGCGCCAAGTATTCGCTAGAAATTGAAGAATATTCTAACTCTAAGTTTTTGATTGAATATGATGGTGCTTTAGTTGTGTCAGAATAAATAAGAATATTAGCGATTGGGGCAAGTGTAATCTCAAATATAAGATGATTTTCCAGCGCTTTCGGATAAAAAACACCGTGATCGTTTAGAATAGGATGATTTATTGGTATTCTGTACTTTGTGCCGTGAACATTAGCTAAGACAACTTCTTTTGTATCTTGGGTTTTCATATCTCCAGCCTTTGTTCTAATTTTTCTGATATTTAACGAAGAAATACCTTGTTTTAATCTATCTTCGCGCTCTTCTTCGGTTAAGAATAAATCATGATATGTTTGAAATAAATCATATCCTTGAGTATCTTGCAATGTTTCTCCTCCAAAAAGAACTTTCAGTCTGGTTACAAGATTGCGCCCCAAATTATTAACGACTGTATTATTAGCATGTCCCTCAACATCTAAATCAAATAGAAGAGATACACTTCCGGGCACAATCACTAAATTCTCTGCGAGTTTTGGAATATTTATGTATAATGTTTCTCCGGGGCTGGCTGTGGATGGATTTAGAGTAATTCGATTTAGGGTTGATTCTGCTTTCAAGCCAAAGGGTTCTTTTGGAATTCTGTTTGGGTTAATTTTTTCAGACGTCATTGTAAATTTATAAGATACTTTGGTTAACCTTTAAACCTGTGTTGTCCTATTTTCTAACTTGTTAATATGTTTTAATAACCCTTCTCTCGCCCCGGGAATTAAAATTAAAATATTAAAAATTTTATCGCCGTCTTCCATATATAGAATTTTTTTCCTAATAATTTTTTTCATAATGTTGATTTGGTATTCGGTAAATTTTATTTCTTCTTCCTCCTCAACCATTTCAATTTATAAAATACTTGTTTATTTTTAAATGATGACAAAAATATATTATTCGGCCGAAGGGTATTGGAAAGGATATTCTGCAATTCCAAAATTAGCTGAGAAAGCAAAAATAAGTGAAAATGAGGCAAAACAATGGTTGGAGAAACAGGCAATATGGCAAATCTATCTACCCGCGCCTAAATATATTCCAAGACCGCACTGGACTGTGGATAACCCCAATCAGATTCATCAGGCGGATTTATTATTTTTACCGCACGATAAGGTTGGAAGAAAAACATATAAATATGCGTTAGTCTTGGTTGATATCGCCTCGAGATATAAAGATGCTGAGCCATTAACCTCAAAAGAAAGTCGAGAGATATCAGAAGCTTTTAAGAAAATATATTCTAGAAGATTGAAATACCCAAAAACATTAATGGTTGATCCTGGGAAAGAATTTATGGGAGAAGTTAGTAAACTCATGAATTACCATAATGTGAGAATGCAAAGAAGTGAAGCTGGTAATCATAGAGCTCAAGCATTTGTGGAAAACGCAAACAGAATATTAGGAGAAAGATTATTTAGTCATCAATATGCGCAAGAAATGCTCAGTGATGATCGATCAAGAGTATGGGTGAAAAGATTACCGGCTATTCTAAAAACTTTGAATAATACGAAAAAGAGAATAACCGGTAAAGAGCCCGATGAGGCTATAAAAATGAAAGAGGTGAATATTGAAACTAAAAATTACAAACGCTCGGTGGGGCTTGACGAGGTTAGACTACCAACTGAAGTTAGGGTTAGATATTTATTATCTCCCGGTGAACTTGAAGGCGGAGAAAGAAGAAGAGCCACAGATCCTATTTGGAGCATAAAAGTTTATTATATTTCTGGAAGTAGAATTTCTCCTAATCAACCGGTTTTGTATTTTTTGGAAGACGGGCCAAGGCGCGGTTTTGTACGTGAAGAATTACAGGTTATTCCGGATGATACAGAGTTACCCCCTAATTCTGTTTTAAAATAATGGTTTTGTGTGAATTCCATCCTCATAAACCCATCTTTTATCATAATAAGCGTTCAATCCTTTTTTAACTTGTGTATATGTCACAATTTGGTTATCATTGATTCTAAATCCTGTATTTTGTGACATATCAATTGACCCTTTCAAAGCTGACATGTATCTATCCCAGTTCATTTCATTTTGTCTATGAATTGTACCTTTACAACTATACTTTGCCTTTCCTTTCTCATCCTCCGCGTAATAACATTTTGAGGAAATAGCAATCATTCTAATACCGTCAAACTCTTTTTTGAACAAACCCGGAGTCTTATCATGATATTTAGAAGTCGATAGGAATTTTTCTTTTCCTCCGGTAAAGTATTCTTCTCTCATTTCGGGTTTTATAATATCATCCAAATTTTCAGACGAGATTGCCATGTACATTGAATCTGTATCCATTTGAATCAGCTCAAAATCCTTTCTATCAAGATATTTATCTAGAAAATCGTAATAGAATTCCAGCATTCTTAATTTTGCTAGCTGATACACCGCGATGCCGCATTGATAGGGCCTGTCTATTTTTATTAATCTTTTTCGTTTTATTATTTCATATGTGTCATTTATTTCATTAAGATCCTCAAAGAACGCAGATCTTAGGGCTTTTTCAACCTCTTCCTCATCCTGAGTATACCTTGTGATATTATGTTTTTCTTTATCTTCTATCATTTTCCCGTAGAAAGAATTTCCCCTAAGTTTATTCGTATCGGCTAATTCTTTACACCCTTTGTACTTTGGTTTTAGTTTTTCAATCAGTACTTTGATATCTTTATTTTCTTCAATAACTTTAAATATATCGGGAAATTGGTTTAATTCATTGGTAATTTTCACCACATCGTCAATCTTGTTTTCATCAAAAGCTTTACTTAGTTTTTCCAATAAAACCTCAATATCTCCATCTCTTCTTGCGTCTGCCACCTCTTTTGGGAAAAATCCAAAGGGCCTTCCCGATTCATACTTTAAAATATTATGGATGGCGGTAATCTCCAAACCATGATTAAGATACCATTTTATCATAGGAGTATATAAAAATATCTTTTTTGCCTTGGTTACACCAAGTAATTTTTTATTGTCTTTTAAATGTTTTCTTCCTGTAGCTGTTTGATATTCTTTCATATTCTCTGGTACTAAATATTCAGGAACGGAGTCTACAATAAATAAGGGGGAGAACTCTTCAAACTTTTCTTTCAGGTAATCAGGTACATGGATATCAACTTGGCAAAACCCGAAAAGATTTCCATCAAGAATATCTTCGCGAATATTCTTAATAAATTTTGGATCCGATGGATTTTCAACCTCAATGCATTTTTCTTTTCCGCATGGCATTTCTTGTCCTGAACAGGATAGATATAAACCATTTGCGTCATACCCAACAATTCGCACACATTTTTCCGGATTTTTATATTTATGGGATCGAATCTTTGTTTCTTCCTTTTCTGCATATCGTGTAAATATAATACTTGGGCCTCCAACCATCCCTGTTTTCAATAACTTATAACTCTTGTTTTTGTCGCATATTTTACAATCTTTCTTTATTTTGTAGCATTTTTTGCAAAACTTATCTTTACAAAATTCACCGCAATTATGGGCACAATATTGCCCTGGGGCGTACAATTCAGGATCTCCTTTCTTCTTCATTTTTTGATATTTATTTAGAACAGCCCTCATTGATACCCCCGGGATGGAAACTGCATCTTTTAATATATCAATTTCGTCTGGATAATATAATCTCCTTGTTTTTTCAAGGGCTTCCAGAAAGGGGATAACATCATTTAAATTATACTCTTTCAACCAGTCCAGCATTGTAACACAGCCCCTCTTTTCGAATTCGAGCAAATATTCTTCATATTCTTCTTTTGAAATATTTTTCTTTTTCAAGGAAGAGTAAAAATCTTCATGTTTCACGGGTCCAACTAAGGAAAGCTTATCATAACCATCCAATTTTTCATAAGGTAGAACAAGTTTTTGGGCTTCGCAGTTGTTTGCTTTGCACCACTTATCAAAAGAAACCCCAGGCGCAAGGTAGGACATTATATCCAAGAATTTGAAATTCGGTGTTGTTAAAAACATATACCTATTCTGTTTCTTTGCAATAAAAATATCCTTAGTTTTATCGGTCATGTGTTTTATAAAATGTCTTTTAATCAAATTGATATCGTATTTTCCACTATTAAACCCCAAAACAGGCACTTGATTACACCATTCTTCATATTTTTGCAAAACATTTTTTTGCAAGGAATTTTGATCAGGAAGCGGATATTCTTCTTTAACCTTTTCGACAATAATTTTTCTTATTTCCTCCAATTTTTCAACGAATTCTTTTATCAGAAGATCAGGATTTTGGTTGTAAAGAAAAACGGGTTTTTTTGTTAAATTATCGATTATTGCGACGCTAACTGGAATATGGGTATGAGTGAAAGTTAAATCATCGGTAACCTTTTTATCTTCTTTTTGCAATAACCCCTCAAAATCGTAATCAATAAAATAGGGATATGGGTAAAATTTCTTTTTGAACCAGATATTAGGTAATTCAGGATTTTCACACTCCCAAACAGATACTAAATTATAACCCAAACTTTTTATCATATTCTCTCTTTCAATAGTTTCATTATATTTAATTTTGTCGTTTTCTGAACACGGGCACCCATGCCATTTACACCCATAAAACTCAAAAACAGTTTTTGTCTCGGGTTCATATCCATCAAACAAAATCTCATTTCCCTCCTCATCCCTATAACACCTTTCGCCACCATGACCACAAAGCGCGTGATGAATATGTTTACCCATAATCTTAGATTGGTGTTCTATCCACCTACACGCTTTATAACTAAAATTGGTTTTACCCCCGTAAAAAACTTTGTCAGATTCATTTATGATGTGTTTTATCTTTTCTCCCGTGCATACTATTTTTGTCTTTCCTCCTGTGCATGTTTCATTGGTAAAATGCCTTTTTAAATCGTCGTGCCTGGTAAATTTTTGTTTACATCCTTGACATACCCAGTTTTGAGCAAGAAGATCTAGATCCTTAATGAAAAACCCATGATTTTTATAAAGGCCCAGATTTAGGGTTGATAAATTATCTTTGAAATTATTTTTCCCAAACACCAATTTCCAGACTTTGAAATTTGAAATATCTTTCTGCTCATAAACCCGGATATTTATGGAGAAAACTTTTGAAATTTTCTCAAAATCAACCAATTTTGTCGATCTAACTTCTTCTCTTTTTAGTTTTTTATTACCATAAAAAGTTCTAGCTAAATTTAGAGCTTTTTTCTCTACGCGAGCTTCAGGTCTGTCTTCACCAGCAATAATTTTCATAAGAATAGCCAAGCACCGCCATACACAGAGATTATCATCTTTATCATCTACGGAATAAATACATTTTTTCTTTCGTAATTCATCGGGTAATCTTCCGCACCCAACTAAGGGTTGTCTGGTATTAATAACTTTTATTTGTACTTCTCTAAACTCAACTCCGCCCTCATTAACACCTGCTTTATTAATTTTCTTTTCTGGGGGTAAATATGCTCTCATCCAAGCTTCTCCTTCTAAACTCAATCTCTCACCCTCACATCTCTCTATATATTTTCTTATTTCCGAAATAGAAGTAAAAGTTCCTCCGCTTCTAAATGTGTGAGTGTGATAAGCTATCTCTCCATTTCCTCTTTGGATCAAAGCGGTAAAACTGAAAACAATTCTTGCCCCCATTTCTATTTGGGGTTCCAACTCATTATAAATTGTTTCTGACAAATCATTATTTAGATCCCTCCTAATCCGAATAGTTCTTCCATTTCTTTCTTCGAAATTACGAATTGGCGGAACATCTTCATGTGGATTTATTTTTAGAACTATTGTTCTTTTCTTCTTTTCCTTCAATTCATCTCTCACACTATCAGAAAAAGTTTTACCTTTATTTTTTGGTTGGGATTTTTTACTATTAGTAAGTTTTATAATATTTGCTTTGATTAAATCCTCAAGCTTTTTATTTATTGGTTTGAGAATTGGAACATTAATTTCAGGTACCGGCTCATCAAGAATTGGTTTTTGCGGTTTTATAAAAGTTGGTGCAAGTCTCCTTTTTCTTAGTATTTTAGGTTTCAATTTGCTTTTCGTTGGTAATTTATAGGTTGAACCAGAAAATATTTTTTGTAATTGCTCTGGATATTTTTTGAAAAAGAAATCGATTTCTGGATTTTTACGCAACTTTTTAATAACCTCATTTTTGGGTAAAAATCTATCCTTTTTCTTAATGATTTTTTCCAGCTCTTCAATTATTACTTTTCTATTTGTTCTGCCATTTTTTCCTGGCTTTTCTTCATAATTTTTATTTCGATCCATTTAGTATTGTATTTCAATGATTTTTCTTTTAAACCGTAATTATTTTCAAATTTTTTCGCAGAGAGACCCTCCCAAACCTAAAACGTGTTTATGAATTTTGCAGAAACTCCCAACCAAAACGTACTTATGAGCCTTAAGCTAAAAAAGACAAGATTTTTCAGACAAATTTGAAAATAACCCATAAGCTAAAAAAGGACAGAGCTTTTCAGTCAAATTTGAAAATAACCTAAAAACGTGCGTATAAACCCGCTTACATAGTAGTGCTTTGTTAGAATGAGCGGATCTCTTTAAGAAATACCTTGTAACCATAGTTGGCTAGTTTGTAACCAAGGCTTATAGTGCTACCCCAAGCGTATCCGTAAACCCAATCACTGTTAAGCTTGTTGCGGTCTATGGGCGATTGAATGCCACTCTTCATTAAACCATCTTCCCACATGGCGAGATCAACTCCGTACTTTCCGGCGATGGCTGCCACGCGTTGCGTGAAGAAAGCTTTCCAGCCTGAATAATCGAATTTTAATTTCTTTGATAAATTGTCGCAAGCAGGTGAAAGAACCCAAGCTCCTTGTGGGACCTCATCTCCTCCAAAGTGAATGACTCGCAGAGCTTGTATACCAGAATGTAGATCACGGACCGAAGAAACTAACTTGTCAACAAAATCATACGTTGACTCCAAACAGGGATTCACAGCGTTGTTGACAAAGAATTGGCCAGATTGATAATATGAGTTGTCTTTAAGATCATTCAAATAAAATCTCATCCCTTCCTGAGACTTCCCTTTCTTGATATATTTGTTGCGCCGAACGTTCATAGCTGCTATCATGGCGTGTGAGTGGCCTGGCAGGTCAAACTCAGGAATAACGTCAATGTGCCTTTCTTTGGCGTGTTTGAGGATATGCCGGTAATCTTCAACACTGTAGTAGCCGCTGCCAGAGGTGTTGGTGTACGGACCAGACCCAAGCTGAGGCGCAAGACAAGTCTTTTCCTCAAGATCATGGCACCGTTTGGACGCAACCTAAAACAAGATAATAGCCATTAGCTATAAAGCTAACCTTGATCATCGCTTTAATCCAGCATTTAACATGATGAGCAAGGAGTTCAGATCGCATCATGAAATAATAAAGATGAAGGCAACATAAAAACGGGACCCGCTAGAGAGAGCTGGATTGATGAGCGCGAATTGGGGCGAGGTTTACATTGCTGGGGCTAACTAAATAACGGAGTTGTTTCGCGGGCGGGTAAGTGTTACCACTCGCATGCTGAATTACACGAACAGGATACATGATAGACTCGTCAAAGATTAATCCACTCAGCTCTAAAAGAGATAGCTTACGTTTCCTGAATTTAGTTCTCGTTTTAAAAGACACTGAGGCATTTTTAACAAGCCTATCAAATCATGCCATGTGCCAGACTACGAATTACTGTGATTGAGGACTTGCACGATCTGTCAGGTTAACACAGCACAAGTCTCACTTGGGTCAGCTCCGGTAAACCAGGAATTTCTAGCCTCCACCCTTCGTCATCACTTAAATGAAGATGAAGCTTGTTCATTTTATACATGGCCATCCCGTCAAGGATCTTCAGGACCTCAGTTTTGGGTAAAAAGTTTCTTGCAACATCAATACTTAGTCCTCGGTATATAAATCTTGGGGCATCTTCAATAGTGACCCTCGGCACGTTTCCGAAGTTCTCTATACTAAGAAGAGACTGAATCCCCCAAAACACGGCTCTGCAACTTCTACCAATAATTCTGATGACCTGATTGTCAGCATCAATAAATAAGTTGTACGCCTCATTATTCTCTGTCTTGCTGTCCTTTAAGAAAACTACACCCAGCGAGAGTTTGACGACCCTTCTGGCCATCCGTCTTTCAGTTACCTTGAGATTTAACTGTTCTAGAAAGCAAAAGAAGAACATGGTGAACAAACGGACGCCGTGCCTGCTTTATTAGAATGGTAGCTTTACAAAGTGCTCTTTTACAGTTTTCCCTCAAAGATGAAACCACTATGTTAAACAGCCTCTTGGAAGAAAAAAACGGACGGGAAAATAAAAGGGGTCAAATCTGGTAGGTCGAAATTACACAAAATAATACGTGATCAAAATCCCAAGATCAGGCGCTTCTCACGTGATCACTAAGAACATATATTGAATTTGCATAATCAGCAGTCTAAAAAGGCTTAAAGCCAAGACTTTCTTGCATCAGATAATACTTACGAGCTAAATATCGTGCTTCGGTGGCCAGACTTTCTGGTGCTTGTACATGCCAACTTTTCGAGTCAATACTTACTCTCTGGGTTGAACTTAGGTGCTTGATTACTAAGGGAGTTGGTATTATTAGATTCCCTATTCTTTTAAGATCAACGATATCATTCATATTAAAGCGTTTCTCTGGAGTAAAAGGATTGTAAGTGTCCTCTGTTGAACGTTTCCATTTTAAAGGTGAGTCAAAGTGACCAACAAACTTTAACTCCTCTCCACTGGTACTCGCTATCAATCTTGGTTCCAGTCCGTTAGCAGTTACATACCAGTTGGGCATAACGTCAGTCTTAGAGACAATTGCGTTTTGAACCAGAATGGAGTATCGGGATGATTGGCCAGGTGTCAAGTTTACCAAACGATTCGTCGGTTGCATTTTATGCAGATAGCCATTGATATGCTGAACCGAGATGGCCCCAGATGTGTCGATATTCTGGTTAACGGCACGCAAGAAACTGAAGTATATGATCCAGTCTGCACATTTGATGGTTTTACGACCTCTGTTTGTGAAAGTTAATTGACCATTACATCCGGAATAACCATTGGAGATAACATCAAATCGCAGCTCCAGGTTATCTGCCATGTAGTCAATGTTCTCTTGGTCTATTGCCTTACACGAGTCTGAATCACAATCAAATTAAACAAGTTATGTCAGAGCAAGAGAAAATGAGGTAAGAGAACGCATCTTCCATACTGGGTTCTCTTACTATGATAAGGGACAGAATCTATTTTTAGATCCGGAAGCTATATTAACTGACCAATGGCTGATGTCCTTCCAATCACATGCCGTTGGAATTTTAATGCGCCATGTGGATCTTGTTTCATTTGACCTCGACTTCCCACTAGCGGTATTGGGAAACCGCGCAGCCATGGAACGAGAAATAAATAGATTCCGCGCTAAAAATAGATTCTGTCCCCTTATCACATCAGACGGGGGTTATATTCTCTTTCCCTATTTTCTCTTGGTCAGAGATGATTTGGTCTGAGTGAGTCTCTATTACACGACTAAATAATAATAATAATAATGAACTTTATTTGAGTGTCAACTGTATCTAGTACTGACGTACTTATTGGGGACACTGTAAAGCACAAATCAAATCAAATCAAATGTTGGTTTTTGTGAAGAGGGGAAAACCGAAGAACCCGGAAAAAACCTCTTGGAGCAGATTAGAGGACCAACAAACTCAGCTCACATATGACGCCGGGGACGGGAATCGAGCCCGGGATACATTGGTGAAAGGCGAGCGCTCTCATCACTGCGCCAACCCTGCTCCAACCCTGCTCCCAACCCTGGAGCCAACCTTGCTCTAACCCTGCTCCCAATGAACTGCGCCAACCCTGTTCTCCAAGGTGTCGAATGCCTGATGTGGCTCTGGCGTTCTCACAATATGACATGCTCAGTGTTGAGGACATGAATTGTCTCTCAAACGCCAATGGTTTGATGTTTAGATTCTCAAACCTTACAGGAGTTTTCATACTGCCGTGTTTTAAGTTTATTATTCCCTGTTCCTCTTAAGAACAGAACACCTGCGAGGATTGCTTGTCATTTGAAAAGGTTGACAGTGATTCTGACAAGGTGAATATACCTGTGTCTAGCCATTGAGAAGAACCCATAAAATCAAACAACAAAAGACCCAAGAGGGTCATGTGTACGATAAAGGCATTTAGCCACCGTGAATAGAAGCCCTTTGTATTTACCGCGGTTAGCTTCCCTAAGAATTAATCAGTTGTGATTCAGTTACGTCTTGTTTGAACTTCTAATAGGGCAAGACATTAGTCCCTAAAAGGTATCACTACACAAAATAAAATAAAATAAACTTCTTCAAACTTACCAGTGAGAAGAAAGATACTTCATTCTTTCTTACCTGCTATGAGAAGACCTAAGATACATACGCTGTAAACTGTAAGCACAGAGAATCGATTAAGGCACTTTAACATATTCGTGTACCACATATCTGGCCTATTGCTTTTCATGCAGTTCTCTTCTTAGTGAAGCAATTCTTGTTGTTTTCAAGTCTTCAACATCCAAAAGACAGCATGGCTCGACGGCTCCGTTAGATAAAACTTCCGGTTCCATCAATCGCTTGAACAAAGACAGCAGGTGACCTCCACGCACTGACATCGCGTTCCCCGATCAACAGTACTAGTTTAATAGTTTGAATTTACTTTGGTCGCTACATATTTCAATGAAACACCTACAATACATAGGTATTCACTTATCAGTGGTAAAACATGTTTGCTTTGAATAATACAGTTCGACAATAACACCAACGACATAGTCTTTGCAGGCAAAGGACGTTTGCCCCAGAAATCGCCAGTCATTAAGATGGATTTGGGGGAAGAAATTACTCAGAGACAAACGGTACCTTGTCTTGGTTCCTCTGTTGGTCAGGGGTGTTATTGTACTGGAATGTCGTGCCTGCTACGTTCTACTCAGCGATTTAACGCTTGAAAAACATGCACCGGGTATCTTTTTGTGGCTTTCTTTACGCTATAACAAACGTTCTACGAATAGCGTGGGCATCAACTTAATGTTACTATAAACTTACGGCTCAAGCACCATATACCAATTTCACAGCCACATCACAATAAATCACAACCACATAACAACAAACTTCAACAGTACGGGGCTAGTACATGGAATTCTTGCCCAATCTTTTAATATATTTAAAATTGAGTTTACTATGAAGTGCATTCCCCCTTCAGGAAATCAGTAATGATAATAATGATAATCATAAAATTATAACAACCATAAAATAGTAGTAGTAATAATAAAGACGTCAAACAGAAGAATATTGACGGGATAACAAATATACTCAGAGATACATCAATCATCCTGGCCAACGGCTTTCAACATTTATTTTCAAGGTATTTCTGGATTTCAAGAGCATCCTAGATTTCTACCCATCTGGTTATTTTTGTTTTTATCTATCCAGTCCTCTATTTATTAAGACTGAATCTGCACCAGCCTGCTTAGACGGCGCCTGTCCGCTGACCTGAGAATGCAAATAAACCCTTAATCAGCGGTAGCGAGTAGAAATCCTAACTTTCTGTTTAAGTATTTGTGTATTGCAGTTTAGTATAAATACTCAGGTGATGATACAAAATCGCGCGCTCTGATTGGTTCGCTATCTCGGATTATCAGCCTATAATCACCTCTACGAACAAAATGGCTGCCAGTCATTCGCGTGCTTTTGATGAAATAAAATTTTTTCGTGTTGTACAATGCTTTTTCTTTTCTTTTTTTTTTGAAATAATCACCTGTGTATTTATGCTAAAACAATTATTCACCTCAGGCTCAGTGACTATCGGTGAATATTCATCTCGACTCCGTCTCGGTGAATATTCACCGATAATCACTCCGTATTCGGCGAATAAGTGTAAATTATTTGACCGTGAAAAACTAATGACAAAGACAATTTACCTTGTTCCCAGTAAAACGCGGCCAGATACAGTCATGCCATCTGTGACGTCACTCCAAGAAGTCCCATTATCTGTGCTGAGCTGTATCGCAAGTCCTGGAATAGCAGAGTTGACTCTCAGCTTGCCGGCCTCAATCCTGCAACCATATTTTGGCAATGGTTTCATTTTCTAGCAGGAATGACAATGTAGAATGAAGCAGATTATGTGAAAGTTTCTTTCCGAATACGAGAGGATAACGTTGGTGTCATAACCTGCATTTTTTTTTGGCGTTCTTTGATTAGCAAACTTCCTCGTCCACACATACAGTTGCCTCCCTTATAACTTCCCATTCACATCTTTAGAATTCTTCTCATGAGATGTAAAAAATATGTCATAACCCTTACCACTTACCGTTGCTGTGGTTTTACTAATATAAAGAGTCATAAAATAGGATCAACTTGGTGATTTGCTATGATAATAATAATGAGGGGAGGTTCTTACTTCGCACCGGGGACTGGGATGTGGTAGTCGATATTGATCATATCCAGTCGAGCAAGTTCTTTGTAACCCAGAGTGTTAGCAAACGCCTCCCACTCCATATTTCTGACTCTCTCCCGCTTTGCTTTGTCAGCTTCGCTCTCAAAACAGGCCTTGTGCCAGGCTCTCTCAGCAAGAGCTAGCAGTCGTGGAAAAATCATAGACTGGAGCTGGCCTGAGGTCCGGACTGTCTCAGACCACAGAGCACCAGCCATTCCTACAATACAGAAAGGTCTAGTTAGTTTTGGTAATAACATGTTTACAGGTGGAATTTGGCTTGAAGGGGCAGTTCAAAAGTTGCCTTAGAGCCTCCACTCTTTTTAAGGTATTTAAAGATGAGTTTATTGTTTTAATAGCGCATAGTCCCACTCCTACAACATAAGTGACTGCAAGCAATGCTTCGGTTAAATTAGATGTGTTTTGTAGTAAACCCTTCAGTCGAACACTACCTGCAATGTTTTGTGGTTTCTTAAGAGGAACACATTTCCCTTTGTACATGTCTTCGCACAGATTGACGATAGGATCCCCCATCCGAGTGAAATCAGCATTGGCGTACACGTCATCCGGAATAAATCCGAACGTCTTCCGAGTATCAATGAATCTCGGCGCCCAGTAGTACCCTCTCTCTTCTGGATCGGATTCGTACGGATGATCAAAATAAAGGTGAGTAGCTTGAGTTAAGACAACCTTGAGTGAAAAGAAATGACACAACATGTTAGTGAAATGTAGTGAAAGTGTAAGACTTTATTTAGAACAGTAGAAGTTAAAAATCTCTAACAAAACCTCTGAGACTCTTTCCTTGTTTAATTTCCTCTTCCTTTGTCCTTTTTAACAGAAGGGGGGAGGGTTGGCTGAGGAAAACTTCATGTCGTTTAGACCGTTTACGGACGTGGGTTTGCTCAATAATGAAGCAAAACGTAAGCATAGATCAACATACTTACGAGGGACTGACAGCATTGGTGTGAAGGAATATAATAGATATATATGCCATAAATATATTTAGTATATACTAAAACAGTGGATAGCGTTGAAGGTGCGCTCTGATTGGCTAGTCAAACTCCGAATATCCTGTGCTATTTACCTCCGAGCAACTTGCGAATTTTTCGCGCCGCCGCGCGAATATGGCGGCCCGGTTTGTATGCATGACAATTGAAGAAATCATCCAAATTAACAACGAAGAAGTCCCTGGAAACTCCACGAAAGCGACTTAATTTGGCTTGGCCGTATTCAGAGGTAATGGCTTATGTTTTTAACCCGGAGTTTAGCGGTAAAAAACAAAGAGAAAGGTTTTGTTTACAAATGCAAATTAATCTTGCATAACCAAAAATTAATTTGATGTCGCTTGTTTACTTGAGAACCAAAGTTGAATTATATTTTTTACAGAATGCTTTCAAATACAGAAAGGGTTTGCAATTCCATTTGATGAAATGTCGCCACTAGAACTAAACAAAATTTTTTCTCTCAGCGAGAAAACGAGACGTACGGCAGTAATTACAACAAAAAATCCCTAACGGCGATCGGCGCTGCGTTGGATTGTCATTTGAGAAGTCCTCCATTTTCCGAGCCCTTTTCTTTTTTTGTGTGTACACTTGTCTCACTGTCTTAGTATATACTAAAACAACTATTCACCTCAGTGTCGGTGGCTAGTGGTGGATATTTACCTTGCCGCTTCGCGGCTCGGTAAATATCCACCACTAGCCACCGACACTGAGGAGAATAGGACAATCACATGACTTTTGGAGGGCATATAGTTTATTTGTGGCCCGAGTAGCATCATTTGCGCCCGAGCGCGAAGCGCAAGGGCGCAAATGATGCTACGAGGGACACAAATAAACTATATGACCGACAAAAGTCATGTGATTAACATTATTATCAATACACAAGGCCAAATCGTACAAATTCATTTAACAGAGATGTAGCATGAAACTATGGTATGGAAAGTTGTTGCTACAATACGATCAGCTAAACAAGAGCCAAATAAGATTCCTTTTTGTTTACAATAAAATGTCAAATATAATCTAGTTTTAAAAAGATTGGTAACAATGATTAGCAAAAAGACAGATTATATTTAAAAAAAATAATAGTCTTCCCGTTCACAGGCAATGGACTCAGCTGCAGGGCCGTTAATGCATTAACGGCCCGCTAGGAGTCATTTGCGGCCCGCAAAGCGCGTGTTTTCAAGAGGGCGGTTTTCAATTTGGCCGCGTATCTTGATAATAATAGTTGTTAAATATATATATATATATATATATATTTAACAAATATATATATTTAATTCAGGCACTGCAACTGATGAAGGTCATTGACCGAAACGTCTATTTTTATTAAATTTTTAAACTTTTTTTAGATTTTTTACTGTATATATATATTTTTTTTTTTTTTTCGCTCGAAGTTGTCCGTCCTCGTTTTCCACAATTGCCTACAAATTTCATTACTCGAGGTTTGGACTACGAATCCTTTTGGATCCTTCTGGCGTGTGGCATCCCTGTTGGCTCGAAGCATCATAACTTTTTATATATATATATATATATATATATATATATGTGTGTGTGTTCTATATATATGTGTTCTAATATATATATATATATATATATATATAGTTGTGTAGAAAAGAATATTTTTTATAGAATATATAAGAATATATTTTTTTTTTTTTTTTTTTTTTTTTTTTTTTTTATTCCAAGTATTTGTAATCTTTTTAATCTTACATACTGTACTGAAGAAGCCCGAATGGGCGAAACGTCTACAGTATTAAACCTCATGTGAGAAGTTCGCTGTTCCTCTTTCATTCCTACTATATATATATATATATATATATATGTAAAGATATAAAATTTAAACTTCGTGTGTCGGAAAGGAATAATCAAAATATGAAAAATCATAAGAAAATGGGTAAATCAAACGAGTTTCGAGCGTTAGCCCTTCGTCGGAGCATTCGCTCCGACGAAGGGCTAACGCTCGAAACGTCAGCACCTCCTTTTTACCTTACGGTGGTATAACTTACTTAATCAACTCGTTTGATTTACCCATTTTCTTGTGTTTCAACTTCCCACCGACGCAGCACCAGTTTCTTTAGAAACTATCCCCACAATACTTAATATGAAAAATCATAGTCTTTTCCTTTTGCTTTATGTTACGCGTTTCACCGCTGTTGCGGCTCCTCAGGCATAGCAAAGGATTTTTATTGACGTGTTCTAATTGTTTAAATACAATGGTAATTAACAAAGTAATTACAGAACACGCGCAAGCAATTAACCTTATTTGAAATCATTAAGAGAGGGCTTAAAATTAGGTTAGGTTATATATGTACTGGCAAGCCGCACCACTGCTCTTCTTAACTATAATGATAGTTGCAAGCCTACAATTTAGCTCAGACAAACCATAGACACTGATTAAGGATGCATACCTTGTAGTCGGCATTTGCAAGTTTATAGGCTCTGTCTCCCTGACCCCATTCCCAAACATTGTCCCAAGCGTATGTGTACACGTTTGTATTAGGAAGGTAACTCCGATCATAGGGCGTGTCTTTCACTCCCAGTATCCCATCTTCCCATGCACCAAGATCAAGACAATATTTAGAGGTGACTGCTGCCACGCGGCGAACAAAGTACTCCTTCAAGTCTTTTACTATTGTTGGGCTGGTGAAGTTTAATCCCAGTTTCTGTGCCATTGCTTTGCAAGCAGGGGACTTGGTCCACGCTCCATGGGCAACTTCATCGCCACCAAAATGGAATATCTGCAACAAATCACATCCACTTGTTAAAGATGTTGATTGTAAAAGACGCTACCTTCGAATATTAGAGAGTCGACTGTTCGTCATAGCTTTATGGCTGATTTAAGACCTAAGCCTTGTCTCTTACCGAGGTAAAGATAATGACTCCCGTCTGGCACCAAAGAGGAATTAGCTCTTATTTTTTATCAAATACTGTTCATTCCTTTAAAACTAACAGAGTAGTACCTTTGCTCCCTGAATTTTTAGCGGTTTGCGAACTTCCGGGAGACCCAGGTTGCTATTCAAGCGTGCCTTTTATCACTCGTTTTTATCATCTTTTCGACCAATGGCATTACCTTCAGGGGCTGAATTCCATGATGCATTTCTCTGACTTTAAACACCACGTGTTCCAGAAACTCATAGGTAGACTCTAAACAAGGATTGATAGCGTTTTCCATAAAGAACTGCACAGAGAGGTACTCTGATGTGTCCAACGGGTCAGACAGCAGATACTGATTCGCTTCATAGGAGTGCCCCATGGCTGCGTGGTTTTTCTGTCTGGCTTGCATGGCCTTTATAGCCGCATGTCCGTGACCTGGCATGTCAAACTCAGGAATCACTTCCACGTGCCTTTCGTTAGCATACTGTAGGATCTCGCGATACTCCTTCACTGTGTAAAAACCACTCCCTGAGTTACCGGTACCTGGTCCGGAGCCAAGTTGGGAACCTAAACATTGTTCCTCTTTAGGGTCGTGACACCGTCTTGCTCCGACCTTTTTAATAAAGGCAACATTTGCGCTTAAGTAACACTGGTCACCTACACATATAATTTTTGAACGGGATTCAAGCCTGAGTTTTTTTTTTCAGGCTTCAAATTCACAGCTGCTTAAGTTGTGTACATAACTGCGATGATCAATTAATGTTATTACATATTAATCCGCAGTTCAAATATATGGTCTTTCATATATTCATTTGCATCACATATAATTTTGTTATGAAATCGATTGCTGTGGTGATAATATAAACTTGTCCTGGTGTCTCACGACGAAGACAATTTGATGTAAAGAGCTAAGTTTCAAATTCTTACGTTTGGTCTTCTTCAGGTGACAGGTCCATTTTTTCCTTTACAACGAAAGTGTCAAGAGAGCTTAAGCCATGATACTCAGAGCTGTAGTACCTTCTCAGTCGAGTTCTCTGATGAAAAAATACTAATGGTGATACAAACCTCGGTTAATTCTGGCAGTCCTGGAATCTCTAGCCTCCATCCCTCGTCATCAGTGAGGTGGAAATGAAACTTGTTCAACTTGAACATCGCCATAGCATCAATCAACGTCATTACCTCGTCCTTGGGCATGAAGTTCCTTCCTACGTCAAGCTCCATTCCTCGATATCCATACCTCGGTGAATCATTGATTGTAACATGAGGAACCATTCCATTTGGTTCAGAGAGACTCAGTAGTGACTGAATGCCCCAGAATACACCTGCCCGACTACATCCAGTTATTATAATGTATTGATTGATGGCGTCAACTTGGAGATTGTAAGCTTCCTCGTTGTTTGACTTTACGCCACCTATTTTAACTTCACCAATTTTAAGTTCGATTCTTCGGAAAGCACTCTTAAAATCCGCCTGCACTCCCAGCTTAGCTGCCATGAAAAATCATGAATTAGTACGACTCGCCAAAATAGTAAAATTTAGAAATGAACGACACTCGATGAATACAACTTCCTATAATATCTACAAAGATTCGCCCAAAAAGTTTACCTGCCAGAAACGCAGCTTCGAATTTTACGTCAGCACTTGGAACAATAGCCCAGTCCCCAGTCACCAGGTTAACGTGCTTCCACTCATCCAGACCTATCACCTCAGAAGGACTGGGGACTAACAGTTGACCAGGTTTTATCAGGTCACTGATATCGTTCACAGAGAATCGCACCTGTGGAGTGTAAGGGTTGTACTTGTCAGCAGAGATTCGCTTCCATTTGTTGACTGTATCAAAGTCGCCAACAAAAGACAAGTCTTCTCCAGCAGTACTGGTGATAGTGCGAGCCTGCAAGCCTTTATAGGCGATGTACCAGTTTGGCATGACATCTGTTCTTGCAACATTCCAGTTTTCGGCATCGAAGTCAATTACCAGCACTTGTCCACCGGCCAATCCTGAAAAGGAGGCAGTTGGTTCAAACTTGTGCCGACAACCATCAAGGTGCGTCACTTTGAAACCATGTCCACCGGGAATGACGTAGCCATCTGGATTATGTTTGGTGTGAGTTGGCTCAATAATCCGAATGTGACAAAAGTAGATGGCCCAAGGACCATTAGGAATCTTGTTTTGGCCAGCGTTGCTTAAAGTCAAACGAACACGGTACGATCTCCAGCTGTCTTGTATGTTATCGAGGACGTCATAGCGTATCATAAGGTTTGTAGCCACATAATCAAGAGTGGCTTGATTCACGGCTTCACAAAACGCTAAGGAAGAAAATCACATCCATCACTTGAACTTTGAATAGATCTACTGTACATTAACACAAAGTTTCTTTATATGGCCAGAAAGAACCATAGAAAGCCGGATTTGACTAATGTTCAAAACTATTCAGTTTTCGGTCCATAAACCAAGGAAATAAATCTACACATACCCTGCGCGGCTAAGACTACTACGAAAGCAATCTTCAACCGACTAACTTGAGCCTTGTTCATTCTCACTTGCGCCTTACGAGGAAAAACCAACCAAGTGAGGTAGATAGGAGTTTTACACTGCACTAAGAGATAGTCTGTCAGGTCACATGTCTTGTCTTGTTGTAAAGACTGTAAGCTGAGTGTACAATGTCTGACATCTGTATTAAGGATTCCCTGTCCAGTTGGTCAGCCAAAGATCCACAGTTGTCCTCTTCAAAGTGACGTTGTCTTAAAACTTCACGACATTCCGAATACCTGTGCCAACCCAAATTCTGACAGATATGTGCCAGTTAGCGCAGCTGAACAGGTGCCGTTAGAAATCACAACTGCAGCTGTAGCTTTTTCGCATCGTTTCCTAAATGTTACAACCAGTTTTTGCGTATAACGATGCAATTTTTGTTTTAAAGATCAATAAACCACCGCAGTAGAGCTAACGACTTGTATGAAGCAAGATCCACACATCCACAATAAGATGAAGGATATTAATAAATCGTGCACAGAGAAACACGGGACAGGGATAGCAAAGAATATCTCCCACGTACAAAGCATAAGAATTGATAACTAAGGGTTATTTAAAGGTCTTCCTAGTTACCTTTCAAGCCCGCAACAACTTATAGAGAATACATATACGATCTTATATACGATCTTATACTAAGTATAATCTTAGTGGAAAGGCTATTAATTAGATCCAGACTGAAATCGTAAAGGAACACGCCTTCCCCATTCGTGCTGCAAACCTTTCAGTCGAATAGCCTTCTGAGTTACATGCGGGATACTCAAATTGCCAGTTTTTGAAAATCTTGTTATAAAATCTATCTTTTCAAAAACTATTTTAAAGTATTATCTCAAGTGAATCTTAGTTTGTAGCTTTAGATATCAGTATAGTTAGGTCTTTGTTTGTTTCGTACATATTCAGTTTTTGAACCATTTCATTCCATTTGGTTCTTGTCTTTTTGTACTTTAAATTTTTTTAAAAAAGGGAAGCCATTCAGCGATAGAAAGTGTGATGCAACACTTGGGGTAGTGAATCATATAAGCCTTTACAAAATATCCCGAGATCTCCTCGGGGGTAATCCTTAGGTCTCGGGATATTTTGTAAAGGCTTACATGATTCACTACCCCAACACTTGAATTCCCGATAAGCACGCAGATATCACATAAACTGGCATTTACTTTCCGCCAATTCTATTTTCTTACAAAAGTTACCTTGATCAAAGTGTCCTACTTTCATTTGCCACGAAAACGGCTGAAAAAAAATAGCTTGATCTTTATGCAAGTCCCATAAAGAAGTCTTAAGTTGGTATAACATATAACACTGACAGCCTCACTTCTTATCAGCAACTAACTCACAAATACGTTGTGCCTTGTTTTTTCTATTTTTTTCCTGTCTACAGAACAGCTGAGGTAGCAAAAACTATCAGAAGAATATTATACACTGAACAAAAAGAACAAAGGAGAAATAAATCTCAAATAGATCAGATCCCACCATCACCATGACAAAGATGACATGAAAATCACAACAGCAATGAGGAAAAGCAAGTGTGATGTCATCAGGTGACGCAGAGAGCCTCCCTTGGGCTTAGGTTGTCCTTCCACCCGCACATCCCTGCTTTTGCTGCTACCGTCGGCTGACCTGTATCGACGAGCAGACAGTGTCATTTATTTCAGTATCTATGGTTTGTTTGTTTTGTTTTCTTTTTTTTTACTTTCCTGTTCGCCCGATAGCAAGTGCAGTAAACTGTCACATAAAAGGATTCGTGATTGTATGCCAATTGGTTTCTAAGTAAAGATATTCACTCATCTAGGCACTGACCACGGAACAATGAGTACTACCACGAGAAAATGAGGTAATAGAACGTATCTTTCACACTGGCTTCTGTTATGAGGAGATGTTTCTAGAATCTGTTAAGTATGCGGATATTTGGGTAGTCACGCAATCTTCCTACAAGAGAATTCTAGAACACATTAACATGATGTAAACAAGTGAAGTAACGTTCTATACATAGTTATTGTTGTAATCTTTCGAATGTTTTAGAGCTATCAATGAATGTATTTAAAGAGCGTTATCGCACAGCTCTACACTTACGTACGGAAGCTCGGAGTTAGTCTAAAGTGGTCAAGAGTTGTTTGGAGATTGTGCCGTTCGCCGTGACTATCTGAAGGAGAATTGAAGTTGTTTGCTCTCAAGTGGATATATCTCAAAGGAGTTCGTGAGTTTAAAGTGTCACGTGGTGACTGAATTCATTTAGATTTAAAATAAGAGATAGCTTGTTAGCGTATATAAGTTAAGCGATCGCTCCCTTTGTAGACTACTCGAATTATTTCAGTTGTCAGTTTCAAATAACTAGTTGAGTTCGTAGCGGAAGTACGTTTGTCATTCTTTTCTGTACGGACAGAGAAAACAGGCTAATATATTTACATATTTGTCTGTCATATCGTAACAGTTCTCTTACTGTGATAAGGCGAAAGAATCTATTTTTAGATCCGGAAACTATTTTAGCAGACCAATGGCTGATGTCCTTCTCATCACGTGGTTGTAATTTCAATGCGCCATGTGGAGACCGCGCAGCCATGGAACGAGATATAAATAGATTCCGTGCTAAAAATAGATTCTGTCCCCTTATCATATTAGACGGGGTTATGTTCTCTTTCTTCGTTTTCTCTTGGTACCACATGTGTTAAATCAGATCCCGAGCACCTCAGGCTAGCGCTTTATACAAACACAGCCAAGGTTAAGATAGTCAGAATATGCATGATTTACTTGGTGGTCAGAATGAGGCGTTCATAAAACTCCATATCCTGTTCAACATCACGCCACGAACTGCCTCCATCCGTAGAGTACTGAACTTTGAGTCCAGGAATAGCCACTTTGGTTTTCAATTTGTTGTTCTTAACTCTGAAAAAAGGCAATTTCTATACTTAGGGCTTAAATCGTATTCAATGATATAGAAATACTGCGCTGTACTGTAAACATTGAAACCTCACCTGGCTCCAGGTGGAGGTACGTGGTAGACCACGCCCATTTTATCCAATCGAGCAAGCTCCCTGTAGCCCAGGCTGTTAGCAAAGTTTTCCCAATCCTTTGCCCTCTTCCTATCACGTGCTTTCTTGTCCGCGACGTTTTCCCATGGTGCCTTGTGCCAGGCACGTTCGGCAAGGGCTATCATACGCGGAAAGATCATGCGGTTCATCTGGTCAGCGGTTCGCACAGTCTCTGTCCAAAGATGTCCTGCCATTCCTAAGGGAGAGACGTCAATGAATGGAATGGAAGAACACTATACATTTCAATGGCTTTTTTTGTTGAGAAATGATAGAATCGGCTTCAGTCAGTTTTAATGTGGCCGGTAAGGATGGATTTGCCAAGCCCATCATAAATACTGAATGAAACACATGAACGGTAACTATGAACGATAAGGTTACCGTGGTAGTATCTTAGTTCTTGAATATCACCTCGCAAAAAATATATTGCTCGTCTAACCTACAATATTTTCCTTTTTCTCCAATTTCGGACACATTCCTTCTGTCTTGCAGAGTTCTTCTCGAGTGAAGGGAGCCCCAGACCGTTTGACCTCCACATTAGCAAACAGATCATCAGGCATAAAACCAAAAACCTTGCGCGTGTCTGTGAACCGTGTAGCCCAGTAAAACCCACGCTCCTCTGGGTCAGGCTCGTACGGGTGGTCAAAATACAGGTGAGTGGCTTGGGACATAACAACCTATTACAAGTGAAAACATTAACAACGATTCTGTGAAGGTCGAAAGGACATACTTATAAAGAAATGCAGAACATCACATACTTGGATTCACACTTTTATTACTTCCATTTTGAAATCACAGGTGATCCCTGCAATGTGACTGGCCCATAGCAGTGTGATTTATTCACGAATCGCACTACTAAATCGCATCTTTTTTTTTAGCCAATGAGAATAAACACAAAAATAAAACAACCAATCAAATTTACAATAAATTTACAATAAAATATTGGCACTTGACTAACAAAAATCCGGTAATAGGACTATTAAATTGAGCGGTTTCAAAACTGGATGCAATAAAGTGCTAATTGAACTTCGTGTCGTGCAATTTTGGTTTGAAATCATACTTGTGGTTTCATATTTAAAATCACCCGTGTGATTTCATACTAAATTGCACTCCACTCAGTTCAATTACCATTATCAATTACCAACACTGGTACTGGCCCAACGTGGTAACAACTGCTATATTTTGTAATGTATATTTTGTATTTCATTTTTTCTTCCACTTAGCATTCATTACAGAAATATTTATTTCAGAAAATGAGATACTACTAAGTCAGGAGAGGGGCACATCTAGGTAAACTAATATTGTGTCCCTTAGTAAAATTGTATGTTATTAACAGCAAAAAAGATAGATAGAGTATAAATATTGAACTTAGGACAGCAGAACATATATATAGTACATATATAATTATATAATATTAATACTGAGCAGCACAATAACTTGTCAATGCACGTTGAAATTGTTTTTTTCGAAGATTTTTGGCGTATGCAAGAGGGAATATTTACGATTACACGTGGAGTAAAATGCACTACGAGTATGATACGTATGCTGCTCAGAGCGTAAAAACAGAGGAAAACTCGTACCTTTATCACCATTAAAGTATTCAGAGAACAATAAACACGTGGTAGATTTAACTATATCAGCTATACTATATATCTGTTATATTGAATTGGGTGATTGTCATACTATCTTTCGTAAAGATTTTACCCTCGCAGTATTGGCCTATTGACCAATCTTGTCGTCACAGAGTACAGCGGAATCTGGTGCTAACGACCCCGAACGTACCGACACGAAAGACGGGTATAATTGAAAACGTTGCGGTTCAGGTACATTAAGGCACAAAAGTTATTCGTATCGAGTTTTAATCTCTGTCAGTGCAATTGTAAAAAGTAACAGTCATTCATACTTGATATCCAGCATTTGCCAACTCGTAAGCTCTTTTACCACTTCCCCATTCCCAGATGTTATTCCATGCGTAACCAAACACTTGATGGTTTTTAAGGAAGGTTCTGTCGTACGGTACATTATTGTCATCCATTAGACCGTCCTCCCAACCTGCCAGTTCTAAACTGTAGCTCGCTGTTATATTCGCCACACGTTCCACAAAGTAATCCTTCAAATCATCAACGATGCTATCACTTGAATAGTTTAGTCCCAGTTCTTGCGCTAATATTTTACATGCGGGCGAATTGGTCCATGCACCATGTGCCACTTCATCTCCACCAAAATGATAAGTGGTCAGAGGTTGTGAGTCGTTATGGATCTTCACTACAGCTTCAACCAGGTGCTGAATAAAGTTGTAAGTCGACTCTATGCAGGGATTGATGGCATCGTCAGAAAAATATTGCACTGACAGATAGCGAGATGTATCATTAGCTTCAGACAACAGGAATCTCTTGGCTTCTGCTTCGTTTCCTTTAGCTGATAGTTCATCGTGGCGTGCTAACATTGCTTTTATGGGAGAGTTACCGTGTCCAGGCATGTCGAATTCAGGGATGACCTGTATGTGACGTTTGCTTGCATACTCCAGTATTTCTTGATACTCCTTTACTGTGTAGTAGCCTGACCCCGAGGTAGAAGAGTCAGGACCAGACCCCAGTTGGGACAACAGGCACGTTTTCTCATCCAAATCAAAGCAGCGTTTACTACCAACCTAATAAGATGTAAGCAGATCATGTAAGCATACACAGAGTACCAAACAACACTGTTCATTGTAGCTCACTGTTACATGTTTAAGTGCTTTTTAAAGTGAATGGTGATAAGTAAACTTGATCTGGGCCAAAACCTTCATCCTTTCATGCTGTTAAATAATAAGAAACTTGTTAAAAAATGTTACGCTCAACTTAGGGTCCACCTCAGGAACTACGGTTGCAAATGCCCAGCTTAGTGAAACGCTCCCCGGCGGTATTCCCGATCATGCTTACGATTTCGTTATGTCGGTATTAAGAAACAGGCATGAGCCATTTAGCCGTGTTCTTTATACGGTTTGGTCGCTCGAGTGAGCCAACCTGTAAGCATGTTATTTAACAATTATTCACCGAAGGCGAAGTGATTCTTAGTGAATATTCACCGAGAATCACTGAGCCTGAGGCGAATAATTGTTTTAGTATAAATACACAGGTGATTATTTCAAAAAAGAGAAGAAAAGCATTTTACAACACGAAAAAGTTTTATTTCATCAAAAGCGCGCCAACGACTGGCAGCCATTTTGTTTGTCGAGGTGATTATCGGCTGATAATCCGAGATAGCGAACCAATCAGAGCGCGCGATTTTGTATAATCACCTGAGTATTTATACTAAAATAAGTTACTCACTGAGCCAACCTGTAAGCATGTCACAATAAGTCACTCAGTGAGCCAACCTGTAAGCATGTCACAATAAGTCACTCAGTGAGTCAACCTGTAAGCATGTCACAATAAGTAACTCAGTGAGCCAATCTGTAAGCATGTCATAATGAGTAACTCAGTGAGCCAGCCTGTAAGCATGTCATAACAAGTTACTCAGTGAGCCAGCCTGTAAGCATGTCACAATAAGTCACTCAGTGAGCCAACCTGTAAGCAGGTCACAATAAGTCACTCAGTGAGTCAACCTGTAAGCATGTCACAATAAGTAACTCAGTGAGCCAACCTGTAAGCATGTCATAATGAGTAACTCAGTGAGCCAGCCTGTAAGCATGTCAAAACAAGTTACTCAGTGAGCCAGCCTGTAAGCATGTCACAATAAGTCACTCAGTGAGCCAACCTGTAAGCATGTCATAATGAGTAACTCAGTGAGCCAGCCTGTAAGCATGTCATAACAAGTTACTCAGTGAGCCAGCCTGTAAGCATGTCATAATGAGTAACTCAGTGTAGCAGCATGTCAAAACAAGTTACTCAGTGAGCCAGCCTGTAAGCATGTTACAAGACATTATTCTTTGTGGCAGTGGTGACTTTCATTACCTGAGTAAGTTCTGGTAATCCGGATATTTGAAGTCTCCATCCTTCGTCATCAGTGAGGTGAAAATGGAACTTGTTTAGTTTGTACATTGCCATGACATCTAATAATTTCAACACGTCACTCTTTTTAACAAAGTTTCGAGCTACATCGAGATGCATTCCACGGTACGCATATCTGGGACTATCAATGATCGACACCCCATGAACCATCTGTTGACTGTCAGTCAGGAGAGCCAAAAGCGTCTGAACGCCGTAAAACACGCCTGCCGCTCCCTGACCAGTAATGGAAACAACTTCATTGGCAATATCCACTTGAAGGCTGTATGACTCATTCGTACTAGGGAAATATTGATTGTTGTCTGCCAGCATGGAAACGTCACCAATGGTGAGTGCAATAAGCTTCGTCTGTTGGGTCTGTGACGTCGACACCCTCAGCATCAGCTTCTCTGAGGGGCAAAGGGCATTACATAAAGGCTCTATTGCTTTGCACACTATGATTCTAACAAAAATACTAGTTCACTGGTGCATTTGCAATGCTCTATTTGCATGTGCGGTACTGACTAAGCTTTTTTGTTTTGTAGGACAAAGCGGGAAATCCAGGGCGGACAAGATACGCGCATCTTGCCCGCTCGGTTAGCCAATCAGAAGTCAGGATTCGTCTCCGTGATCTTGCCTGCCTGCAGAACTAGCCATATAATAAGATCTATTGATCTGTAGTAACAAACCTACCGCTTAGAGGAGCAGCTTCGTTCTCTAGTCCTGGAGTAATGTAAACAATCCATTCCTGGGTGATTTGAACTTTTTTGGATTCGACAATGTTGATACTAACAGGTGTGGGGACAACCTTGGATGGTGCTTTTCCAAGATCAGATGCTTCAATGATCTCAAAGCGTTTCTCAGGCGTGTAAGGATCGTAAACGTCATCACTAAAACGCTTCCATTTTTCTTTTCTATCAAACGGTCCAACAAAATCGAGATCCTCACTAGTGGTACTGGTAATGACTTTAGGGGTAAGGCCGCTGGCTGTGACATACCATTTTGGCATAACATCCGTTCGAGCTACGGACCAATGAGCTGCCTTGAATTTAAACTTAAAAGACTGGCCAGGTACAATGTCTTTAAAATCACTCGTTGTCTCGAATTTATGAAGGCATCCATTGATGTGGGTGAATTTGATGCCATAGCCACCGGGTAATACGTACCCCGCTGGATTGTGTGCCAGATGCGTGGGCTCAACGAGTCTAATATTGCAGAAGTGCACAGCCCAGTTGCCTTTTGTTATGGCTGACTGACCTTTATTGGTTAGTGTTACCTGGGCTAAAAACGTCGGAGAAGATTTATCAGCTGTTGCATTCAGATTATCAAGCACATCGTATCGTACTTCCATGTTGGTTGCCAAGTTATCAAGGTCTCTTTGGCTAAAACCTTGCACTAAAATAGAACAACGGACAATGTCTTTTCAGAAAAAGAATTTGTGACAGTGTTCTACATGTGGAAACTAAGAACTGCACAACTGCATTTAAAACTTGTTACAAAATGACCGAAACGGCCAAGAAACTGAAGATGAAAGTCCTGCTATCGCATTCGATTGCCACTCCTATCATCGCAAATGGAAAAGACACAGACCAATGCTTCTAACACAAATATACAGACAGAAATATGACAGTGAAGTGTTGCGTGTGATGTGATGTAAGAGATCTAATATCATATTCAATGTGTACACGGTGGCAAGTTGAGTGACAAAATCTTTCTGTTAAGACGTCAAAGTACGACAGATAGTTTACGCACAACAGAACCAAGATGAACTGGACACAAAATCTAAGCTTTTCTCCTACCCCCTGAAATCAACAAACAAAAGGTGCCGAATACCGAAGGCCAAAACTTTAGCGGGGGAAGTACAGGAAAAGACCCTGGGAAACAATCAGGAAACGCTTCCGATTTCTGACTAAAGGATATAAACGTGATAACGAGGGAAGCTTTAGTCTCCGCTCATATTGCAGATAGTGTTTGGTAAGTTTTTGTTGCATTTATATTGTGTGACATTGCAATATTATACTCTTTTGCACACAAAACAATGAGAAAATGAATAATAAAAACGTCATTAAGTGGTTGAAAAAAGAGACTTGATATAGTTAGCAACTTGGTAACGAATAAATCAACTAAATATACTCTAACTAAAGAGGCAGAGACCAGCTAATAGACTATAGAATTTGCTTTGAAGAGAGCCAGCCTTGCACTAGCAAAACGAAAATAAATCTGACAAGGCAGGCACGTGCACGAGAATTTGCTCCGCGAAAAGGTGTAGCCACTGAATGAGCGCGTTGCTAGTCAATATTGACATTTCAAGCATCTTCCTGGTAGCTATGAAGGGCACACAAAATAACACACTGGAAATGGGTCTCAAAAACGAGCTACTAAACTTATCTCTTTCCCTTTCACTTGTGATTCTGTATGCTTCGATAAGTTCCTTTTTATTGAACCACAAAAACATCAAAGTTTGCAGTTCGATATTTACATTTGGTTGTTGTAAAAGAACGTGACTATTACGCACTAACCTGGCAACATAAATCCCTCGATTATCATCATCATTAGCAAGAGGACCACGCTGGAACACATTTTACAACTTCAAGCCGCAAGATAGTAAAATCGGGTGACAAAAAAAGCGAACAAGCAATACGACTGCACCAGCCAACAGTCCCCTTTACTGATGTGGAGCCATTTATAGTCTGTCACGCTTACTTAGTCCCTGTCCTTTCACATCTGTTACGTACGTGTTATTAAGGGAGGGCCGGCTCAAGTTGACCAGCAGACATCACTGAGAAACGTTATCATCACCTCTGACCGTTAATGATGGCCCCTGTAACAAACGAGTGGAAAACGCGGGAAACAACCAGAAATTTTACACAGCTAGAAGTCGACACACACTGAGGAAAAGTCTAGTCGCATTAAAGCGACCGAGAATTTCTCAGAAAAGCTTCATCGTCAGCTCGGTGTTGGATGCAAACCCAACTTACATAAAGCGGAAGTATTTACGTACAGGAAATGTCATTCAAGTTAACATTAAATCGAGGCTGTATTGCATCAGCCACCATGTATATATTTCATAGCCACGTGTAACTTCTAGTTAGTGCGAATGTCAGTGAAAGAAGAACAATAAATGTTTGGTTACAGTTGATCTTGGAGTCTTCAATCCACCGAAGAACAAATGGCCACGCTTGCAACAGGTTATGGGCCCAGCAGAAGGCTCATGTTCGACGGTGATGTTACGAAATACGAACTTTGGGAAGTAAAATTCCTGGGACTTATGAGACTTCACAAGTTGTACGATGTTCTCCTAGCCGAAGGTGAGCTAGATGACACAGAAACGGAAAAGAACATTGATGCCTTCGCTCAACTGATCCAGTACCTGGACGATCGAAGCCTGTCCTTAATTATGAGGGATGCGAGGGACGATGGCAGAAGAGCCCTCCAAATATTGAGGAACCATTACATGGGAAAAAGCAAACCACGTGTTCTTGCATTGTATACAGAACTAACTTCACTGCAGAAAGCCCAAGACGAATGCATAACAGATTATGTTCTACGTGCTGAAACAGCAGCTGCATCGCTCAAATCCGCCGGGGAGACAGTGAGCGACAGCCTTTTGATTGCCATGGTACTGAAAGGATTACCTGTGGAATACAAAACCTTTTCCGCCATTGTTTCGCAGCGCGACGACAAGATTCAGTTTCAAGAATTCAAAGTAGCCCTTAGGAGTTATGAAGAGACCGAAAGATCTCATATGCCGCCACAAATTGGAGAGGACAATGTTATGAACTGTAAACAGAAACATTCAGCATCGAACGGACATATAACATGTTACTCCTGCGGTCAACCTGGTCACAAATCAAGTGAATGTCGCATAAAGGAACAAAGGAAGAAGATTAATCACCGATGGTGCAGACACTGCAAGTCCAAGACACACAACACAGATGTTTGTCGCAAGAAGGACACAGCGAAAACCGTGAGTGACGATAAGAGGGGCGCTTCATTTGCGTTCAAAGTGACTGTAGACTCTCTTAACGTAACAAGAGAAAATTCCTTATTAGTAGATACAGGAGCTACTGCTCATATTCTCAATGATAAGTCCAAGTTTTTACATTTTGATGATGATTTCAAACCCGAAAATCATTACATAGAGTTAGCTGATGGCAGTAGGGCATGTGGTGTTGTGTCTGCCAGGGGCAGGGCACAAGTTACTCTGCATGATGTAGGGGGTGTTCCCTATGAAGTCTTTCTTGAAGACGCTTTATATATACCTAGTTATAAACAGAACATATTTTCTGTTCAATCTGCCGTTTATAGGGGAAATTCCATACACTTGACACCAGATTCTGCTGAGCTAAGTACACCAGGTGACACCAAATTTGCTATGAAGAAATATGGGAAATTGTATTACCTCAACTATGCCGATTCCAGTAATGGTGCGCACAGTGCGGAAACTTGGCACAAAATATTGGGGCATTGCAACATGCATGATGTTTTTAAACTAGAAAATGTTGTTGAGGGGATGAAAATAACAACAAAGCCCAAGGGTAAGCCTGAATGTGACACTTGTGTAAAGGGAAAGATGTCACAGTTTCGAAATAGAGAGCCAGATAGTCGTGCAACTGCACCTCTGGAGTTAGTACACACTGACTTAGCAGGTCCTGTCACACCAGGGTCAAGGGATGGTCACAATTATGCAATGGTTTTTGTGGACGATTTTTCTGGTGCCTTTGGGGTATATTTCCTAAAGAACAAGAGTGATGCCATCACAGCAATGAAGCAGTTCTTGGCTGATACTGCACCCTTTGGTACAGTCAAACGATTACGATCTGACAATGGGGGTGAATACGTTAGTGATCAATTCAAATCCTTATTGTTAGATAACCACATCAAACATGAGCTTACAGCTCCCTATTCACCCCACCAAAACGGGACAGCTGAGAGAGCATGGCGATCGCTTTTTGATATGGCAAGGTGTCTGTTAATCGAAGCAGAGTTACCTAAACAGTTATGGACCTATGCTGTCATGACATCAGCACATATCCGCAACAGGTGTTATAATTCCAGAACAGGTAAAACACCTTATGAGTGCTTGACAGGTACCAAACCAAATTTGTCCAACATGCATGTATTTGGTTCATTGTGTCACGCTTATGTACAGAACAAAACCAAATTAGATGCTCGAGCTAAGGAAGGCATTTTTATAGGTTATGATAGGTCCAGTCCTGCATTTCTTGTTTATTACCCTGATCAAAACACCATCAAGAAAGCCAGATGTGTCAAATTCAGTGAGAGATTCGACCATAAAGAGGAAAGTGTTGAATTGTTATCTGATTCAGCCAAGTCCAAAGAACCCGAAATGCAAAAGCCTGAGATTAAGGTAGAAAGTGTTAAGCGTTACCCCACTAGGGAGCATGTCAGACCAAAATACCTTGATGACTATGCAACAGGGGAGGAACTTGATCATGCAATTGATGATTTTGCAAATTTTACAGTTGACTACTGTTACACAGCTAGAAATGTTCCACAGTCATATGAATGTGCCATCACATCCCCAGAGTCTGGGAAGTGGAAAGTTGCTATGGATGAAGAGTTAAATTCACTATGGGATAATGACACATTTGAACTCACCTCCCTACCAGAGGGTCGGACTTCAGTGGGGGGAAAGTGGGTTTATACTATCAAATTAGGTCCCAATGGAGAGGAAAAGTACAAAGCCCGTTTTGTTGCAAAGGGTTACTCCCAGGCCCCAGGTATAGACTATCACGAGACATTTTCTCCAACTGCTCGTTTAACTTCGGTTCGAATGTTAATGCAATTAGCTGTTCAAAAAGGTATGGTTATCCATCAAATGGATGTTAAGACTGCTTATTTGAATGCACCTATTGACTGTGAGTTGTATGTTGAGCAACCTGAAGGTTATGAACAAAAAGGGCCCAATGGACAAAAACTTGTTTGCAAGCTAAAGAAATCATTGTATGGCTTGAAACAAAGTGGGAGAAACTGGAACAGTATGTTACATGACTATCTAACACAAGAAGAGTTTGTACAATCCTTAGTGGATCCTTGTGTTTATGTCAGGACTACTGAAAGTGGTCAAGTAATTTTAATTGTATGGGTTGATGACATAATTATTGCAGGTAGCAACACAGATGTGTTGAAAGAATTTAAAGAATGTCTTATGATGAAATTCAAAATGAAAGATCTGGGTATTCTATCATGGTTTCTAGGCATCCAATTCAAGTGTGGAAATGGGTATGTTGAAATGAACCAAACCCAGTACATAGAAAAGATTTTGTCTCGGTTTAACATGTCAGAATGCAAGCCAAAGGCAATCCCATGTGAGCTGGGTGTAACTAAGGGCAGTACAGTTAATGAAAGCAATTTTGAAAATGTAGGTTTGTATCGTGAGATTGTTGGAAGTTTGATTTACCTCATGACATGCACAAGACCTGATTTGTGTTATGTAGTCACATATCTTTCTCAGCATCTATCAAAGCCAATGAAGGCACATTATGCCATATCAAAACAAGTGCTGAGGTATCTAAAGGGTACTCAAGATAGATGCTTAAAGTTTGTAAAAGGGCCTGAAGTGAAACTAGAGGGGTACAGTGATTCAGACTGGGCAACATCCAGTGATAGACGAAGCATCAGTGGATATGCTTTTAAGTTATGTAGTGCAAGCTCACTGATATCGTGGAAGAGTGCAAAGCAGTCAGTGGTAGCACTGTCTTCTTGTGAAGCTGAGTATGTAGCATTAGCCATGGCTACCCAGGAAGCTAAATTTCTTAGGCAACTATTAGCTGATCTAGTGGGTCCCCCTTGTGAGGTTATTCGCATGTATGTAGATAATCAAGGGGCAATAGCACTGGCTAATAATCCTGTGCATCATAAGAGATCAAAGCATATTGATGTTAAATACCACTTCTTAAGATTAGAGATCCAGAATGGAAACCTCAAGCTGACATATGTACCAACAGAAAATAATGTTGCAGACATTTTTACTAAGCCTGTAACTAGGGTTAAACTTAATAGACTACTTCCATAAATGTTGTAAAGTTGTGATTGAGTGGGGGTGTTGGATGCAAACCCAACTTACATAAAGCGGAAGTATTTACGTACAGGAAATGTCATTCAAGTTAACATTAAATCGAGGCTGTATTGCATCAGCCACCATGTATATATTTCATAGCCACGTGTAACTTCTAGTTAGTGCGAATGTCAGTGAAAGAAGAACAATAAATGTTTGGTTACAGTTGATCTTGGAGTCTTCAATCCACCGAAGAACAAATGGCCACGCTTGCAACACTCGGGAACAAATAATGGTCTCCCAGAGGGGAGGGGGGTATGGCATATTTGCTTGCCACGTAACCCCTACCCTCAATTCCCCCATCCTTCTATAGAGTTTTCACCAGTTTCTGTTTCCCTGTTCCCTAAAACAGGAGTCATATTCCTTTGTTCCCTACGATATTTTATCTTTATTCCCTTGTTCCCCAAAGCCCCTGGGAAACCCTTACACGGTCCGTCCACTTCGCGTTCAAGAATGAATAAAATAAAAACGAAACAGTGGACGCTTGACGTGCAAAAATATATTCACTACTCTCAAATCCGAGTTTCATTCACGCTGTCTTCAGCCGGACTTTCTACTCGTTTTTAAAATGCTGAATCTCACTTCTCTCTAGAATAAATGAACAAACATTTCATGAAGGGTGCTTGCTTTTCATCATTTCACTCACTCTGTCTAAGGCCTTTTTTTTAATGACTTGGTTTACGGGACATTTCTGGAAAAAACTAATGTCGGAGGGGGGAATAAAAATAAAAATAAAATAGAATATTCAACCTTTTTTTTCAGGCAACGTGTACAATTTTATATCGGAGGGAAAAATAAGATGTTTCGTAGCCAATATAACACAAACCTCGTACCTAGGGCTCAGTTTGGTGCTCTAATACATTACAGTCCTGAGTGTAACTCGGCACTGGGTGCGAGGTTGTGTTGGTAGACTATTACATCTCACGAAAATGAATGAAAATAAAACACACCTTGGCCATTTGAATAGTTTTATTTCCGAAAATATGACAATATGAGGTTTTATTTTCTCCGCTTTTAAAAATAAAAAAAAGCACATTTGAAGTATACGATCGGCGGGAAAAAAATAATACAAAATTTTCAATTTTATTTTTTTTTCTGAAATCGGGAAATTCAACGTCGGCGGTCCCGTAAACCAAGTGATTAAAAAAAAGGCCTAAATAAACATGTTGAATTTTTAGAAAGGGTAGGACTGTCTGGAACTCGGCATACTTCCGAGGCGTCACGTGTTTTATCTACAGTTTACAGCATACAGGTTGCTGTTCTTGTTCGGATTGCAAGCACAGAGCAAAAACACAAGTGTATTTAAACAAAAAGCCAGCCCCGAGCACGAGGATGTAGGTGGTCACATGACTGCATTACGTAAGTAATGAAACAATAACATTATAACAGTCCTGGCAGATTTTTTTTCCTGAATAATGATAATAATGATAATAATAATAACAATAATAATAATAATAATAATAATAATCTAAAACCAAAAACACCCACAAATAAGGCATCCTCAGCAAAAGCTGAAACCTGTGAAAATCAGAAAAGATTGAACTCAGGGTGCCGAACACCGATGTGTTCTGTAACGACCATGTCTTGGCTTTACTATGCGACTACTCGGAGCAAGGCTACCCAAACAAATCATAAATTATCCAATCACGATCGAGCACCTGAAGAATAGAATCTCTACAAAAGTTTCATATTTCGCACCTAATTTGCTCTACTGGTGACTGTAAAAAACACATCAAGATTGAAAACGAATCATCTCAGTCGGTACAAACTCGCCTCAAATCTGTTGTTCAACATCAAAACAGACATCTTTTGTTTAAAAATGCACATAATAAATTTGCTCTACTGGTGACTGTACAAAACACATCAAGATTGAAAACGAATCATCTCAGTCGGTACAAACTCGCGTCAAATCTGTTGTTCAGCATCAAAACAGACATCTTTTGTTCAAAAATGTATTTGGGTGGCCTTGCTGAGTAGTCGCATGTAAGGTTTACAGCAAGGGCACTTACCATTTGTACGGAAAAACCGAAAATTCCGGTAAAAGTTCAAATGGAACGGTTTATTCCGGTGGAATATTTTCGGAAAAAAAGTAATACCTTCCAAGGTATTACCTTTTTCTCGGTTGTACCGGAATATCCGGAAATTTCTGTACCATTTGACAATACCAGTGCCAGGTTCCTCACGATGATATTTGCGAGAGGACAGCATAGCAGATATCGCGAATGATCGTGATCACGTGTTACAAGTTTATCAATGCGAAAACTGCTTGTTCTCTTCGCCAAATCTCTTCCAGTTCCTCCAACACACCTATCGCACCCCAGGTGTGAAAGATTTAAGTTTTGGTTGTTGATAGTTATGTTTTTCTTTTGTTTTGACGGTTCGCGCTTTTGAGCTAAGTAGCGCAGGAAAGCATTGATACTAGGCCCCAGCTTACTGGCGTCCGAGACTTCAGATCAAATGGTACAGATAAATTCGTTCCCTTTCCTTCACGAGAAAAAGTACAGTACAATTTGTCTCAAAAAATTCACCGAAAATTCCATTCAAATGGTAAGCGCTCCAAGTAAACCACGAAATTGCTTTGTTCATTAACCAATAGGAATTAGGTGGAATTTCAAAATATCATGCTAATATCGTTCGTCTCACTTGGTTAGGTTGCCGCAGCCACCCAAGCTTCAAATTAGAACCGTTCCCTTCTACAAAGCAAACCAAAATGTCTTCAAAGTCCTAAGAGTTATCAAATGTCTACAACCAATACGCAACTGATGTAAATACCTTGAGGTTAAAACAAGAAAAAAAAACCTGCAGGAATCGAACAACGGTCGAGGCCGAAGATAATGATGCCTAGGAGATGTCGTGATGGAAATCGTCTCTATTTTTGTCTTGTTGGCTCAGTTTTATTGTTCACTGCCGTGCAGCTCTTGTTCAACGCAAATGACCAAACTCCACGAGGTAGGTACACAACTTGTTAGTCTTCAGTTTATTTAACGAGTTTCACTTCACCAGTGCAGTTAGATCTCAGTCCTATTTATCTCCAATATGAAAGCAGCCTGCGGAAATGAAGTTTATTCATGATGCTCGTAACTGAATGGATCGTAACCTTGCGAGCACCCTCAGACCGTCAGAGAATCAGGCTAAATGAATCGTGCTGTATCTTGTTAATTAGAGCAACTAGAGAACTGAGCGAGTTGTTTTGTCTTGCATGACCTGGCAGAGTATTCTGTGCCTACCAGTCAATGTATTAATGATGATCGGTTATACCAACATTATTTGGTTAAAGGTTTTATTTGCAGAATCGAATAACAGCATGTCAGTCCTTAATCACAGTGACATTAGTAAGTGGAACCCGTCGAGGTCGAGTCAATTTTTTATGTCTTCTTCTGTTTTTGACCAGGTTTTAATTTCCGAGTCAGAAGTACAGCAACTTTATTTCTTTAGGTTGATTAAGAATTATTTCTTGCAGCATTAATTTGGCCTACAGTTTCTAAGAATCAATTGTTCCTCGCCATCCAATAAATATCTTGATAAATTCGAACCTTTTTAGACTACTGGAGCACAGCTTAGTTCCATTTTAATGACAAACCATGAAATTGTCGATAAGTAGACATATATTATCAGTACTCGGCGCCATCTTGTAGCCAACTGGAAAGGTTATAATGGTTCAGTGTAGATTGGAATGGACTCTGGAATGTACTGTTGGCTCTGAATTCCATAAAATGCCAAATTTTGAATGTTTACAACGGAACATGATGACACTGTGTCTAAAGGCTTCACAAAACTAGGTAAGGATTTAAGGTTTTTACGGCACCCAAAATAAAAACATATCAACAGTCAGGAGCCCTGCAACATTATCAGTACTTGTCTTACGAAACATTTGAGGTATTCGGAAGCGGCCAGCAATGTACTGTTCAGTAGCTTTCCACAGAATGGTCATATTTCACGGTCTCATACACAGATGAATAGAGTACAACCAAACTGTACACAGCGGAATAAAGGAATCATAATACAGTACAACTGGTCACACTGAATGCTGGCTTCGTCTACCAAATTAATAAGGTACTAGATGATGTGAGTTTGTTTCCTTCCAGGATTTCCAACCACTTTACTAACATCAGTTAACCCGAAGACCAGTGCACAGGCAAGCCAAGAAATGTCAGCCCCTACTCAAAACCATAATGAAACACCTTTCACTCAAGAAAACATCGACTATATGGCTGCTAACATGGAAGTGAGACTTGAAGTGACGCGCTTGAAGAGAACACGAATAACTTTGCATAATAAAGGAAATGTACCCATCACTCATGGACCATGGGCTGTCTACTTCTGCACAATTGCGATAATTTCTGAAACTCAGAAGTCTATAAAACTAACTCACATAAACGGATGCCTCTATAAGTTTGAACCAGTTCCAGGGCTGTTTAAGTCAATACCTTTAGGGCAATCCTGTGAATTCGAGTTTCAGTCGTTTCCAAGAGCTCGAACTGATACCATGCCAAATTGGTATGTCGCTGCAAGCGGACTTCAGCCAAGTACAATTCTAAACACGATTGGAGAGGACGTCAGTTTTGTTGATTCTTCTGATAAATTAACATGGGACCGGTATAAGAATGCACCTAATGTGTCTGACCTGTCTCATGCTCCTATTATGGTCACACCAACTCCAAAGGAAATCATCAGAGAGGACAGCACTAAAGTGCTGACAATTGAACAAACTGATTGGCATATATATGGTGACAAAGGATTAGAAAATGAAGTCAAGTTTTTGGGAGGTAAATATCATATCATGACCACTATTGCACATCCGTTTTTACATCTCTACCCCAATTGTTGTCGTCCATTCAATTCTTTTTGCTCGAGAGATAATTCAAATCCTTGCTTTCCATTGCTATTAATTGGCTTTTGCTATAGCCACAACTTAAGTACCTCCTTTACAAGGTACAATTAAACAGTTCTAATTGCCAACTGTGTAAAACTTACGTTTGAATACCTGCAAAGGTGACACACGGTTGATGACGTATCATGCAGGGAGTGGTGTTGATTGTTTTGCAGGTAAACTTGGACTAAAGATGTTTTCATCATCAAGTGAAAGGTCAGTTAAGGTCATCAGCCTTTCACTTAAGCCATCTGACAGAGACCATCCATTACCCTTTACCGCGCATGAGTCATACAATCTACACGTGAATATAACACGGCAAGTAATCAGCATCTCGGGTTATAAACCATCTGGAGTCTTTTATGGAGTCCAGACTCTCCTAGCGCTGATTAATGAACATGGCCAGGTACCTCAAGTGTCAATCGCAGATTATCCGCGTTTTTCTTACCGTGGTTTGATGGTTGATGTTGGTCGTAATTTTATCCCCAAAAAAGAAATCCTTAAAACTTTGGATGTAATGGCGATGTACAAGATGAATAAATTCCACTTTCATCTGTCAGAAAACGAAGGATGGAGACTGGAGATTCCAGAGCTTGAGGAACTGACCTCAGTGAGTGGCCATAATATAGTATACTTCAACATAGTGGCTATCTCATGTTAAGCCGGTTACACAAGAGCAATTTTTCCTTAACAAATGTCATTGGTCGTCATTGGCAATGTTCATAAACTCATGTGTATGAACAACAAGTTTTTTTGGACGAGTTTTGCCTTCACAAGTCTTATTTGTGGGTGTGAACAAATTAACAAGTTTTCTGTGAAAAGTTTGCACTGTAGCCAGCAATACAATTACACAGCGGACGATAAGAAACAAACAACGGGCGCCATTTTGTTATCCGCGCCATTACAGTCATCATAAAAACAAGACCGCTTTGCGTCCGCAATTTTTCAATTTTCTTTATAAGTTTACCTTACCGACCCGTACAGACGAGCAAGTTCTGCAGGCTAGCTTTTGAACAAGTGCACTTGTCAAGGAAAAACTTGACAACTTTTTCTTTACACGCCAGCAAATAAAATTTGTCAAGTCAGAACTTGTCGTGGAAAACGTGCTCATGTGTAAGGCTGCGTTCATTATGTATACTACGGGGGGGGTGGGGGGGGGTAGAGGATTTTGATGGGGGATCTCAAAATTTAGGAATTGGAAAAGGGGGAATGTCAAGGGCCAATAATTATGTGTATATTGTCAATCATTGTCATTATAAATGTAATCATCTTGATCATCATCATTGTCATCCTGATCATCATTGTCATCTTGGAGGGGGGGTATGTTTTTCCTTCTGGTCAAGTGGGGAGATTCGTAAAAAAATATGTTGTGATTTGGGGGATCTGAAAATATTGCAGTTTAAAAAAAATCCTCTACCCCCCACCACCCCACACCCCCACCCCCCCCCCCCGTACCCGGTAGTATACATAATGAATGCAGCCTAACCGGCTTTACTGTTTTGGTTGTACGTTCATAGGTCTGTTTAATACTCTAGCATACAATCATTTACAATAATAACTATTCGCAGATAAATCAAAACTAAACAGAACCTCAACGCACCAAATGAACTAAGTTACCGATCAAGTAAGTCACTGTTCAAGTTCTTTCCATTCTGCAGGTTGGTTCAAAAAGATGTCACGATCTGCAAGAAAAGAGTTGCATCCTACATCAACTGGGTTCAGGCCCTGATACTCCTAACCTGAGTAATGGACACTACTCTATCCTAGATTACAGTGAAATCCTTCGCTACGCCAATGAACGCCACATTCAAGTGATACCAGAGTTTGACCTGCCAGGACACAGCCACGCAGCCATTAAAAGCATGATAGCCCGATATGACAGATTAGTACAGCAAGGGAATGAAAGGGAAGCTAACAAGTTCCTTCTTAATGACTTTGAAGATCGCTCTAAGTACTTGTCTGTACAAACGTACAACGACGAGGCTGCAAATCCGTGTATTAACTCAACTTACACTTTTCTAAATCATATATTGTCAGTTTTAGAAGGAATTCACTCAGAAGTGCAACCTTTGAACGCGTATTTTTTCGGTGGAGACGAAGTTGTCAGGGGAGCTTGGAAGGAATCCCCTGCCTGTAAGCAGTTTTTCACCAACTCAACAGAAGACAACGAACCAATCAGACATAAACTTATAATGCAGTATTTTATAAAGAAAACGTCAGAAATGATACAAGGTTATGGTTTCCAAATGGGAGGTTGGAGTGACGCCTTCTTTGACCAAAATGGCCATGTGTTGCCCAGAAAAACGTTTCGAAACAGAGAACTTGTAGCCTACTATTGGAGTGGCAGTAAAGAGATTAAAAAGCTTCAAAGCTTGTTGAGCGAAGGATACAAGGTACGTACCGTTGGTTGATGAAGTTCCTAACTACAAGAAAGTTGCACAGTTCTGATGTTACGAAAAAGTCTCCTGTTAAACAAACATGAGTTAAGAGGTATATGGGATGTTAAGTCTTGAGTTAAATGAAATCCAAAACCAATTTAATATAATCTGATCAAAGTATCTATTATCCCATTCGACACCACCTCCCCCTGTATCCTTCACTTTCCACATCCCCCCAGATAAGATGCTCATGCAGATAAAACGCACTTTTGTAATTTTAAAAGCTACATGTACAAGGAAACACTTTGGTAGAGTAGTCTAAAACTAAAGGCCAGTCTACGACATACTTCTGGTAATATGTATACAAGTCTTAAGCAGCTTTCTTGAGGTGAAAATGAAGATTCTTTCTTGAAGAACGTCTCAGCTTTTGCATTCAATTTTGTTCTTGACGACGCCAAAATCCTGATGATAATAGACTAGAATATGAACAATGAAGTCTTCCTTGTCCCAGAATCTCTCTCTTTTCCTCAGTTCTTCTCGAGAATTAGACTCTTCACTCTGGAGGACGAGTAAAAGAGAAATTCTGGGGACGATATTACATAATATTATTTCTGTTTTTCCTCTAAAAACGCAGTCTTTCTTAACTCGTCACTTTTTGTTTTAGATTGTTTTAACCCCACCAGACATTGTGTACTTTGATCATCCTTATGAGCCAGACTACGAGGAGCGAGGGAAATACTGGGCCACACCGTCTACAAGCAGTCAGAAAGTGTTCAACTTTTCACCACTTCAATTAAACAAGGCCAACAACAATGAAAGCCATCACATAATAGGTAAAGAATTTATACCAGGGAAGTAAAACATTCACTAAGATGGAGCCAAAAAGGCACCATAAGGCATTGAGTAGATACGACCCTTATATCTTGATGAAGGTTTTGAAACAGGACCTAAGGTATTCAAAATAATATATAGTTTAAATAAACAAAAAAAAAAACAAGAATATTATCACCCAAGAACGATGTCATTATGAGATAATAATCTTTTACAATGCGACTTCTCGAATCAAGGCCACCCAAATATATTTCCATACAGTTTTGAATGTCAGTTTTTGACGCTGAACAACAGATTTATGGTGAGTTTAAGATGATTCTTTCTCAATCTTGATATGTTCAGTACACTTATAGAGCAAATTACATGCGTTTTAATTAAACGAAATATAAAACATTTGGAGAGATTCTTTTGTTTAGATACTCGATCGCAATTGGATAATTTGTATCATCTGGAAAAATTTGTTTGAGTGGCCTTGGTTCCAGTAGTCGCACTGTAAACACAACAAAAACGTTCATCGAATGAATAAACCAATTAGATTCTAGAATTTTGAATAAACCCAATTTAATTCTAGAATTTTGCTTCACCGTCAGGCTGATTTTTGTCAAGATTTCTTCATTATGTTGTATAAACAATGTGAAAATATGTTCCTTTTTCAAACTGCCAGCCCGTTGTCCTTCCGACATACGCTGCTGTTAAGGTGATCAACCATACTATATTTAGCAATTATTCCACGAAATCGAGTCGTATATGAGCTAATAGCCAACGAGGCGCATAGCGCCGAGTTGGCTATAGCTCATATACGACGAGATTTCGTGGAATAATTGTTTTATTATATCTCCAAACCCTCGCTTATGAGACACTGGATTTAGTTTGTACGACAAGAATTGACTTTGTTTTTGTTTTTGAACAGAACCATGTTGTTGTCTAGCCGACATATTGTAGAGCCGATGTGTAAAAAAGTTTCAAACACGAGTCTGGCTCGTTTTAAAACATCTCTTTAATGTACTTGTCAATTTTTTTTCGAGTTAGCAAATTAGTTTGAGAATTTTAAAGTGGAAAAAGTAGGCAGAAATAAAATTAAAACTCAGTTTACGGGCTTCACAGATCTTTCAAAATGGCGGCTGTTTGTAAGAGTTTCACTTTCGTTCGTAGTAAACAATTTCGCAATATAATTTGCTCACTTACCGTCGAATAATTTCATTCCATATTTATTTGCTTCGGTAGTATCTTTTTGGTGAATGATTTTTAAGCAAGACTTGAATTTCTCCCTGTATAATTCAAGAAAGCATCCCTCCATGATGGCCGTTTTCCGTGCCAATGGTATATGAGCTGATATACTATGAGTAGGGAACCAATCAGAGCGCGCGTTTGCCCATATACAAGGGTTGCAGATATAATAATTAACAATTATTCCACGAAATCGAGTCGTATATGAGCTAATAGGGACTTTAAGCAACGAGAACTGGAACGGGAACGGCGACGTCGGAACAGCGAAAAGACTGGGGAGAGAACGCGGTCGTGGGGCGAGCTTTAAAGCAGTTAAGCACGCTACCGCGAAACTGGGACGGCAGTCATGGCACGCCAGTTAACCAGTTAAGTTTGTCTGTCTTGTTTTTCGCTTAAATCGGCAAGAAACCAGCTTTTGATTAGCGATGACGATATTCTCTTGCTGTACGACCCAAACAGTTCGGAAAATTTGGATTTACCATACAATTCATTCAAGTATTTTGATTTCGATGTGCTTGAGGATGATGAATGTGTTTCCGAATTCCATTTTAGAGAACAGAGAATTCTTTCGGTCCTTATTTCAATCACATCTACACATACACGAAATAAATAACAGCGAAATATAAAATTTACAAACAACAACACACGAGTTCTCACGTGAGAATTATCGAAGTTATATTTTTAGATCAGGTCTGTTGTCAAATGTAACATGTTTTCGTAGCGCACATTATAAAGTTAGATCAGAAATTTTTCAAAGACGCTTCAGTGTACTGAATTCCTACGATTGCACATGAACTGAAAATAAAATGGGCCAAGCGACGCTGTTATCACCTTGGAACTTGGTCTAGACAGCGACAGAAAGGTTCTGGCTTTTATGTAAAATCATTTTAATCAATTAATGACTGCTTACTTCATATAACTTCAGTTATGTAGCTAGGCCAAACAAACGAGAAAAATTCTCTACGGGTAATTTCATTTTCAAACAAAGAGCTTATTGCTTTGCTTTGGTCTTCAGTTGCGCTTTCCCCTTTACCAAGGGGACAAACTTTTCTGATAAAAAATGATTATAAAGTATATTTAGACTTTTTAGTAGTCACTCATTGCTTAAATGTCATTACGTACGACAAAATAGCAAAGAAAATAGGATTTTAGTACTCACGTTTTCACACAACCGGAGATTGCCTTTATTCACGTTCCGACGTGACGGCAACGGCAAGATATTTTCCGGCAGACATGCGCATTATGAGATTTGGGTTTTCCCGGAGGCCTCTCCCGTCGCCGTCGCCGTTGCCGTTCTCGCTGCTTAAAGTCCCTATAGCTCATGTACGACGAGATTGAGTGGAATAATTGTTTTATTATATCTCTAAACCCTCGCTTATTAGACACTGGAATTAGTTTGTACGACAAGAATTGACTTTGTTATTGTTTTTGAACAGAACAATGTTGTCGTCGAGCCGATGTGTAGAAAAGTTTCAAACACGAGTCCGGCTCGTTTTTAAACATCTCTTTGATGTACTTGTCAATTTTTTTCGAGTTAGCAAATTAATTTGAGAATTAAAAGTGGAAAATTAGGTAGAAATAAATAAAAACTCAGTTTACGGGCTCCACAGATCTTTCAAAATGGCGGCTGCTTGTAAGAGTTTCACTATCGTTCGTAATAAACAATTTCGCTATATAATTTGCTCACTTACCGTCGAATCAGTCAATGCCATATTTATTTGCTTCGATAGTATTTTTTGGTACACTTTTTTCAAGCAAGACTTGAATTTCTTCCCGCCCAATTCAAGAAATCATTCCTCCATGATGGCCGTTTTTCGTACTATGGTATATGAGCTGATATACCATGAGTAGAGAACCAATCAGAGCGCGCGTTTGCTCATATACAGGGGCTGTAGATATAATAAATTTCAGTATTAGTCACTCCTCTTAATGAGTGCCAAGGAAGTCTCCATTTGATTGACAGTGTACTAGTAATGTTAGGAGAAGATGAATACTGATTTCTTCGGTGAAAGACGTGAAGGCATTTTCTGTTGTATAGGCATTGAAGGATGTGTCTGGACTGAGACCATCCGCACCGCTGACCAATTGTATAGTATGCTTTTTCCACGCCTTTTGGCACTTGCCGAGCGATCCTGGCACCAAGCACCATGGGAAGGTACAGCAGACAAGGTAGAAAAGGAACGGGAGAAAACTACGGACTGAGAAAACTTTGCCAATACGCTCGTATACAGGGAACTTAAACGTTTAGACAAAATGGGTGTAGGATATAGAGTTCCACCACCTGGGGCCAGGTGAGTATTACTCCAGTGTAGCATAATGGCTCACTTTCACCACTTTTCAGTAATATAGTGATATAAAAGATACCTCTGAATACTACTTGCTTTGTAAAATCTCAAATTTCATTTGACCTCTTCATGTCTCAGTTCTTTTCTTTTCAGGGCTAACACTGAGGGCGCTTACCAAAAGTCAGAACTAACCAGCCAGCAGGTCAAATTGAAAATGAATTAGGCTTCTTTCGAGAGTTTTCGCTAAAAACCTGTCACTGCTATACATGCTCTGTAGAAATAAACTGATCTGGCTGGACAGCTCTGATTGATAGTGGAATTCTCTTTACAAATGGACTGGTCTGACCGGCCAGGTTAATGGTAAGCGTCCTGAGATAACAAACCCCGACTTAGTTTTCATGCTTGATTTCTTTTCACGAAGAACTAACCTTGGTTATTGCTTGTCTGCAGAGTAATTGACAAAAAACTGAAAGTGAAAACCATGTTACCCGGCCTAAAAGTAGAATACTCCACAGATGAAGGACTTACGTGGAAAGATGTCATACAGGAACCTGACGTAAATGGGAACGTTTTGCTAAGAACCAGGTGAAAAACAAAACACAACAAAACTGTAGCTAATGAAATTTTGAACTATAAGACCAAATATCAAGTGCATCATTCGGCCGTAAGCCTCAGTGTGTGCATGAGGTCAAGCTCCCTAGCAAATCTGTCCTTCAAATTACCCAGTTAACCAACACTGAAAGCCATCTTACCGGGAAGGTTTGTGTTTACATCCAGGTATGACAAACTGCGTTTTATTGGCTTGGAAGCAAGTCATCACATAATTATGAGGATTATGAAGGATTATGGAAGAACAACTGTGGAAGGGATTAACAGTAAAGAAAAACCAGCTGCAGTTTCGGCCCTGACATTAACGTCACAGAATTCACTGAAGAAAGTTCATGAAATAAAGACAGTCCTAGATTTTTACCGATATCATGTACATATCATATCTACCACAATGTCACAGCACATAAAACAGTCGCGCAGGTAATAATACTCGCCATGCTTTTGTGGCATGTTGCAGTAGTCTAATCGACCGCTAGAACAGTGCACAAAGGTTTGAACAGTTTGTTTCTTTTTTATCTAGCAGGAAACAATCACTCATTGCTTATATTCTTTGATCCGTGCAGATCTTTGGACAATAAACGCTTTAGCAGAGTGATAGAGGCCAAAACGTGACGACAAGCACAAAACTGCAATCCGCTCAATCAGCCAATAGCCGCCGAGTTCAAAGCCGAGGGTTGAAACATTGCACAAACTGTGATGAAAAAATTTTTAATGTCATTTGTATTAGACAATTAATTTACTCTTACTGAATGGGGCGTATAATTCTCACTAAAAAGAAACATGGTAAAATGAAGGCTGGGTCTATTCTACAGGTCACATTTCACAGGTCAGCGGTACACTGTGTTGTCGATTGGTAACTAAGCCAAACAGTTGCACACCAATCTAGAACAAATTTTGGATAGTCATTAGGGCTAGGAGACTCTTTTGAGCTTGTTTATTTATCTGTAGAGCGGTGACCTGTGCTTTGACCATTGGAATGTGACTTGTGAAATAGACCCCCGTAAATTGAACATGAGCGAAAGCTTACTGTTTCCTCATGTGCTTTACGTTTCCAGTATGAGGAAATATTCCAACAAGACAACTTTTCCTACAAGTGAAATTTATTTCGGCGTCCTAACGGTTTTTCTACCAGATCACACTTCATCATGAATAATTGTTTTTTTAGCACGATCTTTAGCTGATTGAATATAAACAAAGAATGGTCCGTATTGGGAATAACCATCTATACAATCATTGGCTGATTAAACATGCAATAGCGTATTGCAACATCCCCCCTCTTTTAGAGATAATGACATAATTGACTAGAAAACTAGCATAGGATTCTTGCACCTGTGTGTACTCTAAAGTTGGAACACATTTCATACCCTCGTATGTGCTACAGTTGAGATGCTGATCCGAAAATTTGTCAAAACACAATTATTTATACGATACACTATAAGTACATTTCTCTTAAATTGTTATAGTGTCTCTAGATATGTTCAATTAGTCTCGTTGGTGGTCTAATAGTTCGTCGTGGACGAGACAACGCAATTCCGACCGGGGTCTTTCCCGGCACACACTGTTTGGGCAATGGCTGATCAGAAACATCGGCTGTTGTTGAGCTGGGCTGCTTGACAAGTCCAGGTACCGGTGACTTTGGTTCGGTTCCGGGAATTGATGGCACCTGATTTAATTCTTCTGGTTGGATCTCAATCGCTGGACGAATATGGCGACGATTCCTGAAATAGCGAGCACCGGATTCAGCCTGTACCTCATATCGCCTGGGCGAACTTTCATTTGGATGCTGTACCACCGTGGCTTTCTGCCAGATTGGTTTCTTGGGATCTAACTGGAATCGGATACTCTGAAATTGTTGTAGATCTTGAAGTTTCTTGGCTGTCTGATCATAGCCATCACGTTGGGCTTGTTTCTGTGCTAGTAGCGCCTCTCTGCTGATCTCCAGATTGGGATGCAGATATTGATGGATGGGAAGGAGTGCTCTATATTTCCGCTGGGAAAGCATCTCTCCTGGGCTGAGCTGACCTGGTCTGATTGGGGTCGCACGATAAATTAACATTGCAAGATGCGGATCAGAACCCGAGTCTTCGGCTTTCTCCATTATGCCCTTTACTACTTTGACCATGGCCTCTATGAAACCATTCGACTGAGGATACCTTGGGCTAGAGTGTTGCACTTCGAATCTGTACTGCACGGCAAATTGTTTGAATTCTTGAGACACGAACTGGGTTCCCTGATCTGCGTACACCGTTGCTGGTACCCCGTATTCTGAAAATATTGTCTTGAGAAGACTTATCACGTGTCTCGCCGTCTGATTGGTTAGTTTCTTAACAACAGGAAACTTGCTGAAGTAGTCAGCAACCAGCAGATAATGGTTAGAACGATGTTCAAATATGTCAACTCCAAGTTTGAACCATGGCAAGCTGGGCACATCATGCGGTACCAGTGGTTCCCTCTGTTGAGCAGGCTTGTACTTCATGCATGCGCCACATAATTTAACTGCATTTCTCACGTCATCCGAGATCCCGGGCCAAAAGACTGTCTCTCGTGCTCTCAACAGAGTTTTCTCTTCTCCTAAGTGGCCCACATGAAGATCCTTAAGATACTCTGCTCTAAGTGAAGTCGGAATCACAAGTCGATGTGCTTTGAATATCAGGCCATCTTCGACTGCAAGTTCTTCTCGGTAATTCCAATAATGTTGCAATCCTTCTGGGAGTTGCTGCCTCTGAAGCGGCCAACCGTGAAAGATATAATGCCTTAACTGGTTCAAGGCTGGATCAGCAGTGGTAGCAATTCTGGTTCTGTCAAGTCGGTTGTCTGTGGCTGGAACAGTTGAAGTGATGTGATGCACTGGAATCACATCCATCTGCTTTGAGTCCATAGGTTTTGGACTGAGAGGGTCGACTCGACTAAGGGCGTCTGCAATTGAGTTGTCCTTCCCACAAATGTACTCGACTTGAATTTCGTATTTTGCAAGCCTCAGAAGAAGTCTTGGAAGTCTTGGGCTGGCAGAGGCAATACTCTTCTTCCAAATCGTTTCTAGAGGTTTGTGGTCTGTTTGAATTCTGACTGGTTCACCAAACACATAGTTGTGAAGCCTCTCCATAGCGAATACCACTCCTAGCAATTCCCTCTCGATGTTGGAGTAACGTTCCTCGGCAGGAGTGAGAGTTCTGGATACGTAGATCACTGGTTTTCCTTCTTGCAGCAAAACGGCACCTAATCCTTTCATGGAAGCGTCAGTCTGAATAACGTGTTCTGCTTTCCGGTCAAAGAACGCTAGTACTGGGGTCCTGGAGAGCTCTTCTTTGATGGCATCGAAGGCATCTTGATGGAAAGAGTCCCAGGTCCATTCCGTTTCCTCCCGAAGCAGTGGTTTGAGTGGTTCGAACAGTCTCGTCAACTTGCCTGAGTAGCGTTTCAAATAATTGACCATTCCCTGGAAACTCTGCAGAGCTTTCTTGTCCTTTGGTGCTTTCATTTGTTTAATGGCCTCGACCTTTCTGTCGTCTACCTTCATACCCTCTGGCGTGATGGTCTGTCCGACGAAATCGCACTTAGTTGTTTTGAACTGCAGCTTCTTTGGATTGAGCTTAATTCCGTTCATTCGTGCCGTTTCAAGTAACTGGAGTAGATTCACGTCATGATCCTTGGAATCTATCCCTTTCGTAAGGATGTCGTCAATGCATCCCGTGATTCCTTTCACATCTTTAAGGACCGCATTTAACCTCTCCTGAAATACGTCTGCACTGACTTTAAGACCAAAGGGAAGTCGGAGCCACTTGTATTTTCCCCATGGAGTATTGAAAGTAGTTAAGAGTAAACTTTCTTTGTCCAGTTCCACCATCCAATACCCTGACTTGGCATCAACAAGTGTAAAATATTTTCCTCCGTGGAGTTCAGCACTAACTTCGTTGATAGTCTTCGTATAGTACTGGTTCCTTTTGATGCTCTTGTTAAGGTCCTTTGGATCTAGGCATAGTCGAATTGATCCATCAGGCTTAGAGACAGGAACGACGCTGTTGATCCAGTCTGTGTGTCCCTGGACTGATTCAATGATTCCCAAACTGCACAATCTTTCAAGCTCTTCTTTGTATGCTGCTTTCTTCTTCTCAGGTACTGCTCGAGGTGGATGCTGTACAGGATGGGCGTCTGGCTTGAGTTGGATGTGGTACTTTCCCCCTGGGAGTTTTCCTATACCTTCGAATATATCTCTGAATTCGGATAACACGAACTCCTTTGTTATGGGCAAACAGTGTCTCTTTCCATTCAGGATGACAGCATCATCCAACACCTCGCATGTAGGCTTGTTAACCTTACTGGAATCAGGTCGCAGAGCGTTAACACTTGTATGGATTTGCGGCGTACTGGTTAAGGAGGGTGGGGTTACCTCTGGAAAGGCAATGTAGCCGACTTGCTGGGCTGTTTCTCTGCCTAGGATGAGATACCCTCGAGTATCAGTCACTTGACAAGTCGCCATTTGTGGCTGTTGTCTAAGACCAGTATGAATCGCAATAGTGCACGCTCCTAGATTTGTTACAGGGGATTCTCCGTATCCGAATATCTGCACAGAGGTAGGGGTAAGACTCTTGTCTCCAAATAAAGATTTGTGCAGATACAAAGGCATCACGTTGCATCCTGCGCCTGTATCGATCTCGCATTCAACCTGATATATGGGTCCTCCACTTGCTCTACTTAACCAAAGAGGCTTGATGTGCTTGCTTGAGGTGTCATTAATACTCTTCACATGAAAAGTCTGAATATGGTGAAACATTGTGTGCTGGTCGTCCTGTAGTACCTGTGGACCAAACATCATGTGGTAGTCCTGTGTAGGATCACGAACTGAAGTCTGATTGACACTGGCTCCTGTCAGCGGTGCTTGTAAACCATGTAATTGAACCTGCCTAGGTTCACCAATGGTACCTTGTTTACCTGTTTTGCTCTTGCAGCACTTTTTGTAATGTCCTTTCTTTCCACACTTGTAACAAATAACATCCTTGGCCGGACACTGCGATCTAGCGTGAGCAGGTTTTGCTCCACAACAAAAACAAGTTTGTCTTTTTGTCTCACCATGCTCTTTATCTTTAGACGTTTTGTCTCGATTTGCCCACTCCGTTGATTTCCCGCCTTTTTGATGCTTTGTTTGCACTTTGTGAATCTGTGTTGATCCTTGCTGTATTGCAGTTGCTGCTGCAGTTGCTGTACTGAGAGTCTGCATAATTGATCTTTGACGATCGCTGTTGTACAAGAGAGTTGCAATTTCAATCACGCGTTCGGCGGTAAGCGAGTCCTGGTCTTCTTCCAAACACTTTTGATAAACGTTTGGATTCTTTAGACCGAGGAGAATGGCGTTCCTGAGAGCCATGTCCTTCGCGTTTTCTGGCCATCCGCATGCATCAGTTACTAGTCTGCACTTTTCGATGTACTCTGGTAATTCCATATCACCTTGAGTGAGCACTTTGTACTGTGTAGCCGCGACTAGTTTGCTCCCTCTGGGTTTGCATTGCTCCTCCACCTTTCCGAGATGTATTTCCCATTTCTTGCGATCATCGGATGAAATTGTTGCCTTGTCCCAAATATTTTGTCCGCGTTCACCCGACCACTGATAAATGCATAGACACACAAATTCCGGGTCTGCCTTGGTCATCACAAGACCTCTGCATAAAATCGACACCTTCTTTTTCCATTCTAGGAAACGTTCGTGAAGTTTTCCGTCGTTTGTCCAATCCAAGATTGGTCCTTTCGCGAGAACTTCCATGGTGAACTTGTGGCCTGTGAACACAAAAATATTCGCTCGAACTCTGCGATTGTCGATTAGCGATAAATTTGTTCGGTTTTCAGATCGTAGACTAGACTTTTACTCCTGACACCATGTTTCCTCATGTGCTTTACGTTTCCAGTATGAGGAAATATTCCAACAAGACAACTTTTCCTACAAGTGAAATTTATTTCGGCGTCCTAACGGTTTTTCTACCAGATCACACTTCATCATGAATAATTGTTTTTTAGCACGATCTTTAGCTGATTGAATATAAACAAAGAATGGTCCGTATTGGGAATAACCATCTATACAATCATTGGCTGATTAAACATGCAATAGCGTATTGCAACACTTACAAAGTATCTCCGATAGTAAGGCGGACAAGCAGCGTGTCCAGGGCGCGAAAACCGGGACTGGCCGTTCAGTACAGCCATTCCTGGAGCACAATTAAGATCATAGCAGGAAATAAGAGAGTCAAGCGCCTTGACCAATAGACCTTGTGCGCTTGTACATTTTGTTTTCCCAATACAGATCATGTGATGATACTCAGGAGATTTGATCCTTTGTCTTGCTCATTAAAAACAGTGCATGCAAGCATGAATATGTCTGCCTGCACTTTATTTAATGAACAAGACAGAGGCCAAATCTTCTGAGCATTATCATATGATCTGTATTGGGAAAACAAAATGTACAAGCGAATAAGGTCTATTGCCTACGCTGCCTCGCCAGATATCATATGTAAGATATCATAATCGGGTTTAAGATATCATAATCGGGTTTTTGCATTTAATCGGGTCCTCTCCAGGAATGGAAGTAATTGTCTTGAGATATCAAGTGATCATGCGATCATTTCACGAAATAACGAAACAAATTCGAACATAAGTCGAATCTTCGACTGTTTCAGTCGCAGATACGGCAAAAGTCGCATTTAACTCAAAACAGTCGAACGTGCAGAAAGGTTGTGATAATTACTGGAGCTGGAGAAGAAAAATGGCTGACATGCGGCGTTTCGCTCTCTCCATCGTACTTTTTGTTATATTTCTTCTCCTCACCAGAAATCTAACCGGTAAACCTATCAGGAAAGTACGCAAGGATATCTGGATAAATGTCGAGTCATTGGTTGTTGCTGGAGATGCCTCGGTTGCTTTTCGTGCAAATGTGCCTCAAGACACGAAACGTTGTACCTTGGTGGCTAATTTTAACTACAAGTTCTTGGTGGCTCTTAACTTGCTCAAATACGCCTTGGCTGCACATTTGGTGCTGTTATCTAATGATGTAGAAATTCAGCCTGGTCCTACTCCAATTAAATTGTTGGTAAGTTCTAGCGACAGTTCATTCTCAACGATTTCCTCTTCACCACGTTCTTGTCCTTCGCCATGTTCGAGCATTGATGGTAGTGATTATGTTGATTCGACACACCTTCACTTTGATCTTGCATTGCCGTCTTCTGGACTCAAGATTGGTCATTGGAACGTGAATCGTCTGACATCTGCAAAGCTGGACCAGATTAAGCTTTACTTATCCAGGAAGGATGGTAAACCACAAGTTGATATCATGTTTTTGAATGAAACGTTTCTCAAGCCAAATGTTTCTGACTCCTTATTTAATGTCAATGGTTTTGATATCTTCCGAAAGGACAGGCCCCAAAAAGGTGGTGGAGGTGTTATGGGATATGTGAATGCTGAGTTGAAAGTAAAAAGAAGGACTGATTTGGAACGATCTGATTTGGAGATTATTTGGTTGGAGGTATGTCCTTTCAAGTCTAATAGATCGTTACTTATTGCTGGAGTTTATCGCCCACCCTCGTTTTCTAAGGAGGATGACATAAACCTAGAAAAAAACATCGAATCTGCTTATTTACTAAACAAGAAAACCATCGTTTTGGGTGATTTTAATATTGACAGCAACAAGAAAAGTACATTCAACAAACATCGGCTTACTGTGGGACTAAGAAGCATGCATTTTCATCAGTTGGTTGATTTTGTCACCCGACCAATTAGTGGAACTATTCTTGATCATGTTTACACAAACCACTCCCATCATATTGTGAATGTCTGTTTTCGTGACATTGGATTGGCTGATCATTTGCCTGTATTTGTGACCAGGAAATATCATCGTTCAAAAGAAGCTATTGCGAGGAAAAGAATTACATACCGTAACATGAAACGGTTTAATGAAAATGACTTTCTATCAACTCTTAATGACGTCCCCTGGGATACACCTTTTGTTTTTGACGATATCGACGACGTTGTTGCTGCATGGGAACTCCTGTACAATGAAGCTGTAGATAAACATGCTCCTTGGCGTTTTAAACGTGTTGCTCGCAGATGTCAGCCGTCATGGATGACAAATGAAATTCTTGAACTTTTGATACAAAGAGACAATCTGTTAAAGATTGCTAAGCGAACGGGGAACGATAATTCATGGTTAGATTACAAGGCTGCAAGAAATAAAGCTGTTAACAAACTTAAATATGCTAAACGAAAGTTTTACAAGACTGCATTTGAAAAAGATAAAGGCAACACCAAGGGGATTTGGAGAACAATAAAACGCCTAGAGGGAACTGGAAAAAGACAAGAATCAATCATGCGTCTTAAAACAGATAATGGTTTTATTGAGGATAAACAAGAAATTGCAGAATTTCTAAATGAACATTTTACAACCGTTGCAGATCGTTTGAGATCACTACTTCCTGATGTTTGCTACGATCTCTCGAAACTAAGAACCTTTGTTGCTTCAAGAATAGACAAAGATGTGAAGTTTACGATTCCACCCATGACAACAAAACATGTCTTAGGTATCCTAAAAGATATTCAAGCTAATAAATCTACTGGCATCGATAACATTGGCGCTAAAATACTAAAGATAGCTGCTCCAGCTTTAGCTCCTTCTATCACAAAAATTATAAATTTGTCCCTGTCATCTGGTATTTTCCCAAGCAGATGGAAGATAGCCAAAGTCACTCCAATCTTTAAAGATGGTGAACGTGACGATGTAAAAAATTTTCGTCCAATTTCTGTGTTACCTGTTATGTCCAAAATTATTGAGAAGCACGTACATAAACACGTCTACACATACATGAGTCGAAATAGCTTGTTGTATAGTAAACAATCTGGTTTTCGATGTCATCACAGCACTGAAACAGCACTTATAAAGATCATTGATCAGTTGCTGTTTGAACTGGATAACAATCGTGTAACTGGCATGGTAACGGTAGACTATCAAAAAGCTTTTGACATGCTTGATCATTCTCTGCTTTTATTAAAGCTGAAGATCTATGGCTTTGATGAAAATGCTATTGCTTGGACAAAGTCATATCTGCATCAAAGGAAACAGTGTGTTCAGTTGTCTGGAGCACGATCAACTATGAGAGAAATCTGCCATGGGATTCCACAAGGGTCCATATTGGGGCCTCTATTTTTTATAATCTTCATAAATGACCTTCCCTTGCACATTGGTAATGCTGAGCTGGATTTGTATGCAGACGATACTACTATATCGAAGTCAGCTGATTATAAAGAACTACATCAGCTAATAAAATCCTTGGAGGAATCTGTTGTCAATGTTCAAGATTGGGCTGCTGGTAATAAGATGCCACTGAATGAAAAAAAGACAAAGTTTCTACTAATTACTGGGAAACGTCTGGCTTCTATGATTGGTGAACTGAGTCCACCAGTACCGCAAGACATTAAGCGAGTTTCAAGTACAAAGTTACTTGGTTTAGTTGTCGATGATAAACTTAGTTTTAATGAACATATTGATTACATTTGTGGAAAGCTTGCGAAACGTATTGGAATACTAAAGAGGATCAGAAACTGTTTGTCAGTTAATCAAAGGCAATTATACTATAACGCTATTATTAAGCCTGTTATGATGTATGGATCTATTACATGGTCTATTTGTAGTAAAGCAAATCAAACTAGGGTATTACAACTGCAAAAAAGGGCTGCAAGGGTGATTTTAGATTCCTCAAGACTATCACCGTCAGTTGAACTTTTTAATAAGTTGGGATGGCTTCCTTTCTATGAAGAAATTAAAGTGAATAAATGTAGTTTGACTTATAAACGTGTAAATGGTGAAGTTCCATCATATATTTTTGAAGCGTTAAAATTGAATAGCCAAATGCATGCTAGAAATACCAGACATGCAAATTTAAACTTGATTTGTCCTAAGGTTAACAGGAAAACTGAGGGTGGCAAAATGTTCTCTGTTACAGTGGCTCAACTTTGGAATAGTTTATCATTAAATTTAAGAAGGCAGGCATCGGCTAGCTTGTTTAGAAAGAAATTTGAAAAGTTGTTATTAGATGAACAAAAATTTTTAGTACATTTTTGTCCGTGATTTGCAATGCATTAGCTTTTATATACTTTTTAGGTCTGTATTATTATGTATTTAGTCGATTTTTAGGTGTTTATAAATTTTAATCTGTATTTCGTGAGGGCTACAAGTTTGTTAGTACTTTTGTACTATTATGTACTACCCTCGTTAAATAAAGCCGTTACTTACTTACTTACTATGTAAGTAACCAATCAGTCACGCTGCTTCGTCACACAAGATATCTTATGTAACTGAAGAACTAAAGACCCACTTTTTAGTTACGTAATCACATATATTACGTAAATCTATGAATGTGTGGTCCGCACACACAGTGTTAGTGAGACTGACCGGAGACACTGATGAAACGTCAGGCAATGCGGTCAAAGTCTCTTACTTTAAGCAGCGAGGGCGAAGTCTTTGAGCCAACGGGCAGTGTCACGACCTTAAGCCACGGGAGTGAGATGTTGTCATTCAAATCTGAAATAAGCAGGATTTACACACAAATATTAATGAGCCTTAACAGCTTAAGTTTGCCATACAAGTTCAAGTCCGTACAACGAGTGTTTTGCAATGAAAATAGTCAGTGGCCGGGGTAAATGGCTTAAACTGGATGAAACCGGGCAGTAGACCGCTGCCCAGCTAATACAATGAGCCATGTACACTTTTTAAATATCAATTCCCTTAACCCTTTAACCCCTGAGATCAAAATCTTAATTCTTCTAACTGATCTCAAAACATCTTTCATTACATCAATGAGGAGATTTTGATGTTATATCAAAAAAAACCTATGTGAGTTTTCAGATTGCATATTCTCATGAGCTCTACAGTTGCCTTTGTAGTAATATGTTTAAGAGAAGATGCATGTTGGTCACTCTCAGGGAGTAAAGGGTTAAGTGAGATTCAGGGGAGCGAAAAAGAAAAGGGCCGCCCTGTGTGTTCGTATACCTCACTATAGTACAGTACTAAAGTGAAACTGGACTTTAAAACTATGTCAGATCAACATAGTTCAGGATTATGTATCAACACGAGTCTGCCCGTGATAATTTTAGCGGTAAACTATCGTTTATTGACCTTGAGCTATGGTTATGGCTGAGCCCAAGTGTGTCAGCAGGGAGCTTGGCGTGAAGAGAACATACATATTACTTATCTTCCAGGGAGCTTTTAGGCAGGGTGAGGGTTTGATTGTAACAGGAGAGAAGGGAGCTCAAACAGTAGCTGATAAATATGGCAGTGAACCATGGAACTTATTGGCCCAACAATGAAAATCTCAACCAGGGGTTCCAATTGAAGGGATTAGTTTTCAGTTATCTTGATCCCAATTAACTTGAACGTTCAAATAATATGTAATGTGCCTTGGACTGACTGAACCCAAACTAAATGCACTACTATGTAAGCGTGTTTATAAGTTGATTTTTAGCTTATTTTCAAATTTGACAGGAAAATCTCTGTCCTTTTTAGCTTATGGGTTATTTTTAAATTTGTCAGAAAATTAAACAGAGATTTTTAAGCTTACGGGTTATCAGAGATTTTTCCTCTCTGTCCTTTTTAGCTTATAGGTTATTTGAAAATTTGGTGGGTGCTTTAGTGTTTATAAGTTGATTTTTAGCTTATTTTCAAATTTGACAGGAAAATCTCTGTCCTTTTTTAGCTTACGGGTTATTTGTAAATTTTATCAGAAAATTAAACAGAGATTTTTAAGCTTAAGGGTTATCAGAGATTTATCAGAAAATTAAGTTTTCCTGAGTAGTGTGTTTATAAGTTGATTTTTAGCTTATTTTCAAATTTGACAGGAAAATCTCTGTCCTTTTTTAGCTTACGGGTTATTTGTAAATTTGAGGTGCTTAAAATTTTATAAGTTGATTTTTGGTTTATAAAATAAAAAATGATTTAAACGATAAAATAATCACTAACAGAAGTGATTATGGAGCAAAAAGAAAATACTGTAGAACAGCCAAAAGAAATTGGCAAAAGAATAAGAAGATTAATAGTAAAACAGTTAAATAAAATTATGAATGAAAAAGGTAAAAAATTACCAAAAAATGTAGTTTTCAAAGAGTTGCGTAAAATTCCAGAAATTGATAAATTTTTTGAAAATAATCCAAGTCAACTACAAATTCCAATTACAGAAATTGGTTTATTTCACGATAATGACCTAAATCAACCACAAAGCCCAATTCTTGATGAACCGGTACCTAAAATTAATGCCCCAATTCTCAAACCAAAGAAATTTTTTAATTGGGGGAATTATTCATTTAAGGTGCTAGATAAAGATAAGTTTTCCAAAAAGCTTGAAGAATTAACAAATGAAAACATCATAAAAATTACTAATAAGGAAACTAAACCAAGAAAAAGGGTAAATGTATCTGATAGTGTAAGAGATGAATTGAAGGAAAAAACTAAAAAGAAAAGAACAACAACCCTTAAAATATTTTCAATAAACCCAAATGAAGACGAACCACCAATTCAAAATAATCGGGGAATAAATGAAAATATTATTAGAATTAGGAGGAATCTAAATAATGATTTGACAGAAACAATTTATAATGAGTTGGAACCCCAAATAGAAATGGGGGCAAGAATTGTTTTCAGTTTTACTGCTTTGATTCAAAGAGGAAATGGTGAAATAGCTTATCACGTACATACATTTAGAAGTGGAGGAACTTTTAATTCCCTTTCAGAAATAAAAAAATACATAGAGAGGTGTGAGGGTGAGAGATTGAGTTTAGAAGGAGATGCTTGGATTAGAGCATATTTACCCCCAGAAAAGAAAATTAATAAACCAGGTGTTAATGAGGGTGGAGTTGAGTTTAGAGAAGTACAAATAAAAGTTATTAATACTAGACAGCCTTTAGTTGGGTGCGGAAGATTACCTGATGAATTACGAAAGAAAAGATGTATTTACTCTGTAGATGATAAAGATGATAATCTCTGTGTATGGCGGTGTTTGGCTATTCTAATGAATATTCTTGCTGGTAAACAAAACCCTGAAAAGTACATAGAGAAACAATCACTAAATCTAGCTAGAACTTTTTATGGAAACAAAAAACTAAAAAAAGAAGATGTTACATCAACAAAATTGGTTGATTTTGAGAAAATTTCAAAAGTTTTTTCCATAAATATCCGGGTTTATGAGCAGAAAGATATAACAAATTTTAAAGTTTGGAAACTGGTGTTTGGAAAAAACAATTTCAAAGACAATTTTCCAAGTTTAAATTTAGGTCTTTATAATAATCATGGTTTTTTCATTAAAAATCTAGATCTTCTTGCACAAAACTGGGTATGCCAAGGATGTAAACAAAAATTTACCAGACACGAGGATTTAAAAAGGCATTTTTCCGATGAAACATGTACAGGAGGAAAGACAAAAATATTATGTACGGGAGAAAAGATAAAACACATCATGAATGAATCTGACAAAGTTTTTTATGGGGGTAAAATAAATTTTAGTTATAAAGCGTGTAGGTGGATAGAAAACCAATCTAAAATTATGGGTAAACATATTCATCATGGGCTTTGTGGACATGGTGGTGAAAGGTGTTATAGGGATGAAGGAGGGAATGAGATTTTGTTTGATGGATACGAACCAGAGACAAACACTGTTTTTGAGTTTTATGGTTGTAAATGGCATGGGTGTCCGTGTTCAACAACCGACAAAATTAAATATAATGAAACTATTGAAAGAGAAAATAGGATAAAAAGATTAGGTTATAATGTAGTATCGGTTTGGGAGTGTGAAAATCCTGAATTACCCAATATATGGTTCAAAAAGAAATTTAATCCATACCCCTATTTTATTGATTACGATTTTGAGGGATTATTACAAAAAGAAGATAAACAGATTACCGATGATTTAATTTTCACCCATACCCACATTCCAGTTAGTGTTGCCATAATCGATAATTTAACAAACAAAAGAGTTTTTCTTTACAACCAAAATCCTGATGAGCTCATAAAAGAATTCGTTGAAAAATTGGAGGAAATAAGAAAAATTATAGTCGAAAAGGTTAAAGAAGAATACCCGCTACCTGATCAAGATTCTTTACAAAAACATGTTTTACAAAAATATGAAGAATGGTGTAATCAAGTACCTGTTTTGGGTTTTAATAGTGGAAAATATGATATCAATTTGATTAAAAGACATTTTATAAAACACATGACCGATAGAACTAAGGAGATTTTTATTGCAAAGAAACAGAATAGGTATATGTTTTTATCAACACCTCATTTCAAATTCTTGGATATAATGTCGTATCTTGCGCCTGGGGTTTCTTTTGATAAGTGGTGCAAAGCAAACAATTGTGAAGCCAAAAAACTTAAACTTCCTTATGAATCTTTGACTGGTCATGATAAGCTTTCTCACGTTGGGCCTGTGAAACATGAAGACTTTTACTCTTCCTTGAAAAAGAAAAACATTTCCGAAGAAGAATATGAAGAATATTTGGTTGAATTTAAAAAGAGGGGGTGTGTTACAATGTTAGACTGGTTGAAAGAGTATAATTTGAATGATGTTATCCCCTTTCTAGAAGCCCTTGAAAAAACAAGGCGTTTATATTATCCAGACGAAATTGATATATTAAAAGATGCTGTTTCGATTCCGGGTGTATCAATGAGGGCTGTTCTAAATAAATATCAAAAAATGAAGAAGAAAGGTGATCCTGATTTGTACGCCCCAGGGCAATACTGTATTCATGGTTGTTGTAACAACAAGTTTTGCAAAAAATGCTACAAAATAAAGAAGGATTGTAAAATATGCGACAAAAACAAGATTTATAAATTATTGAAAACGGGTATGGTTGGAGGCCCTAGTATTGTATTTATGAGATATGCGGAGGAAGAAAAAACAATGATTCGCTCTCATAAATATAAAAATCCGAAAAAATGTGTGCGAATTATAGGGGTTGATGCAAATGGTTTATATCTATATTGTTCGGGACAAGAAATGCCATGCGAAAAAGAAGAATGCATTGAGGTTGAAAATCCATCAGATCCTAAATTTATTAAGAAGATTTGTGAAGATATTCTTGATGGTAATCTTTTTGGATTTTGCCAAGTTGATATTCATACCCCTGATCATCTAAAAGAAAAGTTTGAAGAGTTCTCCCCCTTATTTATTGTAGACTCCGTTCCTGAATATTTAGTACCAGAGCATATGAAAGAATATCAAAGAGCGACAGGTAGAAAACATCTAAAAGATAATAAAAAATTGCTTGGTGTTACAAAGGCAAAAAAGATATTTTTATATACACCTATGATAAAATGGTATCTTAATCATGGCTTGGAGATTACCGCCATACATAATATTTTAAAGTATGAATCGGGAAACCCCTTTGGATTTTTTCCAAAAGAGGTGGCAGACGCAAGAAGAGATGGAGATATTGAGGTTTTATTGGAAAAACTAAGTAAGGCTTTTGAAGAAAACAAAATTGATGATGTAGTGAAAATTACTAATGAATTAAACCAATTTCCTGATATATTTAAAGTTATTGAAGAAAATAAAGATATCAAAGTATTGATTGAAAAATTAAAACCAAAGTACAAAGGTTGTAAAGAATTAGCCGACACGAATAAACTTAGGGGAAATTCTTTTTATGGTAAAATGATAGAAGATAAAGAAAAACATAATATTACAAGGTATACTCAGGATGAGGAAGAGGTTGAAAAAGCCTTAAGATCTGCGTTCTTTGAAGATCTTAATGAAATAAATGACACATATGAAATAGTAAAACGAAAAAGATTAATAAAAATAGACAGACCCTATCAATGTGGAATTGCGGTGTATCAGCTAGCAAAATTAAGAATGTTGGAATTCTATTACGATTTTCTAGATAAATATGTGGATAGAAAGGATTTTGAGTTGATACAAATGGATACTGATTCTATGTACATGGCAATCTCGTCTGAAAATTTGGATGATATTATAAAACCTGAAATGAGAAAAGAATACTTTAATGGAGGGAAAGAAAAATTCCTATCAACTTCTAAATATCATGACAAGACTCCGGGTTTGTTCAAAAAAGAGTTTGATGGTATACGAATGATTGCACTTTCTTCAAAATGTTATTACGCGGAGGATGAGAAAGGAAAAGCAAAGTATAGTTGTAAAGGCACAATTCATAGACAAAACGAAATAAACTGGAATGGTTACTGGGCAGCTTTAAAAGGGGCAAATGATATGGCGCAAAATACAGGATTTAGAGTTAATGATAATCAAATTGTGACATATACACAAAATAAAAAAGCATTTAATGCATATTATGATAAAAGATGGGTTTATGAGGATGGAATTCACACAAAACCATTATATTAGATCATTTTCAAAACAGAATTAGGGGGTAACTCTGTATCATACGGAATAACTTGTAACTCTTCTCTTACAAAACCCCGCCTTGGACCATCTTGTAAAAAGTATAAAACAGGTTGATTAGGAGAAACTCTACTTCCAGAAATATAATAAACTTTTATACTCCAAATAGGATCTGTGGCTCTTCTTCTTTCTCCACCTTCAAGTTCGCCCGGAGATAAAAAATATCTAACCCTAACCTCAGTTGGTAGTCTAACTTCATCAAGTCCTACAACCCGTTTGTAATTTTTAGTTTTAATATCAACCTCTTTCATTTTTATAGCCTCATCAGGCTCTTTACCGGTTATTCTCTTTTTTGTATTATTCAAAGTTTTTAGAATAGCTGGTAATCTTTTCACCCATACCCTTGATCGCCCATCACTAATCATTTCTTGCGCATATTGATGACTAAATAATCTTTCACCCAATATTCTATTTGCATTTTCCACAAATGCTTGGGCTCTATGATTACCAGCTTCACTTCTTTGTATTCTTACATTATGGTAATTCATGAGTTTACTAACTTCACCCATAAATTCTTTTCCAGGATCAACCATTAATGTTTTAGGGTATTTCAATCTTCTAGAATATATTTTTGTAAAAGCTTCTGATATCTCTCGACTTTCTTTTGAGGTTAATGCTTCAGCATCTTTATATCTCGAGGCGATATCAACCACAACTAACGCATATTTATATGTTTTTCTTCCAACTCTATCATGCGGTAAAAATAATAAATCTGCTTGGTGAATCTGATTAGGTTTATCCACAGTCCAGTGCGGTCTAGGAATATATTTAGGCGAAGGTAGATAGATTTGCCATATTGCTTGTTTCTCTAACCACCGTTTTGCATCATTTTCACTTACTTTCGCTTTCTCAGCTAATTTAGGAATTGCAGAATATCCTTTCCAATATCCTTCAGTTGAATAATATATTTTTGACAAAGTAGAACTCATTTTAAGATTATCAAAAGTATCTTATAAATTAAAATGGTGGAGGAGGAAGAAAAAACAAAATTTAGCGAATACCAAATTAATCTTATGAAAAAAATTATTAGAAAAAAAATTCTATATATGGAAGATGGTGATAAAATTTTTAATGTTTTAATTTTAATTCCTGAGGCGAGAGAAGGTTTATTAAAACATATTACCAAGTTAGAAAATAGAACAACACAGGTTTAAAGGTTAACTAAAGTATCTTATAAATTACAATGACGTCTGAAAAAATTAATCCAAACAGAATTCCAAAAGAACCTTTTGGTTTGAAGGCAGAATCAACATTGAATCGAATTACTCTTAATCCATCCACAGCCAGTCCAGGAGAAACATTATATATAAATATTCCAAAACTTTCTGAGAATTTAGTGATTGTGCCCGGAAGTGTATCTCTTCTATTTGATTTAGATGTTGATGGACATGCGAATAATACAGTTGTTAATAATGTGGGCCGTAATCTTGTAACCAGACTAAAAGTTCTTTTTGGAGGAGAAACATTGCAAGATACTCAAAGATATGATTTATTTCAAACATATCATGATTTATTCTTAACTGAAGAAGAGCGCGAAGATAGATTAAAACAAGGTATTTCTTCGTTAAATATTAGAAAACTTAGAACAAAAGCTGGAGATGCAAAAACACAAGATGTAAAAGAAGTTGCTCTCGCTAATGTTCATGGTTCAAAGTATAGAATACCAATAAATCATCCTATTCTAAACGATCATGGCGTTTTTTATCCGAAAGCGTTGGAAAATCATCTTATATTTGAGCTTACACTTGCCCCAATCACTAATATTCTTATTTATTCTGATACAACAAAAGCACCATCATATTCAATCAAAAACTTAGAGTTAGAATATTCTTCAATTTCTAGTGAATACTTAGCTCGAGAGGCGCAGGCAGCTTATCAGGTAGGTAAAGGATTCTTTTATGAAAATATTACCTTACACAAAACTTTTACATTTTCCATTGGTGGTGATGGTGTTATTAATCAGCATATTAATTTACCGAGAAGATCAATGACTGGGGTATTATTTTTGTTTTTATTGCCTCAAGCTGCAGGAGCAAGGGATTCTGAAAATTTTTATAATCCAGGCATATCTTCCGTTGAAATTGATGTTGATGGCGTACCAAATAGAATATACTCTAGAGGAATGATTCCATCCGATCTTTGGGAATCCGTGAAAAAAAGATTTCATAGGGATGATGGTTTACAAATTTCATTGAAAGAAAAAGAATTTTACGCGGATAAGTTTGCTCTTTGGGTTGATACTAGAACTCATCCAGATAATGGTATTCATGGTGGTGGACTTGCTCTAAATAATACGCATGATGGTGTAAAAATAGAAATTAAAAGGAAACAAAGCGGTTCAGGAACAGTAACGTGTCATATGTTTGTTGTAGCAGATGCAATGATGGAAATAATGAATTCAAGTTTGAGATCAATTAAGTACTGACCGAGAATCTAAAAACATAATGTTATGATACAAAAAATCATGGAAGATTTACGAGATAAAATACCATTCCATTGTATTATAACAGGACCCACAAATTGTGGAAAAACAAAGTACTTAATTGAACAGCTTCGAGGTCCTTTCCGGAAAGTTTTTGAATATATTGTGTTAATTTGTCCAACCTATTCTAAAAATAAAACATATCATAATTTTGCTCGAGGAGATAAACATTTCTATGTATTATTACCTGATGCAAGTAATATTGATGAGATTAATGAATTGTTAAATGATTGCCAAACTTTTTTTTCTGGAACAAATACATTAATAGTTTTGGATGATTGCGCAGTATCTAACGATCTGAAAAAGCGATCAAACAAGTTTATAGATTTAGCATTCTCTGGAAGACATCATGGATTATCAGTTTGGGTTTTAACTCAACAATTAACATCTATTGCAAAACCATTCCGAGAAAATGTTGCCTGCGTTGTTACTTTTCATAATCCATCGCAAAAAGGCATGAAGATGTTTTTTGAAGATTATGGAGGAGATATGGATTATGAAACTAGTAAAAAGTTTGTTCAACTACTGAAAACTGAAAAATATTCTAGACTTTGTTTATCTTTACGTTACCCATTTAATTGTTATTTGGAGATACCAGAAGTGATTTAAAACTAATAAATCTATTATCACAAAAGATGACAAACCTTGAAGATTATATAGAAGAAAAGGAAGAGGTAAAGGATGATAATGAACTTGAAATAAAACAAGAATCACTTGCCATTCTCGCAGCCTTAGGAACAACAAAGGAATATTTGGGGGTTGAAATGAGTCTGGGTGATATAAAAAAATTATCGGAACGCGATGTAGAAAAATATTTTAATCGTTATCAAGCAGTAATGGGTAAGAAAATTAATGGGGGATTAGTAGATTCATCCCTACAATTAGTTTCTAAACTTATTTCATATTTAGTTCCAGTTGATGATATAGAATCTCTTTGCAATGATTTGAAGAATGATGATTTGGTAAATCGTGAATTAACAAACATTGTTGGGTTATTAGCATTGAAAGCAGGAAGATTGGCAGCACTTGCTAGCGGACTATTTCAAGTAGTTAAACACGTTAAATTCAACAAAAATCAACAATTTTCAAGAGAAGAACCAGTAAATTATAACACAACTGATCAGGAAACTAAGCAATCTACTGAAGGTGTTGATACAGTATATTAAACAGATCTAAAAACTTATTTGTAGCATCTAAATAACAATGTCTGAACAATCTGAAGTAGAAGTTGAGCAAATTACAGCTGATCCCAAACCCGAAAATAAAGATACTAAAAAGAGGGAGAAAGATCCTAAAAAAGTAGCGGCTGGTAAAAAATTAGCTGAATATAATAAAAAAGCAAAAGAAGCATTAGCTAGGGAGATGAAACGAAACGAAAATGTAGAAATGGGGTATAATCAAGAAAAGACAAATAATGAATATAAATCATGGCTTCCAGAGTTATCTTTTACTACTGTTTTATCTGTTGTTGGACTCGGATTTACAGGATTTGATCTTTTTATGAGATATAAGGAAAAAGCTAGGGTTGAATATTCTAATAGGATACCTGATTTATCACAAGTTCCACAAATACCCCAACCTTCAAAAATTCCATTGCATTTAACCTCAAAATCTTTAGGAATGGAATAATTATAAAATTATTTTTTACTACATAAAGTTATTTAAAAGTTTCTTAATGATGTAGTAAAAAAATTATGTCAACTGAAAACAAACTTGTGAAAACTGTAACTGATTCAGCGGTACTTATCGGATTGGGGGCCGGAGTTGGGTACGTGGCTAAAAAGGTAATGAAAGAATCATTTTTGAGCGATCCATCCTCAAGTATTACAAATTATGCAAAATGGGTTGCTGTATTATCTGGAAGTATGTATCTAAAAACATATTTAGAGGAACAAAAGATTTTACCAAAATAAAATGGCAACAATAGCAATGATGGCGATAGGGGCAATATTGAATGCAACAGCATTTACTGGTGGAAATATTCTTGCAAAATATTTATCTGGACGCAATGTTGATACAGAAAAAATACGACACGATAAAGCAATGGAAAAATATCAAAGAGATTACGAAGCATATCAGGAAAAAAGACAAAAAATGCTTGATTGGAAAATTAAGAAAAAAGATGAAAAATATCAGGCATCAAAAAATATTTCTACTACAAATCAGGCTTTTGAATTGTATGGACAAATGCAAGAACCAAAATTCTCTGATTATTACAAACCAAGCGATGAACAAAAAACAGGAGAAATGATATATGTTGGAGCTGGAATGTTGGGTTTAGGTTACGCTGTAAGTAAATTATTATAAAATTATTATTTTTGTTATGTAACCAGTAATTTGGTTATATAACACAAGTATATTTATTATTTTGGTTTACATGAGACTCCCATCATCAGAATCTTCATTTTCATCATAACCAATATGGGAAGAAGCAGATTCACCGTCAGAAATAATTACTTCTTGATTATATTTTTTGCGTGGAGCTAATCTTTTAATTTCTTTTTTCGTTTCAACAAGAGCATCATAAAGTTTTACTTGCAATGAAATACGTGAACCAATAAATATTGATTCAATTTTGATTGAACACTCTGCGTGGCAACCTTTATTGATTAAATCTTTTGGGTTTATTGTTTCATTGCAATCCTCACTTCTAATATCATAAAATTTTGTAAGAAATTCTCCTTTTTTGTATGAAATTAATTTGGGATATAATGTTGGTCCTCTATCAGGAACTCTTTCCATATAAGGTTTGTTTTTACCATCTTCAATTTTTACCATTTTCCAATATAGAGGATTAAAACCTCCCTTTGTTTTTGTAAGATCAGATCTTTCCAACTCAAATCTATCAATTTCTTCTTTATTTTCTACAATATGATCAATGCAACAATCTACTATTTGATTAAATTTTTCTATCCATTTTTCCTCTTCATTAGTGGGTTTATTTCCACTCCATAAACATAAAGGAAAAGAATAAGTTGAAAAACTTTCAGAAACTCCAAATGAATACAAACGGCCAGTTGGAATAACTAATTCTCCTTTAGTTCCATCTTCATTTTTTGTAAAAATTTTAATTCGCCTAAATTCTACTTTTGGCTTTCTATCTGAAACTTCACCTAAAATTGGTTTAGAAAAGATCATACTTTTTTGGGGGTTATAATTATTAATATCTATTAATTGGGTATTTTCGTTCATCATTTTATTTTTACTTTTATATTTTTTTTCTTTTAAATCATTTTTTACCTTTCAACTCTAAGGGATCTAAAGATTTCTTACTGATGAGTAAAAAATCATGGCAGAAGAAATACCAATGGAAGATTTACCAAAAGAAACTGATGATGCTGGCGATAATAATGATTGGGATTGGGATGATAACCCATTTTATCAAACCGCAAACACATCTACATCCCTTGAACAAGATTATCCTGGTTATGATGATTATAACCAATCAAGAGACAGGTCTCAATGGGATAAACCACCAGAACGAATGAACCTGGGAGAAAGAGATGAGGATTATGATAGAATGAGAGAAGCTAGGCAAAAACTAAAAAGTTATTACCCAAATTACGATCCCAATGACGGCGCATTTAATGTGCGGTTTGGAGAAAATAGTAGCATAGAAGGAAAATTAAGTGTTGCTGGTAATAATGTTTGGCATACATTAGTTGATGAAAATGGCGTTCGTAACACAGAAAATTTACCAAAAACATTTAGAAAAGCTCTAGGTGCTGATTATGAAAGCATGTTGGAAAAATATAATAATACCCAGTTAGATTTGAGGAAATCTATTGAAACAAATAATGAATTAGATAATGCATTGCAAGGATTGAAAGCAACAGCAGAAGTATATCCGCTGGAGATTGAACGATATGTGGAAAGAGAAAAAGAACTTAGGGAATTCATTGAGAGACAACAGGTACAAAAAGCAGAAAATAAAAGTCTTTTCGATCAAACAGTTAAACAGAATGTAGAATTAAAAATACAAGCGGAAAAACTTTTGGATGAAGTAAAATTATACAAAGAAGAAATAGATAAATATAAGAAGGGTAAATCAAATGAATCAAAATTAAAACAAAGTAATGAGCGATTAAAATCTGAGGTTGATAAATTAAATGAACGACTTAGTAATAAAACATTTTCAAGTGAAGAACAATTATCAGATATTGAGGGTCGAAAAGATGAAATAATTAAAAATTTACCGTTACGGGAGCGACTAAAGTATATCTTCAAAAAGTATGGTTTTACAGTTTTTGCTGTTTTAAGTGCTGTGGGTGCCATCATTGGGGTAATAGTTTCTAATCTTTCAAAGGGTTTATCTGCTTTGGGAAGAGGCGTAGGTAATGGGTTGAAAACTATAGGTAAAAAACTGGGTGAAATATTGCCAGGAATGGTTGGAGCAATAGTTAGCTTTCTATTCAAAACCGCAGGTCAGGTTATTGGATTTTTAGGAGAGAATGCTTGGCTTTTGATAATGGCTGTAGTTCTATATTTTGTGGAAAGTATAAAAAAGAAGAGAAAGTAACAAATAGGAAAGCCAATCTAAAGATTTCGTGTTGAGTAGTAAAATACAATATGGATGAATACAATAGAATTTACCCTGTATTACCCAATAATACAGATCCTAGTTCCTCCCTTCAGTCGGTTAATTTCAGGCTACAAAAATCAAGCGAAGTATTACAAAATCTTGAGAAAGAAATTAAACATTACGAAGAAGTAAGGAAAAAATATAATAGGGCGAGAGGAATATGTACAAAAATTAGTGTTTCTGGTGGTTTGATTTCAGTTATTCTATCAGCAAGCGGTTTAGGAACTTCTCTCACGGGTTTTGGTGCTATTGTTGGTGTGCCTTTAGGTGTTGTAGGTGGTGTTTTTGGTGGGTTGTCGATTGGATTTGGTTTTGCTTCTAAAAAACTTTCTGGTAAAGTTAGTAAACACGAACAAACCGCTGCAATTGCAAAATCAAAATTAAACACCATTAACGATTTAGTTTCAAAAGCTTTGAAAGATAATGTTATATCCGACCAAGAATTTTCTATAATTTTATCGGAGTTGGAAAAGTTTCAAAAACTAAAACAAGAAGTTCGTCAAAAATTTAGAAAAGATACAGAAAAAAACTTAGACATGAGTGTGATAAGGAGGGAAGTCCGCGAAGATCTATTAAAAGAACTTACCGGAGGGAAAGGACATTAAAAATTTCATATGAGAAAACAGATGTTGGTTGTAATTGTTTTGCGGGTATTAATTGAATTTTACATCTTATTCTTAAAAGGTCTAAAGATCAAATTATTTGAAACATAAAGAATAAGATGTTATTTGGTGATTTCAGAAACCGCTACCCAAAAGCAAATCTTACTAAATTCAATTATGTACACGATTTATATGGCGGATATATTAAATGGAAAGTTAATGGGACAACAATTATGTCTGATGACGATCCTACTGGAAAAACATGGACTGATGATCTTCCTACTAACTTGAAAACATTATTATGGAAAGATTTGGGGGTAGAAAATAAAGCTAAAGTTGGTTTGTTTCCAAAAAGTTTAAACATGACTAACCAAAGCTACCCCATACCTGCTATTAAATTTGATGACTTTACAACTGATGTAACAAAAACTCTAACCTTTCTAGATATATACGTTTCAAATACTAAGAAATTCGTAGCAAATATGAGAAACATATTTAAATCACAAGTTGTAACATTTAATTCTGCAAAGGAATGTAAAAAATGGTTGAGTAAGCCTGATATTAATCATTGGCCACAACAACTTAACTTTGCGGTTTGGTGTGCAACATCTAGTTGTGGTATAAGTCTTTTTGAAAGTCTAAATTATCCTAAAGTAATTAGCAGTTTTATAAAGTTTCATATATATTTCTCAATAAGACGAATATTGTATGAATTGAAACTTCCCTTGCCAGATGAAAAACCTTTTTCAATAACTAATAATCCATATAATAAAGTTGCATATAATAGATTGTGCGAAGAGTTTGGTGTTAGTAATAATTCTGATTTTAGGTGGAAAGGTGGAAGAAATCATGGTTTGGGTGATCAATTTATTTATTACAGCTCTGGTGGAAATGAAAATTTATATATTGTTAGAAATTATGATCATGACGCAAATACTTGGCCTGGGCAAAATAAATTTTCTGATGAGGGCTATAAGGATGGAGATGGAAATAAAATCTCATTTATTAGAAATGATGTATTTAGTGGTTTCAAATATGCTTGGTTCATACCTATGGATGGACATGGAATCACCAAAGCGGGGCTTGGAAGATTAAATCGATCTGCGGAAGCTTTTGTTTACTGCATATTAGGAGCACAAGTTAACACAAGAAACTCAATTTATGGTAATGGCGGTGGAGCAATCGAGACACAACAAGAATTCTTGGCTTTATTTGAAAGTAGCGTTATAGAAAATGATATTTCTAAATCTATTCAAAATTACCAACAATCTGTGCAGGAAACTAAATTACGGCTTGATTTAGCTATCGCTCCTGGCGTTTGGTTGATGCCAAGTAATATGATTATAAATACAGAAAGTGTGGTCGGGTATAATAACAAACTCATGAAAGCCACTGAAGATATGAATTTTGGAGAAAATACTTCATTAAATACTGAAACAAAAACTGTTGGAATAAGCCATAATTTAGGATCTTCAAAGGTTTCGTTGCTTCATAAAACTGAAAACAAACCAAAACCAATAACACCAACAGATGAAACTAAAACAGAAAATAATATCCACCTTGAGGGTGGGCCCGGCTCCACCGATATTAAATCAACGCAACATGAAGATAATCTGATAGTATTTGCAGTTGTTGGTGGTGCAATAGCTTGGTATCTATTTCGCTAATGTTTTGATTATAAAAAAGCTCGATTTAAAGATGAATATGATGTAATCAAAACAAATCGGTCTAAAGACCTCCCCACTACGTGGAAAATGTTGAGCATTACCATGTATGAGTCCGAAACTAGGATTTATTTAGATCCTCCACTGAAAAATCTTAGGGAGATACAACTCCTAGATTGTAATATAAAAACCAAAAGATTGATTAATTTCAAGGAAAAACAGGTATTTTCCAATGAAGGGAATTGGCCTCTCATAATAATAGAACCTGGTACATATTTGCTGCGTAATATTCAATCGATCTTTAATAATGATAAGGATAGGGAAAAGATAACAATAATTGAGACTGATACTGTTGACTATCTATATTCCAATAAGAACTTAATCATTAAACTTACGAGAGGGCTGCAAGTTGGTTTAGGGTTGCCCGAAATTATAAATCCTGGTAAATTTTACCCTATAAATATTAATATTAAGGAGCCGCTGAAACTTATGTGTAGTATAGTGGATAATAAGTCGTCATATATAAATAACACCAAATATGGAGAACTTGTGAAACTCACACCATCAAACCTACTTGCAAACATACCCTCAAAGGATTATCCGGCAATTCCGATTCAAAAATATGAGAGTCTCATAAACCACTTCGATTTAACTATCTTAGACACTGAATGGAAAAAACTTGATCTTAAGGGCTCTCCCATAACTTTAAGTTTAAGATTTAGATAAATTACCGAGGACTTTTTTTTGTTACATAACTATTACTCTAAATTATGTAACACAATTACCCATTCTTCGCTTTTATTTTTAAATCATTTAATAATTTCATTCTGCAAGCCTTGCAAGAAGCTTTTTGCTTGCCATGTTCACAAATTTGAGAACCCCCGCATTCTTTACAGTGTTGTTTTTGTTTTCTATGTTCACAAATTTGAGATCCCCCGCATTCTTTACAACGAAACTTAACCATATCATGTACGCATATTTGCGACCCTTTACACTTTTTACAAACGTACTTTATTTTACCGTGGGCGCAAATTTGTGTTCCTTCACATTTTTTACAAATATACTTTAGTGTACCATGTTCGCAAATGTAAATACTATTAGAATTAACTTTTTCAATTAAACTTACAATCTCCTCCTCTCCGAATTTTTTGATCTCATTAATAAGATCTTTTTTACTCATTTTTGTTCTTTCCTTAATTTTTAACTCACCCGCGATTTTTTTTACTTCTACAAAATACAAATCATTTAATTGTTCCATTTCGTATTATATCCCACTATTCTTTTCTTTTAAACCATATTTTTTTCACCGTTTTCATATCGTCACAAACTCATCAGTTTCCTTCCGTCACGTTTTGCAAAATAGTCGGTAAAATCCAAAAAACTTTCTCGATACTTTTCAATTTTACTCTTATAACCTAGATTTTCCCAGTCAAAAAATTGAAAATAAGCTAAAAATCAACTTATAAAAACACGCTACTCAGGAAAACTTAATTTTCTGATAAATCTCTGATAACCCTTAAGCTTAAAAATCTCTGTTTAATTTTCTGATAAAATTTACAAATAACCCGTAAGCTAAAAAAGGACAGAGATTTTCCTGTCAAATTTGAAAATAAGCTAAAAATCAACTTATAAACACTAAAGCACCCACCAAATTTTCAAATAACCTATAAGCTAAAAAGGACAGAGAGGAAAAATCTCTGATAACCCGTAAGCTTAAAAATCTCTGTTTAATTTTCTGACAAATTTAAAAATAACCCATAAGCTAAAAAGGACAGAGATTTTCCTGTCAAATTTGAAAATAAGCTAAAAATCAACTTATAAACACGCTTACATAGTAGTAATGCTAATGCAGCTTGGCCGCTTTGCTAAGGAGATAAACTTTACTGTCCGGGTTAAGTTTCTTCTTAAATGGCCAGAGCTGAATTACTGTAAAACAAGCAAGGCTTGAAATTAGTCTCTCATGCCATTCAAGAACAGAACTATCATTCTGAAAAGCTCTGAAACATGACTACCGTAAATGAGTTCTATCGACGCTTAACATTCTAAGCAACACGTAACCCAATAGTAAAATGGAAAAGTTGTGTGAACATGAACGCCGTTAGTACACACCTTAAACTAATTGAATTGACTGAGCATTGACTAAGACGCCTATTCACCTCAAAAAGTTATCGATACTCAGACAGTTTCTTATTGGAATAACTAATTATTCTTGAAAATAAGTGACGAAACTTGAGAAAATTGCCAATTCAGAAGGTTTAGGTATCCTACTTGCGCCCAGTGGCAAACTGAGAAGCATTATCAATTCAAGCATATTGTATAATAAATCAAATCCATCACTAAGGTGATCTGCTTGTTTGGCTTTTATCTCTGAAGCCAAGTTGTTTTAAACACAGTTTCATGTTTTTATAGTTTAAAAGCGTAGTCATTGAAAAACAGACATCCTGATATCTCACAGTCAAGCCCAACATGAACCAATATCAGAATCACCTTTAATTACTGACAAGAGACTACAATACCTTTAGCCTTTAGTTACGGTCTACACACTGAAAGCATTACAATGAAACTTGTGGGGGGAGACAGACTCAACAAACTTGAGTCATCCAGACATGTTTGAAAACCTTGATTTTTTCAGGAAGCTCAAAAAGTTTCAAGCCCCCAGCTTTAAGAGGTGTTTTGACTTCGTGTTTCTCCAGAGCAACTATTCCAGGGTTCCCAAAATAGAATTTCCATATGTTTTTTCCTAATGCACGAGTCTACAGCATTTTGTTTGGATATGATTGGTTTTTTGATGATGTCGATGCACGTGTAAATTGAAGGCCACTACGTATGACCTTGGATGACCGCCTAGCTCCCACTTAACAGCCAATCGCTGATAAGCTTCTATACGATGGCCAAGCCAAGAAGTAGGGAGAGTACAGCGATATCAATTCACTTCGGATCTAATTTTTATGGTCGTCTGATCCAATTTTGATATTAAATGGAAATTCTGGTATTTTGATACAATTGCCCGCTTGTGTCTAGAATGTTTTAAAGACAAATTTACTTGTTTAAGCTTAAGTTGAAAATTAGGTATAAATGTCAATATTACTGATATAACTCCATGTTCTCCTCAGTAAGGCGACCTTGACTGCCCTTTAGTAAGTCGCCTCACTAGAAATGTAGAACCCGTGCCAAACAAACAATGAAAAAAAAAATAGATTCGTCTCCAAGAAATATATATAAGTTATTACATACGCTAGAAATTGGCACTACACAGGAAAACCAACGGGAGCAGACTAGGCCTTCGCGGAGCTTGAGAAGTGGAAAAACCTACTCGTAAGTGACACTTCACAAATTGTGTTAAGTTTATAACGGCGTGTGTTGGTGTGTAAGGGTAAATCAATAACAAGTATTGAAACTAGATTATTTGCAACTTTCCTATGGAATTTACACAGTACAACTGTAATATAAATTTTGTCAAACGTAATGAAATTGGCCAAAATTTTCAGTGCGTGAAAAGCATATCTCAATAGTTTTTAAGTTAGCATGACCACAAAATGAAAAATTTAAGTCTTGACGCCGTTAGTTTTAACATCTGCGGAAAAGCAAGACTACTTGGAGGAAAGTTACTGGTAAGCCGGATTTTAATTATGATGCTTTTCCGCCTCAAGCGAGTTAACATAACTTGATGAGGGCCGGGGTGTTCGACCGTGGCATCTACCTAGTTATGTAGCTTTTCGTATTTTACCATATCGCTTGTCATACTGCCCACTGAAGCAACGACGCCGATTTACATCCACACAACTAATCATTCTCTCGAAATTAATACCTCGCTTGAGCGCGGCCTGCATTGTAGCCTTACGAACGCAGACGTTCTTCCGGTGCCCGATTCTCGTCACCAGGAGTTAATGATGTTTCAGAATTAAGTCTTTTAATCCATTTACGCACTGGTTTTTATTTGTCTATATAGCGTGATGAAGTCCGATATCACAAGAAGATGTGGATTTTTTTTATGGGAAAGGGGAGAGATACAAATGTCTTACCTATCTTTCTTTTCTTCAATCAATTATTAATGTGTTCCGGTGGAATTTGTTTTGTTTATAGGTTGGCTTCCCGGGGTTTCCCCGGAGTCGCCGGAAACAGATATTCACGTCACAACTAACTGGAACTCTAAAAGTAAAGTTGACTTATTTTTTCTATTTCCTTTTAATTTTAAGATAGAAAAATGCCTCCAAATAGTGGATCACTAAGGGACTCAGACAACGTAGCCTCGAATACGGACAGCACCAGTACTATTGGCCAGTATGAGAAACGAACGGAACGAAAAATCTTCTGGATGAACGTTATCTACATGTGTGTCTTGCACTTGTTTGCAATCTACGGTGTGTTGCTTCTTCCAAGTGCTAAACCCTGGACGTGGTTATGGATCGTGTTTTGTCACTACGTAGCTGGTATTGGGGTTACAGCCGGAGCTCACAGACTTTGGTCTCATCGTTCATACAAAGCGACGTGGCTCCTACGAGTGCTACTGATGCTCATGAACAATGTGGCTGCACAAAACAGCATCTTTGAGTGGGCCAGAGACCACCGTGTACATCACAAATACGCAGAGACAGATGCGGACCCGCACAACGCCAAACGAGGCTTCTTCTTCTCCCACATTGGTTGGCTTTTGGTGAGGAAACACCCAGCGGTCATTACAAAAGGACAGCAGCTTGATTTGAAAGATTTGTACCAGGACCCTATTGTTATGTTTCAAAAAAGGTAAGTCCTAAGTTTATTTTATAATACTGTAAGTAACAAGCGGCTTATAACTGACAATCTGAGATCCTTACCCCCGAATTCCCGAGTGGAATAATGGACTGGCCTCTGGCCTCTGGCCTCGTTCTCTGGACTTGAACTACGGACTGCAAGCTGGGCTGGACCTCTGGAGTAAATTCTAGACTGGACTTCTGATTTTAGGCTATTTACGATGTTAATATTAAATTGTCATTACCCTGATACAGCACTATGTAACAGACCTATATAAGATCTTTCACTTGTTCAAAAAAGTTTTATTTGAGACATAAAATATGGTGACTTCAGAGGAGCAGACTTCATATTTTGCCAGAGATCTGGCAAGCAGTGATGTAAATAATAAAAAATTATGCTGTTACATTTCAGACATAAGAAATTTATAACACCATGAGTGCATGAACAAGCCATCAACTGAGTCTATGGTTTGAATGGTTTTCAGTCCATTAATATTGCCTTAATCTTATAGACAAATGAATAGATTACAGTTTTCATTTCCAATATGACCTCAAAAGGATGAAACTATATACTCTTTATTGCCAAAATTAAATGAATCTTGACAAGGGAAGGAATATTTGCAATTCAAGATTGCTTTACCCTGCTTGAAATAATTTTTCTATTTTCAGGCATTATGTACTTCTTTCTACGCTCTTCAATATCATACTACCAATTGTGATTCCCTTCTTTCTCTGGAATGAACCCCTCTTCAATGGATTCTTTATTGCATTCGCCCTCCGGTACACAATAATTCTTAATGCAACATGGTGTGTGAACAGTCTGGCCCACTTGTGGGGTTCAAAACCTTATGACAAGAATATTAACCCTGCACAGAACTACGCTGTGGTGTTAGGTGCCGTTGGTGAAGGGTACCACAATTTCCATCATGTCTTTCCACAAGATTATGCTACAAGTGAACTTGGCTCAAAGATGAATGTTACAAAGTGGTTCCTTGATGCATGTGCATGGTTAGGGCTAGCATATGATTTGAAAACTGTTTCACCTGAAGCTATTAAAAAGAGACGGATACGAACAGGAGACCTCCAACACCTGCAGACTGATCATCACGATTAGACTGTTACTTAGTGGCTCGAGTGTGACATGGTTTATTTAAACTAAAGCATGATCACTATAAATACAAGCCACAATAGGGCTATTAAGGAAAAAAAACCTTTGTTTCCTTTCAGCCCTTATGTCACTCGTTGCCCAAAGTTTTGCAAATTAATACTTTATCAGTCTCACAATACAATGAGACAAGAGATCAAAAGATATTGTAAGTGGCAAAGTACTGACCGATGATTTTAACTGGATATTGTATAGGTTCGTAGTATATTACATAACTGTGTGGACATATGTTGTTGTTAATTTTTTTCCTTGGTTCAAATTTTATTTTCCTTTGTTTCCTGGTATGGTAATATATGATAATGAGTTTGAAAAAAAGGAAAAGAAAATTTGAACCAAGGATAAAATTGAACTACAACATATATACCATGTAGCTTTTCAAGCTCACGTGTAATTTTGTTGAAAACAACTTTGTGCAAATTCTTTGCTAATTAACTTAATTCAAATCTATTCTGTGTCATAATGAAGAGAGCTAATTAGTATTAGTACACCATTATTTATTTAGCCAAATCAGCATTTGTAAAGATTGAGATTTTGATATTTTTCACATATTGTAAATAGGTTTAACATCAGTTAATGTTATCTATCAGCTGTAGGATAATGTATTAAATTAGCCTTTTTTAGCTGTTCTGAAAGTTTCTAGTTATTTCTTTAAGTTAAAACCTTGAGTCACATGGATTTTTGGTTAATTAACCAAAAATCCATGTGACTCAAGGTTTTAATAGTAAATACCAGACTTTGTCAGCACTTGGACTCCCATAGAAGCAATGTACTGTATGTAATTATAGATTTGGTTTGATAATGGTGGTGTAAGAAAGACAAAAACTCTAATACTGTAGTTTACATGGACCAACTGTTACACACATGGTTTATGTATTCAGCTTGTGCATTTAAGTTACTTATTGTGCAATTACAAAACCTGAAGGCTAAACAGCTTTTAATTACTTTAGTTCAGATGTTGTAGTTAATTCTCATAGAATTTTCAGTATAAGTCCATATTAGCAACAGTATACATTAAGGTCTGTTTCACTCAGGTCTTGGGAGTTGAAGGAAGCCACTCCTAGAACAGGACTGGTGAAATCAATCAATCAATCAACACTAATTGCAAAATAATTATATATTATTATCAAGATACGCGGCCAAATTGAAAACCGCCCTCTTGAAAACACGCGCTTTGCGGGCCGCAAATGACTCCTAGCGGGCCGTTAATGCATTAACGGCCCTGCAGCTGAGTCCATTGCCTGTGAACGGGAACACTATTATTTTTTTAAATATAAACTGTCTTTTTGCTAATCATTGTTACCAATCTTTTTAAAACTAGATTATATTTGACATTTTATTGTAAACAAAAAGGAATTTCATTTGGCTCTTGTTTAGCTGATCGTATTGTAGCAACAACTTTCCATACCATAGTTTCATGCTACATCTCTGTTAAACATTTTTTTCTTATTAAATGAATTTGTACGATTTGGCCTTGTGTATTGATAATAATGATAATCACAAGACTTTTGTCGGTCATATAGTTTATTTGTGTCCCTCGTAGCATCATTTGCGCCCTTGCGCTTCGCGCTCGGGCGCAAATGATGCTACTCGGGACACAAATAAACTATATGCCCTCCAAAAGTCATGTGATTGTCCTATTATGATTAAATCATTGAGTTTGGCAAATAAAGCATTTTCGAATGCTTAACTTTTCTATGTATTTTATAACGTTATGTGAGTGGGTTTGAAATTATTGAAACCAACACAGTAACTTAATAGACCATTTTACAGTTGTGTGCTTAGTACCCTGGCCTTTGAATAGAAGCGAGGCTGGAGGTGACCTCGTTTTGTTACAAACCTTCCTGTCCTTCATATGTAAATAATATGATTTGCACATGAGAGGCAGGGAGGTTTGTAACCAAGCAAGGTCACCTCCAGCCTCGCTTCTATTCAGAGGCTAGGTTCCTTAGGTCAAAACTGTAAAATGGCCTATTGATGTGTTTTAATTATGCACCTATCAATGTTAAGCCGCATGGGGGGAGGCCGGGTATAGGCGGAGGATTTGACGTAATAAGTCTGCCCGTGGTAGGGACTTTTGATCATTCGTCGAGTCCCGGGGGTCGGGACTTTTGACTTTAACCGTTAGTAGCCTGGGCTCCACCGACGCCATCTTGGATTTTCGGCGCACGGAGAACTGGTAGCAAGCAGACATCAAAATGGAGGCTGCGTCGGTTTCCGTGAAGAAGGTAAGAAATCTGTGAAATTTTGTCGCTTAAAGAGCCCATGGGGCAGTTTTTTGCGTTTTGTTATGTCATCAGTGCCATGATTGATTACATTGCGATAGTCTTTTTGTTTTAAATACAATTGTTTATACATATTTATGAGATGTTTTTCCATGCTTGGTTGATCACATGGAACTGCTTTTTCAGGTTCTTCTTCAGTTTGGCGATAGCCGCAAAGTGGTAGAAATTGTTCAGTAGTATCAGTTGATATTTTTCTATTAAATTGGATGTTACATTTTGAAGTTGCTGTTTCTTGCCTTTTTAACTTTATATAAATTTCTGTATATCCCTATTTTAATTCTTGTTTGACCAATGCCTTGACCTTTTTCTGGAGGGGGGGGATGGGGAATTTGCACTCTTTTGACCAGCGATAACGTCCCTGGGGTCGGGCATTTGAACAGAAAAAATGATCTGAGTTCAAATCCCCCGCCTATGCCCGGCCTCCCCCCCCCAGCAGCTTAACATTGATAGGTGCATTATTTCTTCAAATTATCTCATTTGTCTCGTTCTTGGCTAATTGCACACATTGTTTGAAACACAACGTTTCATTTAATTTTGGCACCAGATATTTCCTGTAACTATAGTCTGTATTAAGTATTAGGCTAACCTGAAATCCCCCGGCCCTGCACTGTACTGTTGGACACACATTGACCTGACTTCTACTCAATTAAGCCAACAGTCACCAGTTATTCCAGGGTATGACGCGTTTTCTTACCTTGCATACATGCAGTCGAAAAATAACATCTTATTCGCATTTAAAATCCTTCCTTTGATGTGCAATGCCAGGTGTAACAAAACGAGCAAGGAAACAACGTGCGTTATTGTTGCAACTGCTGACTCGAATCTTTGAAAATGCGACGTGGAAAGCAGGTAGGGTGGAGAGGGCAGGGAATCCCGGTGTGTGTATGTTGTGGGGTCGTGGGGAAGAGCACGTGCTGAGTTGGAAGAATTGTCCTATATTAAGCATTTGTACATTTTGAGCATTTGTACATTTTTTATTATTACTATGAAATCGTTCTCACTTAATGTTTGCTGATAATCTTTAGGGCCGAGACCAAACAATGGTCCCAAGGCACTAATGGATAGCCAGTTTTTAGCTTGATAATACCCTCCTCAAAATGTGTGCTGTACCCATTAAGGTTATCTGTTGTAGTTCACTAATGCTTATTTGGCCGAAGATTCTTCCAAGATGCGTTTCTAGTCCTTTTTAGACAGCTCCTATGATAACCGGTATCGTTTCCGATTCCATGTATTGTGGGAATAGTTTCTAAAGAAACTGGTGCTGCGTCGGTGGGAAATTGAAACACAAGAAATTGGGTAAGTCAAACGAGTTGATTAAGTAAGTTATACCACCTTAAGGTAAAAGGGAGGTGCTGACGTTTCGAGCGTTAGCCCTTCGTCGGAGCGAATGACGAAGGGCTAACGCTCGAAACGTCAGCACCTCCCTTTTACCTTAAGGTGGTATAACTTACTTAATCAACTCGTTTGATTTACCCAATTTCTTGTGTTTCAGATTCCATGCCCCACATTCCAAGTCCTTATATTTGGATAGATGATGAAAAATAGGCACGCGAAGCATGCATGTGGCTACTGTTTTGGTTGTTTTCTTTTGCTATTACTTGATTTGAAGCAAAGTTGGACTTGATATAAGTCCTTCGCCTCTGATAGAAAATCAAGTGCAGATTCGCAAAATCAGTTCACATGAAAAGATATCAGTGCGTAATTATTCAATAATGTATAACAAGACCAGTCAAGCAGCATTGTATTACTGTGGTCCCAGCAACGTCCAGAATGAGAATTGCGATCAGCGGTTTAAAATTATTTCTTTATATTAGTATTGAGTATCGAGGTAAACTTTGAATCAGAGTTGCGTTCACGTTTTTCCAAGGTTTCATTTAACACTTTAACACTTTATGGCAAATATACAAATAAACATATAATGAAATAGATGAAACAACGAGAGTCTTTCTAACGTTGAGTTTTTATAACTCTACAACAATGAACAAGCAACAATGACCATTAAGCTGCAACAGCATAATAATGGTAATTATTAGGCTTGTAACCATTCCTGAAGACTGGTTTCCATATAGATGAAATCGTTTCAAATGCGCAATACTTGAGTTATCTTTAGTGACTGAGGAATCGAGTAGCCCATTAACAAAAACAGTTAGTTTGCATTTACTACACTTGACTGTGGAAGTGTCATCAGTGACGTGTATCTTTGAGTTGCACATTATGCAACTTTTGTAATGTGAAACATTAGCTCCTAGGACAGACCCAATAATGACCTTACCATAGGACTCGCATTGCGGTTCTGCGATGCATGCCACGTCATCAACTACATTAGTTACTGTGTAGTTTGCAGTTGTTAAATATTTCTCATCACTGAAACTATGAACACTTACACCTTCAATGACATAACATTTATCTGCTTCGAGACAAACTTTACTTTCCCATGTTACTAGCTTGATAGATTTAGTTTTGTCAGCAATTACGCAATCTACCTTTGTTAAAGGTTTCCCCCTAACATTTACAATCTCAGGCTGACCGATTTCAATTACTTTTGCTTTCACTGTTATTGACTGGAAGTCTGAAATGTTATCAATGTCCCCAATGTTAAAGTGCATTTGTGAAAATGCGTTGTCATAGTCATAATCTACTGTGTGGGGTGTTACTCCTGATCTTTTCTTGATGGCATATTCTTCTTGTGAAGTTCGTCGCCTGCCAATGATTTGCTGCACACTGTCAAAACTGACAGGTTGCTTTTTAGTTTGCATTTCCTTTATTTTTGCACGCTTTTCAGGAGAGTAGCAGACGGCTCTGACAGATTTCCTTGGGGATGTTTGCAGCTGGAATTCGAAGTATGACGAAGCTCCCACGTTTGATGATCTTATAGCACTCAATTTGGGAACAAAGCCACAGAGGTTGTCATGTTGCCCGAAAAATGAGGATATTCTGCTAAAATAAAATATAAGATTAGATCAGTACCATTAACGTGTGAAAACATGGCTTGATCGATTGACTGATTGTTTGACTGACTGATTGAATGATTAGTTCATTGATTGATTGACTGACTGACTGATTGTTGGGTTGACTGATTGATCCTTTGTTTTTTCAAGAATAAAAATTAATGGTATTGCAGTATTACTTACTCGAGAGAGTTGCTTGACTTTGTGCTTGAGGAGCCTAAAATATGTACAGATTTGTTATTTTATATTAACATATTACAAATAACGCAGTGTGAGAAAATTAATTTGTAAGCGTTTTTAATACAACAACAAGCCTGTATTTTTTGTCTATTTTGCATTTTTCCAAATAATAAATACATACATAATTATATTCATAAAATACATTCATACATAAAACGGCTTGCTGAGATTGATAGTGACTTTTGAATTATGATGTTTGCTTTGTAAATATATATCTAGGTTCAACTGGAAGTCAGGGGTTTGGGTTTGTTTGCTAAGGGACCAATAGCAGCAGTTCATGACCTGTGAAATACAAAGCAAAGACACATAATAATCTTTAATTTGAGGCACAAAGTATATCATGATTCATTATCTCCAGAAGCTAATGTCATAGGTACTTCTCCAAGCTGGCTGTTTGAATCCCCTGCCTGAGATAGATAAGTGAATGAGAGAGACATCAAAATATGTTGATGACACCATCTGATATTCAATGGGAAAAACAGCAGCAAATGGGGATGCTGTTAAATATTTCCCTTGCATTTTCTAAGTGCTATTTGAGACTGACCGAGAAGGATTTTCGTTTGTAATTTTTTTGCTTTATAAAAGATATTCTCAACACACATAGCAGCCCTTCTGTCAGATACACCGATTCAGGCTATTACCGGAAGTTGCATAAAAGCGAGGCCTAAGGGCCCTGGTCGAAACTTACAGAGTGAAACATGGTGGACGAAAGGGCACTTAAACAGATCAGTTTAAACCTTACACCAAACGATATACCGTGTTCAAGCGTTGAAAATGTAGAGAATATAAGCAAATGGACGATACCCCAGTTAAAATTCTGGTTGAAGTGTAGGAATCTAAATCAACAAGGATCAAAAAAGGATCTCGTGGAAAAGTAAGCATCGGTGACATTAAATATCGAGTTGTCAGTCACATAGAACCTAAGCAGTGGCCTTTTTTCCCCAGAGTCAAAACATTCAACTCGAACCCTTTCTACAGGGACAAAGTTTATGATCCTGATCCTGATAGAAGCTACACGAAGGCAAAGCTTGACCAACTGAAGCGGTCAAATGATTCAGTAGGTAACACGCGCAGCCAAACAAGCTTAAGTGATTCGCCTTTTGATAACTTCCCGCCAGACGAGTCCACGCTATTTTCGGAAGACTTTGCTGCTTTACCACCATTTGTACCGATGGACGCTTTTGAACAAGTTAAGAACTCTGGAAAATCAGTTAAGAAGTTTGCCAATGCAGATGCTGTGATAAACTCAAATGACAAGGGCCTTCGAATGATGACCTTTGTGCATGATTTACAAGTTTACCACAACGTAGAGAAAAGTCTTCTATATTTGCGCGCTTGCTGTTGGGCTTCCTATAAAAGGAATGTTAAGTACAAGGTAAAATTGGTTCTTAACCAAGAGGGAACTCCCAAAATTGTTGCAGCCAAGTGTGACAGACAGTGTCCTGCTTCTAATAGTGAATGTTGCTGCCATGTGATGGCAGTGATTTGGAAGCTTGAGGACATGACACGAAAGTCAGAGCTAACAAATTCTAGCTTTGACAGCCTACCATGTACGTCTAAACCAAGACAATGGGGAAAAGGGCACAAGCGAGAAGTTGAGTTCCATCCTGTGATGGCATGCAATATAGTTAAGCCAAGGCATGCCTCTGACCTACCTGGGAGAAAAAGAAGAGGTGTGCAATCCCAATTTTATGATCCTAGACCAGAGAAATTTCAGAAACTCGATGTAGATGGTATGTTAAAGCTTAAGAATGATCTTCAGAGCATAAATCCTAAAATACCTTTTGCAGCAATGCTACCAGAGGGAAGATCTATTTCAACAGTTAAAACCATAGTTGGAACTGTTGCCTATGGTTCAATAATTCACAAGCAACTTCAGCAATTTACGTCTGTAACTTCTTGCAGTACTAGCAGCCCTTCCAGTGCTCAAAGAACTTTGACTCTTATCTGCAATTGCCCACCCACACCAACTACCCAAGAACAAGAACATGCACAATCCAATGATGAGATATCTGATCCCTCCTCTCTGGTACAAGGGGAATCACATATGGCAGATATTTCTGATCTTCAAATATCCCCTACTGATGGAGAACCAGTTTCCCAAGACTGCTCCCAAGTACAAGAAAGGTTGCAATCAACAGATAATTTGCCCCTCACACAAGTGCAACAACAGTCAATACAATTTGAAACATTTATTGAAACACTTACAGATGGGCAAAAGGAGATTGAAAATGCAACTGAAGAGGGCAATCAGTCAATCCTGTTTGGTTTGAACAAAAGCAAAACAGGATAACTGCTAGTATCTGTAAAGATGTCTATTCTCATATGAACAGCCAAAGGTCAAAGATACCAGAAAGCCTCATTAAAAAAATAACAACAAAAGGGAAACCCCACAAGAATGTGAGCTATTTACAAGCTAAAGGCCTTAATTATAAAAGTAAAGGATTGATATATGGTATTGAAAATGAGTCAGTTGCAGCAAGTTTGTACGAAGAGTACTTGTTAACATTGCCAGATGTAAAAGCAGTCACAGTTCAAGAAGTTGGCCTAATTGTGGACATAGACAATACTGTTCTTGCAGCAAGCCCTGATAGAATTGCAACAGTTCACTACCAAAATGGTAATACCGAGATACGAAATGTTGAAATAAAATGCCTTGAGTCAAAGCAGGATGTTTCACCAGAGGTTGCCATCAAGGATCATCAAAAAGAAACAAGTTTTCCATTCACAGAGAAAAACTCTCTTTATGAAGTGAAAGAAAAACATAAATATTGGTTTCAGTCTCAGATGCAGATGGGAATAACTAAGCTTCCATTGACTGATTTTGTTATTTTTACCAGCTTACAATTTCCCATTTTGGTTCTAAAGGTCACATTCTCATCAAGATGGCAATATGAAATAAAACCAAAATTACTTGCATTTCATGAGAAATATATTAAAGACAAGAGATGACTAAAGCTTAGCATTGCCAGCAAAAATCTCAACTTAACATGAGGAAAAGCAAGCCTCAAAGTGAGTTCATAAAGAAACTTGCAGCACTATGAAACTACTAATGTATTGTCTGAGGATTTGAATGCTTTTAGCTTGATGTTGTGTTTAAGTGTTCTTCAAATACAAAGTTCTGCACAAACTAGAAGTAGAGTATTAAATAGTTATTTTAAATAGAAATGATTGGATTTTGAAAGTTGATTAACAATGCACACACAGTCCAGATCTGATTTATGGAGCCAAAGCTGGAGTGAGGCAGAACTTGATTGAAAACATTCCAAGCCTTTATCCGCTTTATTCCTCTTTCGACATGTATTCTTACACTGGCTATGCTCATTGTTTCAAAACATTGACCTTCAGTAAACTGGTCAGATGCAGAAAATCTCTTTGGAGGAATATATAGACTCCCTCCTCTGAGAGCAATCAGTTCATGGATTTCAAAGCCTTTGCCAGCAAGATATTGATCTCCTTGTTCAATGAGTTGACAAAAATCACTCCTTTGTATGATTTCTTTGTCACTGATCCTTCCTGGATATAATTGGCTCACAAAGGTAATCCAGCCACTTGGTGAAATGCAAACTAGCCCCTTAAATGTGTCATGTGACTTATAGTCAGAATACATTTCTGAGTGCTTCTGATAATCCTTGGGTAATTCACATTTCAGTTCAGTGCAGTCAAGAATTCCTCTTACACTTTCATATCTTCCCTTAAATGATTCTGGCAAGTGCTGCTTTACCTTCTCTTTTGAAGGCCATACAGGCAAACTGCCCAAAAGAATGTAAAGGTAGTTTGCCCAAGTGATAACAATATCAGAGACAGTGCCTACAGACACGTTGAATCTATGCGCCAAGTCACGCTCAAATAATCCAAGTCGAACCCTTGTCAGAAACAGCCACAACTGATCAATTGGTTGTATTTCTCGTTTTCGTTGTTTTTCTTTCTTCTGACCTTGCAAGAAAGGAAATGCAGTGTCTGGAAGGTCTCCATTTACTTTGAATCGTGCCTGGTTCCAACTAAGTAGCGACTCGGCACTCGGTTTCACAAAGTTCCAGAATGCTATCAAGGATTCGTAAGACTGAAATCCTGTGTAGAAAAATATATCGTCATCATTGGAGCTAAAACGTTCTAGGGAGAATTTTGAAAAGGATAACTTTTCCGTGAGTTTACAAATCTCGGCAAGTAAGTCTCTCTCTTGTGGTTTATCTTCTGACTCTTTCTCCCTACGGTTGTTCTCTGAAGTGTAATTCACTACATCCGGAAGATGCTTCATTTCCAATGGGCCAGCAACTGAAATTCGACGTTTTTTACCGTCTCGAACATTTGCTCTCTCGGACCTCTCACTCCCTTTGTCGTGATCCACCGTCCAAGGAAAAATAGAAGGAACTGCATTCCTAACAAGATCATGTCTACTGCCAGTTAAAGATTTTTTATAATCGTTCAAGGTGAAATGTTCGGAACAGCAGAAGAGTAATGTATTAGAAGCGAATTTTTCGTCACTACGTTTCATCCTTACCATCCATATTTTTCTCTGACTTTGGTCTCGTGGAAAAGCGTGGAAAATGAGGTCTTTCCGATTATCAGAACGATTTTTACACAGCGCTGCAGCGCAGCATTTGTGACCGGTTTTATTTCTGTCCCTTTCGTCCGTCATATTTTTTGAGATTGGCGCCTTTCCGAGGGCCCTTAGACCTCGCTTTCATGCAACTTCCGGTAATAGCCTGAATCGGTGTATCTTCTAAGCTCTGATTTACAGATATCACTGTAATGTTCTTGCTTACTTTCTGTTCGTTGTTGACCAAGAAAAATGCCAGGATAAGCTAATTCTTCAGAGTACTTATCTCTAAATATGCTCAACGGTCTACTGCCTCCAGCTGGAGTAACATTCATTATAACTTGCCGCTCATTTTCTAAAAAGTCAGATGATGTTAACATTGTATCAGTAACACCAGCAGGTATAATCAGCTTCATCTTCACTCCATTCATGTTCATCATCTAAGTCTTGTGGCTCATTATTTTGACTGTTTTCAGTGGTTTCTCTTGATCCCTCTTCAATCAAATTGTCAATTGTTTCGCTATTTTTAATTATTTCCTCATTGTATTGCTGAGCCCAATCTGAGTTAAATATAATTCCTTCATCCTTCTAAAGGTACTATTATTCATGAACAAAACTGCTGCTTGTGCTACCTTATGAGGTCTTATATTTAATGATAATGCACTACTTTTATATTGCAACTTCCTTTTTAAATTGACTTTGATTGTACAAGTCTCATTTGGTAACCTTGGTAGCATACTGACTGTATTAGTTACATCAGCAGGAACATTAACAGCGTTACCATGAATTTTAAGTTGCTTTCCTCTAGGAGCTTGCATTAACTTTTGAAATGCAATTCTTGGTGCCAGTAACCTACTACTAATTCTAATTCATTGAGATAAAAAAATGCAGGTTTTTCTGGAAATGTCATTCCATTCACCACTTATAATGGTGCCATTTTATTTTTAACGAAATATTTATAACATGTCAAACAAACCCATTCAACATCATCAACACTTTTGTTGTTAGAAATATGTTTATCAACATTAAACACAACTGATCACAAGTGCAAATATAGAGTGGGCCTTGAGAGACTGTTTCATGAAACTCTGAAATAGTTAACTCAATATTGCTCTTTGTAACATTTCATAAATTATATTCTGTTGTACTTTTTCATTGACTGTTTTTGATGATCTCTGGTTTCTCATACATGCATTATGTTTGGCCTTTTGATCTGCAGATTCAGTTCCAGATCTAAAAGTTCTCATACGAGCATTATGTATTGCTTTTTGCTTAGGCAATTCAATTTCAGCTCTATAATTCCTCATGTATACATTAGCTTTTTCTTTATGTTCAGCTGATTCAATTTCAGCTCTATAATTCCTCATGTATGCATTAGCTTTTTCTTTTTGTTCAGGTGATTCAATTTCAGCTCTATAGTTCTTCATGTATGCATTAGCTTTTTCTTTTTTGTTCAGGTGATTCAATTTCAGCTCTATAATTCCTCATGTATGCATTAGCTTTTTCTTTATGTTCAGCTGATTCAATTTCAGCTCTATAATTCCTCACGTATATATTGGGTTTTTCTTTTTGTTCAGGTGATTCAATTTCAGCTCTATCACGGTTCTTCATGTATGCATTAGCTTTTTCTTTTTGTTCAGGTGATTTAATTTTGGCTCTATAATTTCTCATGTATGCATTAAGTTTTTCCTTTCGTTCTTAAGATTTAATTTTGGCCCTATAACTTCTCATGTAAGCATTTCATTTTGCCCTTTTGTCTGGTGAATCACTATTGGTATCTTTGTCTTGTGTAGTTGCCTTCTTAGCTGCTTTATATTTCATATCTATTCTTCTCTTTTCTTTCACATCAGCACCTGCTTTATTAGGTCTAGGCTTTCTTACCTTGTTTACATTTTCAGACTTTGCAACATCATTATGCGCCTATCAATGTAAACCCCGTGGGGGGGGGGGAGTGCGGGCAAGGGGTGGGGATTTGACCAAGGAATCCATCTCCTCAGTGGGAGGTTTGATCGAGTACCTTTGCTCGGGGGTCGGGACATTTGATTTGTTTGGCAGAGAGACTGGGGCCAAGACAAAGCGTGGTTACCTGGCATCGTCTTTCTTGTCTTTGGAATGGCGTGGGTTTCGGAGAAGGTGAGTTTTTTACCGATATTTATCTGCAACATCATAGGCCATCTAAGTCACAAGTTATTAACCCTTTCACTCCCAAGGGGTCTCCATTTGACGAGTAAAATCGTCTGGCGTTAGACAGAGTAAAATCTATAAAGTCACTCTTGGGAGTGAAAGGGTTAAGGGAGATAGTTTTTAACCCTTTCACTCCCAAGGGGTCTCCATTTGACGAGTAAAATCGTCTGGCGTTAGACAGAGTAAAATCTATAAAGTCACTCTTGGGAGTGAAAGGGTTAAGGGAGATAGTTTTTAACCCTTTCACTCCCAAGGGGTCTCCATTTGACGAGTAAAATCGTCTGGCGTTAGACAGAGTAAAATCTATAAAGTCACTCTTGGGAGTGAAAGGGTTAAGGGAGATAGTTTTTAACCCTTTCACTCCCAAGGGGTCTCCATTTGACGAGTAAAATCGTCTGGCGTTAGACAGAGTAAAATCTATAAAGTCACTCTTGGGAGTGAAAGGGTTAAGGGAGATAGTTTTTAACCCTTTCACTCCCAAGGGGTCTCCATTTGACGAGTAAAATCGTCTGGCGTTAGACAGAGTAAAATCTATAAAGTCACTCTTGGGAGTGAAAGGGTTAAGGGAGATAGTTTTTAACCCTTTCACTCCCAAGGGGTCTCCATTTGACGAGTAAAATCGTCTGGCGTTAGACAGAGTAAAATCTATAAAGTCACTCTTGGGAGTGAAAGGGTTAAGGGAGATAGTTTTTAACCCTTTCACTCCCAAGGGGTCTCCATTTGACGAGTAAAATCGTCTGGCGTTAGACAGAGTAAAATCTATAAAGTCACTCTTGGGAGTGAAAGGGTTAAGGGAGATAGTTTTTAACCCTTTCACTCCCAAGGGGTCTCCATTTGACGAGTAAAATCGTCTGGCGTTAGACAGAGTAAAATCTATAAAGTCACTCTTGGGAGTGAAAGGGTTAAAGGTATGTGCATAGCTTGTCTTTTATTTGGTACTTTGCCCCTGGGTGGGGATTTTGACTACATTTGATGAACATATGCTGCCCCACCCTTGGGCAATTGACCAGAATTTTTGCTCCTTGGTCAAATCCCCACCCCTTGCCCGCACTCCCCCCCCCACGGGGCTTACATTGATAGGTGCATTAAAGCCCATTGTACATTCATTGCCATTTTGGGACACAAAGTCATATTTTCTTTTGGACCCATTCAAAGTACATGGTTAAGAATCAATAAATACATCTATGTCTGTTTTGTTTGAAATTCTTTGAACAGTGGAAGCATAGTGCATTTCACCTATGTGCCCTATATGTATAGTCCTACAATTCTGTGAAACATTTGCAGCTTCAGCAAAGCTTATTTCACTCAAATTTTCATTTGACTCCACAATATTAATTTACAAATTCATAGCATCTGCCACAGCTTGAATTATGATGTGATCAGCCCACATCCCTTGTCTGGACATTGAAGTTAAATATTGAGACCACGTCATATTATCTGCAACACTTTCTATAAATTGTTCAGGGTGGTCTAGCAAATATTGAACTCCAGCAGTTCTTACTCCTGAATGACGTCTTGCTTCATTGTATAACTGATGTGCTACAGCTCTAAAGAAGCAATCCCCATTTCCTCCTACATCTAGTGAAATGAGTCCAAGAGTATGTATTCTGTTATGAAAAACTTAATCATTGTTCTCATCGCATATTACTCTTAATGAGGTGGAATACTGCTCCCTCTCGGACCTGGATTTAACTCAATATCTCCTGACAGCAAAGTTTTTAATTTTGATACATTACACAATGATTCAGACTTAAAATAATTGCTATAAAAACTGTCTTGTCTCTTCACAATCCTGATGTCCCATTGTTTATACTGACTAGCAATGCTATACAACAATCATGAAGCAGGAACTGCACTTTCAATCAAACTAATGTTTCTTTTTCTCAGTTTTCTGTGTTTTACCGAGTTCAAAACTTTTTTTCAGTGATATTCTGGAAGGTTCTCTATCTCTTACTTTTTGATTCCTTAGTTGTCTGGACTGCTACAAAATCCTACTGCAATGATCAGTAATATTAAATACACTTTTATAATTATTGTCAGCTCCTAATGTAATATTCATTTTATCATCAAAAACCTTATCATCACATTCTAAACCAGGCACAGAAATCAAACATGTTTCAGTGTGACAGAATTTTTTAAACTTGTTTATCGCCACAATCCCTTTGGCTGCAATTTGCGTCTGACAAGAAACTTGTATTCGTGTTTTCAAAGTCAGCATTTGTTCCCCGAAATGAATTGTTGGTTTCCCGTAGGAAATAATTCGTGTCACAAAGGTCAATGTTGGTTCCCCGAAGGGAATTATTGGTTTCCCGAAGGAAACTGAATGACCCAGAACACTTTTGAGCAGCAACACACATCACGCGCTCATCATGGTGGTCTTTCAAACATCTTAGCGGTTCGCCAAAATTCCATTTTCTTTTGGAAACTCTAAAGCTTACACCTTCGAAAAAACTTAAAAAATGTCTTTAGGAAAAAATGTTAGCCACAGTGTTTGAATGCTGTGCCTGATCTGTGGTATAAAATAACGATAAAACATAGTAAAGTATTTATCTTACCTTCACTCGACGAGCACATGGAAAAAAGGTTGACGCAGCTCAATCTTCTTGCAGTCGATATAAATTCGACAAAATGGCGAAAACATATCGGTAATTATCGTTTGCACAATCCGTCGCCGTATCTTCGCCGTATCACTTGCCGTAGATACACGAAACAAACCCGAAATATCTTCCTGACTCATTCGAGAGGAAACCGATTTTCTTTCGACTACAATCGCTGCCGAAAAACCGAAGATAAACCGGAGATTCGAGTATTACTTACTTACGCACGCACTTACACGACCGATGACATAGAGGCTTACTGCCTGGTTACCAGGCAGTAGCCACAAAAAAGGTAGGGTTGTGGGATGTAGCTTGAAATGACAACGTCAAAATGTGTTCGGGAATATCCACATTCGCAACGTTCACACTCAGAGGACTGTATATTTTATTCCCAACTTTTCACCTTCGACGTACGCGTTCTACAATCAATGTGCACTCCACGACAACATTCCACAATCTGTCCTTTCTTCTACTATCACTTCTCCTAAATACCGCAAATACAGTTCTAAGGTTTCAGCAACACGCAATACATATGAGAAACAATGTCTCTGTTATGTGCCTTCGCTATAGATTATAGATTACAACTAATATCAATCATTTCATGCAGTCATCGGTATCCGGTTTAATCCATCGCGTGCAAACTCTAGCGATAATTGCAATTTCAGAATTTCATGTCATTTCCCTTAAAATCACGCAATGGAGAGCTCGTCGCGTTACAAGACGCGCACTATTTCCGACAAAATGTAATAAGGGAAAGTTGAAGCCACACATATGCGCACTGAGGCGACAGTGGTAGAAGGTATAAAACACTGTTGCTACCAAAAAGAAAGATGAAAAAATTGAGCTCAAAAGTTAGCAGCCATGGACAGCTGTTTCGGCCTTGTTAGACCTCATCAGCATGGCACAGATAGCAGATGAGCTCTAGGTTCCCACATTATGAATGTCTAGATGATGAAAAATGGTAGGGTTGTGGGATGTGGCAACAGGGTTTTATCCCTTCTACCACTGTCGCCTCAGTGCGCATATGTGTGGCTTCAACTTTCCCTTATTACATTCTGACGTTGTCATTTCAAGCCACATCTCTCAACCCTACCATTTTTCATCATCTTGACATTCATAATGTGGGAACCTAGAGCTCATCTGCTAGCTGTGCCATGCTGATGAGGCCTAAGAAGGCCGAAACAGCTGTCCATGGCTGCTGTCTTTTGAACTCAATTTTTTCATCTTTTTTTGGGAGCAACAGGGTTTTATCCCTTCTTCCACTGTCGCCTCAGTGCACATATGTGTGGCTTCAACTTTCCCTTATTACATTTTGACCTTATATTTGGATAGTTTTTCAGTGACTTTCACGGATGTGTTTCTGTCTGATGGTACTGCCATGTCGATAAGTTTTTCTATATTATGATTATGATTATTATTATTATTATTTTGAGCAGACAAGAATTGAGTGTTGGATATAGCCTTACCTTACCAAAATACATCCCAGGAATGTCTCTGATTCAAGTGTGTTTTGCGCGCTTTATGACACCCCAAATGATTACCCTGTTGTTTTGGAACTACAGGCCATGAGTAAAATCCCTTCACACTGTCGGAAGCTGTATGATGATGTTCAAAAAATACCCACGCCACAGCCAGCCCGGTAAGGGCTCCTTTTATGGACTCAATCTGTAATGCCTTGAACTAGATCACAGTTTAATAGAGACACATTTGCAATCATATCGGCTGTACACATTAATGAGACAAATATTTAACATTAGTATCACCCAACTAGTGGACTAATGCAAATGCTGCAATCTGATTGGCTACGCTAGTAGAGGTCTATTAGTAATAGTCCTCGAGTAGCTAAATTCGTGGCGCTTTCTTTTGTTTTATTCCCAAATAAATCTCTCTTCAACTTGCATTTGCTAACTTTATTATTGCTTTTTCTGTCCGACTAGTTGGGTGATACTAAAACAATTAGACCCTTCGCCCTCAAGGGCTACGGGTCTAATTGTTAATTATTATGCCCTTGTTACTGAGTTCCTTGGGTTAGAAGTTGGGCGGCACCGAATAGTTAATATTGACCAGCAATACTTGTATAAACACGCGCAAAATAGCACGTGAGGTCATGGAAGTCAAACTAATGATTGCTGGATCCCTTTGCGTAGGACGAAATGCGTTGTGAACGCAGTCAGGTTCTAGGGTTTTCCAGTGGCGGGATAGGCCATTAAGCATGGTTTGTAACAATACAGTACAGTTACATACAGACTATGAAAGAAAGTAATGATTGGTGAGGCTATTGGTTAGGACAGGATTAGTAAGTGATACTGTTTACTCTACATTATTCCGCTCTTTGCTTCGAGCGTTGAAGAAGATTTCTTTGATACAAGATAAAACAGGATACGCTAAAAGAATCGAATAGTGACTAAAAAAAGCTTACCAACACTTTGCTAAAATCAGAAGCATTTTAACTACCCTCGTTTATCCTAACTCATACTGCTTATGAAATAAAAAAACTACAAGTCGGGGAAAGTAGCGAAAGTACAAGGCAAAATCATGGATCTTTCACTGATGCTGCAAAAAGAGAGAAAAACAGGGCTCGCTTCTAATTCATGACGTAATTCGTTCCGATGTGCGTTCCACAACTTAAAATAATAACGATATTTTATCTGTTAGAAAAGCACTTACATCCAACGTTTGGAAGATAACCTTCTTTAAAACACAGTATTTTCCATAAAACCCCATTTTTGAAACCCAGTAAATGCTAGCCTCTACTCTCTAGAGTTACAGAGTAACTCAAAATGACTTACAAATGATTTTTCTTATGAAAAAAGCAGACTGGATTATGTTTGGAAAACGCTTAAGCCTGTGAAACCAAACAATATATGCAACAAACAAGACGATAAGCACAAGATTCACTCACGATCACAAATCACTTGCAATACTCTAACTGGACAGTACTTCAGGGGTTGGCATCACGTGATACTGTACAACGCTTGCAACCTTTTGGCATATCAGGTATGGTTATAATACTTAAATAACTGTATACACAGCGCAGTTCACGCGTACAGATGATTCCAGGACTTATTGGTATTTGATTAGTATTGCATATTTCTTTTGCTAAAGAAATTCAGACATTGGTTTAGAGAGAGATAGTCTCTTGATACGCTAGGGATATAAACATATTCATTGAACTGTAGTATTCTCCAATGGCGGTATTAACGCAGGTTTCACGAAATTTTCCATGAATCTGAGTGAGGAAACTAGCGCAACGCCCTTTTTTTCAGAGAAAGCAGGATTTTATAGTTTCAAACAATGTAACTGCTTCTAGAAGTTTATGTCTGAAAAAATCAAAGCCAATTCTGGTAATGTCCAGTCACGCATGTTTGTGCGTAAGGCGCCACAGTTATCAGAGTGTCTATTGGGTAACTCACCCCAGTCCTCGTGGCTGTTGTAATTGTTGTCAAGGATGCAGGATCCACGCCGTTCATTTGTGCGATTCGCTTAGAGTCCATAAAAGACGACAAGTAGTTTTGAGAGTTAACTAAAGCAAGATTTGCCGAAAGTCCATTACCAGTTGCCAGGAGTGGGTGAAACGGAGGCATGAAGAAGCTTGGATAGGTAGGAAACGGAACACCAAACTTATAGGGACTGTAACCGAAAAGCTGATTGGCTGCCATGGACATATCCAGAAGAGATCTCTCATTAGCTCCACCACTGCTTTTCTCTCTTTCGTCAACGACAGATGGCAAGGGAGGTAGGAATGGTAAGCTTGGCGCTTCACGAAGATTTCCAAATTGCAGTGATGGAAGATGAGCAGGATGACTCTTACGCGGTTCTTGGATATCGACCTTTGATTCGCAGACACGGGAATCACGGGCACTGTATGTCTTGCTGCCATCGTCTTGAGACGTTTCTTGGTTACCAAGGATACTGCTGATTCTATAAGACGACGAAGCTTGGTTGGATTTGCTCACTTTGTTCTCATCACCTAGGATTCTAGAAACGCTGAAGTTAAATCCGCTGTTTCCCCTGTCTTCTTGTTGACTGTCGTTGGTTCGTGGATCGCGGAAGGAACTTTGTGAATTCAGAAACTTCTCTCCAAGATTCAATCCGTTTCGAGTTGTGAACTCGTTCAATCCTTCGCCTTCTGCCGGACTTTTATTACCGAAGTTGACGATTTCTTGTTTAGAAGAGGAAAACAACACTTGATTTGATAAAAATTCTTTGTTTTGACCCTGTACTTTGTGAGCCAAGGCGTTGGCATGAAAAAGAGATCCATTTATTCGCTCCCTGTTTGAATATCCAGTAGAGAAAGGTCCCTTCATTTCACATTTCCACTGCTCATCGGTTTTAAAGCAATCCAAATTGCTACTAGCTTCCGCAGCGTTTACTGTGAACTCGTTAACCTCACTTCCATTTAATCCTTTTGGCCTAGAAACTGGATTCCTCTGTTCGGATCTTTCGCCAAGCAGCTTAGATGGGTTAATCTCATTGGCGGGATGATTTGAAAAGTTTTTGTCACGCGTAACACGGCCGGGCAAATGACAAGTGTCACTCGACTCAAAACAGGAGTCTGCAGGTTTTGCATTCTTTATCACGGGCAAAGATGACGATGAAAGTGACATCTCCTCAGAAGCGTGTTGGAACGACTGCTCCATTTCCATGGCTTCCCGGTAAGGTTCTGCAGAATTCACCATTTTTGAAAGGTAGTTGTTGGTTGTACCCGGCTCCCTGTCTGCTCTTGACAGAGCTGTTTCGGCGAGCATATCGAGGTACCCAACCTCCCTTTCTTCCACCTCTTCAGGTGATTCTGCTTTGTCTTGAACATCTGCTTCCAGGTTGGCCGCTTCACCTTCCATCTTTTTTCGAGCGACTTTTTGCTCCCACTCGCCTAATCCATGCAAAGCCAAGTTCATTTGTTTGTGCTGATAAAATACAAGGCTTACCCGGGTCGGTCGCTGGCGTCTGGGGTTCTTTAACGGCGTCGTGGCATGAAGCTCTTTCTTAGCGACTTCTATTAGTAAAGAACCATGACCAAGGGCAATAGCAACTCCGCCCATATTTTCGTCAATTTTGAAAGGCTTCCGTTGCGTTTCATAGAACAGGGAATCTTCGCTGCCATTTCTCTTGCTCTTTTTAGGTTCGTCTTCATAATTGGCGTTTTGGTCCGTATGAACACTGGACGCCCTCATAACAGGAACCTCCATATCATCAACCCACTTTACCTGGGATGTCCCTCTTCCAGCATCCGGATTAGCTCCGTTAAAATGATGAATGACTGCTTTGGGCTTTGCATACTCCACAGCACGATTAGATGCTGTCATTCCAATCGACTTATTTAGAGGTAATTGACATTTCCAAGATCCACCTACAAAGGGAATTTTTCTCTCATCAACGCACTCAACGACGGAGCGGTGAAAATGCTCCGCGTGACCTGCGTTGCGGTAGAGGTACGGAATGCGGTTTTCATCAACCCAATGAACCTCGGGTGCCCGGCAATGATTCAGAAAAATATTATTTGTAAGATGTGGATGGTACTGAAACAAGGGCGACCCATGGCTTTGCAAGTGTCCGCCATAGTAACTGTTCAACACGTGATTAGAACCCGGATGGTGATGAATCACTGAGCTTGGAAAGCCGTGCATTGATTGCGCATGACCATGCTGTATGCGGTGTCCACTACAGCCAAACGGCTGATTGTTATTTGCATCGACTGAAGTGTCTCTAATCTCTTCCTTTATTTGGTGGCTTTGGGTCTGTGCAGATTTGTTGCCTTGATGTTTTGAAGAATTCTCTTGTCCAGAAACCGTTGTGTAACCTGGCGATACGCCAATACGTATATCGTTAAAATGACTCGGCATGACGTAATTAGGTTTTACAGGGTGACCGTCCTTGTCCAGTAAGCGATACAAAGGCAGAACATGAAGTTGCTCGTCATCTGGGCTTTCAGGGTCAGGCTTCAACAAAGTACAAACCTATAACCATAGAACGACCTCATGTAACAGTTCTCAAACTCATGTAACAATAATTCTCCACAAGGTTCAAGGATTTTGGGGTTAGAATTAAGTTGTCATACCTTGTCAGACATGCCAAAGTTCCGTTAAAATTGAAAGCAAATTGGAACGAAAGCTTCCACCAACAAGATGGTCACTTAAGTAAATTTTTAGGTCGATTTCATTACAATGAGTACTGCTCACCAGTGTTGCTCCACCATCCATGTTCCTACTATCTCTGTGGCTATGGGCACAGAAATCCATGCAGCACGTTACACCAGAAAATGGACGCTTTTCATTGTTTCCAATGCGACATTCCAGACCCGTCCTCTCCTCTTTCACCTGGACGAAAATACGCACTCATCAGGGACATAAGATACACACTGAAACACAGTTCTGATATCCTGATAGCATCAGACTTTGTTTGACTGACCTAAGGGCCATGATTGTTGATTCCCATTCACATGTTGCTATGGCCACTCCAATGCCTAGAAAATTTGCCATGTAAATTGCACATAGCCCAGAGTCCTCTCGTTCGCTCTGAGAAAGGGTCAACGCTCGAAAGTCACTCTCTCTGTAACTTACATTTATTGTAACAACAAGAAAAGCGTCTTTGATACCTGATTTTGGAAGGCCCGTGGTGCACACTTTTCGTACACTGTGGACAGGTCTGTCGTCAAATTTTGCATCATACTTTCCAGCTCCTCTTCCTGTACAATAAAAACAAACTCAAGATCTACTGGTTACAGGAGAGGAGAAGGTGAGGAGGAGAGAAATGGGAAGATGGGGAATTGTCAGCACCTAGAGAAATAACAGGCTCTTTAAAACCATGCCCAGTTTCCCACCCCTCGTTTCACTATCCAAATGGGAGCTTTGGGACGTAGCTGTCAGGTCCCGTTACCTGGAAAGATGAAGATCGAACACGTTTCAATGGTCCATGTGAAACACGAACTTCCTTTAAAATATATAAAGGCAAGAGAGGAACGGTCACTGAACTTCAACTAACCTTTAATGGATCAAGTAATTTGAACTTTCTTGGTGATTTGCTACGTGTAAACTTGCAGCCATTATAATACATACTCCAAGAACATCCAAAGGAGAACGATGCCCCGCACGTGTCTTCATCTACACCTTGACAAGCACAGGATTTCCTATGCAAACAACAGTAGAGCAAAGCTTAAACTGAATCAAGTCACCTCTTAAGTTAAGAGCAACTGACAATAAACAAATCAATAACAATACAGCAACTACAAACACACAAAGAGAACCAATAGACCTCCTTACCCCAACTACACAACATACTATTAACCACCACCTACCAACCCACACAAAGGAACAGCACACGTCTATACCCCAGCTAATACAATGCATCACTCGCCCAAAGTACGATCAGACCAAACTTAGTAGCAACATAACTAAAACAGTTCAATCCTGAATGTTTTCTGGTCTTATCTACGCAACTGCTTAAGTCGCACACGTAACTGCAACGATTTTTCACTTATTGAATCTTTCTTCATGTAAAATAGTGTAGTGATAAATCTCACGTTTCGTTGATTCCACATCGCCTGACAGTTGGGACGCCATGTTGAGGAAGCACCGTGCTGAGCTTCCGATAAAGATAATCTGCTCTCTGTTTGGAAACTCCTTGCCATATGACAATATTGACCACTGTAAGCGCTGTATCGCACAAATGTTCAGCTCTTCGTTTGGCAATGACTAAAATCTTCTCTTCATCGCCTGACCGGCGTAAAACCTGAAGAAGCAGAGAACATAAGAGGTAAAACACGAAAAGATGTAATCAAAACTGGCTCGTTTTACACCGTAGCGGTGATTAAGGAAAATAGAGAGGCATCAAAATGTCATCATTTCAAACACTTCTGGACGATATAACATCTATAACAAAATAGCGCAAACTACGTTTTGAAACATTCTGTGTAACCTGAACATGATAAACGATCCTGTTAAGCTTCGAAGCTTTACACGATATCAGACGCGAGAGACCCTGTTGAAAATGAGAGGCATAACGAAGCTGTGTTTTCTCCCGATTGCACTAATTGATTTAAAGAGCAATTAAGGATACAAAAACCAGCAGTTTTCATTACATTTTCACACACCATTAGGAGGACAAATTTATGCTTAGTCACCTTTGATGACAATGAACACTAAATGCAACGACATGTTACCGTTTAAAACTTGCTTTAAGTTACAAATACTTATCATATGAGCCCTCCGGCCCCGCTCGCGCAATCCCATAGAAAACTACGGTAAAAGCTGACGTATGTAGGGCCGGACTGGTTGACGTGAGTGGGTCCGGAAAGAGCCGTCCGGCCCTGGTGCACTAGTTCGGCTTTGTTGCGAAGTGGAAAAACAGAACACTGAACAACAGAAATGAGAAAATAAGTCACGTTCTTCGATGAATTGCGAAATTCTTGTTCTGACTCAAAAAATAGAGGGAAAGTTTTTATTGTGGATCTTTTTTGTGATTGTTTCCGCACGCGCCAAGCTATCGCTTCCTATTTGGAAATGAATAAAAACAAATTTTCGAAATTTTGAAAACTTAGTCAGTGGTTATATCATAAAATGCTTATTGACTCAGTTACGTCGGCTGGACAGGAAAATATTTGGCGCTTGGTTCGTACGTCATGACCTCGAGCTAAATATTTTCTCGCCGGCTCCTTCCAGTTAGTCATTAAGCACAAATTATCAATATGGTATTAACTATAAAGAGAAAATATACGTCTGGTACTGGAAAAGAATATGAGCTTACCCATCGTGCAATGGGGCATCCCTGATTATTTTTTCCTTCTTTCCCCGTATATCCGATCTGAAAAGAAGTTTCTCTTTATTGAGCATGTCAAAAGTACTGTCAAAATATAAGACATTGACTCAGTGCTGCTACCATTAAAGCTAACTTTTCTATCTGACTTTTATGCGACTGAAAAAGGCGTTGGACCTGGTAACAAAACCAAAACAAAAAAAAAAAAAACAAAAACACATACAAAACAGCCTGCAACACAAGAAATACAATGGGCTCCTGGGGATACCTCTTACTAACCGAGTTCGAGGTCGGTACTGTAAGTTACGGACCGAACGGAAAAAACGAGGATCCGTAACTTACAGGATGGACCGAGAAAACGAGGTTTGTAAGATATTTATTATGTCTCAAAGCAAACTTTTGAATTTAGCGGGCCGTACAGTGAAGTGCGGCCTGCTAAATTGACCAATCGCAGCGCGCGTACTAACTGAGAGATATAATAAAGAGTCTTACAACAAACTGAACAACACGCACTACCATAACACGTGACTGAGTGGCAAAGTACAAAATACACTTACCAGTTCAATTCTTAACGCAGAACCTGTGACCTGGAACCTAGGGAATAATAAATGCCAAAAATTTACTTAAGTTTCGTGCAATGCAAACATTTCAAGTTGAGGAAACAACGTTAAGGTCTGGTAATACGAGCAACTTTTTCTTTTAACTTGTCTCGCAACGTTGTCGCATTGCAAATTGAAGGGCGTTGTTGCCCGTATTACCACCTGTGAGCAACTTGTCAAGCAGCAAAATCCAGTGTTGCAGTTTGCAGCAACATGTTGCACAAATAGACTTGAGTTGTACTTTCTGCAACAAATTTGAGTTTTGTTGCTCATATTACCACTCACTCCAGTTGCTCACGTAGCTGGTAATACGAGAACAACGCCTTTCAACTTGTAATACAACAACCTTGCGCGACAAGTTGAGAGAAAATGTTGCTCGTATTACCGAACCTTTAGGACAGAGGGTGTACAAATTGCAAGGTTCAGCTACCCTGGTCTCAGAATCTACGGATCTCGTTTATCTAACGTGTATTTTGATACAATTGAGATTGGTCTTACTAATGAGAATGGCTCAAACACTGGCACTTACATTAAGTTCCAAACCACATTATGCAACATACCTCTTCTCTAGCAAAGACCTCAATGAATCCAGATTTGGTGCTGATCCCAGGTAGGTGTAAAAAGGACCATCATCTTTGCCAGAAACTAAGATAAAAAGCACTGTGATCAAATAGTACTCAATGCAGCTGCAAACCTGTGTCTATCTGTACATTACATAAAGTAAGGTGGGCTATTAGACCCGTAGCCCTCAAGGGGTAGGGGTCAATAGCCCATGAGGCGTGATCCTTGAGGACGAAGGGTCTAATTGTTTTGTATCACCTAACTAGTTGGACAGAAAAGGAAATAATAAAGTTAGCAAAAGCCAGTTGAAGAAATATTTATTTGGGAATAAAACGAAAGAAGGCGTCACGAATTTTGCTACTCGCGGACTATTACCAATCTTTCGCCTTTCGAAATGAATAGAAATGTTTTATGGGGAATTTGAGATAAGGATGTACAAATTATACCAATCAATCCGCTAAAGGGGCAAATGGCACGAGAAAAGACGTATTGTCGCCTCCTGCTAGTGATACACATATTATAAGCTATAATAATATTCTTGGGATGAACTGAGCCAAGATTGAGAACCTTCCCTACAGTCAAATCAGTTACACACAGTAAAACCTATCTCTTTCATATTTTTTTCACTTCTTCTAGTCTTTTTTAACAAAGTTAAAGTGCTTTGGTTCCTGTAGGCTCTATTTCTATGACACAACTGCAGTAAAAATCGGGAAGAAATAGAAAAGCCAAAATAAAGGGATAAAATTCACTTATTCTTGCGAATTCAAAGAGAAACTTTTCCACTCCATTGAACAAAGATGGCAGTATTGTGGACATTCTTTCTTTGTTCAACAGACAAAAAGGATAGAGAACATCTTGATCCACTGCAAACATGTTACAGTTGATAAAAAGCAAAAATAAACATAGATCACCTATTGGGCAGCTGGATGCAGTTCTTAGGTAAGGAAATGAAAACGTTTTGCAAGAAATTTACAGGTAACACAAATATAAATTTCCAAGGACTGTCAGAAATGTTCAACAACCAGCCCTTTTCTCCATGACATACACCATCGCCAACTATCAAATTACAGTTACGGACCGGTTATTATTTTTTTTTTTTAACCTTAAAAAAGCGTTTGAGGTAGGAAAAAATCTTTCTACACATTAAAGTGTGCCATCGTTCTGCTATAACTAAATCAAATAGCCCCATATACCATCATTCCTACTGAAGGTTGTTAATTCTTATTGTTTTACGTTAACGTGTGAAAGAAGAATAATTCCCGACGGACCTACGGTTCGACGTGTCGAGTGATTCACTCATCAATCATTTAGAGAGACCAACACAAACACAGTGAAACCGACCGTGAAAGTGGCATCATCTACGCAATGCCCCAAAGCCGCGCCAGCAGAATCGATCGAGCCATTAACTTAAATCGCAAACGGCTTGCTGTTTGCATTTGATCAGTTCCAGCTTGCCGTCCTTGATGTTCTAATGATTTAGAACGATAACGCGAATTAAAACTTTTCCAAAAGCGTAAAGAGAGCGTCGTTTAGTCAGATTAGGAATTAGCACACAAACTCGAACGTGAATGGTTGAAAGGGGCGCCGTGTACACACGCAAGCGCCTGTTATGACTGTTAGTTGAGACACATATTAAACAAACGTTGATCTCTATCGTAACGAGATACTGATGAAAATTTTGATAAGAAAACCTCTTAGCGCTTGCCTTCATTTCGTGTGCGCAAGCAATAAATTTTCACCCTGGACAATGAAAAGGTTTCCGCTTCGTGTTTAGCGCTCGTGTCAACAAAACCGAGAAAGCACCGCTCGGATACTCTTTAATAAATTTTATTCCCAGCAACTCTACCTAATCCCCAATTAGTTTTATTTAAACCTCCAAACAAAGCACGTCTTAAATATTTCCCTCATCTCACGCTATCCACAAAAGCCTAGGGAAAATAAAAAAGCGGCGTGAAGAAAGGATCATAGGAAATTAACACAAGAGCGACTCCGTCGAAGTTAGAATATTCAGACCGGCTGGAAATAAAATATCTCTTCATTTGAATAAGAATACAACGAGAACAAAATATGTAAATACCTGGGCAGTTGCATGGAGGGGGATCTAAATCTTCTTCGCTGCGGGAATCCGTTTGCTTGCTGCATGTCAATAGGTTTTCTGTGCTCAGGTCGGCTGGACGAGTGGGCTGGCTGTCTCTTGCTGTTGTATTCAAACGAGCCGCCTCAGGAAACTTTTTACTCGCGTTGATTTCTGCGTTTTGCAGCTGCGAAGGCCCGACGTTTTTCTGCACGTGAATTATCCCTGGCGTATCTGGTTCTTGCGGTTTACACTCAGTGAGCTCTGACTCGCTGATAAACTCACTTGGCGCGTCGTCACTCCGCTTAGGAGAAGCCACAACAATAAGACCACAGTTAGAAAATAGCGGCGATCGCGAAATAAAACGCTTGCAAATAAATCCCAAATACCAGCCTACGGCTAAGAAATGAATCCCGTTTTACATTCAATGAAATAAATGTCTGTGTGTAGAGTGTTCTACGTACCTTATCTCGATCCTCAAAACTCACGCGACGCAAAGTTTGCGACGCGTCGCTGTCATTAAAAGCTTGGCGCAGCTGAAAGCCGTCTCGTGGTTTCACAGTACCGTTGGCAGTCGTCTTCTGCAAAACCAAAGTGAAAATATAGCTAAAATATTTCAAGCGAAAACAACATGCCCTCGGCAAGTGCCAGAGCCCTCAGTTTCAAGACCGAAATCATTACGTCCGTTCAAATATTCGCACCTTTTTAAGTTCAATGCATTTACGGAACTTGCATATCTGATGACCAGTTTTTCTATTGACACAATTGCTACACTCCCCACAGTTTACTTTCCTCAAACACGGCTCGCAAGCTCCACATCTTCTTCTTTTCTTTCGAGGGATAACATCTTCGAAATCGCCGGCTCGTTTTTCCTTATGATCAGCTCGATTCGCAGGTGAAGCGTTCGATCGCCCAACGTCGCCTTCCATGGGAAATGATTAGACAAGCCGCAGCGTCAAGAAAATTTTTCACGGCCACCAAACCGTGACAGCAATAACATTCGCAGGTAAACGCTCCGATTTCGTTCAGATCCTCGAACCAAAGTCTTGATTGTCGTCCATAAAGCGTAGAAGTTAACTTTGCCTTGAGCAAAGCAAAGTCCCGCGAACGCCACTGATATCGTTGGCGGGTGTCGGGCAGACTTGCCGTTGATCGAACGCAAATTTCACGCAGCCACAAGCCACTTCCGAACCAACCAAATGCTTAGTAGGTGGGAGCACAGTCTGTTTGCGAGCCGACAAACGAACGCCCACGTGGGATACGAAGCCGCGAAAATTGATCAAGCGTGACCAATTTACGCGCGTGCGTCTTTCGCTGTTGCCAATTTCAAGTTGAATACAATAAGATTCCGGTCTACCGGCCACCAAAAAAAAGGAAAAAAAATATGACACAAAATAAGGTTCGCTTTTCTATTGATGTATTTCTTCTGTTTAGTGGGGAAATATTTCAAATTTAGTTGCGTTTATAAGAATGAGAAACTGTACGGATATCCTAAGTAAATTTCGCAGACATTAAATACCGTTTTCCACGGTGTCAAATAGTCTGCAAACAGGCTCGAAACTTCATCTCTGCTCCAGCTGTAAGCCAGTACGGTATTCCACAGCAAAACAGAATCTCGATAAACAGCACAGAATCGAGGATTAATGACAGAAAAATCCAATATTTCAAGTTTTTAAGATCGTATCACATGAGTTTTGAAACTATCTATCTCACTGAGAACCGTAAAAAGCCGTAATAACATCGGCGGTTCGTTTTGAAGCGGCGAAATTAATGCGTTAAAAATGCAAATGTAGGGAGAGAATTGCGAAAACAGTAATCGTAAACTCTTTAAACTGGGTGCAAAACACAGCCGGCGTGAGATATTGAGGCATTGTGCAGTCGGCTCCGTGTGTTTAGCATCTAAACTGCGGCACTTTATTCACGCTTTGATTGACATCTTGACAAAACGAACCGTTGAGTACAAAGCGAATAAAGCCTCAAAAACATTCTAATGGAAAATCTTTCGCCTGCCGTGATCTCTTAAATGGAATGAATAGTAATGTTTTACGGGGAATTTGAGATAAGGATGTACAAATTATACCAATCAATCCGCTAAAGGGGCGAATAGCACGAGAAAAGACGTTTTGTCGCCTCCTGCTAGTGATAAACCCTCGGGCAAAGTGCGTGTGGTACCAACGTCGTTGTTGATCTACACAGTTTGACATTTTAACTGATCCGTGACAAACTTACGTGCGTGCGGCAATCGTTCCAATAAGTTCGTGTTACTATGTCAACGGATCGCGAATTGTTTTTTATGAATAAATAATACACTTTTTCAAATCTAACTCTAGTTCGGCGCCGTAGCTCAGTTGGTTAGAGCGCTGGTCTAGTAAACCAGAGGTCAGTGGTTCAAATCCGCTCGGTGCCTTTTTTTTTCATCACTTCATTTTACACTTCCCAACAGCTAAGTAGAACTTCTTTTTTTTCGGATGAAAATAAACAAAACCTAAATTTTGATATCCTCGTCCCACGCGGTCCTTTCCCAAAAAGCTCATCGGTCGTCAATCAGTGGGGAAATGTGACCGTTAACTTTACAACGCCGCATTCGAGAACACCACTGTTCAAGATTGTATGAGCGATATATATATCGATATCTCCATAGCTGTTTTTGTATCCAGTTCTCTTTAATTACCCACTGACTGAAGCCTTAGCCTTATTACTCTTCCCTTATAATCGGTGCTTTGACAAAACATGGTGTTTTTCGTCGCCGCACCATCTTGCGGCCCTCGATCGAGTAAATTTGTTTCGTTTACACTTTGAAGCCATACCGTGAAATAGGAAATAAATCTTTTTGCGGAGCTCAGTTGTACCACTTCACATTATGTAAATTTTACCGTTTCACAGGAGACAGAACACGCACCAGGTCCATAAAAACAAATACTGTATTGCCTGAATACATTAAGATATTTGCACACCTCCTAATGACAGTTTCATGCTTGGTTTCGTTCAGTTAAGTGAAAACAGAAATAAATCAAAGTGCACTAAGACTCGGGCAAGCAACTAAGTGAGACAACGTACGTTCTCTTCACGGAGATCATCCATGAATTCCTTTTGTTTTGAACAATAGCGCCGTAAAATAAGCGTTCCACGGTTTGGTGGTTAATTGTTTTGGCTACTTCATATGCTGATGACAGATGAACAATGGCCACCACACGAAATCTTGGTGAACAAGATGAAGCTTAATGACCACAGTCAGTAACGTGCAGAGCAAACTATTTCTAAGAATCTTAAAGGGCAGAGTGCGGGACTTTCAAAATCTAAATCACAGACCCTGAACAGTGAATAAATAACACTGAACAAAGTTAAAAAGTGGCTCCTGGCGATGAGGCCGGGAATGGATCTAATTCAACTGATGGACATGAGAAGGCCAAGTAAGGCGAATATTGTTGCTAAAACCAAGTTTTAATGAATATGACAGAGTACAGTGCACTCAAATCCCTTGCAAAATACGATGGAGGTCAGAATGGGTTCAACACAGTAGAGATAGCCTTGTAAAATACGATTTAGGTCGGAATGGGTTCAGTACAGTACAAATAGGGCGAAAGAAAGAGACAGGTACCGAGTAGTGACGGTCAGTAGTCAACCTCATGGCAGAACCTGAATGCGTTTTGTAAACGACGGTTTAGGAAACAGGTAATCCCTGGTTATGGTATCAAGCTCCTCTAATGCGGCTAAGGCGTGTACTCTTGTCACATCATCTAAGTCTGTTGAAGTTACAGTCTTGAGCAACTGGTACACCTCCTTTAAACAGGAGTCCAGAACCTACAAAACATAATGGTCTCATGCTATCTTATTCTATTAATTTAACTAAGTAGTAGAAAAGTACCGATTCTAGCACATTTTTAAAAAGTTAAATCTAAAAATCAAGTTTTTTTTAAAAACCACCGAAAAAACCCAGCGTTCCGAATCATTTTAAAAGTTAAATCTAAAAATCAAGTTTTTTTTAAAAACCACCGAAAAAACCCAACGTTCCAACGCAATTTTATCAAAGATTTTATCAAATAAAATTAAATTATGGTTTAAAGAATTGCGCTGGGACTAATAAATTAATATGGAACAGAAACCAAGAGCAAATCTTTTAGAACAGCTAAACAAAGCCATAGAAGAAAATGGTAAAAGTTTAAAAAGATTAATAGTAAAACATTTAGAAAAAATTATTAAAGAAAAGGGTAAAAAACTTACTGAAAATGAATATATTAAAGAGCTTCGAAAAATTCCAGAAATTGCTAAAGCTCTTGATAATATATCAAACAAACAAAAAAGACCAATTCTTGATGAGCCAATACCTGAAATTAATATTCCCATTCTAAAACCTTCTAAACCCGTATCCAAACCCGCAAAACTTAAAAATTTAGCAAGCAAAGTCGCAAAACCGATAAATAAAGAGATTAACAAGTTCGCAGATTGGATACTATCTTATATCCCAGAACCTATCAAAAAGACTGTAAATAAACGAGTTGATAGTTTGAAGAAAAAGATTAACCGAATATTCAAGATAAAGAATGAGGAATCACTTACAGATCTAATCAATAAAAATATCTCCGAACTTACTAATAACAAACCAACAAAACCTAAAATACAGGTAAATATTTCTGATAGTGTGAGAGATGAATTGAATGAAAGGGTTAACCGATTAGATCCAAAACAAAAACAAACAGCATTTAGGGGATATCTGAAAACATATAGGATAGATGGACAAAAAGGGTATGGCCCAAAGACATTTATCAATAAAATAAAACCAAAAGTTTTAGATCTAATTAATAAGCAAAAGAAGCCTATCAAAACCAAGTTCATCTTTACCTGTAAATTCATAAAAAAGAATCCTGCTAATGGTCTGATTGATGAAAATTCAGGATACTTTCATTCAAAAAATGTGGAAATAATAACAGAAGCAACTGATTTTTCTGAATTATACAATACAATGACAAATTACCTACTTGAATTGATTGAAGAGTTTCAAAATCAACGTTCTGGATGGCAATTTGACCGAGTGGAATACTTTGATATCAACATCGATCCTTATGAACCTATTTCTGGAAGTTCCTATATTCCATTACCATTAATATTGGAATTAAAGAAAGCAATTATAAACGTTAAAAATGAGAATGATCATGAATGTTTCAAGTGGTCAATAACTTCCGCCGCGTTTCCAAAACAGAAAAATCCACAAAGACTAGATAAACAAATGAGAGAGAACTCTGAGAATTTTGACTGGAAAGGAATAGAGTTCCCTGTTAAATTGAAAGATATTGATAAGTTTGAAAAACAAAATCCTTATTATACGATTAACGTCCACGGATTTGATAAAGATAAGGAAGAAGTATACCCTCTGAGAATAAGTAAGAAACAAAGCGGTTATTTGATTGAATTACTTCTAATATCGAATGATGAAGGAAATAATCACTACTGTTGGATAAAGAATTTTAGTAGACTTGTTTCATCACAAATAAATAATAATCAACACAAACGTGAATTTTGTCGTAGATGTTACAATTCATTTCCCACAGAAAAATCATTGGAAAAACATCTTGAATATTGCACTACAAATGAAGAAGTCAAGATTCATATGCCAAAAGATGAAGATGGCAATCCAAAGTATATTAAATTTAATAACTTAAACAGAAAAATGCGAGTTCCATTTGTTGTATATGCAGACTTTGAGAGCTTTGTAGAGAAAATACATACCTGTTCGCCAAATAAAAGTAAAAGCTATACTAATAAATACCAGAAACATAAACCATCAGGATTTTGCTATCTCATAAAGTCTTTTGATGATAAATTATTTCCACCCAAGCTTGTAAAATATACTGCCAAATCCTTAGATTATGATATCTCCAAGATATTTGTAGATAATTTAGAGAAAGATATTAAGAAAATTTATAATAAAACCAAATACCATAAAGCGGTGAATATGTCAGAAATGGATAAAAAAGAATATGAAAATGCTACTCACTGCCACATTTGTGAAGATGAATTGGGAGAAGATAAGGTATTAGATCACTGTCATCTCACAGGAAAGTATAGAGGAGCAACTCATAATGAATGTAACTTAAATTATAAGATTCCAAAGTTCTTCCCTGTAATATTTCACAACCTATCTGGATATGATGCACATATTTTTATCAAGAATCTTGGCTCAACAAAAGGTAAAATAAACTGCATACCAAATAATGAAGAAAAGTATATTTCTTTCACAAAACAGATTGTGGTTGATACATTTACAAATAAAGAAGGTAAGCTGGTTGAGGTGAAGAGAGATATTAGATTCATTGATTCATTTAAATTTATGGCAACAAGTCTAGAAAAATTAGTAACTAATCTACCAAAAGAATCTTTCAAAAACCTAAATATTTTCTATAAAGGAGAAGAATTAAAGTTATTGTTGAGAAAGGGTATATATCCATATGATTGGTTCGATGGATTAGATAAACTCAATGAAAACCAACTTCCACCAAAGGATGCATTCTACTCAAAACTCAACGATGAAGATATATCAGAAGATAACTACCAACACGCTAAAAATGTATGGAAAACCTTCAATATGAAAACAATGAGAGAATATCATGACCTATATCTAAAGTCGGATGTACTACTTTTAGCGGATGTATTTGAGAACTTTAGAGATGTTTGCCAAAAGAATTATGGTTTAGATCCTGCTTGGTATTATACAGCACCAGGACTAGCTTGGGATGCAACATTAAAGTTAACGAAAGTGAATTTGGAGTTGCTAACCGACGTTGACATGTTGCTTATGATTGAGAAAGGTATTAGGGGTGGTGTATCTATGATCTCTACTAGATATGGTAAAGCAAACAATCCATACATGGATGAATATGATCCAAAACTACCAATAAAGTATATACAATATCTTGACTCAAATAATTTATATGGCGGTGGAATGAGTAAACCGCTACCTACTCATGGGTTTAGATGGATGGTTGATAAAGATCTTTCAGACTGGAAAAATATGCCATGTATATTAGAGGTTGATTTGGAATATCCACACCACCTACATGATTTACATAATGATTATCCTCTAGCTCCAGAGAGGATTGTAGTTAATAAAGTGGAGAAATTAATCCCAAACCTAAACAATAAGGAAAAATATGTTGTTCATCATGAAGCACTAAAACTTTATGAAAGTTTGGGATTAAAAATAACAAAGATTCATAGGGGAATTGCATTTGAAGAGTCTGCTTGGTTAAAACCCTACATTGATTTGAATACTAATCTAAGATCAAAAGCGAATAACGACTTTGAAAAAGATTTCTTCAAAGGTATGAATAACTGTGTATTTGGCAAAACCATGGAAAACATTAGAAAAAGGGTTGACATTAAATTAGTTACTAATGAAAAAGATGCAAAAAAATTAATATCAAAGCCAAACTATCAGCATCGCACTATCTTTTGTGAAAATCTTGTAGCTATCCACATGAAAAAAACAAAGTTAGTATTCAATAAACCCGTTTACTTAGGTATGTGCATTCTGGATTTAAGTAAAACAATAATGTACAACTTTCATTATAATTATATAAAACCAAAATATGGTGAAATGGCTAAATTGCTTTTTACAGATACGGATAGTCTTACATATGAAATAAAAACAGAAGATTTCTATAAAGATATTAGTCCAGATGTGAGGGAAATGTTTGACACCAGTAATTACCCAAAAGATCATCCATCTGGAATCGAGACTGGTGTGAATAAGAAAGTTGTTAATATGTTTAAAGATGAAGCTGGAGGTAAGCAGATAGCTGAATTTGTAGGTTTACGAGCTAAGCTTTACTCCTACAGGATGGATGAAGGTGAAGAAGAAAAGAAATGTAAGGGAATGAAGAAGGTAGTAGTAAAAAAGACCATAAGCTTTAATGATTATAAGGATTGCCTTTTCAATAAAGAACCGCAGATGAGGCAGATGAAAGTAATAAGAAGTAAATTACATGATGTTTATACTGAAACTGTTAATAAAGTTGCACTGTCTGGTGATGATGATAAGAGAATAATTTGTAAAGATGGAATAAATACTTTTGCCCACGGTCATTATCGTCTCAAAACATAATCTGGAGGAAGTTCTGTATCAAAAGGAATAACTTGTAATTCTTCTCTAACAAATCCTCGTCTAGGCCCGTCCAGCAAATAATATAAAACCGGCTGATTAGGTGAAACCACACTACGCGAAAGATCATAAGCTTGAATACTCCACATAGGATCTGTTGCTCTTCTTCGTTCTCCTCCTTCAAGTTCACCAGGGGATAATAAATATCTAACTTTAACACTAGGAGGCAATCTAACCTCATCAAGTCCAACAACTCGTCGATAATTTTTAGGTTCAATATCAAACTCTTTCAGTTTTATTGCCTCATCAGGTTCTTTACCGGTTATTCTAGTTGGTGTATTATTCAAAGTTTTTAGAATATTAGGTAATCTTTTAACCCAAACCCTTGATCGATCATCAATTACCATTTCTTGTGCATATTGATGACTAAATATTCTTTCACCTAATATTCTATTTGCTCTTTCAACAAACGATTGAGCTCTATGATTTCCGGCTTCACTTCTTTGTATTCTAACATTATGATAATTCATAAGTTTGGAAACCTCACCCATAAATTCTTTTCCCGGATCAACCATTAATGTTTTAGGGTATTTCATTTTTCTGGAATATATTTTCTCAAAAGCTTTGGATATCTCTCGACTTTCTTTTGAGGTTAATGGTTCAGCATCTTTGTATCTAGAGGCGACATCAACCACAACTAATGCGTATTTATATGTTTTTCTTCCAACTCTATCATGCGGTAAAAATAATAAATCTGCTTGGTGAATCTGATTAGGTTTATCAACAGTCCAGTGTGGCCTAGGTATATATTTAGGAGCTGGTAGATATATTTGCCATATTGCTTGTTTCTCTAACCATTGTTTTGCTACATTTTCACTTACTTTCGCTTTAATAGCTAATTTAGTAATTGCAGAATATCCTTTCCAATATCCGTCAGTTGAATAATATATTTTCGATAAGTCTGAACTCATTTAAAGATTAACCAAAGTATCTTATAAATCAATATGACGTCTGAAAAAATAAAATTTAGTGAATATCAAATTAATATGATGAAAAAAATTATAATTTCAAAAATTCACAATATGAAAGATGGCTATGAACTTTTTAATCTTATGCTTGTAATTGAAGGAGTAAGAGAAAGTTTAGTAAAAGATATTGAAGAATTAGAGAATAAAAAAATACCAATTCAGACACCTAAGAGGTTTAAAGATTAACCAAAGTATCTTATAAATCAATATGACGTCTGAAAAAATTAATCCAAACAGGATTCCGAGAGTACCACTAGGTTTGAAAGCGGAATCAACATTGAATAGAATTACTCTCAATCCCTCATCGGCCAATCCTGGAGAAACTCTATACATAAATATTCCTAAACTTTCCGAAAATTTAGTTATTGTACCAGGAAGCGTATATCTGCTATTTAAATTGACTGTTGAGGGGCATGAAAATAACACCCTAGTGAATAATGTAGGTAGTAACCTTGTATCCAGACTTAAGGTTCTTTTTGGAGGTGAAACACTGCAGGATACTCAAAGATATGATGTATTTCAAACATACCATGACTTATTCTTATCAGATGAAGAACGGGATGATAGATTAAGGCAAGGTATTTCTTCTGTAAACATGAGGAAGCTAAGGTCAAATGCGGGTGATAAGGTAGACACAGACGCAAAAGAAGTAGCACTTGCAGTAGTACATAACACCAAGTACCACATCGCACTAAATCATCCTATTCTCAACGATCATGGGGTTTTCTACCCAAAAGCGTTAGATAATCAACTAATATTTGAGATTACGCTAGCCCCAGTTCACGATATTGTTGTTTATTCAGATACAACAAAGATTCCAACTTACAAAATCACAAACCTTGAGTTGGAATATTCTTGTATATCAAGCGAATACTTAGCTCGTGAGGCACAGGCAGCTTATCAGGTTGGTAAAGGATTCTTTTATGAGAATGTCACTCTACACAAAACTTTCACCATATCCAGACCCACTGATAGTGTTATAAACCAGCATATTAATCTACCTAGAAGGTCAATTACAGGGATATTATGTTTGTTTATGATACCATACGCTGGAGGAGCCAGAGACTCTGAGAATTTTTTCAATCCAGGTATCACCTCAATAAATATAGATGTTAATGGCGTGCCAAATCGTTTTTACTCAAAGGGAATGGTGCCGTCAGATCTTTGGGAGTCAATAAAGAAACGTTTCAGTGATTCCTCCCGTTGGTCAGGTTCCTCCCGTTGGTCGGTAAAGGAAAAGGATTTTTATGGTAATAAGTTTGCTCTGTGGATCGATTTGAGAACTCACCCAGATAATAGCATTCATGGAGGAGGTCTGGCATTAAACAACGCACAAGACGGTATAAAAATAGAAATTAAAAGAATACCTATTGGTTCTGGTAATATGACTTGTTACATGTTTGTTGTGGCTGATGCATTAATGGAGGTTATGAATTCAAACTTAAGATCAATCATGTATTGAACAAAGAAAAGATGGAAGAATTACGAGAAAAAATACCATTCCATTGTATTATAACAGGCCCAACAAATTGTGGAAAAACAAAATACATAATAGATCAACTCCGCGGTCCATTTCTAAAAATGTTTGAATTCATTGTTTTAATATGCCCAACTTATGCTAAAAATAAAACCTATCATAATTTCGCTCTAGGAGATAAATGTTTCTATGTATTATCACCAGATGCAAGTAATATAGATGAGATTAATGAATTGTTAACTGATTGTCAAACTTTATTCTCCGGAACAAATACACTAATAATTTTAGACGATTGTGCTGTTTCGAATGATCTTAAGAAGCGATCAAATAAGTTTATAGATTTAGCATTCTCTGGAAGGCACCATGGATTATCAATGTGGGTTCTAACTCAGCAATTAACATCGATAGCAAAACCATTCCGTGAAAATGTTGCCTGCGTTGTTACTTTCCATAATCCATCTCAGAAAGGTATGAAGATGCTTTTCGAAGATTATGGAGGTGATTTAGACTCTGAAACTAGTAAAAAATTTGTGCAAATTTTGAAAAAAGAAAAATATTCTAGACTATGTTTATGTTTAAGATTTCCATTTCAATGTTATTTAGAAGTTCCAAACGGAGCGTAGCGAAGTGCGGAACTCGCGGAACAAAGGGAGCAGCCTGAAGTGGTCTAAAAGAATCAATGTTGTATTAAAAATGTCAAAAATTGAAGATTACATTGAAGAAAAAACTGAGTTAAAAAATGATATCGATCAAAGTGAGGATCTTGAAGTCAAACAAGAATCACTAGCTATTCTCGCATCCCTGGGCACTACAAAAGAATATTTAGGAGTTGATATGAGTTTGGGAGATGTAAAAAAATTATCAGTAAAAGATGTAGAAAAATATTATAATCGGTATCAAGCAGTATTAGGTAAGAAAATTAGCGGTGGATTAGTAGATTCATCTCTTCAATTAGTTTCTAAAGTTATTTCTTACATGGTTCCAGTGGATGATATAGAAGCTCTTTGTAAGGATTTGAAGAATGATGATTTGGTTAATCGTGAACTAACAAACATTGTAGGACTCTTAGCATTGAAAGCAGGAAGACTTGCAGCACTTGCTAGCGGGCTATTCCAGGTTGCTAAACACGTTAAATTCAACAAAAATCAACAAGTTGCAAGTACGACTGAGCATAAAATACAAGACGTTTCAAATAAAAATGAGCAGACTACTAAGCAAGATGCAAGCGGTACTGATACTGTTTACTAAGCATACTATTATTTTATTTACATATCATTACCAAGTGGTCTAAAGATTTCTTAATGATATGTAAAATAATGTCTGAAGAAGTTGTTGATCGAGGCGAAGCCTCTCCCCGCTATGCGGAGCAAATTACTAGAGATCCTCTAAAAGAGACCCTACGGTCCGCGGAGCAAGAGGTTGTTTCTTCAAAAAAGATGGTGAAAGATCCTAAAAAAGTAGCAGCAGGTAAGAAATTAGCTGAATATAATAAAAAAGCAAAAGAAGCATTAGCTAGGGAGATGAAACGTGAAAGGGAACAAGCGGAGATTAAAAATGAGAGTGTAGCTAAATCAGAAGAAAAAGGAAAAGCGTGGTTGCCGGAGCTATCTTTTACAACAGTATTATCGATTGTTGGAATAGGTTTTACAGCATTTGATATGTTTATGAGATACCGATCGAAGGAAGGAACTCGACAAAAGGATAATAAAAACAGAATACCTGATTTATCTCAAGCCCCTCCCATAAAGATTCATAATCCACAACCACAAATTGGAATGATATAATTAGAAACCCTAAAGATATCTAAAGGTTTCTTACTGATGTAGTAAAAATTATGTCAAACGAAAACAAACTTGTGAAAACTGTTACTGATTCAGCCGTCCTTATCGGATTAGCAGCTGGAGTTGGATATGTGGCTAAAAAGGTTATGAAAGAATCATTTATGAACGATCCCTCCTCAAGTATTACAAATTATGTAAAATGGGTAGCTGTACTGTCAGGTAGTATGTACCTAAAAACATATTTAGAGGATCAAAAGATTTTACCGAACTGAGCGAAGCGAAGGAGGAAACCCGACCTAAAAGGGAGGAACCTCAAATTAAACATGGCAACAATAGCAATGATGTTGGGAGGAGCAGTATTAAATGCAACCGCCTTTGTTGGTGGATCATATCTTGCAAAATATCTATCAGGAGATAAAACCGATACAGAACGAATACGACACGATAAGGCATTAGAAAAATATCAAAAAGATTACGCTGAATATCAGGAAAAAAGACAGAAACTAATTGATTGGAAAGTACAACAAAAAGATGAAAAATATCAAGCATCAAAAAATATTTCGAATACCGATGAAGCTTTAGAATTATATGAACAAATGCATGAACCAAAATTCTCTGATTATTACAGACCAAGTGAAAATCAAAAGATGGGTGAAATGGCATATGTTGGAGGAGGAATGTTGGCGTTGGGGTATGCAGTTAGTAAATTATAAAAACATTACTTTTGTTATATAACTTGTAATACATCAATTAAAAAAGTTATATAACATAATTAGTTTATTTTTGAAGCTAGTTTTTTCAACATTTCTTCATCACTAATACTATTATCATTTTCTATTCCAAATTTTTCAGTTGCTTTACCCCTCATCTCTCTTATATATTCTTCAATGTCAATATCTGGATTGTATTCTTTGCGGAATTTACTTAATAAATTATTAGCAAGACTATAAGACATATCTTTCATACCAATTTTTTTACCATAATCTATTAAATCCTGCACACTAATTTTAATGATTTTATACTCTTGTCCTTCTTTACTCATATTTTTATTTTATATTTTATTTATTTAACTAATAATTCATTTCTATAATTTATAAACATAACTTTTAGGTCTAAAGATTTCTTACTGATGAGTAAAAAATCATGGAAGAAAAAGAACCATTAATACCAAACTTTGAACCAACTGATCTAGATGATGATGATGATGATAAAGAAAAAATGGAAATGGATACAATATCATCCACCACTAGTGTAATTAACCCTGATCATGCGGTGGCAGAAAAATCGTTTGGTGGTAGGGATTATGAGAGGGAGGGTTCTAGACCAAAATTACCTAGTGAGAAATATGATGAAAGGAGAGATGCACTACAACATATAAAACGTATATTTCCGGATTTCAACCCTTTGGATTCTCCATTCACAGCAGAATGGGATAAGGAAGGTAATTTGTGGGTTAAATTGAGTAATCAGAGAAATGCTGCAGGACATATATTGATTGATAAAGATGGAGTAATAAAACTTGATAAGGTGGGTAAAATAATAATAAAAGCTCTAGGTGCTGATTATGAATCCATGCTTATAAAAAATAATAATCTTTTATCACAACTGGAGGAAGCTAATCAACAAAATATTGAATTACTTAATGCAGTACAAGGATTGGAAGCAACAACAAAAGTATATCCTATGGAGATTAGTCGATATGAAGAAAGAGAAAAAGAACTGCGACAATTCATTGAGAAACAACAAGTACAAAAAGCAGAAAATAAAAGTCTTTTCGATCAAACTGTTAAACAGAATATAGAATTAAAAATACAGAAAGAGAAACTTTTGAATGAAATGAATGTATACAAAGATGAAATAGATAAGTACAAGAAGGGACAGTCAAATTTAACAATTTTAGAAAGTAGTAATGAAAGATTAAAAGCTGAAGTTGATAAATTTAGGGAACTAACAAGAAAGAGTATTATTTACAACCAAGAACAAATATCTGATCTGGAGAGTAAAAATGAAGAAATACTTAAAAATCTACCATTACGAGAACGTGTGAAGGCTATCTTCAAAAAGTATGGTTTTACAGTATTTGCAGTTGTAAGTGCTGTAGGTATAGTCATTGGTGTTATAGTTTCTAATCTTTCCAAAGGTTTATCCACATTAGGTAGGGGCGTTGGTAATGGTTTTAAAGCTATTGGTAAGAAACTAGGTGAAATATTACCTGGAATGGTTGGTGCGATTGTAAGCTTTCTTTTCAAAACAGCGGGTGAGGTTATTGGATTTTTGGGGAAGAACGCATGGTTGTTGATAATGGCTGTGGTTCTATATTTTGTGGAAAGTATAAAAAAGAATAGAAAGTAACAAATTTCAGCGTAGCTGGGCGGCAAAGCCGGTCTAAAGATAACATGTTGATCAGTAAAATACAATATGGATGACTACAATAGAATTTACGGCGTAGCCGGTCCCGAGCAAATTCGGGCAGAGCCCTCCCCGCAAATCGGAAGCTCGATTTATCCACAATTACCAACGAATGGTGATCCTAATAATTTCAGACTACAAAAATCATGTGAAGTACTACAAAATCTTGATAAGGAAATTAAACATTATGAGGAAGTTAGGAAAAAATACAATAGAGCAAGAGGTATATTTACAAAAATAAGTGTTAGTAGTGGAGTTTTTTCAGTTATCCTATCTGCAAGTGGTCTTGGAACCTCCCTTACTGGTTTTGGTGCTGTTTTTGGTATACCATTAGGAGCTTTAGGAGGTATTTGTGGGGTAATATCGGTTGGATTCGGTGCTGCTTCTAAAAGACTTTCACATAAAGTTAGTAAACATGAACAAACAGTTTCTCTAGCAAAAGCAAAATTAAACACTATTAACGACTTGGTTTCAAAAGCTTTGAAAGATAATGTTATATCTGATCAAGAATTTTCTATAATTTTAGCAGAGTTGGAAAAGTTTCAAAAACTAAAACTAGAAATCCGCCAAAAATTTAGGAGAGATACAGAAAAAAACTTAAACATGTCTCAGATAAGGAGAGAAGTTCGAGCAGATCTATTAAAAGAATTAATCACTCCAGATCATTAAAAATTTCATATGAAAGAACTGATGTGGGATGTAATTGTTTTGTGGGCATTCAGCGGTCGGTCTATTAGAAATACTAGTGAACATCTTATTCTTAATCTAAAGACCAGATTATCTGAAACACAAAGAATAAGATGTTATTATACGATTTCAAAAATAGGTACCCAAACGCCAACCTTGATAAATTTACATTTGTGAATGATTCATATGGAGGATATATTAAATGGAAAGTTAATGGTACAGCAGTTATGTCAAATGATGATCCTACTGGAAAAACTTGGACTGATTATCTTCCTATTAATTTGAAAACATTATTATGGCAAGATTTAGGGTTAGAAAATAAAGTTAAGGTTGGTTCATTTCCAAAAAGTTTATCCATTACAAATCAAACATACTCAATACCAGCTATTAACTTTGATAACTTTACAACTGATATAACAAAAATGCTAACCTTTCTAGATATATACGTTTCAAATACGAAGAAATTCACAGCAAAAATGAGAAACATATTTACATCCCAAGTTGTAACATTCAATACTGCAAAACAATGTAGAAGATGGTTGAATAATCCTGATATTAATTATTGGCCTCAACAGCTTAACTTTGCGGTTTGGTGTGCTACATCTGGTTGTGGGATAAGTCCTTTTGAAAGTTTAAATTATCCTAAAGTAGTGAACAGCTTCATAAAGTTTCATATATATTTTACAATAAGACGAATATTGTATGAAATGAAACTACCTTTACCCAACGAACAACCTTTTGTGATAAATAATAATCCATATAGTAAAGTTGCATATCAACGATTGTGCGCTGAATTTGGAGTTAGTACTTCAGCTGACTTTAGATGGAAAGGTGGAAGAAATTCAGGATTAGGAGATATATTCCTTGATTATGGTTCTGGATACCGACCGAAGGGAGGAACTAATGGAAAAGGTGGTGGATATCAAAATGTACATATTGTAAGAAATTATGATGTTGAAGCAGATCAATGGCCCGGTGAAGGCGGTAAATTCGCTGATGAAGGAGGTAAAAAGGAAAAGGGTAATCTCATCTCATTTATCCGTAACGATGACTTTGCCGATTTTAAATATGCTTGGTTTATCCCAACAGGCGGACATGGGCTCACTAAAGCTGGACTTGGAAGATTAAATCGATCAGCTGAAGCTTTTGTATACTGCATATTGGGGGCACAAGTAAACACTAGAAATTAGTAAGTAAGTAAGTAACGGCTTTATTTAACGAGGGTAGTACATAATAGTACAAAAGTACTAACAAACTTGTAGCCCTCAAATTCAATTTATGGTAATGGTGGTGGAGCGATAGAGACTCAACAAGAATTCTTAGACTTATTTGAAAGTTCTGTTATAGAAAATGATATTTCTAATTCTATTAAAAATTACCAACAATCTGTCTATGAAACTAAATTACGACTTGATTTAGCTATCGCGCCTGGTGTTTGGTTGATACCGAGTAATATGATAATCAATACAGAAAGTGTGGTTGGATATAATAACAAACTCATGAAAGCCGCTAAAGATATGAATTTTGGGGTAAATAATTCATTAAATACTGAAACAAAACCTGTTGGAATAAGCCATAATTTGGGGGCTTCAAAAGTTTCATTACCACATAAAACCGAAAACAAACCACCATCAGAAACAACACAAACAGAAAATAATATTAAATCAACTCAACCCTCCCTCCGGTCGGAACATGAAGATAATCTGATAGTATTTATTGTTGTTGGCGGTGCAATAGCTTGGTTTTTATTTCGTTAATGTTTTGATTATAGAAATCTAAAGAGGAATATTATGTAATCAAAACAAAATGTTAAGCATAACAATGTATGAATCAGAAAGTAGGATTTATTTAAATCCTCCGCTGAAAAATCTTCGAGAGATACAGCTTCTGGATTGCAATATAAAAACTAAAAGATTAATTAATTTCAAGGATAAACAGACATTATTCAATGATAAGAATCAGGGTTTCATAATAATTCAACCCGGTACATATTCTCTTCGTAATATTCAATCAGTCTTTCTTAATGATCCTGATACGGAAAAGATAACAATAATTGAGACTGATACTTTTGACTATCTATATTCAAATAAGAACTTCAAAATTAGACTTACTAGAGGATTGTCAATTGGTTTAGGGGTGCCTGAAGTTATAAATCCTGGTAAATTATACCTCATAAATATACAGATTAAGGAACCTCTGAGACTTATGTGTAGTATAGTTGATAATAAGTCTTCATATATGAATAAAACCAAATATTCAGAACTTGTGAAACTCTCACCATCACAACTACTTGCAAACATACCCTCAAAGGATTATCCAACAATTCCAGTTCAAAAATATGATAGTCTTATAAACCACTTTGATTTAACCATATTAGACAATGAATGGGAAAAACTTGATCTTAAGGGTTCTCCCATAACTTTTAGTTCAAGATTTAGATAAATTCATTAGGTATTTTGTTATATAACTATTACTTGAGTTATATAACATAATCTTCGCCCCATAACTCTTTCAAAAACTTTAATTCCTCAATCTAAATACCTACTTGGATGTCATGCTATAATCATTAAATCATAATTTCAATTTTATTCTACATTCCTTACAAGAAGCTTTTTGTTTACCATGCTCACATATTTGCGATCCGCCGCATTCTTTACACTGTTGTTTTTGTTTATTATGTTCACATATTCTCGATCCTCCACATTCTTTACATTGATACTTAAGTTTATTATGTATACATATTTGCGATCCGTCACATTCTTTACACTGATGCTTATTTTTATTGTGTATACATATTTGTGCTCCTCCACACTCTTTACAAAAATATTTACACCTTCCGTGAACACAAACATAATTATTATTAATGGCAACTTTTTGCCTTATCTCATTAATATCTTCATCTGTAAATTTTCCTATCTCTTCAATCAATTCTGCTTTATTCATTCCATATAATCTTTTAATTTTAAACTCTACAGCAATTTTTTTCAATTGTGGCAAATATAATTTTTGTAATTGTTCCATATTAATTTATTAGTCCCAGCGCAATTCTTTAAACCATAATTTAATTTTATTTGATAAAATCTTTGATAAAATTGCGTTGGAACGTTGGGTTTTTTCGGCGGTTTTTAAAAAAAACTTGATTTTTAGATTTAACTTTCAAGATGATTCGGAACGTTGGGTTTTTTCGGCGGTTTTTAAAAAAAACTTGATTTTTAGATTTAACTTTCAAGATGATTCGGAACGTTGGGTTTTTTCGGTGGTTTTTAAAAAAAACTTGATTTTTAGATTTAACTTTTTAAAAATGTGCTAGAATCGGTACTTTTCTACTACTAACTAAAACATAGTAAAAATGGAAACACTAATAACTACATCACTATTGCATTCTTGAGTTGCGTCTTGCAGCTGTAAGCACATAGGTCACAACAAGACACAAAAGCAGCAGCGAAGTAGATAAAGGGGGAAATCCCCTAATTACACGACAAGGTATTTGTAAATCGGACTTACTATATTTCGTCAGCAGGGAAGGAAGAAAAGTACACCGATGAAATAAACGAAAAAGTAAATAAATACATGGGTAGGTAATAGTCTCAGTATACAGGCAACAGCCAAGCGCCAGCCTAAGCTGAGAAACTTCACATCACAATGACGTTAATATTGCTCAGGACAAAGATAGATTTGATCTTACGTGCGATTTGGCAGCATCAACTACAGGTATAGCTTATAGGTACTTCACCATAATGGTTCCAATAACGACCGATCATTGGTCGGTAGGTTTCTGCACTAAAACCAACGACACTAACAACAAAAACAACAAGAACAGAGCATACCTGCATAGTATTCTTACCCAGACCTCTAAACATGAGAGTGATGACAAGTACAGCTGAGCGTCTCACCTCCGCTGACCTATCCGTCTTCAGTACAGCGGCCACGCAATTAAAGATCTAACAGTGTAACAAATGGCATCACTAAGAACAAGCTAGAAGTTAGAAGATCTAGAATCACTGTACGTAAGTAATGAAAAGGCCCTTAGTTACAAAAAGTACCCTGACACAAACTTACAATATATTTAGGATATAAAAGAACTTAAAACTCCAGTTTGCTTCATTGGTGCCCTAATATGGTTGGTTTAAAATGAAAACGATCACACCCTTGCACGCCACATTCAAAACAAAATCTGCCGTAAACTCACTGTGTGTTACAGTAGCATACCTCATTGATAACAGGTCCCAGAGAAAATTTCAATAATTGACATACGTCACTAAGGTTAGAGAGACTGCTGGCCCGAACAAGAGGCTCAGTATCCTTGACGCCAGTCAGTAGGGCTGGTAGAATGTGTTGCATGAATCCAGGTAATAGATCACCACAGATCCTGGTGGTTTTGACTAGCGCTTCACCTAGCTTCATCCTCAACTCAGGGGATCGACTTACAGTGTGCTCTTTGGGGCTGGCAACTGGTAAAAATAAAAAACAATTAATAGCCCATGTACTGTATCCTGGACCGGAGATTTTCTTCATCAGTGTCAAGGAAGGTCTGGGACCATCTAACACGGCACACAGAAAGTGATCATGATTGGATGACCTCATGACAATTCTCCCTTAAGCCATTCTTTTTTCTCTTCTCCGTCTATACCTCACAGCCTGTGTGTTCTCCACCCTATCTCTGTCTCACAGCCTGTGTGTTCTCCTCTCTATCTATGTCTCACAGCCTGTGTGTTCTCCTCTCAATCTATGTCTCACAGCCTGTGTGTTCTCCTCTCAATCTATGCCTCACAGCCTGTGTGTTCTCCTCTCTATCTTTGTCTCACAGCCTGTGTGTTCTCCTCTCTATCTATGTCTCACAGAATGTGTGTTCTCCTTTCTATCTATACCTCACAGCCTGTGTGTTCTCCTCTCTATCTATGCCTCACAGCCTGTGTGTTCTCCTCTCTATCTATGCCTCACAGCCTGTGTGTTCTCCTCTCTATCTATGCCTAAGAGCCTGTGTGTTCTCCTCCCTATATATGCCTCACAGCTTGTGCGTTCTCCTCTCTACCTATGCCTCACAGCTTGTGCGTTCTCCTCTCTATCTTTGCCTCACAGTCTGTGTGTTCGCCTCTCTATCTATGCCTCACAGTCTGTGTGTTCTCTCTATCTATGCCTCACAGCCTGTGTTTTCTCCTCTCTATCTATGCCTCACAATCTGTGTGTTCTCCTCTCTATCTATACCTCACAGCCTGTGTGTTCTCCTCCTCTATCTATGTCTCACAGCCTGTGTGTTCTTCTTTCTGTCGATGCCTCAGAGTCTGTGTGCTCTCCTCTCTATCTATGCCTCACAGCATGCGTGCTCTCCTCTCTATCTATGCCTTACAGTCTGCGTGTTCTCCCCTCTATCTATGCCTCATAGCCTGTGTGTTCTCTCTATCTATGCCTCACAGCCTGTGTGTTCTCCGTTCTATCTATGCCTCACAGCCTGTATGTTCTCCTATGTATCTATGTCTCACAGCCTGTGTGTTCTCCAATGTATCTATGCCTCACAGCCTGTGTGTTCTCTCTAGCTATGTCTTACAGCCTGTGTGTTCTCCTCTATATCTATGCATCACAGCCTGTGTGTTCTCCAATGCATCTATGTCTCAAAGCCTGTGTGTTCTCCTCTCTATCTATGTCTCACAGCATTTGTGTTCTCCTCTCTATCTTTGCCTCACAGTCTGTGTGTTCTCCTCTCTATCTATGCTTCATAGCCTTGGCGTTCTCCTTTCTATCTATGCCTCACAGCCTGTGTGTTCTCCTCTCTATCTTTGCCTCACAGTCTGTGTGTTCGCCTCTCTATCTATGCCTCACAGTCTGTGTGTTCTCTCTATCTATGCCTCACAGCCTGTGTTTTCTCCTCTCTATCTATGCCTCACAATCTGTGTGTTCTCCTCTCTATCTATACCTCACAGCCTGTGTGTTCTCCTCTCTATCTATGTCTCACAGCCTGTGTGTTCTTCTTTCTGTCGATGCCTCAGAGTCTGTGTGCTCTCCTCTCTATCTATGCCTCACAGCAATGCGTGCTCTCCTCTCTATCTATGCCTTACAGTCTGCGTGTTCTCCCCTCTATCTATGCCTCATAGCCTGTGTGTTCTCTCTATCTATGCCTCACAGCCTGTGTGTTCTCTCTCTCTATGTCTCACAGTCCGTGTGTTCTCCGTTCTATCTATGCCTCACAGCCTGTATGTTCTCCTATGTATCTATGTCTCACAGCCTGTGTGTTCTCCAATGTATCTATGCCTCACAGCCTGTGTGTTCTCTTCTAGCTATGTCTTACAGCCTGTGTGTTCTCCTCTATATCTATGCATCGCAGCCTGTGTGTTCTCCAATGCATCTATGTCTCAAAGCTGTGTGTTCTCCTCTCTATCTATGTCTCACAGCATTTGTGTTCTCCTCTCTATCTTTGCCTCACAGTCTGTGTGTTCTCCTCTCTATCTATGCTTCATAGCCTTGGCGTTCTCCTTTCTATCTATGCCTCACAGCCTGTGTGTTCTCCTCTCTATCTATGCCTCACAGCCTGTGTGTTCTATTCTCTACCTATCCCTTAGTACGGCTATGGCTTACTTGTTGCACGAAATCTTATTACCAATTAATCATAACTTTAACAAAATTTGTGATATATAAACTTCCTTTTTTAAAATCAGAACACATGAAATTCCAAGATTTTTTTGCTAGCAGTGAAACAAAAGCTATTAAGCACGCACGTGATGGCGCGTACTGTCCAATTACTCAGGCATAATGCATGCTATCCTATTTAACTGTCCTATTAAGGCTGAAATCAGGGCAGTTGAATAGCCAATCAGGTTTGAGAATTTTGTTATAGTTATGATTATAGAAAATAATAATCCTATGTTACCATTAGCTGTCAAGAGAGAAGGTACAACCCCCACCTTTTTCACTTGGGATGGAGTGACTTTGTTGTTTGGCAACCTTTTCCCCTGCTGAAAGTTCATTCCCTTTTCTCGTGCACATAGCAAACTCACTGGCTAATTGTGGAACAACCTTATCAGGCCTGATATCAGCCAGTGAAACAAGCCCTTGAATTGCCGCCAGGTAAATATACGAGTCGTGGTGTTTGAGTTGCTGAAGGAAAATCTCTAGTAGTATATCTGCTTTCTCCACGGCTTTAGGGTGTCTTTGACGTAGAAGTGAGGCAAGTTTTAAGATGGCATGCCCTCTTACAGGCAGCAGAGGGTCACAAAGATCAGCAAACATTTCGTCAAACTCAGAAACTTGAGAAGCCGGCCTTAATTCATTTTTATTTCTCTTGCTTTCAACTGAGGAAAAACGAAATTACACTGTGAATGTAAAAAAATTCCACCTCATACTTGTGCTTTTACTCTAAACACTAGTGAGTTCATTTCCTCCACCACCCCTACAGACAATCATAACTATGCTTTTATCCACACCACAAGTGAGTTAATCCTCTCCTCTACCACCCCACGGTCCATCATATCTGTACTTTTAGTCGTACCTTCAGCGAGTTTATCATTTCCTCCACCACCGGTACACTCCCTTGCACTTGTTTTACTTCCAATGTTCTCTGCGGCCTCCTTCAACTTGTTACTCCACACTGCACAATGTGTTGCTATGGCAACATGCAAATCACTAGCCATTTGCTGAACTTCTGTTGTAGGGTGGCAGTTAGCTAATGTTTCTAGCAAGGAAAGTAGGTCTCTAAGGAGAGGCTGATGACTCCGCTCAATCTGAAACATTGTGAATTAATTAGTAACTGTACCATGTATTACATGTTATCGTTAGTGACATCTTTGTATTAAATGGGGTAAGGAAACGTGTCTCCCTGTAGCAAATTCCATTTAACAAGTAACTGGTAGAATAACAGGTCTGGCTCTGCAAAGAAGACAGTTTTCAATAGGGTTGTCACTAAGGGCCGAGGGCCAGGGATTTGCCCCGGCTACTGCAAGTCTGAGCCCTGGCTACTTTGATACAAAACCAAAACATTAGCCACAACAGTAAATGTTTGTCCCAAGCTACTGTTTTCATTTCCCCGCCTACTTGAACAATAAGTGACAGCCCTGGTTCAAGATAACCCAAATCCTGTATTGTGACTGGCTACTTCAGAGAACAAGATGGGGATATCCTTACCACTCAAGATTTCCCAATTGCCATCACAAGGAAACCCTATATATGGTACATCCCTTACTGACAAAGCTAGCTCCATTAAACTGTCCAACGTATCAGCCTTGTTCTTTACTACACTTGGTCAATAACTCACATATTATATGTTGATAGAGTCTGGTGATATGAGAAATCATTGTGTTTACACAAGAGGGTTCAGACTGCACCTCAAGGTTTTAATACATGTAATTGTCAGTCTTATTCAACAATATTTTCATACAGTAACTATATTTGTCAAATATCCTCTGCATATCCTCTGTTTATTTGAATAAAAAGTTTTTCAGCAGCAAACTACTTTAAATTTAGGCTGCGTTACAAACATGAATGAACAAGATGCATGACTGTACTGTACCTTGGCCTCTCCTTCTCCTCCTAACATGACTGATAACATTCCTAGAGCCATAGTTAATGTCTCAGTAATAAACACAACACCAAGTCCTTCCTCATCCGTGTTAATGATAGTACAGCCTCGTTGGAGTGTTGACTTAATGAAAGAAAGAATCTCTGGTGTACTGGTCAGAATTGTGGGGCCCAGCTTGTCACACATTACAGCTACGAGGTTAAAAACTATCAGGCTGTGATGGTTGGAAACCGAGTCTGTGAAAAGGAAACAGTAACAATCAAACCCATTTGGTTAAATGTAATTTAACTAAGTTAACCACCATGAGCGTAGTGGTTAGGCAGTCCACAAGCTTAGCGGTCAAGCAGTTATAAGCTTAGCAGTCAAGTGGTTCACAAGCTTAGCAGGCATCCAGAGGTCAATCCCATAAGTGCAGACTCAGGTGGTATGTGGTAGCTTTGTACACTCCTAGGATCTGCAAATTTCCTTCTTGAGCCTTTGTGCAGTGGTCTCTGGAGTAGTTCATTAGTAAGTAAGTAAGTAAGTAACGGCTTTATTTAACGAGGGTAGTACATAATAGTACAAAAGTACTAACAAACTTGTAGCCCTCACGAAATACAGATTAAAATTTATAAACACCTAAAAATCGACTAAATACGTAATAATACAGACCTAAAAAGTATATAAAAGCTAATGCATTGCAAATCACGGACAAAAATGTACTAAAAATTTTTGTTCATCTAATAACAACTTTTCAAATTTCTTTCTAAACAAGCTAGCCGATGCCTGCCTTCTTAAATTTAATGATAAACTATTCCAAAGTTGAGCCACTGTAACAGAGAACATTTTGCCACCCTCAGTTTTCCTGTTAACCTTAGGACAAATCAAGTTTAAATTTGCATGTCTAGTATTTCTAGCATGCATTTGGCTATTCAATTTTAACGCTTCAAAAATATATGATGGAACTTCACCATTTACACGTTTATAAGTCAAACTACATTTATTCACTTTAATTTCTTCATAGAAAGGAAGCCATCCCAACTTATTAAAAAGTTCAACTGACGGTGATAGTCTTGAGGAATCTAAAATCACCCTTGCAGCCCTTTTTTGCAGTTGTAATACCCTAGTTTGATTTGCTTTACTACAAATAGACCATGTAATAGATCCATACATCATAACAGGCTTAATAATAGCGTTATAGTATAATTGCCTTTGATTAACTGACAAACAGTTTCTGATCCTCTTTAGTATTCCAATACGTTTCGCAAGCTTTCCACAAATGTAATCAATATGTTCATTAAAACTAAGTTTATCATCGACAACTAAACCAAGTAACTTTGTACTTGAAACTCGCTTAATGTCTTGCGGTACTGGTGGACTCAGTTCACCAATCATAGAAGCCAGACGTTTCCCAGTAATTAGTAGAAACTTTGTCTTTTTTTCATTCAGTGGCATCTTATTACCAGCAGCCCAATCTTGAACATTTAGCATCCTTCCCCATCCCCCCCTCCTTCCATTGTGTCATCAGTGTGACGGGTGCCTGGAATGGGGGCTCATTGGCTGGGTTGCTGGGATTTGCCAGCCATGAGGGCAGTATTCTATCTAGGGGCTGGCTGGCCACAGTGGAAGTCCCTGGGTATCCCAGGTACCTATGTACCACTTAAGCGAGGCAGTTGCATGGTTAAACTATGTTAAAACCAACTTCCAAACCCAAAATATTGACCTCAATCAACAAAATGTCTTCACAATTCTAATATGGTTAATATTAAACAGAATTTTTGAACTGTCTCTTACCTCCAGAGAGAGTCTCTTGTGAAAACTTGAATATGATACTGCTTAATTCCTGCATCAACTGAATAAACAGATGTCCTGCAACACTATTCTTGTCCTTCATATCAGCCAACAGTTCAACTATACAGAGCGCATGATCTTCAAAGGTAGTACTGACATGAAATCTGTGAAAACTCTTCATCAAAGGGCCGTTACAACCAGCAGAATCCACTCTCTGGTTATTACACTGGTAACTGACTGTCAATCCTCCTCCATCACCATGTGCCAACACTACATTATCACTCATAAATTTGATTGAGAGGTCATCAGTTTCAGTGTCTTCTCTATCACACTTCAAACTTGTAGGATTGTTTGCATGGAAGCTGGGTGGATTTATCTGTTTGAAAACAAGTGAATACAGCATTCTAACAGCATGTTGTGTTTCAAAGCCCTTGATAACATTAACAAGGATCTCTCTGAGGGATGACCTGCAAGATGGAAAAATGTTAAATGAACATACTTGCATTTATAATATAGCTACGTTCTTACGCGTGCTCTTATTGGTCAAAAACCCATGTTTTATCAGAGTATAAAACATAGAAAAAGCGTTTTATTGTTTTTCACCACATTACATCTACTTGAGACAGCGAAAAACATTTTCTTTGCAGAAATTCATGATGGAGTTCTCTCGAAGCAACAGAAAGTTTTGAAGCTGAGAATAATAAAACAAATAAAGAAGAAGCAAAAACAGTCGAGAAGTTGGTATTAAATGGCATCAGTTTGTCGTTCTGTGTGCTTTAACCCTTTCACTCCCAAGGGGTCTCCATTTGACGAGTAAAATCGTCTGGCGTTAGACAGAGTAAAATCTAGAAAGTCACTCTTGGGAGTGAAAGGGTTAAGGGAGATAGTTTTTAACCCTTTCACTCCCAAGGGGTCTCCATTTGACGAGTAAAATCGTCTGGCGTTAGACAGAGTAAAATCTAGAAAGTCACTCTTGGGAGTGAAAGGGTTAATTGCTGTTTCTACTCGCGGCATGTAAAATCTATATCATAAAGCAAATAAAGAAGCCTAAGCCGTGTATTACACTGTGATTAAAACACTCTGGGCATTTGAGAACACTCAAGAAATTATTTTTTAAATAGATACTGGTTGAATGTTTCTAGTGCCTCTGCTAGTAAATACTCTCCAGACTCACAGGTTTTCTGACTGTGTCTTACTCAGTTTACAACAGACAAAATAGGTAAAACAGTTACCTGAGGTGTGAGACACCTTTTCTGGAGCAACAGAACAATTCAAAGATGGGATGGATGACAGGCAGTATATATACCAAGGCTGCCTGATCTGATTCAAAAATAAAAACCTGAAAAAAAGGCAGGTAGTCACTCTTAAAACACTTTTCATGATAATAACAATAACAACAATAATAATCACAAGAACCTTTTGAACAACTGACCAATTTAAACACAGCTCTATGGTTCTAATTCATAATAACACCAATGCAGGATCCATTACATATCTAAATTAATAATAAAATAGACTGTTTGTACCTTGTGAATATCCTCAACACATTGCAAAATGGTAGACTCATCCAGAGAAATACCAAAACATTCCCCTATAAATAAGAAATCAAAATTATACAACAACAGGATTGCAAAGGAAAGACATTCTCACAATAATATTCATATCAGATCAGTGCTTATTTCACAAAGCAATTATCAATAATAACAGGGTGGAAAGGCAATGAGGGGCAATATTATCAGTCACCAACCTGACATGGTTACCATAGTAAGAATTATGTAGTTTGTTATGGTGGGCTGAGTGCAATAAGCTACGCGGAGACATGGCATTGCAGCGGTTAGCAGGTTCGACTGGAGGTCTGGAGTTTCACTCCTATCAGTAAACTTTGGCAGTCTAGTTTTTACAATGAACAGCAAAATTCTTTGACAACAATCAAACAAGTCATCAAAACTTATTGTACCATCAACTCTTACATACCATCCTTTGTAGTTTTTTCTAGAGGTCCAGTTATTGAAGATAACACATACTTGTGCGTTAAGTCTGGATACCGCCTTAACATCTCCCTTATTGTACTGGCAGCTGCTCTGGCAAGAAGCTTTCCTACCTCAGTACCTTGTTCATGTAACAAACCAAGCACCTGACAAGAAATGGAAACAGCTTCTTATTAAGAGAGTGTGACAGCCAAGCTAGACAATCTTGACCCAGAAAACACAGACTGAAAGTAGGAATGACTATACATAAATGCTAAGGGCAATGGATAATGGAATAATCAGAATGTGATTTACTGGTTAATGTACTTGATATAGGGCAGCATTTTGATAGTGTTGCTCATTACCTGCACAGAAACCTGCTGATAATACTCCTCTGTGGAGCTTGCCTGACTTGGACATTGTGCAATCAACTTTGCTATAGCATCACATTTCTTCCAGTTTGAAGAGTTAGGTTTTCCTAAAATGTTTAGCACTAAGTAAATTGTACTTTCAGTAAACCATGTTCACAAATAAATTATTCTAAAGTTAAAATGAAAAGAAGAATTTGTGACAGTCAAGTGTCTATAAAACAAAAGAAAGTGAAAAAAATAGAAGTGAACACTACAATAAAGACTTAAAATTATCATATCTGGAAACAGCGGATGAAAAGTTAGTTCAAGGATATGCCAAAAACTGCTTATTTCAGTTAAGTTTACTTTTCTTATTTCAAAGTTCATCAGTTTGTTTGCTAATTCATTATCATAATTATATTAATTTTAACTTATTCAAATGAGACAGGGCATAATTGGTTTTAGCATGTAATTGACCCTAGTTAATAATTAAATCAGTTTGGTTATACTGGCTGGATCATGTGTATTTTGTACACCCCTCAACCGATACATTGTTGGAGTGTCAGACCAATATATATCTGTCAAGTGTCGGTCGATACGTCGATCAAGAGTGGTTGTCTGATTGTCGGCCAACATGTCGATCTAGGCTACCAACATTCTGCTAACTGCATACTGGTGACTGTAGCCTGCATCACAGACATAATTTAACCTAGGTTGGTATTGTGTGCTGCGCAGATCGCTTACCCTTTATCGTCCTTATCCTCTTTCCTGTCAACTATATTTTGTCTATTTGGCAGTATTTCACTTGGGTGTCTTGCTTGACAATGACTGAATTTGTGGCACATGATCCAAACATAAAGCCGTCAGAAATTTTTAAAGGTTGACCATAAAAGGGTGAAATGAGCATAACTTATACATCTGACACTGGCAGTCTAAGCTTTTGACTTATGTTATACGACAGTCAACCGATATACCATGGACAGTTGACCAATATTCCACCCACAATAACTGGTCAAGTATTGGCTGAGCGTCTAAGATATCAGCCAATAGTCGGTCAATATGTTGACTGACACTTGCCTGATATCTCGGTCAATATGTCTACTGACATATCTCGGTCAACATTTCGTTCGAGTGTTGATCCATATGTTGACTGATATATCAGTTGAGTGTCGTTCAACATGGCAACTGACACAAAGGTTGTGTTGGTTGATATGTCGACTGATATATCAGTCTAGTGTCATTCAACATGGCAACACAAAGGTTGAGTGTTTGTCGATATGTCTACTGATATATTGATCAAGGTATGGACAAATTACACATGATCCTACTGCCTTTCAATGCCTCCAAGTGTTCCATCATCAGATTACACTGTGTGTACATCTACTGTTCATCTAAAAAGAAACCTTGATCACAGTAGGAGTACCCAGTTACCTCCTGATCCATCTAGAACTGTATGTAACACAGCTTTCACTCCATGTGGTTTCATAAGTCTTTCAGACAAAAGAACTCCACAAATCTCTTTTAACCACTTAGGGGTGCATGCAAGCAACTTTTGTCCTTTCACATGGGATTTTGTGTTGCTTTCTTTCTGTTCACAGTTCCCAGAAACAGCTTGAAGAATCAAAAGTTCTTTTATAACCATTGGTTGGTAGATGCGATCTAAGAGTCTTTCAAGGTTGCACATACATTTTTCTCTTTCAGATGTAGTTATGAATAGTCCCTGGTCGTTGCTTTGGGAAAACCTAGCTTGTTCCTTAGTATATGTATATAGTTTACTTGGATTTAATACTTCCTCTGTTTTATTACTTGCTGCATCTTTAGAATTGCTCTGGTTTATCTTGTTACAATCTGTATATGCTGATAGAGGCGCATAACAAAGCTGAAGGAGACCTGATAAGATATCCCCTAGATGTCTTGACAAAATCAAAGAACCCAACGAAGGTTGCTGTTGTACACAGTCTACTAGTGTATCCAAACAGTCAAACAAACGCCTTTCACTCTTAACAGTGTGGCTTGAATTCAGCACACTTGCAAATCCTGAACGTCTTTCGATCGGTATTCCCACGCCGGAAAGAAGATTGGGACAAATCCCCAAAGTCACAACAAACTGAATAGTTCTTAATACTGTGTTTTGATCACCGACGCTCAGTGCATCAGCTGATAGCGGTGGAGCGTTTTTCTGTGGGCTTTCTGACTCTTTTGAGTCACCCTTTTCCTCCTTCAAGGCTATCAAAGATTGTTTTAATCGTGTTATTAATTCTAAGCACGTACTGACAAAAGTCCACCTCAAGTCATTATGGTAAGGAAGGTTTCTCAGCCATAACTGAAGCTCTGGAAGTTGACCATCCTGTTTAAGAACGGCTCTCAAACTGTCAATTTTAAGCAGTAGCACATCATCAAACTGTCTCTTTTTGGTCGTGTTCGTGGAGGGTGAGGTCAACAAACGCAAGTATGAAAGAAGTTCTCGAACAGCCACCATCTTTCACTGCCGTCAACTCATTATGAAGTATACTATAACCGCTGGCTCGGTACATAAAATATGGTAAGTTTATATGTGTAGTCATATGTCAGTCATATGTAGTTTGTCACACTGCGACCTATCCTATAAGGGGAATACCGCTGACAAAAAAATGAAAAGCGTCTCATGAGGCCTTTGTTCATGCCTCCACACATGACGGGGGTATTGGGGTATATCAGGAACTGCAAAACCGAAGCAAAAATCAGCCAAACCGCAAAACCGCAAATAAATTCGGCCAAAACCGAAAACCGCATACAAAGCCATCGAAAACTGATGTAATATGGTGATCACGTTCCATGACATTTCGTTTGTCACGCATTCCTCTCCTCGTAAGCCAAGACGAAAAATCCGCAAACCGCAATGAACACCAAAACCGAAAAACCGATCTGAACACAGGCGGCCCAAGCTCATTTCATGAACGCGGACGTGACTCTTGCTTGCGAGCGGTGTTGTGTTACAAACGGTTATTTTCAAAGGTTTGTATGGGATGTAAACGGTTTTTCTTGAAAGAGAGAAAAAATGTAATTTTTTAAAATAAAATCAACTTACCTTATTGCTTTGTTGTATTCTTTGTTGTTTGCTCGCGTCTCAGGCCGTCTTGAAGCGTTTTCGGCGAGTTAGCGCTATTTTGGTGTTCCACTGCTAAAAGAAAGACAAGGCAGAACAGTGATTCCCGGACTGTCCGTCGCTCGAGGCGAATAATTCCGCTGGAAAATTACCCCCGGCCTCAATTCCTTAAGAAATTCAAAGCAGAGATGTTGCAGTTCCATGTCCATTCACTCCATTTGCAATTCCTCCCACAGATCGTTCACTAGCGATGCTTTCATCTCTTGGTCGATCGGCTTCCCAATTTCAAAATAGGCTCGTCCAAACTGGCGTGGACCCGTTCACCGATCGCATAGTATTTCACCCGCCGTTGCTTGTGCGCACCCCGTTTTACTAGCTTTACTTTACCTCCCCAGATTGCTTTATCAAGAGTCAGAATAATGACGAGTTGGGAGGGCAGGCAAAATTTTCTTTTACTTTCTCTGCATCAGAAATTATGTCACGATCTACTATGCGATCGGTGAACGGGTCCACGCCAGTTTGGACGGTTGTCTACAAAACGAAGACCAAAGATCGAAGATCGAAGACCGAAGACCGAAGACCGAAAAACGAAGAGCTCATACAATTTTAGGCCTTTCAAACTCAAGGCAGTTATAATCATCGATAATCAGGCTTAAGTACTTTATCGGACGCTATCACACGCGAAACCGACTATTGTAGGTCTTCGTTTTGTAGTTTAGGCCGGGTCAAACTACAAAACGAAGACCCTCGCTCAAACGCTTTGTTAGACGCCAAAAGACACGAAACCGACGTGGTCTTCGTTTTGTAGTTTAGGCCTGGTCAAACTACAAAACAAAGACCCCGTCTCAAACGCTTTGTTAGGCACCAAAAGACACGAAACCGACTAGGTCTTCGTTTTGTAGTTTAGGCCGGGTCAAACTACAAAACGAAGACCCTCGCTCAAACGCTTTGTTAGACGCCAAAAGACACGAAACCGACTAGGTCTTCGTTTTGTAGTTAAGGCCTGGTCAAACTACAAAACGAAGACCCTCGCTCAAACCCTCTTTAAGAGGTCAAAAGACGCGAAACCGACGGGGTCTTCGTTTTGTAGTTTAGGCCTGGTCAAACTACAAAACAAAGACCCCGTCTCAAACGGTTTGTTAGGCACCAAAAGACGCGAAACCGACTAGGTCTTCGTTTTGTAGTTTAGGCCGGGTCAAACTACAAAACGAAGACCCTCGCTCAAACGCTTTGTTAGACGCCAAAAGACACGAAACCGACTAGGTCTTCGTTTTGTAGTTAAGGCCTGGTCAAACTACAAAACGAAGACCCCGTCTCAAACTCTCTTTAAGAGGTCAAAAGACGCGAAACCGACGGGGTCTTCGTTTTGTAGTTTAGGCCTGGTCAAACTACAAAACGAAGACCCCGTCTCAAACGCTTTGTTAGACGCCAAAAGGCGCGAAACCGACGGGGTCTTCGTTTTGTAGTTTAGGCCGGGCCAAACTACAAAACGAACACCCTCGCTCAAACGCTCTTTAAGACGCCAAAAGACGTGAAACCGACGGGGTCTTCGTTTTGTATAGGCCGGGCCAAACTACAAAACGAAGACCCTCGCTCAAACGCTCTTTAAGAAGCCAAAAGACGCGAAACCGACGGGGTCTTCGTTTTGTAGTTTTGACCCTCGCTCAAACAGTTTCCTTGAAGCAAGCGTGACGAACTGATGAAATTAAAGATTATTTTATTCTTATACTCCGATTCCCTATTGCCTTTTTTCAGTTAAATAACAGTATCAAAAATAATTTTTACAACAATTCAATCCAAGTATAGTCGATATTCATTTTATTTGAAACCCGAATGTCATTCCCTTTCTTTGTCCTGGTATACAGGCGTATCCTTCCGAGTAGGGCATGGCCAAGAATTTTTTTTCCATAAAGGTTGTCAGATCAAAGCTCGAAGACTAGACCGAAAAATAGTATAGGTAGCCAAGAGCTGTGCTGCCGGAATAGCAAAGAGAAATTGACATGAGAAACGCGTATACATGTATACTGATTTATGTTGAGTAGACATATAGTAAAAGGTTTGAACCCAGGAGTATCAGTAGTTCGTCTAGTTTGATCGTCCGGGTGAGGGTAGTTCTGAAAAGAACTGTTGTTGGTGACTGACGTTTCGACAACCTGAGCGGAAGTTATCTTCAGGGTCAAGTGAATAATGTTTGTCAGACGATGATGTTATAAGTCTGGTCTGTTAAACGTGATTGGTCAGTTTAGCCATGATGGTATTGGCTGAAAGACTCGTGTAAAGTTTGTTACCAGTCATTGGTCGGTTTCGATCCGTCTATTGTTTGTCAAATAGGTCGGTGTTTGGTCCGTCTATAGTTAGTCAAATTATGTCGGTTTGTTAGAAGTCCGTTTGTCGGTTTTGTTTTCGTCATGGATAAGTCGTTTGTAAGGCGCCGGTAGTTGTTGACATCTGTTAAGAGGTGTTCGTTCCAAGTTGGTGTACCAGCTTTCCAGAGTCAGTCGTTGAAAATAGTTTGTACTGTAGGTTAAGCAATGGGCAGAGTCCCAGTCAATGTTGTGGTTTGTCAGTTGATGATGTACAGCAATATGATTGTTGGTATCACCATTTC